>JAPTYO010000004.1:15396821-16596821 GCA_036873135.1 Clarkia xantiana subsp. parviflora
TTTATTAAAAAAATTGAGGTTTTGACCAAAGCTACGGTCAAATCCTCGGATGGGAGTCGAAGATTTGACCAAAAGCTTTGGTCAAATCCTCGGATGGGAGTCGAGGATTTGACCAAAGCGTTTGGTCAAATCCTCGACTCCCATCCGAGGATTTGACCAAAGCTTTTGGTCAAATGCTCGACTCTCATCCGAGGATTTGCTTAAAGTTGGAAATTCCAACTTTACATGCTTATTTTCGTAATTACAATTAAAAATATGCCTACTTAGCAAAACAACTCGAATAAATAGGCGAATTTGGTGATCTCTCTGACGGTTAAATTTGTCCGTTAGTTATTTATAGAGTGGATGTAATAATATATTATGCATGTAAATAGAGAGAGTTAAGAGAGTAGAGCTGTAAGATATGATTATCACTCAAAGGAGAACCTCTTATTCGGCTAAGGCCAGTGGTATCTCATCATTAGATTTCCTCATAATGGCTAGAAGGAGTAGGTAATTGCATGGCGGGTAGATTACTAATGTTGCACACTCTCATGTTTGGTTATGCCTTCGACATCATAGATTGTACAATGGTAAAGTTCATGCGGTTTCAGCGTACTGCAATGCCGTTTAGCTGCGGCATGAACACAATTGTGTACAATTCACTTGAATGCAATAGAAGTGTATCCACCTCCTCTGTCTTGAAGGGTTTTAACATTCCAGTCCATCTGATTCTCAACAAGGCTTAAATACTATTTAAAGTGAGATCCAGCATGTGATACTGTAGCGAGAGTAAACATGATCCTGAGAGATGGTATTGACACCCCACGGTACATGTGTAAATATCAAATTATTATCGATAATTTTTATTGAGATTGTAACTCTATTCTTGAAGGGAAATTATATATTGAATATTTATTATTTTAGTATTACAATAGCATCCAAACTTGATTAAAACTCAACTAATCTCATATTTGTTGATTTAATTTAATTGTAACAGTTGTATAAATTATTAGGATTCAGTTATAGCACTTTGAAAAATCCTCACTTTTTTTATTTTGAACATTTAAAATATTTAACGGCAATTAATTAAAAAAATATCAATTATTATCGTTTTGAATTTCGAGTTTTGACACATATTACTGTAAAAATATAATCATTTTCAAAGATACTATATAATTCACATAATTTTCTCAATAAAACACAATTATACATATTAAATTTTCGCAAAAACAACATTTTTACATAGCATCCTATTCAATTATAAATAATCTGAATCTGTCAGTGCGCATTGGACACCCATAATAAGGTTTTGTCATTAGATAGACATTGTTGAAACCGCGCTCAACATGGAAAGTTTTAGGCATGATCCGACCAATAAAGTTAAGAATAAATCTTCATACATCGTAGGGTTTTGAATCCAACATGTACCTAAATAGATACTTAGATCATTTTTATGATATTTGAATATTTAATAAGTTCAAATTATTACACCAGTCAAAATTATATCAATTAACCTAGCTCGATTCAAATAAAACTCAAATCATGAAAAATCAGATCTAGCCCTGAGCTTGACCCAAGTTAGGTCAATTTAGACAATATTTTAATATTGGAGTCCAATCGAACTTATGTCACAATTAACCTAGTCTGAATCAAGCCCAAGACTATGCCCGGCTATTGTTAGATTCACATGATCTAAGCTATCCCAACCATCAAGATCAATTATATCAGATATCAATTTCTCTAAAACTTTAGACATTAGTTCAATATTGGAGTCCAATCGAACTTAGTCACAATCAACCTAGTCTGAATCAAACCCATGACTAGGCCCGACCATTGTTAGATTCACATGATCTAAACTACCCAACCATTGCCGAGTTAGATCAATTATATCAGATATCAATTAACTGTTTAACACTTGCTATCTCAAGTTTTTGACTAATATATGCCTATATGAACAACCTAATACAAATATAGACTACTTGAATAATTAATTACAAAAATAGGTCAAACCGAGATGTGATATGTTGGTTAGGGTTTTTAAATCCAAACCGAGATATTATATCTCGGTTTCGGAGAAAAAAAAAAAAAGCTGGTTTTCTCCATTGGCCAAGATGCAATTTTTTTTTTTTGGATTTAAAAACCCTAACCGAGATGTCACATCTCAGTTTGACCTATTTTTATAATTATAATTGTTCAAATAGTCTATATTTGTATTTGGTCGTTCATATAGGCATATATGATATATTAGTCAAAAACTGTGCTATCTCAAGTAACTTTTTGATTTTAAACCCAATGTGACAATTTTCTAATCAACTGAACACATAACTCTCGACACAACATTAGTTACATTACACTAGTATTGTGTCAAAAGTCGGAACCCTCAAATTAGGCACCCTAACCCGACATCAGGCTCAGACCACAAACTAAACCAATTAAGAACCACCTTAATCCTTAATCACTCCAAAATACGCCTCTCCTACATACAAACACTGCTTCTCCTACTACGTTAGCTAGTTAATCATATATTGTAACCATCCAAAGTTCCAACATCAGATCCCTAATCTTACTAGTTCACTTCCTCCCCCTCCGATTTCTCACTTATCGAGTCGTCAAACCGAACCCGAATCCGAGGATGCTGCAAATCCGCCACGGAATACGATTTCCAAGACGAGACCATCTTCCTCGGCGAAACCAAACACCCTCGAACATGCGGGTGGAGCGGAGGTAGCAGCGCTGGCGGCGGTGACCGGGACCCGCATCCCGAGTTTGATTCTTCGCTTGTCGAGGAGCTGAAGCTATCGGAATTACACATTGCCACTGCGAGAGCCAAGGTGCTCTTGCTAGAGCTCAGGGGCCTTTTCGAGATTCCACTTGCGTTGCCTCTGAGGAAGGAGGTGTGGCTCTTCTCCCATATTTGGTGGAATGCGAGGAGGTTTCTGCGTCGCCGATTGTATGCGTTTTCGGGTTTCGAGATCTCCTTGACTGTGGAAGAAGTCGAGGCGTCGGCTAGGCTCGTGTATGATCGGGATTTTCCGTCGTAGAAGCTTGATATTCCTTTCCTGCAAAATTTAATACAAAAGTATAAACAACAAGAAAAATGGAGGAGGTTTCTTACGGAATTCCAACTATAAATAGAAATTAAGCAGAGTTTCATACGGATTTCCAACCAAAAATCGAAATTTAGCAGAGTTTCAAACGATTTCCAACCAAAAATCAAAATTTAGCAGAGTTTCAAACGGATTTCCAACAGAATATCAAATTAGTGATCGATTTTCAAACGGATTTCCAACTGAAATCGATATTAGCTGAATTTCAAACGGATTTCCAACAGAATATCAAATTAGTGACCAATTTGCAAACGGATTTCCATCATAGTTCAGCCTAATTGGTAACGGATTTAAACGGAGAACCAATTTCTAGTGTATGATAGTTCTTACGGATTTCCAACCGAAAATCGACAACACCTAAGACGGCAGTTTGACTTCAACCATGACATCTTCTTCACAAAAAAACCTTAAAACAACACAGATTGACTTCAACAAGCGTGATATCACGGCATGTTTCAATAACCAGCATGCAGCAGATTTATTATTATTTAAATAAAAATTAAAAAAAATTAAAAGAAGCTTTCTACGCTTAAGTATTGCTAATTTAGCAAGTGGATCATAACCAACCCTTAAATCGAATCATATATTGTTATTTTAAGGAACAAGAAGAAGAACAGAGCTTGCAGATCTAGGTTTTACCTGACAGGCAACACCTCCTCGAGAGCATCCATCATGTCGAGAGGTCCCTTGTACGAGCTCTGCACCTCGTCGTTCTCCCCGCACTCGCCGGCGTCAGCCGACACGTCACTGTTCTTCCCGATCGAAGACGACGTATCCGATGACATTCCGCCGTCCTCCGACGAATTTCCCTCGCCGGGCGAGTCGAAGATCGACGGCCGACTCTGAAGGCCGAAATCAGGTGCGATTCCGATTTTGCTGTGCATCGCCATCGACATGTGGCTCGTCTCCGGTTGAAGAAATTGAGAAACCGATGAATAAGAAGAAGAAGAGAGACTTGGAGGAGAAGAATGAAGAAGAAGAAGGAAAGAGAATATTATGGAGGAAATGGAGATAGAAGGTTATTTATGTAGAGATATGTAATGGATTGAATAAAATAATAATAAATATTGACGATAATAATTAATTTAAATTAAAGGGATAAAGAAAAGTTGGAGATAAAGATTGGAATGGAAGTGGTGGACACAAGGCAGAGGAGAAAAGGTCTTATCCTCATCGCCCACAGAAGTATGGGAATTAAAAAATAGCCATAAATATAGTTATCCGACCCGATAGTGGTTGGACCGTTTGTGGTAAGCCACTTATGATAAGAGACCAAACTATATGTATGATTTAGTACGGTTAACACTTTTTACATATTGGTTCCAATTCCAACTATCTCATCTTATGTCACGTATTTTCTATCCTCTTACCACATGGCGTGTAATAATGATAATAGATGATTTAAACAATTACTAGTTTTTTTAATAATATATATATATATATATATTACGTCAAATATGCAATATTTTGATACGTGCTAAAAATGGTCATTTTTAGTCAAAAAGAGTTTATGCTCTCAATATATTATGTCCATTTATATTTATATCAATATATCTATAATAGCAATATATATTTTTCATAAATATATTATATTATATATATTTATTCTAAATATAGAAACTTTGGATATTTGTTTTGGTCAAAATTCTAATCTGTTAACAAGCAGGCTCTACTGAGCGATAATTACTAGATAATCTTAGCTATGAACGAAGTTACACTAACTAATATATTCTCTCAATTAACTGACCGTATAATCATTAAAGATTGAGCTCTTGGATCCAATAACATTAGTAAATTCGGCAAATTTATCGTAAAGTATTTTAACTTAATTAATTATTATGTATATGAACTTGTATTAGTGAGATTTCTTAAAAGACACGTATAGCTTATAAGTTATATGCCAATGAGATATACATATTTTTATTATTAAATATTGATTTAATAATGAATAAACTGCAAAGCATGACTTAATAATATCATATTAAGTCACGCCAGTGGAGAATAAAGAAAAATTGTGGCAAAACTACCTCAAACAAAATATAAATGACATAAATTTGGCATAATAAAATGAACATTGAGAAAATAATAACAAATAAGTTTAAAATTTAAGTAAAATCATGCGAATCGTGACTAATATATTACTTACATATATGGCTATATTTCTTAAATTTTTTATTACAAAATTCCCGTCCTATGTGGTAAATTAATATTTTTTGGCCACTTGGCGTACTATAAATATAATACACAATATTGAGTAATTAAGCTAAATAATTAATTATCAGCGTAAGCTTTCACTACGTCACGTGGTACATTTCGAGTGGACCTCCGTAAGACACGCGAACGTGGACGATGATGCTGGGAGGACTAGTGACTCGTGGTGAAGTTTTTATGGTCTACCGGAAGAGTGTAGGGCTTGCTGCAGTGGATCGATAATATACCGAAAAAGAGCAGAAGAATTTTCAGAGCGGAAGGGTGAAAAAAGTGGATATCTCCTGCCCACTTTTCGTACCTAATGGCACGTTTGATTGCCGGTATTGCGATATCCTAATACCGGTATTAGCTAATACCGTGTTTGTGTCAACTTGGTATTGGTATTAGCTAATACTTGGTATTAGCTAATACTCAATTATAGAAGGAATTTGGTATTAATTAATACCATCTAAAAGTAAAGCATTAGCTAATAATACCAATCTCCTAATTACCAATTTACCCTTGTAATATATGGCAAACTCTCACTGTATACATCGTACCTTCGGGCCGGACCCCGTTTACATCGAAACTTCGGACACGGGTCGGGCCGAGTCATGTTCGGGCCGAGCTGGGCGGTTTGGGCCGGGTTGGGCGGTTTGGGCTAGGCGGTTTAGGCTGGGCGGTTTGGGCTGGGCGGTTTGGGCTGGGCGGTTTGGGCTGGGCGGTTTGGGCCGGGCTGGGCGGTTCGGGCCGGGCTGGGCGGTTCGGGCTGGACTGGTCGGTTCGGGTCGGGCTGAGCAATTCGGGCCATGCAGATCAATTCGGGTCGGGCTGTGCGGTTCGGGCCGGGCTGAGCAATTCGGGCTGTTCGGGTCGAGTTGCTTTATGTTGCTTTGGCTTAGTTCGGGCTAGGCCCGGCTAGAACGGGCCGGGTCGGGCTAATCACTTTTTTCAATTGTTTTGTACTATTTTCTTTATATATATACATATTTATACATTAGAAAAATAGTTTTTACTATTTATAAATAAATTTGATTTTTTTTTTATGAAAAATATTATTTTAAATAATTGAAGTTTTGTTAAATTTTATCATTGTTAAATTAATCATATGTAAAATATATCTTCATTGAAAATGCAAGTAAGGGTATTTAGGTCTTTTAGTCGTTGTATTAGGATATCCTTATACAAAGTTCATTCAAACATTGTATAGGATATCCTAATACATGGCTCAATCAAACATTGTATTAGCTAAGCATGTATTAGCTAATACCGGTATTAGGATATCGCAATACCGGCAATCAAACGTGCCCTAAGAAGTGGCTTGGATGTAATTAATTTAGTGGCTTGGATGTAATTAATTTAGTGGATTTTTTTAAAATTTTATTGAGATTGGTGATCCCTAAAAGGAAAATATTAAATTTAAGAACATGTGTCAAGATTTCAACGGTGCGTCTCAATCTGAAACACGAATGGTGGAGCAGGAAATCTGAATCCGCCCGAAGCGGATTCAGATCTCCTACTCCAATTTTCCTGCCCCGGATAGTGTTTTACCATTAAAATTTTAACAAGTGTCCTTAAATTTAATATTTTTTTATGGGTTCATCAATCTCAATAAGATTTTAGAAAGAAAAAAATTATAAAATTAATTATACTCAAAATACGTGTCAAGATTTTAACGATGAAACACGGTCTAAAATAAAAAAAGTGAAGCAGGAGATTAGTATCGCCTGTCCGGATGGAGCTGCCCGTGTCGGATATGGTCGGTGGAGAGAGGAGGATAATTGGTCAATTCCGACCGAGGGAGTTTATCCAACAATGACGTGGCAGTAAATAGGCAAAGCTTATCCATTTCTCAATGGTGGACCCTACGTACATGGAGACCGTTCATCGGCTTTCACGGAAAAAGTCGATGAGAAGAAGAGAGGCCCCCTTTGTCCTTCCCTCATTCCTTAGCTGTTTGCCTTTGCCTCACTTTTATTTTATTTTCCTTTAAAAGCATTTATTTTGAGAATTTGAGGTGAAAATTCCATTTTTTAATAAAAATGAATGAATTAGTAATAGTTATTATAGACTAGTCCCGCTATCTAATTTTTGAGTTATCCGTTAATTCAACATTGAGCCGGTTCAAATTCAACGAGCCAACATAGAGCAACTATCTCCACAAGTGAGATTTCATCCTAAAACCAATGGGTGATAGGAGGGGGTAGCCCACTTGCTTATATAGCTGCTCTACTCTACTGTTAGAAACGGTGTGGGATAGATAGACACACCATACTACTCACGATGGTGAGTGGTGACTCTTCAACATTTTCATGTTCATTTGCGTATATATTATATATTTGAGCAATCAATGCATGCATCATCTCATCAACATAGCACTACCAACATCGTAGTATAATTGAGAGGCCTACTTGTTGAGATGAGCAATGAAAGACCAGCGGCAGGCGGGCGACGACTGTCGTGAATGTGACCATTGGTAGCAAAATGAGACGATGCAATGATAGGCACGATAGCACGTCAACGAGAAGTCGACAGCCGACACTCACATCTTGGAGGTTGACAATCGGCAACCGACTTTATACATAGAGAATGAAGAGTCTACTACTTAATTAATATGTTATGTATAATTTGTAATTTATGTCAAAGTGTAAAGCTATAATTTTATTTTTATTTTCAATTCCAGTGTAAAGCTATAAGATTGATTATTCTTTCAAAATTAAGAATTATAAATTCTTATTTTACATATTTAAGTAACAAAACAACATCATACTGATTTATCCTTCCCTATTCTCTATTTCACAAACCAAACATGTTGTCTTTTCACTTAACAAACAGAAAGTCCGAGTTAGAAATTTTATTTGGCACCTAAACAATAATGTACATGTTGAGTTATGGATCCTGATTATCGTCATTTGACATCGACGCTGAGGTCAACGACGGGTTTGAGAAAGGGCGGTAGCCCCTTACCGAAGGTTGGTGTCGAAGTCCCAACCCGATTTTTTTGGCAGAACCGGCCCGATAGAGTTTATGAGTCTTTTATGCAGCTATTTATATAGCTTGTATTATCTGAAACTAAAAAATTGTGAGACTATCAATAAAACGACAGCCGTCAGCATTGCGGACGTAGATTGAATTAATCGAACTACGTTAAATCTTGTGTTCTCTATTGCTTTCTTTCTCAGTCGTTTAGTGAGTGTTATGAAAATCGATCTTAACAATACATTTCATTCCTTATTTAGGTTATCTAAAATGTACATAACCAACTTAAGTTAATATACAAGCAAAAATTAAAATAGTTATTATAATAAAACAAATCACAAAACAAAGAATTAAAATAAACAGATTGTTTTATTAAACATTTACCATTTCTTAAAGAGAAATTTTAAGTTAACTATTATTTATATAGATTATTACAAACGATTATGAAATCAACATACTATAATCATTACTAATTTACTATTATAGATATGAAATTCATAACCGCAAAAAAAAAAAAAAAAAAAAAAGTAAGAACCCGCAAGTTAAAGTTTTTCACCACACTTTAACCTACATTCATATGAGTGACAAGGGCTGGCTATGGTGAGGGTATGATGCGATTAGCACTAATATTATAACCATATCATATTTTTTTCACTCATATCATAACCATAATCATAACCACTGCGGTTATGATTCTTCATACCATAACCATATCCATGGTTTTTCACCACGGTTAAACCATTTTACCACAATCATTCAAACTAATACAACATCATTGTTTCATAAAATAAAAATAAACATACATCCAGTTTCATACACGAAATCCAAATTAAACATAATTTCATTGTTACACTAAATTTAAAAAAACACATATTCAATCGCTTATCACTTGTGATCATCGATCCTCAGTCACCATCACTTTCAATCGTGTTTACCTAATATAAGAAATATAGACATAAATTAGGCATATTTATGTAATTGCTGAAGTACTCTCACTTGTCAGTTGACCTAGGCAAATGAAGAAGTGAACGAGAGTTTGAGTCTCTGAGAGTGAGAGTGAGAGTTAACAAGTTAAGTTAGATTGAAATTGAATGGTGGAAATTGCTTGGCAAAAAAATAAAGGTTCAAGATTGAAGTTAGGAATTGCTTGGCAAAAAAAATAGTGGTTGGGAAATGGAACAGAATAAGAATTATAATATTTAACTAATAATGTATATATAGATAAGTATTAGTAATATATTTATATATATAATATATATATATATATAAATGTGATGGTTATAACCGCGGTTATAGACTGAATATCATCACCACAACCCGTTACAAGATTCATTAACATAACCGCCCATCACCATAATAGTGCGGATAACCATTACGGTAAATGGTGCGAATAACCATGGTTATTTGATTGACACCGCACCATTGCCTGCCCTAAGTGACATATGCCCCTTTTTTTATTTTTTATTTTTTGCAACAATACATATCCCATAGTTTTTTCTTTATATATATCTTAATATGCCGGAGTTCAAATAGCATATGCTTTCTACCCAAAAAAAAATAATAGCATATACGATTGTCGATAGAGTTCAAACCAAAAGTTGAAAAGCATTATTTGAAATTCATTAAAATTGGTACCAAAAACAAATAATTCATTCATTAAAGAAAAAGGATAGCCTCAATTATTTTGACAGATCGCAGATGATAAAAACTTTTTTTTTTCCGTCTTTTCTATATTATTATTATTATCTGTATCATACTATCATTATTATTATTTAAGGATAACAACTACAATAATATATACAGTTGTAGTTGTACAGACACAAAAATGTTTCCTAGGAGGGAAAATAAATTATTGCGATATAGCGGCTAAGCTGTCGGCTCGGCTCGGCTTAAGCCGCGGACGGAGCTTAGCTAACGGCTTGTTAGAGTGGTAGGTGGGACAATCGAATCAACACTCAACAGAAGCAAGATTTGCATGTGGGTGTTTTGAGACCACGTGTCGAGTTATCAGTAACCACTTTCAGGAAGCAGCTGTCAGTTTACAAAGCTCAAGAACCACGTGTATTTCAATTTCTCATCTGTTTCCAACTTACCGCATTTAAACTACCTACTTCAAATTTTATTATAAGATAATACTTCAATTGAGGGCTAGGTCCGACCCTGGGTCGGGGTCGCCTGGGTCCGGCGACCATGACCCAGGGTCGGACCTAGCCCATGACTAGGTCAATTTGGGGAAATGGTTTGATTTTGAAGTTTTAGGACTAAATTGAACAAAATAAAAGTTAGGGATGTATTAGATGGACTAAATTGTAACAAAATTGAAAGTTTTGGGCTGGTCACGTGCATGGCACATGCCATTTAACGGCTGTTTTTGACGGAACCCTAACGGAGGTACCAAAACAGTAAGGTTTGGAAACATATGGTACCAATTCGGTACGAAAAAATACTAGTGGTATGAACAGTGTAATTTTGCAAACATGTGGTACCAAAAGGACATTTAACCCTATTTTTTAACGTTAGATTTTAGCTTCAAACTCGGTTAAATTTTAAAAATAAAATAATATTCATAATCTCGTTCTCAGTTCCTAACTACAAGTGAAAATTATTTTAAAAGCCAATCAAATATTACTGAGTATCTGTCAAGCTCAACTAGGGGTGTAAACGAGCTAAGCTAAGTATCTGTCAAGCTCAATTCTACTCTATTATCATTTGTCAAGTTTGAACTCGAGTTTGACCGAACTCTAATTTTAAAACTCGGCTCGGCTCCCCAAGCTCGACATAATCGAGCTCAGCTCGACTCGTGTACTAATTATACGTTACAATAAATTAGGATTTCTCACGATTAAAAAAATCGAGCTCGACTCGACTCGATTAGATCGAACTCGGTTGACTTATGTAATAATTAATTAGTATTAAATACGAATAACAATAATAATCAAGTTCGACTCGGCCAATAAATTCGAACTCGAAACTCGTTTAGGCTCGTGAGTTACTCAAGCCGAGTATTATCAAGCTCGAGCTCGACTCGATGTACAAAAAACTCGACTCGAGCTCGGCTCGAATTTTTCCGAGTCGAATTCGATTTTTAACTGAGTCGATACCGAGTAGCTCACAACTAGATTGACTCGTTTACACCCCTAGTCACAGCCCACTTAAATATATGTATATATATTTTGGCCAACTAAAAGAATTGACTAACAATAAGAGCCTAAACCCATCCTGCTACGCATTTAGAAATTGCGTATGCTTTAAAAAATGTCTCAATCAGTTAGGTTTGAGCAGTATTATGCGTATAATATGATAATAATTGGTTGTAAAAGGTATCGACAATGTCATTTACTGAAATTTCCGTCACTATTAATATATTATATATATAGTTATCACTTATTGTGTCATTTATTGCGTGCGCTTTTATTGAGTTGGATGTCTAGATTATTCACGATAAGATGAAACGATAGGGGGAACAAAATGAAAGTGTAGGATTTAACATACTTTAGATTAGATGACAAATATGAAACCCCAATATGTTATGAATATATGTTTTAGAGAATTAAATGGATGTTCAATATTTATGTATATATCAACTTCCTTATTTACACTTTCCTTGTATTAATTATTCTTGTTCTTCAAGAATGTGTAACCCTATATAAAGGGCTCTTGTACATGAGAATAAGACATCTCAATTTACTCTCTTCATATCATCTTTCTCTTGTCTTTGGTATGTTTCATAATACGTTATCAGCACGAAATTGCTCTATTTTTTTTTTACTTCCCGTAGACTTATTTACTTCCCGTAGATTTTTTTCTTTACGCTTCTTGTCTTACTTTAATTAAAGAAGAAGCATGTTCCTAAGACTCATAAATGAATATAAATTGTCTTCTTTAAGTTCCCTAAGCATGTTACTTTAACCATGTCTTCTTACACTTCTTGTCTTTCATGGTTACTATTTCTTTATTATACCATGTTCCTTATTATTCATGATTAGTTTTATGGGAATGATTTTATATTCATTCATTCTATATATACGTACCATACAAATTGATTCGTAATCCAGGTAACCGGCCCCGTCGAAAATTAATTCGTAATCCATGTTTCCATATAGATTAGATTTCATGTTCTCATACTTATTCATCACAATTAAATAGTTATTAATTATATATAGTAATGTATACTGATTATAATTTATTTTTTTAAGAATCATGTCGAATTTAGTTAAGCTCGAATTTGCTGCCCTCGACATTACTGGAAAAAATTATTTGGGATGGGTGCTTGATGCTGAGATACACCTAGACGCGAGGGGTCTAGGCAATGCTATTAAAAAAGACGGACAAGCATCGAGTCAAGACAAAGCGAAAGCAATGATATTTCTCCGTCACCACTTGCATGAAGGATTAAAGGCGGAATACCTCACCGTCAAAGACCCTCTTGAATTATGGAATCATATAAAAGAAAGGTACGAGCACCAAAAAACAGTGATTCTCCCTAAAGCTCGTTATGATTGGATGCACTTACGGTTCCAAGATTTTAAAACCGTAAGTGAATACAATTCCGCAATTTTCAAAATAGGTTCTCAATTAAAATTATGCGGAGAAAAGATAACTGATGAGGACTTACTGGAAAAAAAACCTTTTCAACTTTTCATGCCTCTAATGTGTTGTTACAACAACAATATCGAGAAAAAGGTTTTAAGAAATATTCTGAATTGATTTCATGCCTCCTTGTGGCTGAGCAAAATAACGAGCTTTTGATGAAAAATCACGTGGCCCGCCCAAGTGGATCCGCTGCACTCCCAGAAGCGAATGCAGCAATAGCTCGTAATAATAATTCGTCCGGAGGCCAAAGTTTCAAAAATTATCTTGGTCCAAATCGTGGTAGAGGTCGTGGACGTGGACGTGGGCGTGGGCGTGGCAGGGGAGGAAATAATTACCGCAACAACAATATGCAGGAATACAAGGAGGATTCCAGAAGCAATCCTTCTAGAGGCAATGGCAATGCATGTCACCGATGCGGTTTGAAAAATCACTGGGCACGTATCTGCCGTACACCTAAGCACTTTGTTACTCTCTATCAAAATTCCAAGAAAGGAATCAACGCTGAAGCAAATTTAACCATTCCCAATGGTGAAGTCAATAAATGTGCAAGTGCTGAAGCAAATCTCGTCTACAACAATGATGCTGATATTTACAATGGTCTTGATACTATTACCAATTTAGATGTTGCAGATTTTATTGAGGAAAAATAAAATATATGAGAATGCTATCTCTGTGTAATAGAATAAAGGGTCAAGAAATATCATAATAAATTCTGATCCAATGAATGAATAAAGGGTCATAAAGATCCTAATTATTTTCCTCATGTACTGCACATCATTATAAAGACCTATACTATGAATAAAGCGATCTAGAAGATCGAGAATTTTATTTATGCGTTTACTTATTATTTATTATATCGCATTTTTATTACAGTTATTTATTTATTTATTTTACCGCACTTTATTTTAGTTATTTATTATACTGCATTTTATTTAAGTTTATTTCAGTTATTTATTACACCGCATTTTATTTCAGTTATTTACTATTCAGCACTTTATTTCAGTATTTATTTACTTCATTTATTTTCTTTATGAAGAATATGGATATTTCGCAATCATCAATTGAATCCAAGACCGTTCATGAGGATATATGTCTTGCGGATTGCGCCAGTACGCATACTATATTAAGAGATGCCAAATATTTTTCTCACCTGAAGATGAGAAATGGTGATATTACTACTATATCAGGTAGTACAAATTTGATTGAAGGTTGTGGAAAAGCCAATTTGTTAATGGCCGGAGGAACAAATTTGGAAATAAATGATGCACTTTATTGCAGAAAGTCTCAAAGAAATTTACTGAGTTTTAAAGATATCCGCCAAAATGGCTATCATATTGAGACTATGAATGATGGAAAGAATGAATATCTATATATTACTACAATTAAGTCGGGTAATAAATGTATCTTGGAGAAATTGCCCGCTCTTTCATCTGGTTTATACTACACTACTATAAGTGTAATTGAAACACATAACACAGTAAACCGGAAGTTTACCAATACAAATGAGTTTATAATTTGGCATGACCGGTTAGGCCATCCCGGTTCATATATGATGCGAAAGATAATAGAAAACTCTCATGGACACCCCTTGAAGAACCAAAAGATTCTTCAATTTAAAGAGTTCTCTTGTGCTGCTTGTTCTCAAGGCAAATTAATTACAAGGCCTTCACATGCTAAAATTGGGTTTGAGTCCCCTATGTTTTTGGAAAGGATACAAGGAGATATATGTGGGCCTATTCACCCTTCATGTGGACCATTCAGATATTTTATGGTTTTGATAGATGCATCAACAAGATGGTCCCATGTGTGCTTATTGTCTACCAGAAATTTAGCGTTTGCAAGATTGCTTGCTCAGATAATTAAATTGAGAGCACAATTCCCAGACTTTACAGTAAAGAAGATTCGTCTGGATAATGCTGGTGAATTTACATCACATGCCTTTAATGATTATTGTATGGCAACTGGAATAATTGTTGAACAACCAGTAGCGCATGTTCATACACAAAATGGTCTAGCAGAATCACTAATAAAGCGCCTTCAATTAATAGCTAGACCTTTATTGATGAGAACAAAACTCCCCGTATCAGCAAGGGGGCATGCTATTATGCACGCAGCAGCACTTTTGCGCATCAGGCCAACTGGTTATCATAAATTCTCCCCGTTACAATTGGCTTTTGGTCAGGAGCCAAATATTTCCCATCTAAGAATTTTCGGATGTGCGGTATATGTTCCAATTGCTCCACCACAACGCACGAAGATGGGACCACAACGAAGGGTGGGAATATATGTTGGATATGAGTCCCCTTCAATAATAAAATATCTTGAACCAATGACTGGAGACTTATTCACAGCAAGATTTGCTGATTGTCACTTCAATGAGTCAGATTTTCCAGCATTAGGGGGAGATTATAAGGAGCTGGTAAAAGAGATTGATTGGAATACATTGGCATTATCTTATTTAGATCCTCGCACAAATCAATGTGAATATGAAGTGCAAAAGATAATTCATTTACAAAACATTGCCAATCAACTGCCAGATGCATTTACTGACCCCAAACGAGTTACTAAATCTCATATACCAGCTGAAAATGCTCCGATTAGAATTGATGTCCCAGTAGGGCAATCTTTAAGTGCAAAAGAAAGCAATCCCCGCCAAAAGCGAGGGAGACCAATCGGTTCCAAGGATAAAAATCCTAGAAAAAGAAAAGGAGCAACAACTGAAAATGGCAGTATTATGGAGGTAACTGCCTCAGAAGAAGAAAATGACATAACAAACGAAAAAACCTTTGAGAAGGTTCAGGTACCTGAAGATAATGTTGATAATGATGAGATCTCAGTAAGTTATGTCCATTCTGGAAAAAGATGGAACCGAAAATATACAGTTGTCGACAACGTCTTTGCATATAATGTTGCTTGTGAAATTCTAAGACAAGACGAGGATCTGGAACCAAAATCTGTTGCAGAATGCAAACAGAGAGATGATTGGCCAAAATGGAAAGATGCAATTCAAGCTGAATTAACTTCACTAAACAAGCGTGAAGTATTTGGACCTATAGTCCAGACGCCTGAAGAAATTAAGCCAGTCGGGTACAAATGGGTTTTTGTGCGAAAAAGAAACGAGAATAATGAAATCGTCAGATATAAAGCAAGATTGGTTGCACAAGGATTTTCGCAGAGGCCTGGCGTTGATTATATGGAGACTTACTCTCCAGTGGTGGATGCAATTACCTTCAGATATCTTATAAGTTTGGCAGTAACTGAAAAGCTTGATTTGCGTCTATGTTGTTACAGCCTATTTATATGGCTCATTAGATAGTGAAATCTACATGAAAATCCCCGAAGGATTTAAGATGCCTGAAGCATGCAAAAATTCCCGGGAAAGCTGCTCAATCAAATTAAATAAATCGTTGTATGGGCTAAAGCAATCTGGACGTATGTGGTATAATCGTCTTAGTGAATATTTGCTAAAAGAGGGGTATAAGAATGATCAAATATGTCCATGTGTCTTCATAAAGCGATCTGGTCCAAAGTTCGTAATTATTGCTGTGTATGTTGATGATTTAAATATTATTGGAACTCCTGAAGAGCTTCAAGACACAGTAAATTGCTTGACAAAAGAATTTGAAATGAAAGACCTTGGAAAAACAAAGTTTTGTCTTGGCTTACAAATTGAGCACTTGAAAGATGGAATTTTCGTCCATCAATCATCTTACATAGATAAGGTGTTAAAGCGATTCTACATGGATAAAGCACATCCATTGAGTACCCCGATGGTTGTAAGGTCGCTAAATGTTGATAAAGATATTTTCCGCCCTCGTGAGATTAATGAAGAACCCCTTGGTCCTGAAGTACCTTATCTTAGTGCTGTGGGAGCACTATTGTATCTTGCAAATTACACGAGGCCCGATATCTCATTTGCTATAAGCTTATTAGCAAGATTCAGCTCTTCCCCAACACAAAGACACTGGAATGGAGTTAAACAGATATTCCGATATCTTCGAGGAACGAATGACATGGGCTTATTTTATCAAAATAATTCAATATCTGGATTAATTGGTTTTGCAGATGCAGGGTATTTATCTGATCCACACAAGGGCCGATCTCAAACAGGTTATTTATTCACATGTGGCGGTACAGCTATATCATGGCGGTCAATGAAGCAATCATTAGCAGCTGCATCCTCAAACCACGCAGAGATAATCGCATTGCATGAGGCAAGCCGGGAGTGTGTCTGGTTAAGATCGATGACGCACCATATTCAGAAGATGTGCAACTTACCTTTAGATGAAAAGGTACCTACTATATTGTATGAGGATAATGCAGCATGTATTGCTCAGATGAAGGAAGGCTACATCAAAGGAGACAGGACGAAGCACATTTCCCCTAAACTATTCTTCACCCATGATCTTGAGAAGAAAGGCGACATCAACATCCAACAAGTCCGTTCCAGTGATAATCTAGCAGATTTATTCACGAAGGCTTTACCAACTGCGACATTCGAGAGACTGGTGAACAAAATTGGATTGTGTCGACTAAAAGAGATTATGTGATCAGGGGGAGAATCTACAAGCGCTGCACTCTTTTTCCCTTAGCCAAGGTTTTGTCCCATTGGGTTTTCCTGGTAAGGTTTTTAACGAGGCAGCTTACAAAAGGGATCATTAATTGTGTACTCTTTTTCCTTATTAGATTTTTTCCCACAGGGTTTTTTCTAGTAAGGTTTTAACGAGGCACAATTCCCTTATGAACATCCAAGGGGGAGTGTTATGAATATATGTTTTAGAGAATTAAATGGATGTTCAATATTTATGTATATATCAACTTCCTTATTTACACTTTCCTTGTATTAATTATTCTTGTTCTTCAAGAATGTGTAACCCTATATAAAGGGCTCTTGTACATGAGAATAAGACATCTCAATTTACTCTCTTCATATCATCTTTCTCTTGTCTTTGGTATGTTTCATAATACAATATAATTAGTGTGGTTAATTACAATGCAAAAAAAAAAAAAAAAAAACTCAAAATTATTTTTGACAAAAATCAAAATTAAATTTTCAATAAATTATAAAAACAAAGTCGAGTCTAATTCGGGTGTTTTTACTTTAAAAGTGATAGAAATTTCAATACTAACAGAAGAAGAATTTGAATACTCTTTACAAATAACATATCCAAAATAACCATCAGAAATTAAGAAAATGCATATATACATATAAACAACTAAAGACTTAAAAGTGGTTTCAAGTTAGAGTTGATTACAAGCAACTTATTTATGTGATTGTTAATTTGTTATCAACTAACTTATCGTTACACTTACACTTATCCGAGCACGACAAGTAATTTCTTTAACTCCAGAAAAAAACAAACATCTAAACAACAACATTTTTCTGCAAAAGAAACAAAAATAATGTATATTGAACGAATATATGTTTTTCCAAATTGGGCAAGAGTATTACGTAAACAGAAATGAGGATCACATTCACATCCGGCCAGGCCTTCTTATTGAAAGTTAAATAATAATAATAATAATAATAATAATAATAATAATAATAATAGTGTATTGGTTTAGTGCTTAATTTCTTAATGAGGCATTCAAACCTTGACAAGCCTTAGGAAGAAAAAATATTCATCACATTATTTTCGGCTCTCGTTGTGCTGACTCGGTATGAGTATAGATTATTCTAGATATGGAGCATGTTAATAATAAAACATTCACATTAACTAAATACGACATAAGTCCGAACTTTTTGATAAAAGTATGCAGCAGTACACTCTTATACTACATATTAACATTCTCAGTCCTCGACCTTGACCTCATTTTAAGTCTAGTTAAACATAATGGATCACCTCGGCCAACCTCAATTAACTTTAAACATAATAGGCTTCAAACTCTAATTAATAGAAGGTAGCATTCTTTTATTTTCTTAAAACAAAGAATAGAACTCTTGCGCTTGATTCTCCGTAGCACCGAGTTTATAAACCCCTATTTAGTTAAAGTTTCACTCGTCAAAACATTTCAGCTCATAAGGCGGAAAGTTGAAGTATAAAAGTTAAATCACACCTCCACCCATAAGTTTAATCTTTTAGGACAGATAATTAAACAAATATTCTATATTTTCATATGATTTCCATTTTTTTAAAATACACACATATACTTAAATAATATGTTTTACATAGACATGTATAATTGATTTTCACATATGTTCAACATACATACATGTCGCGGCCGGAGCCTTAGCCTGAAGCCGCGAGCTTGGCTAGCGGACCAACCGCCAGCGAGTTGATGTAGGTGCATGGCTCGGTCATCGACGACGTCCAACGCTCGTCCTTGAAGTAGTCTTGCTTGTCGGGTCCACCTAGGATAGCGCCGGTGAGCTCGTTAGGGTTTGGCACGTTTTTTGTGAACCAATCGGCGAAACTCATCGGGCAGTTGATGACCGCGTTCGGTGACTGGACCGGGACCGAGGCGCCGCGGTGGTGGGCTTGGGTTGGTGGCTTGTTACCAAACCCTACCATGTATGATCTTCCTTGAGGATTGTTTCCTAGTATGTAATCCATCTTCATCCACAATTATAATTACAATCACTTATCAAATTGTGCATAATTTTATTTAAAACTCAAATCTACATTATAATAGTTACTAATATGCACTTACAGGAGAATTATATTTAATTTTTGTTTGGCTATATATACTTTCAAGTTTCAATTATTAATATACTAAAATAATGTCTTATTTTTTATTAGCCTATTACAAAATGTATGTAAATTATATGATTTTTTAATTGTGATAAAAGTATATATAACAATAAGTAAAAGTTTGGATTTACCTACGACATACTCACAGGTCTCTACTCTTTTTACTGCTTGGCACTGTCTTTATTATGGTGATGCCTTGGTTCAGGATTTGGCGGGTCTGCATGGAGTGCAGCTCCCGCAGTCATTATGAATGCGTTGATTTGGAATTGTCAGGGTTGTGGCAATGCCCTGACAATTCAGCATTTGCGTCATCTGGTGGCGCAATGGAACCCGTATTTAATTTGCCTTTCTGAGATTAAGTGTCAACCTGCTCGTATTGAATCTACGTTGAATAATTTAGGTTTCGGTCTTATTCACTCTGTCCCTGCTGTTGAGACGAGGGGTGGCTTGGTTATTGCTTGGAGGTTTCTTGATTCTTGTGTTGTTCTAAAGTCTAGTTCAGGGTTTATTCACTGTGAAATCCGGATGTCTCCGCTGACTATGCCTTGGTTATTCTCGTTTGTTTATGCCCCCAATGCGTTTGCAGATAGATTTGCCTTCTGGTCTGATTTGGCTCTTTTAAATCCTGATTCTGCTATTCCTTGGTTGGTTGTGGGTGATTTTAATGATATTTGGGCCTTACATGAGAAAAAAGGTGGTAATCCTAGGTCGGCGTCTAGATTGCTTCAGTCTTATTTGTGGTCCAGTAGTTTGGATTTGATGGATCTGGGCTTCCAGGGATCGCAATTTACGTGGTCCAACCGTAGATCTGGTGATGATAATATTAAGTGTAGGTTGGATAGAGCTTTGGCTAATTTTGATTGGGTATCCCTGTTTCCAGAGACTACTCTTTTCCACCTAGAGATGGTTGCCTCTGATCACTGCCCCCTTTTATTGGCTACTTCTGGTTCTAGGAAGTCTTCTAGGCGTGCTAAACCCTTTAGATTCGAGAGAATGTGGATGGGCCACCCTGATTTTAAGTCTGTTTTGGAAGCTTCTTGGAATCAACCTTTGTCTGGTCTACCTCAGTTTGTCCTCCATAAAAAATTGATTAGGCTAAGACACTCCCTTAGGCATTGGAATAGGAATAGTTTTGGCAAAATTCAGACTTTGATTACCAATGCTCTCCAGACTCTTTTACAGTGCCAAATGAATTCCCAAGATTTAATAGAAGAGGCCAGATTGACTGATGAGTTAAACAACTTGTATAATCTAGAAGAAATTCACTGGAAACAAAAGTCTAGGCAAGCCTGGCTCCTTGAAGGAGATAGAAACACTAAATTTTTCCATGCAAAGACACTTGCTCGTCGACACATTAATCGTTTGGATTGGCTCCAAGGCCCAGATGGGGAGTGGTTTACCTCCCCTACACAAGTTCACGATCATGCTGTTCAGTATTTTTCTGATGTCTTTACCTCTGTTCCTTTTCAGAATCCTTTGTCTTTGATTGACTGCTTGTCTTCTAGAAATCTTGGTCAAGAATTGCTCTCCTTGGAATGCCCCGTGGACAATAGTGAAATATATCAAGCAATCCAGTCTATGCATCCTGACAAGGCTCCTGGGCCAGATGGGTACCCTCCATCCTTTTTCCAACAGAATTGGTCTGTGGTTTCTCCTGAGACTGTTCTTTCTGTTAAGAATTTCTTTGAATCTGGTCATCTTCTAAAGGAATCTAACCACACACATATTGTTCTGATTCCTAAGGTAGCTCAACCTCAATCCTTGGCTCAGTGGAGACCAATTAGCCTTTGCAATACCTCCTATAAGATTGTTTCTAAGATTTTAGCAAATAGGTTAAAGTCCTTCCTACCTTCTATTATATCCCCTTTTCAGAGTGCATTTGTCCCTGGGAGATTGATTACTGATAATATCCTCCTTGCACAAGAACTCCTCCATACTATCAAAAGAAGAAGAGTAGGTAGGATTGGCCTGATGGCTTTTAAATTGGATATGAGCAAAGCTTATGATAGAATTGAATGGCCATTCCTTCAAACTGTGCTTACTACCTTAGGTTTCCCGCCAAAGTTCATTTTCTGGGTTATGAAGTGTGTTTCCTCAACTTCTATGAGTATACTAATCAATGGAGAGCCTTCTGATATGATTTTCCCATCCAGAGGATTAAGACAAGGAGATCCGCTTTCCCCTTTTTTATTTATCCTATGCTCAGAGGTTTTATCTTCCCAACTCTCTTTGGCACAACAGCTCTCTTCTATCAAAGGGATTAAACCTGGTTCAAATTGTCAAGCTATTTCCCATTTGTTTTTTGCTGATGACAGCTTTCTATTTATTGAGGCGACGCATGGCAATCTACATACTGTTCAGGCTCTGTTGAATCAGTATGAACAACAATCTGGCCAACGAATTAATTTCCACAAGTCATCGGTGAAATTTAGTAGAAATGTCTGTCCACTCTTTAGAAAGCATGTGACTGATTCTTTTGGTGTGTTAGAAATGCAGGATTCAGATAAATACTTAGGCTTACCGATTGATTGGTTTTCCCAAAGGAAATCCATTGGTGCTAACCTGATCCAAAGAGTTGGGGATAGAATCCAGGGTTGGATGTCTAAATTGCTCTCTCCCGCTGGGAAGGAAATCCTCATTAAGTCCACTGCCTCTTCTATTCCTACTTATACCCTTAGTTGTCTAAAGGTTCAGTACAATATTTTAGATAAACTCGAACAGATAATACGTCAATTTTGGTGGAAGAATTCAGCTGATAGGTCAGGAATCCCTTGGATTTCCTGGGCCAAGTTGACAAGGAGTAAGAGAGAGGGTGGCCTAGGCTTCAAGGATTTTCGGATTCAGAATATTGCCTTATTATTTAAACAACTCTGGAGACTAGTTACAGCTACTGATTCAATATGGGCAACTGTTATGAGGTCAAAATATTTCCACAACTCCTCAATCTTCCTAGCTTCAGTCTCAGCTAATCATTCCCCTGTCTGGAAGTCTTTGTTTGGTCTGAGACCTCTTCTGTCCCTAGGTTGTAGATGGCTGATTGGAACAGGACAGAGTGTTAATTTTTGGTTTGATCCTTGGGTCCCTAATATTTCTTCTCTCCTTCAGTGGAGAATTGGTTTGGACCATGATATCCCGTTAAGTGTAGATTCTGTTCTTGATCCTGTTACTAGGTCTTGGAATTTGGATTCCTTGATTGGTAAGCTACATCCAGTGATGATTCAATCCATATCTGATATTGATGTTCCTCTTTTTCCCACACCAGATCGCTTTACTTGGTTACATCATAGAACAGGATCCTATACTGTGAAGTCTGGCTATCATCTACTACGGTCCCTATTTCAGTCCCAAATTTATGGTTCTACCTCGGCACCCCCTATGACAGTTAATCCTACCTTTTGGGGAAGTTTTTGGTCTTTACCAATGCCTCCAAAGGTTAAGATGTTCGTTTGGAAGGGTTGCAATGGTGGTTTGGCTCTTGGCTTAAACCTCCAACGACGTATAACTACTTTTAATCCTACTTGTCCATTTTGCCTCTTGGATGATGAATCTTGGTTTCACTTGATGTGGGCTTGTCCTTTTGCAGCTCGTGTCTGGTTTGGTAGTCCTCTTGGGGTTATTACTTCTGCTTTATCTGTTCATTCTGTTGTGGATTGGCTTACCTTGGATGTGGATCTTTGTGTTAACAACTTGCAGCGTCGAAAGCTAGTGTCTCAGAAATGCTTGGTCCTGTGGTCTATCTGGTTGGCAAGAAATGACCTAGTTTTTCAACAGAGACAACCGGATATATCACATATTATGAAAAAACTGTCTTTCTTGTTTAGTGATTTGGATGGTTTGTTTGATTTTGTGGCAGGCACCAGAGAAGGGAGGCTCGTCGGCACAGCCTCCCCCTCAGCAACGGCAGACTTAGGCGCACCTGGTAATGCACATCTGTGGAGACTGATCACAGATGGTGCTGTACATATGGGATCTCAGTCAGTAGTGGGGGCTGCTCTTTTGATCGATGATGAAGATGCTGTTAGGGGTGTTACTACCGTGTGTTCTAATGGTACGGATGCTTTGTTAGCTGAAACACTAGCAATCAGAGCAGGTCTTTTAATGGCTCAGTCTTTTGCTCAACACCCGATCAGTATCCAGACAGATTCTTCTCTCCTTGTTGCGGCTTTGCGGAATCCTGATCGTGCCCCTTTCTATCTTTTTAGTGTCTTTATGGATGTTGTTTTTCTTAAATCTCGGTTTGCTAGTTTAGTTGTCTCCAAGGTGGATCGGATTGTGGTTTCTCCTGCCCATGATCTTGCTAAAAGATCAATTTTGTTAAACTTGTATGGGTGTTGGTTGGGTCCTGTCTTCCCTGTAGGTTTGTTGGGATAGATAGGCTGTTGTTGCATTGACTACTTTCTGTTGATCTGTTTCGGTTTATAAAATGGGCTTCGTTTACCAAAAAAAAAAAAAAAAAGTTTATATATATATATAAGTATTAAAATATTTATTTTATTATAGTAAAATAAAATAATTACTGATAATAAACCCTAGTACTAGTAGAAATACCTGTTTTCTACCGAAAGCTAAGATGGAATTGTGATCTAACTCCTTATCTCCACATTTAACTTTCTGGTTGAATCTACCCAATATGTCGGCGTAGACGTAGAAAAGCATAGCTGTTCCAGTCATGTATTGCGTGTTTGCTCCATCTCTCAAGTGAATCATTCCTCCTGAAAAAAAAAAAAAAAAAAAAAAAAACATCATCCAACATATCATCAAACATTGTTATTATTGTCTCTTTCTAGAAACCCTAAACAATAACAGACATACCTGGTGAAAGATAGACTTGATGGTAGGGGCTATCAGGGAGAATAGAACACACAAAACTATCAGCATGTTCTTTGTAGTTGTCAAAACCCTTCTCTCCTTGGAAGAAATACTGCATTTAAAAAAAAAATATCACAATCCATAGTATAATAATTTAGGGTTTAGGGTATCGATGGATACCCTAAACTTAATTGGTAAAGGGTGTCGATCGATACGATCACTTAGTTAATTAACTACCTCAGTAAGAAGAATCTGAGCTCCGGCGTATTTGAGGTCCCAACTAAACTCCGTGACGGGGCTGCTAACGGCTTCCTCGTCTAGGTATTTTAGGTACACGGGTCGCTTTGTGGCCTTGTAGAGCCATGTCGCAGCCCATAGTAGCTCGTCCTGCGATCCGGGATCATAATATAGAAGTGTCAAATGATGAACATCTCATAAACAGAATTAACAAACTATCAAAATTAAACAAGTATTCGAAGTTTTAAGAGCGATTAAACAAGTTTCGTTCAATAACTACTAAAGAATCAAATTTACGAGCATAATTTTATCGTGTGTTTCGTGCAGTATACCTGAACACAAACACAACACGAAAATTATCACACTTACAAACACAACATTTTCGTTTGTATTCCTGTCGTGTGATTGTGTTGTGTTAGAAATTGTCAGCCCTACATAAAACCCTAATGATGAGAGAGAAAGACTATATTACATTGTATCCAGAGTAAGAGCAATAGAAAGGACATTCTCCATCATACGTTCCCTTGTATTTTTTAGCAAACTCGAACAACTGCACGAATCGAAAACACAATCTGTGAGATATAGATCGCAACCGGGTTTAATACCGAATGTAATGCGGGTACCATTTTGGCCTTGTTAAGGAGTTTTCGGGAATAAGCTTTGTCGACTGGTCGAAACACCATGGAGGCAGCAGCCAAGGCAGCTGCAGTTTCTGCAGCGTGCTCGCTTCCAGGAGTGTTCTCGTCGATCTTCAACACAGTTCTTGGTGTTTTCATGTTTTCTGGCGGCGACCAACATGCATGATCTTTCACTGGATCTCCCACCTAAAACATATACATGAATTTGACCTAAAAGATGGATTTTTTTTTGCTTATTCCTTCAAATTTGCCCTAAAAGATGTTTTTTTTTTTCTTTTTTGGAAAAGAGTCAATTTAGTGTCTCAGGTTTACCCCATTTGTCAGTTTGGTGTCTCGGGATTAAATTGTTAATATTTGGTGTCCAGGTTTTAATTTTGCTACGATTTGGTTTTCAGTCCAATTTGGGTTAACTTTGACAGATTGAGATGAAAAGACAATTTTGCCTCTTATACATTTTTTTCAAAGCCACCCGTCCGATTCCGACCACCCACCTCCGATTCCGGGCTGGCTGATTTCGGCGATTTCGCATTTTGGAGGTAATTTATGAATTTTCAAATTTATTCGGTCATGTGACCAACACATAACCAGTTTCTATTAAATTTAACTACAAAATTTGACGGATACACCAAATATCCTGACACACCAAATTGACACGTGGGGTAAACCTGAGACTCTAAATAGGTTCTTTTCCATTTAAAGCCAATTCCTTCAAATTTGCCCTAAAAGATGAATGTTTTTGCTCATTCCTTCAAAATGGTACTAAAAGATGAATTTTTGTTTGCATATTCCTACAAATTTGCCCGAAAAGATGATTTTTTTTTTCCTATTCCTTCAAATTGTCCTAAAAGATGAATTTTTATGCACATTACCTGAACATATAGGAAGTTTTTCCTAGTAGCACACTTGATGAAAAAATCGGTACCCCACTTGATGCCTGCCCGGGCATTCTCCAATTCTCCGGCGGCTTGAAGCTCCTTCTCAAAGAACAAAGCAGCCCATGAAAGAGTTGTCACTGTAAACGCCATCGGCAGACCATACTTGACGTTGTCGCCGGCATCATAGTACCCTCCAGTTAGATCCACCTGCGTATCAGACAAACCCTAACCCTAATTAGCAAACACAAAACATCATAAGAACTAACATTGACAGAAAGTCTGAAAATGGTGTACCATGTTTGCAAAAACGACTTCTGTTTGTGCAATAAGGGAATGACTTTTAACAAAAATCTTGACTAAAAAATTCATTAAAATTTAGGTATTTTTCTCAAAATATAATAATTCCTAAAAAGTTCTTATAATTTGTGAGATATTGGTTCCTTAAAAAAATGTGGTCACAAATTACCAATTTTCTTATAGTGACGATTGGGGCCCAACTTGGGGTACATGGTCTCGGTCCCCACTTAGATCAGCTCGACTATAGGTGGCGAGCTGTTCTGGGTGGTGGAACTAGACCATAGACCCCAGATTGTGTCTTAATTGAGTCGATGCTCAATTATAACAATATTATACGTTAGTATGACTAAATTGTGATATTTGGAAAAAAAAAAAACCAGTTAATTTTTTAATTTTCAAAGTGTTTAACTACAATTTTGGACATATGATTGATAGAAGTACCAATTCTCATCTTTTATCAACAGGTTACACCCTTTAAAACATTTTAATACCGAAAACCATTTAAATCAAACACGTTGCACCATTTTCAGACTTTTCTCGAACATCAGAATTTAAAAAAAAAAAAAAAAAAAACCTACACTAGCTTAACAACAATTTTAGACAGATGATGGATAGAAGTGCCAATTCCCATCTTTTTATCAACATGTTATATATACCATTTTAAAAATTTTGATACCGAAAACCATTTAAATCAAACATGTTGCACCATTTTCAGACATTTCTCGACATCAAAACAACCGAAAAAACCCTACATTAGCTTCTTTTCCATCATCAAGACCGGAGTCGCCTCGCCACTTGGGCCGGTGGTTCGGAGGGAGCTTTCCCGATCGCTGCGCCTCGAGGAAGATGATCGATTTTGTTAGGGCATCCCTATAATTAAAGTGACACAAAACAGACACGAAAAGGCCTTGGAAGATGGCAAACCACAGCACCAAAAAGGTGGTGGCCGCCCTTATTAGAGACAACCCCATGCAATAAAGGGGTCAAAATAAATAAAAATAAATAATTTACAGAGAAATTAGGGTTGTCTGATGAGGAAGAAGAAGAAACAAGGATAATATATATATATATATACGTATAAGATATCAAAAGAGAGGAAGGTGCTTTCATTATCTATAAAATAAGTGGCGGGAAGGATTTTTAGGAATAAAGTTAACGGCTTTCTTTTTTAAGTGGAGTTTGGAAGGCAAAATGTTAGTTAGTTGTATTGAGGTCATTTATAGTAAGTAATTAATTTGGCAGGAGAACAAGATCATATATATATATATAGTTCCCTTTATGTTGTACAAAATAAAACATATATATTATATATATTTTTTTAAAAAGAGTATGAACTATATTTAAAAATTATTTAATATATATTATAGTGAAGAATATATATATTCTAGATACATGCCCGCTACGTGTGCGCTTTATGGTCGTGAGAATGTACCGACTCCGAGTATGATACAACATCATGATCAATCCGACTCTGAGAAAACAAAAAAATAAATCATTGTTAAAAAATAAATTTAAATTACGTAAAAATGTGATTAAAAAAATATTTATATATTTAAGAGTGGCCGGATTATAATGAATAGCTCCTCTGGGAGGGAAGGATCCAAGATTTGAATTCAAGGGTAAAGTTATAAAATGTATAAATTTTTTAGTTAAAGTAAAGTATACTATTGAAACATATATAAATATATTTTTCTCTATTAGTCTACCTGAACAAACAATTTATTAAGTATAAACGGCTATCAAAATACATATCATTAAGAACACACAATTTATTATGAACTCTACTATACCATCAATAATATCATTCAACATATTTAATAAATATTTATTAATGGCTATTAAAATAAATATATTAAGTACATAATAAATAATCGAATAGATATAGAGCATAGATGAACAAATAATATAAAAAAAATTACCCACATAACATTTTAAAATGTTTTAATGTAACTTTCTTAATTAAAATAGTATCATACTTAATATGATGTCAAAATATAAGCCTTATTAAGAAGGTACATGACTACGTGACTAAAGTAGAGAAGAGAAGGTTGGCCAAAAACCAATTCATATGCCTCAGATCCACGAGACACAACTAATCATTTTCAATAATCTTCATTCATTATTATTCAACAAACTATAATTAATTACTTCATTATTAAACTAATTTTCCCTCACTCCACCGAAGGATCAGTTAAGTCAATATTGCTTGTAGTCATCATCCGACCTTAGCTCAGTTGGTAGAGCGGAGGACTGTAGTGTGTATCACAGAAATCCTTAGGTCACTGGTTCGAATCCGGTAGGTCGGATTATATTTTTTGCTTTTAAAAAAATCTGGACCTTTTTTATTCATCCAATTAAAAGGTATTAGGTTATTAACTTTATTATAAACTGCCTACCAAGATTTCAAGTATCCAAATAGGACATGCACCAGTCTTATTTCCTGATATATACATATGGATGGATTTAATTACAATGAGAGGGAGTGAAATTCAGTACTATTTTTTGAATAACCCACTTAATGAATAAGAAGCCTTCAACACAAACATTTAATGACTAGTTTTAATTTTAAATAATTTTCCAAATGACTAGCAATGAAACTACAACTTTGTTGTTGTCAACTGCTAATTAAGAATGAATTTGGTTGGTTTGGTTACATAATCATTATCCTTAAAACCAACCTCTAAATCAACAGCTCTCCTCTAAAACACCATCACCATCTTTCTCCCACACAAATTCTCTCTTCTCCATGTCCCCAGAAATGCTACAAAAATTGCACCTGGGAAGCTTTCCTCTAATATATATGAATATCATGAAGATCCATCCATGGCAGCTGCTACATCAATCAATCAATCACAATTGCTTCACACCATATTTCTATTGTGCAGCCATGCTTTTTCAGGTGAATAATGGGGTTTGCAGATTAGCACATCTTCAGTATGCCCACCACATTTTTCCCGATTTCTTCTTTCGTTTGCTCTGAGATAGGCACGTCTCCAATATACATATCGAAGAAAGCCCCTACAAATTTGCATAACAATATAATCATTAAAAAAAAAAAGTTAAGAACCTATAAACTGTCTGATGTTTGCCCTATGTGAGATTTTGGTGTATGAAGTTTAAATTGTTGATATTGGTTGTCTGAAGTTTAAAAAAAAATACAATTACTGCAGAAGATGAAACAGTTCACTTACTGCACAAATCCTTGCTTCTAACTGCACCAATTTTACTGCCTCCAACTGCAATAACAAGGATGAATAAGCAGCAATATAAGGTCTGGGTTTACATTCACAATTTTACATATATATATATATTGTAGGCCATAAAAACGAAGTCTTTACTTTGCATTAACTACTTTATCAGTAGATCCATGCATAAACATTATACTCACTTTCAGTTACAAGACTTCCGTTGGCTGTTCGGTGAAAATCAATGGTTGTTCCCTGCAGACCCGAGGAAATTTAGAGACGGTAAATATTAATAACCACTCTGACATCTATAAATAAATGTGATAAAATGTAGAAACCAGATAGAGGCTTACGACAGGAAGAGCAATATCGTTTGGGAAGACGGATCCAAATTCATTCAAGCAATCGTAGTCGGTGTTCGGATTTGTCTATAATGATAAATAGCTACTAGTTAGTCATTTCTATTATCAAAACCCCGAACCAGAAGATATTTAAAAAAAAAAAAAAAACAATCTTGAGATTACCTTCAATAATCTTGCTCGGAGAGACTTCTCAAATGCACTGCAAAAGATTATGAAGCAATATAAGAATAAGATCCGGATATAAAAATGCTGATGAAAGACAAAGTCAGCAGTATTTGAAGTGAACTCACTCTCTAACGGTGTTGATTTTCATTCCGTTACAATTTACTACCAGTCTCACTGTCATTCCAATATCCTCTCTGCACCAAATTATAAAAAAAAAATGTAATTTCAGGAAACGTATAAAGCAGATGGTTGAATAATGTTGTAGTAAATATACCTGAGAAGATCCTGATAGAAACTGTTGCATCCGTTGAGGTCACTAGCTGAAAGAGACGCATACTTTGGACCCAATTTCTCGCAGACTGTGTCAGGATGGACGTCTAAATAGAAACCATGATATCGATTTCAGAGGAAATACGAAGATGAAGTACCTTAGCTTAAACAAATAGAAATCGCTCATCAATACTTACAGAAACCATAAGCATAGACCTTCAATGACTTGATTTTCACTATTTTCATAGTTCTTGAACCAGTCCCAACAAGAATCTGAAATGCAGGTGATACGAATTTTGAAATCTTAGCATTATAAGCTTTATGCTGATAGACAGACAGCAATAGGAAATATCGATGAACAGCATACAACAAAACTAGAAATCTGGGAAAATTACAATAACCATTTCTACGGCACTATAATATAGAATTATTAGCTTTCTGCTTCTGAAAAAAGATTGTAAATTCAATAGTTAGTAGAACTGCAATTGGAATTATTAGCTTTCTGCTTCTGAAAAAAGATTGTAAATTCAATAGTTGGTTGAACTGCAATTGGAAAATGTGGCAATAAAAGCTTCATTAGGCAAAACAACAGAACTCAGAAACAGCAAACCATGAATTGAATGATCATAGTTCCCATTTATCTATATGAACAAACAGTAATTAGAACAGCCCGGAAAAGCTAAAAGTGCTGACCTCCGATGCTGGACTGAAAATCAGCTCTCCATCTAAATTGTCCAAGACCATAGGGAACTCGATCCCTGTTCTAGGTTCAACTTTATGTTTTATTCGATGAAAGTCGGGAAAAAGAAGGCCGGCACATCCTCGAATTCCGACTTCACACGGTCTTCTGCTCACAGTATCACTTCTTTTATCAGCTGCACCTTCACCATCAAGTACATTCAACGATCTAGAAGACATCAACAATGAAACCTTTATCAAACCGTAGTACAGAAACAAATGTGAAAGACATAGCAATACACTGAACTTACAAGTTGTCCATTGGTGGTACCAGAATTGCAGCTATTGAGAGCATGGGAAGAGACCGGAGTATCTCTGCTTCTTTATGAAGGAATCTCATCATGAAACCAGCTACCTTATGCATTGCTGGTCCGGAAGTAAATTGCTTAACAAGAACCGAAAATCTATTGCTACCAGATTTTAAACCATTATGATTCGAAGGAGACCCGCCATTCAACAAGAAAACTACAGAGGCAGCAAATCTAGAGATGCAATCGAGATTTTCTCGAGTAGCAAGACTTCCAGGAACACGAAAGCTTCGGGATTGAAGCATAGAATCGTCAACCATCGAAGTGACTCGTGAACATATATGAGCTGTAAAACCATGTATAACGAAGGGCTCTGTCGGTAAAATAAGCGGCAACCCTCCTTGAAGATCCTTCAAATGCAACCAATCGTCCCTCATATTAACCGCCTCCTGTCCCTTTCTAACGCGATAGAACGGGACAGTTGAACGAACTGTTACACACGATCTAACCTGCAAAGAAGCAACTTATAGCGCTAATCATACAGATTCTCGACCTCGTTCAGAGATCAACAAGATCCAATCAAGCAATTTCCAGCTGCAAGCCACCGATTACGGAAAGATACAGAAACCCAAATGACCAAAATCAATCATTTCGCCATAGTTGATCAATAAATTGAACGAAGCGTACCAGAAATTCGCGATCGATCAAATGCACAGCTCGATCAAGGCAAAAGGGACGCACGAGGCGTTGATTCCTAGCAGCGTCGGCGAATAAGGAGACGTAAAAAGCTGTGATCGTTGGAAATGGGCTTTTCTTGGTTGTTCCCTAATGGGTTTCGTTTGTTTCTCTCTTCCTCTGCTATTCCGTTGCACACAGTTGGTTTTTGCCGGGAAAGAAAGAAACCCCAATGGGGAAATGGTGGGAAGCTAGGGCTTTGCTGCGGCTTCGAGAGAATCGGAGGAGAGAATATGCTTTGAATGTGTAAGAGAGAAAAGCGATTCTTTTCTAAGCTTTTCTGAGAGAGAGACGTATTTTTATTTAATTTTGGCAAGTATTTTATGTTTCTTTATTGACATGACACGGTGGCGGCTAATTTGACAGTTGCGTTCCACTTTGTTTTTGTTTCCTTTCTTGTGCTATTATCACTACAAGAAGATAGTCAATTACTTCCAACTTTGACTGTGGTTTCTCGTGTTAAGTTAGCACTATTTTTAACCGAATTTAGCACGAATATTTACATTTTTAAATTACGCACGACTATTTCACAAATCCGACAAGACTATTATATTACAAACTTTGTTGGTGTGCACTTCGTAAAAATATATTTATTGAACATGATACATAATTCGACTTAAACCCGAGGTAAACAATAATGTATATATTATTAGGAAAAAAAAGTAAGAGTAGTGGAGGGTATAGAGTATGTTAAGCGGGGTTTCAGGACATTATTTAGCTTAATTTTTTTCAATAAGTAAATATGTATATCTTTTATTGTCTTTTTAAGAAACTCGCTTAAATATTAATTTGTAACTTAAATTATGTACAGTCAGCTCGTAATGCGTTACAGTTTAAAAATGAGATCGTGAATTCAATTCTGAATGCTACATTTTTTTGAAGAAAATGCGATATTTAATCATTAAAAAAATTAGATGTATTTTTTTAAATTTTTAGAATGTTAAATAAGGCATCGTTTTTTTTTTTTACAGAATAAAATGTAACATTTAACAGAAAAATATATATTTTTTAAGATAGAAATACGTTCTTAAAAATTAATTTTTAATCCGCATGAAACCATTTTCTTTATTATATGAATAATTTATTTCTTCCATGCACGAATTAATGCATCACCTCACATTAACAGCTTGATATAATTTTATTTATTTTGATTGATCAACTTTATAAATTGATTAGTACATTGAATAATTATTTTGAAAATGCCATTAACCCTATTACTTAAAAAAAAACGACCCCATTTGATATGGACATAACTCGTTTTTTATTTTATACGGTACTGTAATATTAACTCACTTAGCTAAATTCCTAGATTCACGAATATGAGTATTCCATTGGAACTCACTAAGCTAGTTTTGGAGCTTTTAGCAAATATTTACCGAAAATAATGTAAATACAAAGAAAGAACTTAATCACATTTGCCTTATATTACGACATCATTCGAACCTCTTACTTCTTAGCATTCAAATAACATGTTCCCACTCTATTAAATTGAATTTTCAATTAATGTTTACAGTATAGTTATAAAGTATTAATTTACCTTGCTCAATAAGTAGTTTAACTTTCCATAATAACACAATTGACAGAACGCGATGTGTTTCTTAAAAGCATAATAAAAAAGAAAAAACAAAGTTCAAATTTCGCCAAAAGACATTTATTAATAAGAGAAATGATTTAGCCTACGAAATTTGCCGTGAAAATTCCGCCGACTATGTTTGCACATTATTTTCCATTGAAATTAAAACAAATTACTTCAATGCCATTGTAGGTGTTTTCGCAATAAAAGTCACGGAATCTTTCGACATGTTTAGAAGCACCCTATTAATAAATAAGACGGCTTAAACATGAAACTTTAGGTCCAGAGCTCTAAGCTTCCCTCACTAGGAAGCATTTTATCGGAATTTGAACTCAGTTCGCCCTTAAAAATGTAAATCACTTTACCAATTAGTTCAAATCATATACTACACAATTGATGTATATATTTTTAAAATGTCACGTGCCAATCACAAGTGAAGGAGCATGGTCGTCTCCTGTAGGACATATGAATGTACGAGCGCCCAAGTCACATGAACGTCAGTGTTAGCTGGACCAAACCCGAGGTCGAACCGATCAGGCCATTGGTTTCCAGTTCGGCTGGTCTGAACTGGTTCAAACTGGCCCGACCAGTTGTAGTGCAACATATATATATATATATATATATATATATATATATATATATATATATATATATATATATATATATATATATATATATATATATATATATATATATATAATTCTCTTTATTAGATTACCTAACTTTACCATCAGAGAAGGATCACCAAAAACACCTCCAGTTAGGGCTGAGCAGGAAAACCCGAAAGCCCAAAAGCCCGAAAAACCCGTCCCGAAAAGCCCGGTCCCGAATAGACCCGATCCCGAGCGGGCGGGACTTTTATTTTCAATTCGGGCTCGGGCTTTTGTGCCAAAATCCCGAAAAGCCCGAGCCCGTCCCGAATTTTTTTTAATACTATATAAATATATATAATTATATATATTCCCCACTAACTATAGTTAGTATCTAACTATCTAGTTAGTTGCTATCTTATCTAACTATCTACTGGGTACTAGTTACTATACAATATACAGAACCTAGGAAAAAGCAGAAAAATACAACTGTTGTTACTGTTCTCTCGTAAGTCGTACCTATCTCCATTATATTTGGTTTCTACGCCTCCCTTTCTCGGTTTCTTCTTTTCCTCACGATTTGTATTCCTCTCAAGCTCCTAAAATGACGATGCGCCTCCCTCTCCAAATTCCAGCACTCCATCTTCCTCTATGTTTGATTTTTTTTTTTTTCATATATTTTTTTGTTAAAATTCGGGCTAGCCCGAGCCCGAGTCCCGAAGTCTCGGCTCGAGCGAGCCATTTTCCTCATTTTCGGGCTCGGGCTAAAAATTAGTATCCCGAAAATTTCGGGCTCGGGCTAGGGTAAAAGCCCGCCCGTCCCGGCCCGAGCTCACCCCTACTTCCAGTGACCCATTTATGCATGTCATTGGAGCAAGGAAAGGCCACATTCATCTCTAATAATGCAGAGTATATTCATAATGATGTACAATGTTCCTAATGCAGGGTATATTCATTCTGTATGTTTGGGGTATACAATGATGACAACAAGTATATATGCAACCATATATGTATTGGAATTATGTGCACTGATATTTCTTTTTTCTTCTGTAAACTGGTCGAGGGGTCCTTGAGACAAACTTGTTCACTAAATATGAAGTTTTTAGAATATAGGATTTATATAGTTTTATGAATATTAAAAAAAAAAAAAAAAACTCTATTAGTTTGATAAACAGTTTTGTCGAGTTAATAAAACTGCTTAAATATTTTATCATCTAGGCTTAACCATTTCCACTCAACACAATGAGTTAAATAAATCATAAAAATGCGTAGAAACATCATTTTAATAGAAAAATTTTTATTTTATTTTTTTATGTAGAGAGTTTAAAATAGTAGACAAATTATTTTTATAAATTAGCATTTACCCATGTTTTATATCAGAATTTGTAAAAATGTGATCATATTTGAAAATATGGACCTTCTAAAAAATGGAATCGACTTACTATATTATTATTAAGATTAAGATTATTGTTATTATATATGATATATATAATAAATAATAAGGGTGTTGGCTACTGTCCTTTATTGAGAACTTAGTTGGGTTAAGTTAGCACCTTAACTTAAAAGGTTAGGGCCTTATTCATGGGGGCCCATTATTCAAGTTTTCGGCCTCAGTTGGTTTCTTGCATTCGAAGCTACAGATTTCCATAAAACTTAAACGAGAAAATAATTATCATTCATGATGTTTTAATTTGACTTGTAATTACCCAATTTCATGATGTTTCACGATTTTATCAGATAATTAATTATCATTCAATGAAGAAAATAAAGTGATAAATATACAACCCCTCGTTATACATATAAGTGAAATGAAATAATTAAGGTTTTTTACTGACAAAATTCAAATTTCACTGCTAACTACTGATCACCACTTTCTACGTAAAAAAAATTGACAGCAAAGATTGTACATCCATTTAAATTAATGTAGGTTTATTGCTATTTACGCTAACGAAATTATTTTATTTTGTCGCCAAAAGTAGGTTTATCGACCAAATTCTCTTTATCGGTAAAAGTGATTTTTATCTCGAAAATCAACACAGACTCTCTAGCGACGAAAGTTTAGCGACCAAAATAAATTATATTGCTTATTCTAGTATTTGCAGTAATGCTACATGTATATATCACATAAAAATCGGAATTGTTTTACTTAATGTGGATCACCTCCCAACTCTTTTTTCTAAAAATTTATTGGGATCAATAAACACTAAAATGAAAATATTAAATTTAAAGACACGTGTTAATATTTTAACGGCAGTACACGATCTGGAACCTAAAAAGTACGTAACCGTTAACGGTTCTGGATGGAACAGCCTTAAACTATAAACTAATTTAAACGGTCAACTTAAATTGAAATGGACATAGCGTCGTGTATTATCCAGTGTGTATTGTCGGTTTGCTGGGATTCTCCGTGATTGATCATCAATCAAATGGAAAATGACAAAACAACTGTCCATTAATTTAATGCTCGAGATGTCGAAATCATTTTGATTGTTGTGTAGAAAAGGGAAAGACGACGAGAATAGCTAGCCAACGAGAGGTTGGTTTAGTTCAACTACTCCCTCTATCTCCATATAAATTAAGCCCATCATTAATTCTTTTTAAACACAATTAACTTAATCATATATATATATCTAAATTACCCAAACATTTGAAATATCGGATTTTAGATGTGGATGTGAGAATGTAAACTATAATTTCATATTGAAGTGTTTAGTATATTCGTGATTAAAATAAGTAATATTAAATTATGCTATTTACTTTGTAAATATTTTTATTATATTAACACCAGTGAAGGTTAGCAAATAAGTAAATTGTCTTACATTGTATACAATTCATGTATATTTCAAAGTTAACCCCAATGATGACTATATACCAACTATTAGCGTATATTAATATGAATGAATATCGATATTACCATGATGATGTTTTGGAGAAGATAATTAGGGGAATGAATAATTGAGGAAAGTTTTACCCAAATATGGATCATATGTATATATTTATATATATATATATATTTATAGTGTGAATGAACGAATACATGGAAAATACATAATTACATAAAGTAATTAAGTGCATAAATTATAGCATATATGGAAACACTTTAAATTGAGAAATATGATTAAAACTTCCACATTTTTTTTGGGTGAAAAAACTTGCACGTCTATCAATCATCTCCATTATTCATCTTTAAATACCTTGCAACAAAAAAAATCTTTAAATTCACTATCAATTTCTCATACATTTTTTTTTTTTTTAAGAATGAATATTTTATATTATATTAACTTTAGTATATTGATATTTTTGAAGTACGATGTTATCATCTACTATCTATATTAAAAATATCACATGTCCTCACCTCTAAACTTTGTTACCGCTGCCTAGCACCTCTTCGATTAACCAAATCTGGCACTCACACCAAATCAGTTCGATGCTGCTACGCATCCATCTCAACGTTTCGCCACCTAGTTTTTTTATTTTTTTTTAATTTTTTTATTTTAAGAATGAAGAATATATTTGATATTTTTTATATCATAATTAGTAATATAATTTCTACCTTAAAGTACTTTTTCTTAGTTATTATTATTATTTTTTAAAAGCCATATGAAATCTGTAGTGGATTACTTCCTTAATGTAATCAAAGAATATCCAAAAATGAGAGAAAATCTAGGACTATCTCTTACAGAGATAATAAAACGAAAAACATTAATTACCCAAACAGTATCTTGGAGTTGTTGGAGTCCTCACAACAAGTCACAATAATTATCGGATTGAACATATGTCTGTTTTTTTTTTTTTTTTTTGTTTACTTAAGTTGGTAATCTATCATCTCCCATCATCTGTAGTATCGATTAATAATTGACTTGCTAATAAGCATTATTACAATTGTATATCAATTTATGATACAATATTGTCGCATAACATCTATTAAACTAGTATTATTACTATACCTAAAGAAAAAAAAATTAGATCCTGACTAATCATTTTTTATCTTTACATGTTTTGCTGTGATCCTAATCCTAACAAAAGAAACACGATAACAAATTGGCTAGGGGTACCAAATGAACTTAAATGCATGCAATATGTTTGAAAAAAAGATAGTTTTATGGACCAATATGTTTTAAAACGTACAACATGTTTGAAAAAGATGGTTTTATGGACCAATATGTATTAAAATATACAACAAGCTTACAAAAAATGTTAAAATGACATACCGTACACTTGTTATCAATAGTTTCATTAAGTGGACACGTGCGGAAGACATTTTTAGAAAAAAATAATAATAATTAAAACAAGAAATTAATTTATACATAGCAATGCTTATTAATGGGTGGATGTAGATACTAATACTGATAATTATTTTATTTTTTAAAAACGTGATCCGCACGTGTCCATTAATGAGACTAGTGACAACAAGTGGACGATACATCATTTTACCCTGTTTTGTAAGTTCGTTGTACATTTTAAAATATTTTGGTCCATAAAACCATCTTTTTCATACATGTTGTACGTTTTAAAACATATAGATCCATAAAACCATTTTTTTAAATATGTTGCATGTTTTACGTACTTTTCCCTTTGATTACTCACTACTATGGTACTAAGGCCAGAAGAAAGTAATATGGTACTTTTTGGAAGGTTCGAAGAAGCTTTTATAGGTCGGCCCCTTTATGTAATAATTATTCTTCTATGTAGCAAAGACTTCTATACAGTACTAGATCTGCCTTATATTGTTTGTTCATAAATTGAATCCTCTATAATTTAGTGTTCTTGGATATATAGTAAATAAAAAATTAGCCATAAAAAGTGTTCATATGATGAGATAAATTTGGCTAAGTGAATGATTTGAGATATAATCAGAGGTGAATGGCCATTTCATACGATTTATTTGCAGGAAATTCACTGTTTATATTCAATATTTTTTTATACCAATTTAGTACCAAGAGTTTCTATTTTGTACCGTTATCATACATACATTAGTACTCCGTAAAAAAGACCGTTAAATGACCATGTGCCATGCACGCGAGTAGCTCAAAACTTTGACAAAATCGAAAGTTTTGGGCTACTCACATGCATAATAATACATGACAATTTAACGACATTTTTTGACGTAGTACTTACGGATGTATGAAAACGGTACAAAACGGAAACCCTTGATATTAAATTGGTACAAAAAAAAAAAACATCTGGCAAGAACCGTGGATATTATTTAACCCTATTATATTAAGATACTAAACAATTAGAGCATCCACAATGCAACACAAATGTGAAAGACAACTCCTCCATGTGGCATGTTGTCTTGTCTTTTTGCATTGGAGATGACCCAAATTTCTTGTCAAATCCCTCAAATGAGAGATTCACTCTCTCACATCCAATCATAGATACATCAATATTTTATTTTATCTCTCATCATCTTTTTTAGTTAATCTTTTTATTAAGTATTAATTTTATTAATATAAAATAACATGTATGACCAAGTTGGGGTTGAATATGGTAGACTCTTGGAATAGTAATGGACAACACCTATACACTTTTATTTTATATTAATTTTGATTAGTTGGCACCTATGTGGCACAAAGTGGGATGGAAGTTGGGGTTGCGCATTGTGGATGCTTTTAAGTATCAACAAGCATACCTAATTTATAATCAAGGAACTCGAAATTTCATGCAATAGTTTGAAATGGACGAAGCAATGATGAACTGCATGGAGAAACACAGAGTTGATACACATGAAAGAGGAAGAAGAGAATCACAACAGTAGAAACAGACCTAGAAAGAAACAACAAAACAAAGCTTGGAATAAATAGATGTCCAGTACTAGTGGATGAAGATTCCTTCAAACCATTGCTTAATTAAATTAATCATGTCTATTAACTTAGCATCAGACTAGATTAAACCATAATCTACACTAATCAATACTCTATTTAGTCATTAAATTAGCTTCTAATCATTCGTCGGAGTTCTTACCTTCAGTTTCGTCACTTGAATCTGAATCTGCAGCAGCATCGAGTTTCATGATCGGAGCACTCAGACTGCGTTTTAGGAGATGCTTTACCGCCGAGATCAATTTCTCCGCTGGATTCAGCGGCGATGATCGGAACTGCTCGCAGAGCTTCATGTGCCGTATCAAGGATACCTCGATGTCTCCGTCCGATCGAAGCATCTCGTAAGCCACAGCGTCCGCACAGAGTCCGCAGATCCACCGCCCGCAGTGCTGCTCTCTGACGCTCTCGATGTATCCAGGCGTGCACTCCTCCGCCAGCTGGCAGCAATCGCACTCCACGAGCTCGGATTCCGGCGGCGGAGCAAGGAAATTGTTCGTTCCTGGCGGCGGATGATGCTCCGTTACAGAGATCGGCTTCGATTCGCTGAAGGCTGACGCAATCATGACGGCGTTATTCATTTCTGCGGCTCAGCTGCAACAAATTAAAGTCCAGGCACATTAACACGAAACCTCCATTATAATCATCGTTCAAATTCGAAGGCGTTGCAATAACTTCTTCCGATTTGAATTCGAATTTGGAATCAATAATGAGTATATTAATTGTGTACCGAATTCTGAGACCAACCGTTTCGTATTCAGATCAGATTGAACGGATTTCAAATTCTCAGCTGAACTCGTTGAATTTCGGCGTATTTAACACAGATACACACACTCAGACAGCAGAAGTAAAGAAAGCCGCAGAATCAGCTAAAACCTTTCGAATTCTCCCTCCTATAAGGGAACACTATATTAGGAAAATATATTTTTATTCACTAATACCTCCTCATCGGCGCCGGTGACTCCCCTCACCGGAGATACAGAAGTTTCCGACTCCACTCAGCGACGCCGGCGACTGGTGAAGTGGGAAGTGCATAGAGAGAAAGCAGAGACGGTTTTCTATATATAGGTGTGTAAAGACAGTGAAGAAAAAGGAGAGCCTCCCCAATCATTGGTGCCGCGGAGGGAAGTCTATATGCCACGTAGACAGTTACCTGCAGGCAGTAAAAGTAGGGTTGCCGTTACAGTGTGCGTCGGAGCACACAGAGTTCAGTTCTAACGCCAATAAATTTTTGCCACGTGTCTAGTGCGTTTATTCGGCTACTCCTGATGGTTCATGGTTGTGATGGTAAGGTACTAAGGTTCATTTCTAGGTCTGTTGACTAATTTTTTTTTTTTTTTGTTATATGGCCATTTGAAAGTTAACAAATACGAAAATGTTAAAGACTTTGAAAGAGAAGAGCTCGCCACATCAGCTCACCGCTCTTTAAAGTGCGTTGAGCCGACGCGACTTGCTGAAAATAATTCCTACATACGTGGAGCATTTCCAATCAGCGTGCTACAACAGTTCGTCGCTCTTTTAACGTGCCTCGATGGTTATATGCGTAATTATGTTACAATTTTAACATTTTCATATTTGAAAAATGACATATAGTTACTTGAAGAAAAAATCTGTAAACTATAAGTGTAAATGAGCAGTGTCGGTTAGTACTTATTAGGCTACTCGAACTCGTTTTGACACAAAAAAGACGAATTTGAGCTCTTTCTAACCTGTAATTTTTAGGCTTGAATTTGACTAAAAAATTATTTGACCGAGCTCAATTTCCGCTTGAATAGTAAGGTTCAAATTGAAACTGTAGGCTCGAACTCGAAGTTTGCTTGATCGAGCTCAAGTTTGACTCGATCAGAACATGACTTTTATAGACATAAGATGCATCAAGACGCGATTTATAAATATTACATAAAAACTTGATAATGCTTAAGAGTTAAGAGTAGGTTCGAGTTGAGTGTAACGAAAGTTAAATTTGAATATTGATCGAGCTGATTTTTAGTGATTAAAAATAACGCGTCACCAAAATATATGTGTCACAACGTCAAAGTTACGATTTTATTGTTGTCCTCCTATACCTATAGTGTAATGTTGATGTGATTACACGCACGTCTAGTCACTAGTCAAACAGAATATGAATGCAATTGAGTCTTTTCGTATACCAATGGCGAATTAGAACGCCACAACCAAGATCAAGATAGATGTGAACTGAACACTTGCCTTTCCGAGCAATTATTTTGTGGCACCGAGCTATATATCATTGGTCCTACGTTGTCCACATCATTCATAGACCATCGTTGTACTCGATAAAGTTAGCTAACACGTTAACCATGTAATAATGGTGTGGTGGTTCAGCGTCTCAGCCCTTAACCAGAGGTCAGGGGTTCAATCCCTGCTAGTGACTATGGGAATGGAAAATTCCGCTAGTGACTATGGGAATGGAAAATTGTTCATGGCCAGCACTTTACGAAAATCCAGACTTGGTATGGTTATTAAACATTACATTTTAACTATTTTTTACAACTAACAAAATAATTATTAGTTTAAAGCCTCGGTTCTTTTTAAGTTAAAAATAGATAAAATTTGCAACATGTTTGTTAAAAGTGATAATTTTATTAAAAGAATTGTAAAATATATAACATGTTTGAAAAAAAAAATGAATTTTATGGATCAAGATGTTTTATAATGTATAATTTATTTGAAAAGATGGTTTTATGGATTAATATATTTTAAAATTTACAACATGTTTGCAAAAGATGGTAAAAAGACATTTAGTCGATTTGTTATCAATTATCCTATTAAATTGATACACGCGGGTCACTTTTTAGAAAATAATAATAATAAAAATTAATTTGTATTCTCTATCATCAACCTTAGTTCTTCTTATCCATATTGCTCCACCCCTCTTTGTATCTCCATCGGCCAGCCACGCTCAACATCGATTTATCCATTCTCGACCGAACGACTCACGTTGGGTTCGAATCCAATCCCTAGTAGGCATCATATTCGAACCCAGTATCAATTAAAAAAATGAAAAATTATATATTTTAGTATGAAGATGAAGAAGATTAAAATCTTGATGATGAAGAATAAAGAATATAACAAGAATCTTTTCGACATTTCATTAAACTGTCACGTTTAAAAATATAAGTAACTAAAAAGCATAAGTTTGCCGGTGACATTGTAACGTAAGTAACTAATCAATTTTTAATAGAAAAATTGAAATTAGCGTAAACGTGAGGGGTAAGTAGGGGTGAGCTCGGGCCGGGACGGGCGGGCTTTTACCTGAGCCCGAGCCCGAAAATGAGGAAAATGGCCCGCCCGAGCCGGGACTTCGGGACTCGGGCTCGGGCTCGGACTAGCCCGAATTTTAACAAAAAATCTGAAAAAAAAAAAAAATTCAAACATGGTGGAAGATGGTTAGATACTAGTAACTAGTACCCACTAGATAGTTAGATAAGATGGCAACTAACTAGATAGTTAGATATTAACGATAGTTAGTGGGGAATATATATAATTATATATATTTATATAGTATTAAAAAAAAATCGGGACGGGCTCAGGTTTTTCGGGATTTTGGCACAAAAGCCCGAGCCCGAATTGAAAATAAAAGTCCCGTCCGCTATGGCTCGGGTCTATTCGGGACCGGATTTTTCGGGACAGGTTTTTCGGGCTTTCGGGTTTTCCTGCTAAGCACTAGGGGTAAGTGCTACTTTTCCATATCCTTTATATGGCCGGTGAGTTTAAATTTGCCACCATCTCCGATGCCTTCAAACTTCTGACCGCCGGAATCTAGACGATGCTCCGACGAAATGCAGAAGCATGTCTCCACGTGCTTCCGCCACCACCGCCATCCGTACACTCAACACCTCCGCCATCTCCACCTTCCTTCGCCGCATCCCGATACACCCCTTCCCCCTTCTTCATCCTCGCAATGGCTCTCTCTTCTACGGACCTCTATCTCCACATCGAACCTGCTCCTCGGAAGGCTCACCCACGCCGCCATCATAACTTCCGGGCGAACTCCAGATGTTTTTCTGGCCAACAACCTCATTACAATGTACCACAAGTGTGGGTCGCTTCTTCCGGCGCGTAAGGTGTTTGATGAAATGCCTCACAGAGACCTTATATCCTGGAACTCGATTCTTGCTGCGTATGCTAATTCCGGCGGTCCTGACGATGATAAAATTCTAGATGGGATTCGAATTTTTCGCCTTTTCAGGCAATCTGGAGTTACTGGAAATCAGCTCACTCTAGCGCCAGTCCTGAAGCTCTGTTTACTATCGAGGTGTTCATGCACTACAGAATCAGTGCATTGCTACGCTGTCAAAATTGGCTTAGAGGAAGATATCTTTGTTGCCGGTGCTTTAGTCAATATATATGGTAAACTCGGACAAGTCAGGAATGCACAGCTTCTGTTCGATGAAATGCCGGACAGAGACGTTGTGATGTGGAATGTGATGCTCAAGGCATACATGGACGCAGGTCTCAAATCTGAAGCCCTTTTAAAATTCTCAGAGTTCCATAGAAGTGGGTTGTGTCCCGATAAGACGAGTGTGCGATATATACTCAATGGAATCACAAACACTGACTCTTATCACCAGAAAATCCAGTTTGATCAGGTTCGAGCATTTACCGTCAAATCATCTCTGTTTGAAGACGACTCATGCAGTATACTTAACATGAACAAGACTCTTTCTGGGTATCTACAGGCTGGGAAAAATTGGTCTGTGATTGACTGCTTTATGAACATGATTAGGTCCTGCACGTTGTATGATAATGTGACTTTAGTAGTCGTTTTAGCTGCAGTAGCTGGAGTAAATGATGTCTTTTTGGGGAAGCTAATTCACGGGATAGCTCTGAAAATGCATCTGGATTCGGTTCTTTCAGTAGGGAACAGTCTTATTAATATTTACGCTAAAACGGGTTTTCCCCATCTTGCTCAACGAGTCTTCAACAACATGAAGGAAGTGGATTTAGTTTCGTGGAATTCAATCATATCTTGTTGCTCGCAGAACTGCTTAGGCATCAAAGCATTGAGTTATTTCGTGGACTTTTTACGTGGTGGGTTGAAACCCGATGCTTTTACTCTGGCAAGTGTGGTAAAAGCTTGTTCTTTGATCCAAGAAGGTTTGAGTATAAGCAAGCAGATTCAGGTGCAGGCAGTTAAAGTCGGCGCCATTTCTAACAGCTTCGTCCAAACAGCACTTATCGACATTTACTCCAAGAACGAAGCAATGGAGGAAGCTGAGCGTCTCTTTCGAGGTAAACCCGAGTTCGATTTGCCATGTTTCAATGCAATTATGTCCGGTTATACGAATTGCGGCAATCCGAAGAAAGGACTCGAGCTTTTCTCTCACATGCATGAAAATGGAAACAAACCCGATCAAGTGACTCTAGCTACTGCTGCCAAAGCTTGCGAGCTTTTGGAACAAGGAAGACAGCTACATTGTTGTGTTTTGAAAACAGGATTTTGCGCCAATATCTTTGTCTGCTGCGGGATTCTCGATATGTACATCCGATGCGGCGAGCTAAATGCCGCAAACAATGTTTTTTCGGAAATTGACGATCCTGATGACGTTGCATGGACAAGTATAATTTCTGGGTGTGTTGAAAATGGGGAAGAAGATCGAGCTCTTTCGATCTACCACCGGATGAGGCGGTCCGGGATTTTACCCGACGAATTTACCTTCGCCACGCTCGTAAAAGCGTCCTCAAGTTTGACGGCATTGGAACAGGGTAGACAGATCCACACCAACGTCGTGAAACTGAACTGCACATCTGACATGTTCGTCGGGACTTCGCTAATCGACATGTACGCGAAATGCGGGACCATAAAAGACGCACAGAAAGTGTTCGATAGAATGCTGATGAAAAACGTTGCTCTGTTTAATGCTATGATACTTGGTTTAGCTCAGCACGGGAACGCTGCCGAGGCGATTAGGGTTTACGGATCGATGGTATCAAGCAGGGTAAAACCCGATAAAATCACGTTCATCGGCGTTATTTCGGTGTGTAGCCATTCCGGTCTGGTTTCCGAAGCTCGGGACTATTTCCAGACCATGATCCGTGTTTACGGAATCAAACCCGATGTAGAGCATTATTCATGTCTCATCGACGCCATTAGCAGATCCGGAAATGTCAATGAAGCTGAAGATTTGATTTCATCAATGCCTTTCGAGGCATCTGCTTCGATGTACCGAGCTTTGTTAAGTGCCTGCAGAATCAAAGGTGAGGTCGAGAAGGGAAAACTAACCGCTTCGAAGCTTCTAGCCCTTGAACCGAATGATTCTTCGGCGTACGTGCTTTTATCCAACATTTACGCTGCCGCAAATCAATGGGACGACGTGAAAATCGCCAGAAAAACGATGAGAAAACAGCAAGTGAAGAAAGATCCCGGGTTTAGCTGGGTAGATATCAAAGGGAAGGTTCATTTGTTCGTGGTGGACGATAAATCACATCCTATTTCCGATTCGATTTACCGTAAGGTCGAAGATTTGATGGCGAAGATCAAGAAAGAAGGGTACATTCCGGATTTGGAGTTTGTTTTGCTTGACATGGAAGACGAGGAGAAAGAGCGTGCGTTGTATTTTCACAGCGAGAAGCTCGCCATTGCGTTTGGGTTATTAAGTACGAGTCGATCAAGTCCGATTCGGGTGATAAAGAATCTCCGGGTTTGTGGTGATTGCCATAACGCGATTAAGTATATATCGAAGGTCGAGGGACGGGAGATTGTGGTTAGGGACGGGAATCGGTTTCACCATTTTAAGAACGGCGGATGTTCGTGTGGCGATTATTGGTAAGAACCGTCAGAAACCGGACTTCGGTCGATCGGATATTATTGGATTTTCGAGCCGAAATTTCTATCTTATAAAGTATTGAAGGGGCATTTGGTACGCTATAGTAATAGGTAACAAATTCTTTGATCAATATTTGCATTAAGCTGGCGCATTATAACATTTGGTAAGTGGAACGGTGTTACCTTCAGCTTGAGCAAGAATCATGTCATAAAGATTACATCGAGAAATGAATGTAATATTAAGAGGTTAAAGGGTTTTTGGGTATAATATATCTGATTGAAATTGACGTTTGGTACATGTTTTATATAGACTTTTTGTAAACTATTAATACATTTTGAAATTTGTATACTTTCGGCATATCCATTAGTTTTGATAGTTAAGTATATGTGTGCGAATCACGTGACTACTTTTAAATTTCATTTTTGCTCAATTTAATTCTTATTATTTTATCCGATCAGCTACTTTTCTTCCGACCACCACCAAAGTCCGTTTGCCGCCATTAATTGGGGCTAGACAGCTCCAATCAGAGCCGATCAGCCCTATTTGGCCACAAATGGCCCAAATCGGAGCTAATTTAATCCTTATGGTTTTCTCCGATCAACAACTTTTCTTCCGGCCACCACCAAAGTCCGTTTGCCACCATTAATTGGGGCTAGTCAGCTCCAATCAGAATCAACCCTATTTGGCCACAAAGGGGCCAGATCGGAGCCACAAAGCTTCGATTTGGGCCCTTCGTGGCTCAATAGAGGTTGTTCGTTCTCGGCTAGTGGTGGTCGGCGGACTTAATTGGTGGCTGGCGAACTTGAGTGGTGGTCGAAAGACTCAGGTGATGGTTGGAGATTTAGGTGGTGGCCGGAAGAAAAGTGGATGACTGAAGAAACAACAAGGATTAGATGCAAAAACGAAATTTAGGAGGAAGCCACGTGATTTACATATGGGTACTTAACAGTTAACTAACAGATGCACTAAAAATTTCAAAATACAAACGTATTGCACAAAAAATCTATAAAAAAAAACATCTATATACCAATATATTATTTGTGTTGGGTCCTCACCCCCAATAGACATCTTTGGCACCTTTTTAATTTATTAACAAAAAATATATTATATTTAATTCCTATATTTTATAAAATTAATAATTTAGTCATTTCTATATTTGAGAAACATTTATTTATCTTTAATATTATTACTAAATCATTATTTAAATTTTGTTATTTTATTAAGGTCGCTGAGTCGGCATGTCATAGTAATTATAATTAACTTACAATCCAATATTCATATCAATTTAAGTCAGCCATATCATACTCATTCCGTTCAAATTTCGGATACATGTAAAAAAAAATTATTCATCGAATTATATAGATCGAGTGATATATGTTCCGTCAGTTGAGATTTTTCTATCACATAGATCTTCCACTTACCAAATTATATATTATATATTATATATATATAACAAGTCAAAATATGGGTGAAAAGTGATTCTTGAAGTTTGACCCCGTACAAATAACATTTTACTCATCGTCCAATATTTATGGACTCAAACTATTAATTTAGCTCTTCTATTTGTTAATCCAATCACATTGTGTACAACCTAATTAATGTTAACTAAATATTTTTATTCAAGTCTAAACTTTATATTTTTGTGATTTAATTTTATCTTTATTGTTAAATCAAATTTTGTTGGTATTGTGATATTGTATATAATTACTTTTGTATAGGTCAAATTTGTTCATTGATGACTCTAAGTAGTTAAGAACAAATTTACATTCTTGACACCTCAAGTTGATGAGTTAGATACAATTGAGCCGTTAATGACCAACGTAATGCTCGACCCAACTCATTTATATATCTAACTATAAGGCTAACTTAGTACCGCAAGAAGACATTAGTTAATTTTTTACTTAATTATCATCTTCTCTTTCTCATGTTTTGAATTACGTTATGTTGCTCTTCTCTATCACATAGATTCGTTTCTCACAACGAATCAACTTGCCCATATTTTACTTTGATTAATTATAAATATTAGCAAACTTAAGATAGATTATATATCTTGAAATTTAAATGATCGATGCGCGTGCAACGCACGCTTTAATAACTAGTATCAGACCTAAAAGCCAATTTCGGTCAAATATATTGTAACAAAATAACCATTAACTCTTAGGATTAGGATTAAATGTTCTATAAACCTTCTTCAATGTTGTATATATCAAACAAAAATATCTATCAAACACATACATTCTCCAGAAATGCTGGAAAAAAAACCAGAAACAAAAATTGGTCTCTCTTACTTACGCCCTAAGCAACAATTCATATACATTACTATTATTATCTCCCCCGACCCGCTTCAGCATTTCGAAACTTCTCCGACTCCCCACGAAATCGACTCTCTTGAACGCCACGAACCCACGATCGAAGCTTTCTTTGCTGCCGTAAACCGATCGGAGCCGATCTGCATGCCTAGAATCAGTGTGAATTGCAGCCTCTAGTTCATGTTCCAACATGTTTTCCTGTCAAATACACACACTTTGTGTAAATGTCTTTGTTTATGAAATTATACGTCCCTGAACTCTTCTCAAGTGTTAGATTGGTACCTGATAAAACCCGTGAATGCGATCCAATACGTTTATGCACGTAAAACCTCGGTCGCTGAAGAACGTCCTTGAAGAAGGACCCATCTCGCCGAACCGGTCTATCGGGAAGAGAATTGTGAGGAAGTTGTCTTTGAATATCAACTCATTTTTCTCACTGCAATTTCCCAATATCCAATTGATTAGCCATATACCAAAAATAAATGCAATTGTACCCCTGTAACTCTTTAGATGTTCCAGTTTAAGTCCAACCTCGATAGATCGAGCACCAATCAGTTTCTACCACGCTTTGCTCTTTTTACAACTATGAAAGACTTAATCATAACATAATTAAAACTTTAAAAGTATAATTTTTTTTTAGTTACACTTAGACTTTGCATTACACAATTGTTAATATAATTTTTCCTATAGGTTCACCTTTAAGCAATAGAAAATGCAAAAAAAAGTACCACAAATATGACGCATGTGGAGCATGACATAAAGACCCACTAATCAGTGTCACCTAAACCACCCAACCAATTTGCCAAAATCTAAAATTTGTTTGTTGTTGCACCATCTTTTAGATGTTTGTATTAAACATCTCATTTTTTACTATTGTTGCAATCTAGTAACTAGCTTCTGTTACTAAGGGTAAACACTTGCAATTGCAAAAAAAAAAGCCAGTTACTGAATTGCAACAATAAACAAAAAATGGTATGCTTAATACAAACATCTAAAAGGTAGTGCAACAACAAAGAAACATTAACTACCCAAAAGTTTGTTTTTTTTTTAACCAAATACCAAATTGCATCTTGGTAAAAAGTGAGGTACCAAAAGACTTTCATGCCTATATAGAGAAAGAAAAAGAAGAAACCTTTCTGTAAGGGCTCGAGTTAAATTTGTAAATGAAGCTTCCGAATCCTTGCCATCGGCTTTGGCATCAAAGAAAACCGATACAGGGCGATCACCTCCATCTTCAGAGCTAAAAGAATCAGTGTAAATGGTAGCACTCGATGTTGGCTCGGAAATTGACCAACAAATCGAATCCAGAAGGCTGCTCGGTGTTATAGGGCGAATAGGGTTCTGACATGTCTACCAATTTTTATACAAAAAATTCAGTAATCTAAAAATTGAACCATTAAAAGAAAAAAGTTGATATTTTTACCTGCATTCTTTTCCCACGACGGTTTCTGACCCCGATCTTGGCCAACTTCACAGTCTGCTGTTGTTCTTCTTGGGTTGGTTGCATTTTTCGGCGCTGGCCATTTTCGTAAATAATCTCCCCATTCGAGCCCTAGTAAGTCAAAACACCATTATCAATAAACCCAATCTAGATTTTGATGAATTCTCAAGAATTTAATACAAGCGTTTCCAAAGTCGTGTGTGGTAGTGCTGAAATAATCTGGAGAGTAACCTCAAAAACCCAAACCATGAAACCAGAATGCGAAACATGTCATACAGAAACATCGGTGAACTAATAGTTCACATGGCATACCTCTGTTATGACATTTTGATAGTTTTCTAGCATTGTCCCAAGTTGTCTTGCCAGATCAGTCGATAGATGAACAAGCCTCTGGACATTTTTCTCCTTTGCTGTTTTCAGAAGCCACGAGGGCTAACAACATAGCATAGCAAATGCGTATCAGTTAATAACTAATTTAGAAAAATACAAAAAAAAAAAAATCAAATTTGTAAATTTTTAGCCAAAAAAAAAAAATGTAATATGGCACTTACAGTGATAAGGTTATTGGAATGGCCAAGATATCTTTGGACCGATGCGCCTTCACAAACTACATGACTTGCATTGCACCCAACAAACCACTGATCTAACAGTGTGGCGCCTTCTCTTTTCGATGCCTCAGCTACCTGATTGATTTCAAATATTACAAATGCAGCTCATAAATGCTAAACTATAACTATGCCAAAAAAAACCGAAACTTTTTGAAGCCTAAGAGTGCTTTAACATGTCATAGATTTACCTTATTCCGCATCTCTGCAGAAATATTTGGATCTACATATACTGATTGATTCGACAGAGTTGGTGAAACCGAGCTTCTGTTTGACGTTTTTCCAGAAGACAACGGACGAGAATCTTCAGACATTGTGAATTTCTTGCCTTCATGGATGATTCCGCGTGGAAGGCAAGAATTTTCGGCACCAGAGTAGCCAACCACCCGATTTAACTCATCCACTCTGATGCTGCCTTCGCCGATGTTCTTGACAGTGTACAATGATTCGCTTAATCTCACTACAAGGTGAAATTACATTGATTTAAGTAACGTTCATCAAATCCCATCTCCTAAAAATATCATTTTTCTGATTGCTATAAAATTATTTGCATCGTAGAGAAGTTAAATTTGATTCATGTGAAGAAATTCCGGGACAATTGATATGTCTATGAAGAAACTAACCGTTCCGTCGGACACTGTCCACAAACCATCCAAGTGTGACAATGACAAGACCGTTTCTTGATCCATGTTTCAAAGCATGCTCGAATTTGCGCCCACCCGAGCTGTGCTCAATGTCAAGGTTAACATCATACTTTAATTTGTGTATCAAAAAAATTGCACCATTGATAATAAATACTCTTATATGTAATGCAAAATTAAATTTGAAAAGGAAAGGATATCTGAACCACCAAATGGGTGCACTGAGGATGCAGATTCGGGCTATACTGTCCGCCCAATCTTTCAGTGGCATCCATGACTTGTTTCCTTGCTTCTGCAGATGTATAGTCACATGAAAAGGTCAGCAAGTTCTAGAAAATGAACTAAAAAGATGTAATTGCAATCACATGAACTAACTCTTCTTTATCTGAAAGTGAAACCAATTTAATTGCTGCAACTACCAAAAAAGAGCTTGTATATAAAGAGTATACACATCATTTATGTAATAATCCAATTAGGGCTCATCATTTCCAGTAGAGTTCGTATTTAATTAACAAAATTTATTTCACAAAGACTCAAATGACCAAGACTTGAGCTGATTCAAATAGAATATTACACAAATATCAATCATCATCAGTTTAAATCACCAAAATGAATCAAAATAATCGTATACATCTAAGAAATATATAATTTTTAATAATAAAAAATAGTGAAAATTCATGAGGATCAGACCTTTGGAGAGACCAGTAACGCATATGACAAGCCCAGAAAATGGACCAGATTGCAGTGACGCAGCAGAAGATGGAGAAGGAGATACAGCTGGCTCAAAAGACTGCAGACCTCTGAAAGAAGGCATTGAATTCGTAAACCCCACCATTAACTTAGAACACCCGTTGCTCGTAATCACTTCCACAGTAGAACCACCCATAACAATGACTCAATATCGAAATCCCTTCTCAGGTTCGATTCCTCGAAACAATTGCATCCTAAGGAAACTCAATTAAAACGGCGATTCAAAGGGTAACCCAGTAATCAGTCGCGTGAAAAGACAGATTTTGAATGACGGAATTGGAAAATCATACAGAGATACGAAAAGGGATGGTCGAGGATTCGTCGGAAAAGCCGTTTAAGGTATGAAACTGTAGAATGATGAAATCGGGTTTCGAGTATTGGACAAGAAGTAGAGGACAGAAGCAAGAAACGGAATGTGAATCAGAAAGGAGAGGAATCGGACAAATCAAGAACTTTGGACATTCTTTTGTCTTTGAAGAGAAGGGGATGGATCATGGATTGATGAATATGGGGCGCGCGCAAAGGTGGCCTTGTCTGGCTCTCACTCTGCATAAAAAGGGAGGATTTTTTTGAATGTAGTGCTTGAGAGGTCTGAGTATAGTTCGTTTTATGCTTTTTGGTTCAAAAAAATGGGAATCTTAACAATTTCAGAGTCGCAGAGAGAAGGGGGGTCCGGCTTTATCTGAGCCCCCACTAGTTTGTAAATAAATGCCTTTGGTTCATAGAGTAGTAGTAGGCTCGTTCTTCATTATAATTACAAAGAAGCCACTATTTTAATAAAATTATTTTTCTTATATTTTTATGCATTTTCTGTTATAGAACAATTCTTTTTTTTTTGTCATGAACAATTTATTAACTTTTTAAGGTTAAAACTCTTCGGGACCTTATATATTCATCCAAAACGGATTTAGATCTCCTAATCCAGATCGTACCTCACCGTTAAAATTTTAACACGTGTCCTTGTATTTAATACTTTTCTTTTAGGGTTAACCAAACTCAATATTCTTTAAGAAAAACAAAAAAATTAATTACACATAGACAAGTGTCAAGATCTTAATGGTGAGGCACGATTTGAGACACGAAAAGTGGGTCAGGAGATCTGCATTCATCCAAAACTACTTTTTTTGGCGACCCTAGTTTCATCCCGCTACGTATATTCGAGCTCTCATACTCACAATTTGGGTTTCTTCCGATTAGACTTAGCGAGCAACCAGCGCACGCGCTGGCCTCGTCAACGTAGCCCAACCAAAAACCTAGAATAGTCAAGAGGCATTGGCCTCGTCAACGTAGCCCCACCAACAACCTAGTATAGCCAAGAGGTCAGCCCACGTAGCCCCACTAACAGTCTAGTATAGCTAAGAGGCCGGTTCGCGCCCAGTTCTACTCGTCTCCTCGTATGCCTAACGGAGTGTGTGTATCAGGTGGAACCTGGTATTTTTTAAATAAGTCACATCGAGTTAATGCTTGAGGGGTTTCGAATCTGGAACCTCGTAACTAAACTACATGGGAGTAACTAACAAGCACTCTTAACTACTAAAACATCACTATTGGTTGTCTCTGTCGAACTTAATATGCAAAAATGGACAACATAATTGAGCTGGTGGGTTTGTATTAATGAGAAAGATATTGTTAGTATCCCATCCCATTCATGGAAAGAAACGGTTGGAGCGGGCAACAACACATTACAGAAGATAAGATAATGTGGATTTGCACTTTGTCATCACATAATTAATTACTCAAACGGTTGAATGAAAATGAAATTTCCACCTTCCGATTTTTTTAATTTTTTTTTAAAGACCGTCAAGTGATTTATTTCGTCAATCAGGAGTTGGTTAATTGTTAAATTGCTACACGATGTTTAGACTGTCAAATAAAATGCTAGCTAAATTTTATTTTTAATATTTTGCAAGCTTATGAAGATTAACATGTCTAATAAGTTTTCTGTCTAATTTAGAAAAATGTGTCGTGTGATGCATGACGAAAAAAATAACTAGCAATTTGTTCAACTGCGCAATCACCATCTAACAATCTGCCACATTTTTATTCATTACAACTTTTGAACTATATTAACTTCCAAAGATCATAACTCGTTTTGCTAGTTAACCTTCCAAAGATCATAACTCTATGTCTTCTAGTTTTAACTTTCACCTTACGGTACCAATAAGGCCAAAATGGTCACTTTTGCTGCGCGAAGCGTATACAATGAAGTTGACCTACCTATTCAATCAAACTAAGTAAATAAATACATAAAGATTATAAATAATAGAATGAATTTTTTGGTATAATTATTGAATTAAAAAATCATAGAATGAATTTCAATATGAAAAGTGAATATATAATATTGGACAAAGACGGCAACTTTGGTAGAGGTTGTCGATCAAGAAGTAGTCAAAAGTAAGCAAGCATGAAATGAAGAGAAGCATGAGAAGAAGCAAAAAGAAGCGAAACCATCATTGTTGTGCTCTCTATATTATTATTAGTCATTCATCATGTGTATCCATCCATTAATAAGTGAAGTGGCCAAGTGGGTCAAACAAACTTAACTACTTTCTTTCTTTCGCATCCTTCACCTCACGCTTCTGCTTTTTTCCCTTCTATTTCGTTTTGATTCCTCAGCCCTTTCTTTTGAATGAACACAACTCAAATTAAGATCATCATTATAAACCCTTTTGGATTATTTTTTTTTCTTACAAAATTCCATTCATCTTTTTCAAATAACCTATAAACTGTCTGAATTTTGCCATATGTGAGATTTTGGTGTCTGAAATTTAAATTGTTAATATTGACTGTCTGAAGTTTCAACTTTGTTGAAATTTGGTGTCTCCGTCCAAATTTGCTGTTAAAATTGACAGAACTTGGTCATGTACTTGTCACATGACCCGATAAAAAATTCACAAATTTGCCCCTAGTTGGGTGGTGACTGGTCGGAGTAGGGTGGTGGTCGGCGAAGTAGGGTGGTGGTTGGAGTAGGGTGGTGGCCGGAGTAAACATAATAGTATCAGGGGCAATTTCGACTTTTCACACCATTCTGCCAAATTTGATAGCAAAAATGGACGAAAAATCAAATTTCAACGAAGTTGAAACTTCAGACAGTCAATATCAATAATTTAAACTTCAGACACCAAAATCTCACATAGGGCAAACCTCAGACAGTTCATAGGTTTTTAACCATTTTCAAAAACTACAGAATAGTAACTACTTCAAACTTTATTTTTATTAAAATTTTAATAAAAATAAAAATAAGGTTGATTCAGTAGAAAGGTTCGGATTTCGGTTGAGGCTTAAGCTAGGGACCACCTAGTCTGGGCTGGATCCAGAAAACCAGGTCAAGAACCAGGGTTAAAAACTTGAAGGGGGTATTTGAAGCAAAAAAACATAACATAAGGGGCAATCCTCACAGTGTCACACAATACGGGAGCAAAACACCATTTTCCCCTACCAAATGTAGTTTGCCTAAACTTCAGGTTTTTATCACTGTCCTTACATGAAACATCAACATCTTCATTTGATTTATAAGTTTAATGGCAGGGCACTTCTATATATTCAAATCACATTAGACAACCCAGGTTGCTGCCAAGAAGAATATCCAAAATCTAACACCTATTCATTCTTGTTAAAGAAATTCAAACAAGAGTATGAATGAAGTTAACGTAGAGTAAATAAAAGGGGCAAGATTTTACTGCTGCTACCTTTTTTAATCCCCTGAAGCTATAAAGATTGAAAGAAATGCCACTGAGATTACTCACAGAGTAATTAAGCATCACCATGAGTTCCGTCCACTTCAGCAGTTAATCCATCTTTTTGAAAAGTTTCCTTTTCAAAACAAAGGAGAGAGCTTCAGTGACCAGCGCATCGATCTCCTCTTCCTTCTGCTCGTAGACGTAGAATCCTATGAAAACAATTGGAATTCCTGCACAAACGACAGTTGAGAGAAGCAGTTGTTACCTTTAATTGCAGTAATTGAGTTTTTTTACCATATACAAGATGTGGGAGGATAGCTTTATTTCAATGAACTATCATATTCTGTGCATCCACCACCTTCTGGCTATAGCTTAAGGATGCTACTCACAGAAAGATACATTATTGTTTTTTCCCCATACCAGAAGATCAGAATTGCCACAATGAAAAGTAGGGAAATTTTTAAAAATTTACATTCGGTATTAAAGATAGTGAAACCTCATTCGTTTGATATGAGTAGAAGTCACAGGACCAATTCCTGATAACGTCGTAAACGTTTTAACTAAATCCCGAGAGTGAATTTGTTTAATAGCATATGGATCACATAACATATAATCCAACAGGAAATTAGACAAAGTTAGGAGAGAGAGAGAAAGAGAGCAGACCTATCTTAAATAAACTTTGAAGTGGAAAGGTCCCAATGATGCTAACAATCAGAAGAATGCTGATGACCTGTTCAAAATCGGCAAAAGTCAGTATCAAATTGAAGGAAGCTGACAAAAAAAACTGTATCGTGATCCAAGTAATAACATGAGCAAGAGTTTGTGAATTAGTAAATAAGTTTGCATAGCAATTTGCTGAGATCAATTGGTTAGATTAAGTATCTGAATACCTTGAGAAAAAGCATCCAATCTTTCCCTGAGCAAACGGTTTCCAAAATCTTCATGGCACTGTTCCATGATGAGGCAACTGATGCAGCAAGCTCTAGGGATTTCTCCTGTGATATGCAGAAACTTGAGGGCGATATTTTCTCAAACTTATATCCCATTCTGCACAGAATAAAGTAAGTCCTTCCACAATCAACATTCACGTCCATTTATAATTTAAATTCAACAGTTTGTCAAATTTCACAGTTTCAACTCCATGTAAAATAATTGGGCCAAAAGAAGGTTACATAAGTTAGGTTTATATATTATTATTACCAAAAAAAGTTTAATTTATATAAAGAAAAAAAGCTCCTGTTTCACGATTTATCTAACATGGATAATAGAGGGAACCATAATTTTTTATTTGGGACAATTAATGATCATACAATATGAAATGACTGACACTAATAAAGTATCTCAATGTCTGCCCAAAACATTTAGATGAAGTCATACCTAAATGGATGGGAAGATTATCACATAGGTGTTTAAAGATAACACCTACAAGGAGCAAAAGGCTTACATTTTCTCAGGTAGAAGACCATGGAAGAACAAGAAAACTGTCGACACCAAGAGCAGCTTCGATATTGCAGTGATTATTGACGACCCGGAAGCGATGAAAGTGTAATAAATTGCAGCCAGGACCAATAAGGCAGCAAGCGTCTGTTTCCTATCCCTCCAGAGCAAGGTGTCAGCAACTGCATAAGAAAATCTTGTAGAACTTAGTAGACAAGCTAAAGTTCATCTGAGTCATAAGGCATAATAGAAAAAAGCATTAACCTCGGTAGCAAATAAAACTGAAGTGTATGGTTTAATAAGATAGTCTAATCATACCCCTTCCATTTCCGAGATATGTTGAAGCCTTAGAAGGCCCTTCTCTTTTAGGTTGGCACTCTGCTCTAAGGTGTGGATATGACTCAATTGTCCGTTTTAGGCCCTCCTGGGAAAAGTAGTAGATGGAGAAACACGTTATCATATTCGTAACATAATCACAGTTAATATGGAAATTTCCATCCCTCCTAAAACATGTTATCATATTCTACAATGAAAAGGAAGTTAAAAGATATTAGAACTAGTTGAGAATATAGCAGCTACATAGTGGTAGATGTTATCAAGGTACAGAGTGTCTTCTATTGTCCAGCAAAACAACATTTAGCAAAAACAATCCGTTTAAGTAAGGCACGCCATAAATAGGAGATTTGAGGCGTTGAACCTCCAGAGCCTGAGTATTGAACAATAGGCTGGCAGTTACAGATTCTTTTGTATGTTCAAAATATACTGAAAGACTACTCCGCCTATAAGCTATAGTATGCAAAAATTTATTTTGCATATCATAAATGGGCATAAGTTGGTACATGCAGTTACAGGCAAAAATCTTAGTCCTTTAGTAATAAAAGATATAAAAAGCCAAAACTATCTCAAACAACAGATAGAATCATAGTTAAAACTTAAAAGCAGGCCAAACCTGAACAGAGACCACTGGCGAGTAACCTAACAGCTCCTTAGCTTTGGAACAGTTAAACGATCTGGTGCAAGAAAGAAGTCTAACTCGCGAAGGTGTCAATTGAGGAACCTTCATTCCGTACGGGCCTAATAGCCTATAAGTTAGCTCCACCAAATGCGCAATTGGCATCACAACAAAGGCAGGAACTTTTATTCTTGGCCTGAAAAGCACCGACAAAAGGCAAGAGGAAATGAGAAGAAACCACTACACTCACCACTCTAAGCTAAAAGTGAAGTATCTGCGTTGCAGAACAATGAGTGAGAGGGATTTCAAGTCGAGAAACTTGAGATGAGAAATTGTAGAAAGAGACTAAGGTAAAATTATATTCTGCCTTTCTACCTCTCCTTTATGATTGGTAAAGTATTTATTTGGTTTTACCAGATGTAATGGGAGGTAAAGCACGATAAATGTCATTTTGACCGCTCTTACAGACTATACAAGTGAATAGATATAGATATCATCAGCTCCCTACCATTACATTGAGGTACTCAATCATCTAAGCACACTAGCAGATTTTATGGAAGGAAAAAGGGGACATATGGTTTCAACACACTGTTATCTAGAGATCAAGTTCAGTGCACAATCCAATAAAATGATAACAAGCACGTGAAAGTCGGAACCTGTCACGGGCTTATAGTAATCCTTATAATATCAACTGAATTCCAGACCATATGGGGACAGCATTTTATGACAGGAAAACAGAGGTTTCAGTATACTTTGTGAAGACAACATTTGGCAAACCTATCCTAGAATCAAATTCTTCCATAGGTTAACCATTTCAAAAAGGAAATGCAAGGTGAAATACTAAGTAAATCTTAAGAGGCAAGTGACTAAAACCTGCAACTCTAAATTCATTTTCTTGTAAGTTATGAGTTCCTTAACCGATTTTACAATTTTATTTCAATGCATATAATTAATAATCTTTTACAGAACAAAGGGACCAGTACGGACCTTTCATAGCCAAGACCCTCCACGATTAATGAGACAAACTCCCAAAACTTTATAGGTTCCATATTGGTTATAAAGTATGCCTGCAGAACAAAAGCTTTCTCAAACTGAATCTTTATCCGGTTGAATCCAATAAGTATCTCATACAAAAAATTAAATGGCCTAACTGTAAGAATATTTTAGAAATATAAACATACCTGTCCTGAAGCTTTCTCTGATATATCGCCACCTGATGCTAGAGCTCTTTCAGCACATATATGAGCATGAGCAACATTTTCAACATAAGTGAAGTCGTACACATTGTTGCCATCACCAATCATGAACTGAATTACCATAATAACAAAAAAAAATAAGCCACCAATACTATTTCAGCGAATTATAGGAAACATAGAAGCATATTTCCAGCAAAACATGCACAATATAGAACTATGGAAATTCAGAGCCCATGTATGAAATATTGAGAATAATCACCGTAGGAAATGAACCCATGTATGAAATATTTAATTTTCTATTAATTAAATAGGCAGAGAAGAGAACAAAAAGAAGTGTCAAATAAAGCTATTACCTTCAGTTTACCAGCTCGTGCAGCATCAACCAAAGACGGCACTAATAACCTATCACCTGGACCGAAAATACTGCTAGGCCGGATACAACATGTAAGAAGCCCATTTTTCCCATTTGCCTTTATAGCCATGGTCTCTCCTTCTGCTTTAGTGGCTGAATAGAAATCATTATGCTGAAACGGAAAAGAAACATAAGAAAAGGGGAAAATAATATGATATATACCAAATTGCATTTTCAGGACAAGGACATGCACACATCATGACATGGTCTACATTTGTTTCCTGTGAGAAACTGAAGTAAAGTTGGAACAATGGAGATAATAGATATATAGAAGAAATCAGAACATGAGACCATATGAAAAACAAGCCATGGAAAATTCCCAATGTACTGCAAGTAAACATGCAACTATGAAAGGTTTAGGTAAATCAATATTGTGGAAGATCTCTCTTTATCAGGAGTAACAAGTAAGGCATGAAGCAGTAGCTATAAGAGTGGGAAAGAAAATACCTTCTCCGGATATGGTAATGATTCATCTCCATTGATGATTCCATGGATTCCATCAAATACAACACTTGGAGAACTAGTACAAATAAGTCTCTTAACTTTTGTTTCATTGCATGCATCAATCACATTCTTTGTTCCTGCAACATCAACCCAACACACCCAAAAAATTTAAGGTCGACAGGGACAGACATTCAGTTACTTTTCTAAAAGGGATAGGTACAATCTATTACCCTTCATACAGAAATCTCACTTCAGAGTTCTCCCAAAAAACAAAAAATTAAACTTACCTTGCACGTTCACAGAATGATGGAGTTGGTAGTTATTAATGGAGGAATTAGGAGCAGCCATGTGGAAGACAACCTCAGCTCCTTCAAAAGCTGCAGAAACAGAAAACATAAGTCTATAGGTATCTAGTCCACTAGTGCTTGGGCTTTGTCTTGTATTAAGTATCGAAATAAATAAAGCAAGATTAATTTGTAAATTAGGTTGATAGAGAGACACCTTTGACTACTTGGGCCTTGTCTCGTAAATCAGTGGATACATACTGCACACGGCCAGACTGTAAGGCTTCACCTAAGATCCCCTCCTGTTCATATGGTTCGAGCTCTATCTTGGGTCCCAAGTCAGCTATTCGAACTGAATACATCTCCTGTTTTATGAGCATTTCCACCAAATGCCGAGCCGCGAAACCTCTTCCACCAGTCACCACACACCATCTATCTTCCCCTGCCATCTTTTCCAGTTCCCTGCATGTACATTTCACAATAAAAACGTGTCAATCATCAGTAAACAACGCAGCAATGTTCATAGACTACAAAGAAGACTCAAAACCAAATCACCAAACGCTTTCAAAATTCCTCTCTTATTTATCAAAACCGAATCAGTCTAAAGACAAATCGAGTCAGCTAAACTTTATCTTACCACCATGAAAGCAGAAAATACTAACTACATTTCTCCAGAAAATCTCTAACTCTAAATAAGATCAACACTCCACAATCCAACCATTTCCAACCAACTTCATTTTACCTACTTGCTAAATATAATTTAACAGTAAATTACACTCGATTCAACTGAAAACTCCAAATATGATCTACTAGCAATGTATGCACAGTGAAGTAGCTATTAGATACAAATCGTGTTGCAGAGTGGCGTTTTGCAGGTTCTTTAATGCGGAGCTATTGAAAATCATAGTTCGAAATCGATTGAGTAAGCACGAGGCAACCAATCAATCCATTGGATGATTTAAATTTCCATTTCGATAACTTCTAGAAAGTTAGGGATTGACTAGCGCTTACCTCTGATGCGGCGAGAACTGGATGGACGAAGATGAGCGGAAGAAAAGACTCAGCTATGTCTAAGAGAAAAGCTTGACCAGATGCAGATCAATTGAAGTAGTGCAGCTGCTGTCACTGAAATCAGCAGTCCGTGCCAAGACGACAAATCACTCAGATTCCTGCAATGCCCGTCAATCCGGGTCAACCCGTGACCCGCGTGTCGGGTCAGTACCGGGTCAACCCGTGACCGTGTCTATAAAAAAAAAAAATTGGAAACTTGAGTAAAAATCAAATTATAAATAAATACAATATATTTGGCAAAAAAAAAAAATACAGTATGTGCAATTTTACAATTCTGAATTTTAAAACGCACTACAAAATATCATATAATCAAATACAATTATATATATATAATATATATAAATGTATTTGTTTACTTTTATAGACATAATATTATTTACTATTAAATATCATAATTTATAGTTATAACTTTTTTTAAAGTATTCTGATTTACGAAATTTCATTATGAAAGTAGAGCCGAATGACTTTCAAGTGTAATATATTTTCAATATATACATTCATACATTACAATGACTAATTAATCAACAATTAGATGCATATTTTCAACTATATATTAATTTAAAATGAAATTTTGTGCAATGTTAATAGATTTTAGCTATAAGCGGAACCATTTCTATGTACATACTGGTGTAATTATAGGATGCCCATTAATTAACAAAATTTGGGTTTTAGTTTTAACTAACATTAAAATTTTAGTCTTTAAAGTTTAAGCCCTGTTTAGCAACAAAAATTATTAGAAATAAAAAACTAAAACATTTCCAAAATAACTTGTCATAACAATATGTACACCCCATCAATAAAAATAGATTTTGAACACTCATATATCTCCTATATATATAAAGTAATAACCCAAGATGATCATCTCGAAAAATTAAAAGAACAAATCAAGTCTTCAATTAACATTGCAGCCATGAAGGTCTCCCCGAAACCTTACATTGCATTATTCACTGTACTAACAATTTAGGGATAGCAACGTGGCGTGGCGGGGCTGGACGGGTATCGCCAGACCCGGACCCGCCCCGTGGGTCGATATGGCCGACCCGTTCCCATTCCATGAATTTTCGGTGTGGGGCGGGTCGACCCGCGTGTCGCCTTATGTGGAACGTAATTTATTATTTTAAATGTTAAACTCTAAACTTTATGTTCACATATCCAAATTGAATTCAAAATTCGAATCACAAAGTAACAATCTATTCATCCTTCTACAATGCACACGCCGGTTTCTCGGTAGAGCTTATCCACCGCGACTCGCCCAAGTCCCCGTTCTACAACCCGGCCGAAACACATTACGAGCGTCTTCAGAAAACCTTAAACCGCTCCATTGCGCGAGCTAAGCACATCGCGGCTAGAATCAACCAAGAAATAAATCCTAGTGACCCGAAGATAAACGCCGAGGACTATGGTTTCGACTCGATTAGGCTTTTGACTCGAACTCGACTTGAACTCAATATATACATATATAAAATGATTATTTAAAGATCGAAAAACTCGAACTCGAATTCGACTCGAATAGGAAAAAGAAAAAAGCTCGATTAGGCTCGCGAGTCTCTCAAGTCGAGTACCAGTGAACTCGAACTCGACTCAGCTTTAGAAAAAGTTTGACTCGAAATTTAGCGAGTTGAATATGAATATCGACCGAGCCGATCTTGAGCAGCTCACGAGTAGCTTGACTCGTTTACACCCCCTACTTAACACATTGAATTTTACAACTCAATTAAGAATCGAGTGTTAACACTACTAATAACATGTAGGGCTGTAAACGAGTCGAGTCGAGCCGAGTATCTGACAAGCTCGACTCGACTCTTGTACTTAAGCTCGAGCTCGAACTCGACCGAACCTATTTTTTTCAAACTCGAGCTTGACTCGGTGCCATACTCGACGAGCTCATTCTCGGCTCGACTCGACTCGACTCGCCAACTTTAAATTTCAATTAAATCTTGAAATTGTGTATCTTAGATCGAGTTCGAACTCGGTTTGAATTGAATATATATATATTATGCTAACTAGATATATTATGTTATATATAAACTTTTGTTAGGTTATATACATATATATTATAAAGAATCTTGCATATAAATATCTTGTCCAAGTAGTGAATGTATATATAATATCAAATTAAAATTTTAATATAAATATTCTCACAAATATATTAATTATATACAAATGTAATTTTGTATTAATTAGTTATGGTTTGATTAATAAAAAAATTAATGTAAACTCGGATGTAGTTAATTTTGCAAAAACTAATATGTGTAATATAACTTATAATAAAAAAAAGTATAATTTATACTTTTTTTCAAAAAGTTTAAATATGATTTTTATTTTTTAAGACACTTTTTTTTTGTCTTGAATAACCTTCTTGATAGGTTACAAGTTTAAATAATTAAATTATTTTCTAAGATATTATCACAAACTATCCTTTTTTATTTTAGATTACCATTATTAGTAGGCGTGACCATTTCGCAGCGGGATATAAGAATTTTCCGATCTAAGCGCCATATTTTAGTGGTTTTAAAATATGTCTCATTTTTCTTCCCATTCGAGTCAGCCTTTAAGCACGAGGGTATTAATTACTAATGGTAAAACATACGAAAATAACCTACTAATAAACATTAGGACAATTTCTATTTGTACATTAAACATTTATATCACAATTTATGTTTATTTTAATAAATGATACTAATTATCTTTAAATAAATGTATAATTTTCAATCGGATTAAATTTTACAACAACTTTGTTAGTCAAACTTAACTGATATTTTGAAAATGTATTAATTTATTGTTTATGAAATTAATGAGTTGCTTACAGATTCAACTTTCCAAGAACTAAAATCTACCCCTCATGCATTAACAAGAGCATATATGCCTATCAGTATATAAATTATAAAACAAAAATTAAATTTAAATAAATATATTTGGAAACAGTACTAAATATATGTACATAAAAGTTATAGTATATATACTAGCATTTTAATTAAGAGAGGTGACGATCCTGATGATACAATGATCAGAACTGAATGGTACACTAATTTATTTTATGTCCATCTAGAGCCACGTCGTCTACAATGTCTAGATGAGCTAGTGAATCAAATATTTAGGATAATGGTTCAAGAATCTCATTCACATAGGTTTTATACCGTACGTGACTGGGAATAGCGTACTACCGTTCGTGTACCGTGTTTAATATGCTTGTCAAAATTGTCGTACGCTTGCTCGAATGGAACTCGCGTACTGTGAAATTCTACTAATTAAGGAACTTTAATTATACTAATCAAAATCCCTAATTCCGCCGAAAGTTACGCGATTCTGTTGGATCACGGGCGAAGCTCCGTTACGTCCTTGACGGAAAGCTTTGGACTCATGGGCTCCGCGTAATCCTGCAAAAGGGGATGCCCTGGGTGGTGACCCAGAATCCCTCTCCGATGCTTAAATGAGTATGTGATCAATGGGTGGTAAGCAAAGAGTCTAAGTTCGTATTAGATGATGGCTTTCTGAGGTAACTTTCTCCTTTATATAGGAGGGGAAGTTACTCAGTTACCTGTTACTGCGCCTGGCAGTTTTGCCCATGATTCCGTGTATCTCGCCACGATTCCGTATATCTCGGTTGGGATTCCATATATCTCGCCCCACGCTCCGCGTATCTTACCCGTACTCCGCGTATCTCGGGCACGCCCTGCGTATCTCGGGGGATTTATCTCTATCTCTAACCGTCTCCCACTACTCTATCTAGTAGGCGAGTTTCTCGGTCTTTATCCTCTGATCACAAGTCCCGACTCCTGTCGGAGACTCCAGAGTTGTCTCATTCTAGATCACCACCCAGGACCTTCAGTCTCTACGGGACAGGTCCAGCCTCTGCGGGGCTTTATTATTGGGGCCTTTACTAAGGTATATCGGGGCCTACTCAGAGGCTTCTCATCGGGAGCATTCAGCTCATACATCGGGACCGCTAAAGTCGGGACCCTTGGTGCTGGGCCTCTGGGCCTTCCAGGCTTTTCACGAGGCCCACTGGACCTACTCGCCGTCCATTGGCTGTTAACAGGGCTAACAATTACATCGGAACCCATCATTTGCCCCCGAGACATGGGGGACTTTTAGTTCGTCATGTCTTTTAATTCAGCTCTTCTGATCCCGTTGTTGGAGGTTTTTGTTTGTGTACCTTCCAATACCACCGTCGGAGGCCTTTGTTTTCATACCCTCCGATACCACCGTCGGAGGTTTTTGTCTTCATACCTTCCGATACCACCGTCGGAGGCTTTTATCTTCTCACCTCCCGATACTGCCGTCGGGAACTTTTGTCTTCGTACCTCCCGATACTGCCGTCGGAGGCTTTACCACTTAAGGTTTCTCGTCTACTCGGGACTTCACCACTTAAGGTTTCTCGTCTACTCGGGACTTCACCACTTAAGGTTTCTCGTCCAATCGGGACTTCGCCACTGAAGGCTTCTCGTCCAAAATCGGGACTTCACCACTTAAGGTTTCTCGTCCCTGCTTTTCAAGGCCGTTTTTCACACCCTTTAGGGCTTTTATCGCGCCAAATCAGACGACTTTCGCGGAGCCGTTAAGGCTTTTCGTACCTGTTAAGGCTTTTTCGTACCCGTTAAGGCTTTTGGCCGCATCATATAGACGACTTACGCGGACCTGCTAAGGTTTTTTAGTACCCGTTAAGGCTTTTGGCCGCATCATATAGACGACTTACGCGGACCCATTAGGGCCTTTTCGTACCTAGGCTTTTGATTGCATCATAAAGACGACTTACACATACCCCGTAGGGCTTTTGTCCGTACCTGTTAAGGCTTTTGGCCGCATCATATAGACGACTTACGCATACCCCGTAGGGCTTTTCTCATACCTCGGAAGGCTTTTGTCGCGTCCTTCAAGACGTCTTACTAATACTTAGAACAAATCTACAATAACTTGATCGGAAGCAACTTCTTTTATTAATAACTCAAAGCTTTGCTTACATCGGATTGATAGATAACTTGCGCCATTCGCAGCGACTTAATATCAAACATGATACTTCTTCAAGTGTTCGCCACTGAAGGAATGCTTCAACGTCTTGCCATCAAGGTCCTCTAGCTTGTATGCATTGGGTGCTGGCATCCCTACGATCTTGTAAGGTCCCTCCCATTTTGGTGATAGCTTGTTGATCCGATCTTGATGAACGAACTCATTCCTCCGCCAGACAAGCTCTCCAACGAAGAATTGTCGGGACCTGACACGCCGATTGTAATATCGGGCTGTTGCCAGACGCATTCGGGCCTGGACTTCATCAGCCTTCCACCTCTTTTCCTCGAGTAGGTCTAAGTCTAGACGTCTCATTTCCTCGTTTGTTAGAGGCTCATAATATTTCGCGCGATGGGACGCCACAGCTATTTCCACGGGAGCGACTGCCTCCGTGCCATAGACCAGGCCAAACGGAGTTTCTCCTGTTGATTGCTTGGGTGTTGTTCTCACAGCCCACAGCACGTTCTCGAGCTTATCCAGCCAATGGCCTTGTAAGGCATAGACTCTCTTCTTCAAGCCATCCATCACGATCTTGTTGGCTGATTCTACCTGGCCATTGGTCTGAGCGTGGCGGACTGAAGCGGTCCGATGCTCAATGTTTGATTCTTCCAGGTACTCCTTCAACCGAGCCCCATTGAACGGAGGGCCGTTGTCGCTGATCAACACTCGAGGAACCCCGTACCGGGATATGATCTGAGTTTGAAGGAACTTGAGGATATGCTGCCCCGTCGTTCTAGCCAATGCTTTAGCCTCTATCCACTTTGAAAAGTAGTCAATAGCCACGAGTAAATACTTGCACTGACCTTTCGCTTGGGGAAGGGGTCCCACCAAGTCAATCCCCCATTGCGCGAAGGGCCATGCACTCCTGATGGGCATTAAGTCCGCGGCGGGAGCCACGATATTTGGCGCGTACCTTTGGCATGCATCACAAGATCGGCCAATAGTAGCCTAAGTTCAATGCCTTCCTCACTAGAGATCGGGCTCCTTCATGACAGGCCGCGACTCCCTCGTGTAGCTCCATCAGGATCCGATTCGTGTCAGGTTCTGCTACGCATTTTAAGAAAGGCTTTACGTACCCTTTTTTGTATAGTTGGTTGTCCACCATCGCGTAGTTGTCCGCAATCCGTCGCAGCCTGACAGCTGCCACTTTGTCATCGGGGAGTACCCCCGTAGTCAGGTACGTGACCATCGGGGTCATCCAAGTGGGCTTCTCTTCTTCCTCCGATCCTGTCTCAATAGCACAGATCTCCGCCGGATCAATGTTTGAGATAATTACCTTTTCTAGAAAATGTACCTTCCGATTCTCCTCGGGGGCCACTCCCAGAGCGAACTTGCTCAAGGCATCTGCTTCCGCGTTCTCTTCTCTCGGGACCGCCTCGATATCAAAGCTTTTGAAGCTTCCCTTCAAAGTCTGCACTTCGTGCAAATATTTCTTCATTGTCGGGCTCTTGGCTTCATAGTTCCCCTGGACTTGGTTTACAACCAAGCTGGCATCACACTTCACCTTTAAATGATCGACCCCCGTACCCTTGGCAATCTTGAGGCCTGTGAAGAGAGCCTCATACTCCGCTGCGTTATTGGTGGCTTTGAACGTCAACGCCAAGGCATATCGTAGGGGCTCGCCTCCGCCGGGCGGTATCAATACGAACCCTGCCCCTGAGCCTTCTACACTCGATGAACCATCAGTGTACATCTCCCAGGTGTTCTCCTCATTTGGCTGTTCTGACTGTTGTTCTATTGTCGGGACTTCTTCCATGGTTGCCCCCTCTGCGGGACCCGTTACTTCCAGATCGGGTGCCGTAGACTCAGCTATAAAATCTGCCAATGCCTGGCCCTTAATAGCGGTTCTCGGAGCGAAATGAATACGGAACTCCGTCAGCTCGATGGCCCATTTTACTAATCTCCCCGACGCCTCCGGTCGGTTTAAAAAGTGTTTCAGGGGCTGATTAGTCAATACCGTGACTTCATGGGCATGGAAGTAAGGTCGTAGCTTTCGAGCGGCAATAATCAATGCGAAGAGATACTTCTCAATAGCGGGATAGTTTATTTCAGACTTGGCAAACGCCTTGCTTACATAATAGACATGCACTTGGTTTCCCTTGACAATTTTAATCAAAACAGAACTAACAGCCACATCAGAAACAGCCAAATAGAGATAAAGCGGCTCGCCTGGAACTGGTTTCGCCAACGGCGGGAGGGTACGGAGGTGCTGCTTGAGTGCCTGGAACGCCTCCTCGCACTTGTCGGTCCATTCGAACTTCTTGTGGGCCCTCAGTACATCAAAAAATGGCATTGCTCGGTCACTTGCCTTGGATAGGAACCGATTCATCGCGGCCAACCGGCCATTTAGCACCTGAACCTCCCTATGATTCTTCGGGGACTGCATCTCCTCGATTGCTCGCAGCTTCTCAGGGTTCACCTCGATTCCTCTCTGGCTCACCATGAACCCTAGGAACTTCCCCGAGTTAACCCCGAAAGCACATTTGTCGGGGTTCAGCCACCTGATGGAACTTCATCCGCTCAAACGCTGCCGCCAAGTTCTGGACGTGGTCTCCTGCCTGTCGGGACTTCACCAGCATGTCATCCACATACGCCTCCATGGTTTTCCCCAACATGTCCCCGAACAACTTGTTCACCATTCGCTGGTAAGTTGCCCCTGCATTGATCAATCCGAAGGGCATCACGTCGTAGTGGTAGACGTCGCTGTCAGCGTAAAAAGCTGTGTGGGGGGCATCCTCCTTCGCCATTTTGATCTGGTTGTACCCGGAGTAGGCATCCATGAAGCTCAGCAGCTCATGTCCCGATGTGGCATCCACCAACTGGTCAATCCTCGGGAGCGGGTAGCAATCCTTCGGGCAGGCCTTGTTCAAGTCACGGAAATCGACACACATCCGCCACTTCCCGTTACTCTTTCGCACCAGGACTGGGTTAGCCACCCAAGTTTGGAATCGGAGCTCCTTAATGAATCCAGCATCGAGCAGTCTGCCCACCTCTTGCTGGATGCGATCCTCTTGTCTGCGCCCATCGGACGCCTCCTCTGCGCGATAGGCTTGATCGCGGGGTCTATCTTCAGCTCGTGTACTATCACGTCGGGGCTGATTCCTGGCATATCACTCGGGGACCAGGCAAACAGCTCCTTAAACTCCTTCAGGAGCTCGATCAACTCTTTGGCTCTTTCCTCCGACAGAGCAGATCCGATCTTCACCTTCCTCTGAGGCCCATCGATTTCAACTTCCTTCAAATCCTCCATGGGGGCGGGACGCCCATACTCCTCTCGAGGATCGGCATCAGTCTGAAGGACAGTCATGGCCTCCCTCCTTCTCCGTCGAGTGGCGTTAACGTAGCATTTCCGCGATGCCACTTGGTCACCCTTGACCTCTCCAACCCCATTGTCAGTCGGGAACTTCATCTTCTGGTGGACCGTCGAAGCGACTGCCATGAGAGGGTTGATAGTGGTCCTCCCGATAATAGCGTTGTATGCCCCCGCAGACTCCACGACAACGAAATCTACATTTCGCTTCTCCATCTTCCAGCCACTACCAAACTCCACCGGTAAGGTAATCATTCCCAGCGGGTAAGAGGTGGAACCAGAGAATCCCACCATCGGGAAGTCCACCTGTGTGAGGTCCTTCTTCGTCTTTCCCATGGCTTCCAGAGCGTCCATGAAAAGAATATCGGAGGAGCTCCCTCCGTCTATTAGGATCCGCTTCATCTCGAATCCGTCCACATCCAGGGTCACGACCAAGGCGTCGTCGTGAGGGCTTTCCACGCCTACTAAATCCTCCGCCGAGAAAGAAATTACCATTTCCTCCTTCAGGGTCCACGACCGGGACCTTTTGCCTAGCACCACCGCGGCAGATATGCGGGAAGCGTAGTTCTCCCTAGAAGCAGAGGTATCACCTCCCGCTGCCATCCCTCCGTGGATGACGTTGATAGTTCCGCGCCTCTCCCTACGGGCACCTGAACCTGAAGCTTCTTGCTCAATCTTTTTCTTCTTCGGGGATCGGTCGCGGGACTTGGAACGGGATCGTGACCGACTTCTGGAACGGGATCGGCACCGCCCCTTTCCGACGAATTCTTTTAGCTTCCCCTTCTGGATCAGCTTCTCAATTTCCTTCTTCAACTCCCAACAGTTTTCGGTGTCGTGACCATTGGCTCGATGGTAGCGACAGTAACGGTCAGGGTGGCCTCCTAGGAATTCGCCTTCTTTCCTCGGGGGGTATCGAGCGAGACCCTGTCTGTCCATCACAGCTAACACAGAAGTCATCGAGCTATTGATGGGAACAGCCCGACCTTCTCGGTTGTCATTCCTCGGAGGACGCTTGTCTTCTCTTTTATCGGGACGACCACGGTTCCTACTTCCTTCCGACTTGTCGCTCCCTTTGCGATCATCCGACAGCTTGGACGATGGCTTTCCTCTTCCCGATTTCGGGGGATCGAGCTCTCCAGCAGCAATCTTCGACTCCTGGACGTCGATTTGCTGTTTCACCCTCGCTTGCAGGGCCTCCATACTCCACACGGCCTTCGCGGCTACGCTGTGCATCAGATCGGAGCCGTACGGAGCGCTCAAGTTCCGCAGGAAAATACGGATTGTTTCTCCCTCCGAGATTTCTTCATCAATCTCCGCAGCACTAGCAGTGAACTGTTGGTAGTAGTATGCCAACGATTCATCGGGTCTCTGCACCACCTGGGTCAAGGACCTCACACTCTTCGGAAGACGCCTCCGACCTTGATACTGCTTGATGAAGCGATCGTGCATATCAGCCCAGCACGTGATGCATCCTGGCGGGAGGCTGAAGAACCAAGTCATGGCCCTTTCTCCCAGGGTTATCGGGAACAATGAACAGATGAGGTCATCGTTCGAAGTTCGACCCATGCAGGCCTGGACATGCCTCTGAACATGACGAACTGGGTCCCCCTCACCATCGTACTCCTTGATGGTCGGAATACCTAGCCCAGGCGGGGCGACGGTATCGATTAGCCGCGGCACGAAAGGATGGCTGGACTGATCCCTTAACTCCGATGTCATCTGCTTCTGATCACCCATGCAGATGCTAACGATCTTCACCACCTGATCGGGGGTGATGGGGCCATTCAGGGGAATGGTCCTATTTTGCACCGGACCTGGGCCGTCGACCACGAACTTCTCCGGGTGTGCGGGTTCCTTACCCTTGCTCCTGGGCGGAACCTCCTGTTCCTCTGGGTCCACCCTCGGTGGGGGTGGTGGTAATTCTTCTCGCGGAGGAAACTCCTCCGCCCTCTTAGCGGCCTCTCTTTTGTCCAGCAAGGCCTCCATGGCGGCCAAGAACATGGGCATAGCGTCTGCTACTGCCTTGGCCAACTCCGAGTTCGAAGACGACCCTTCTTCCCTTCGCGGGACTCCTTCTCCTCCATGGCCCACCGGGTTTGGGGGAGCCTCATCTTCCTCCCTACGCGGGACATCCTGCCTGTTCCTCTCTGTGTCTCGGACTGAGACCTCATAGCCATCACCATGCCCCCCTGTCTGGGAAAGAGCGGGGTTCTCACCTTGTTCAGCAACACGTTCCGGCAACGGGGAATTCACAGTTCCTGCGGGACGAGAACTACCAGCCTGAACTTGCTTCTTCTTGCCACCACCGGCCATTGATCTGGTAGAAACTATCTTGACTTTTTGTAAGTTTCCCACAGACGGCGCCAATGTTGGATCACGGACGAAGCTCCGTTACGTCCTTGACGGAAAGCTTTGGACTCCCGGGCTCCGCGTAATCCTGCAAAAGGGGATGACCTGGGTGGTGACCCAGAATCCCTCTCCGATGCTTAAATGAGTATGTGATCAATGGGTGGTAAGCAAAGAGTCTAAGTTCGTATTAGATGATGGCTTTCTGAGGTAACTTCCTCCTTTATATAGGAGGGGAAGTTACTCAGTTACTTGTTACTGCGCCTGGCAGTTTTGCCCATGATTCCGTGTATCTCGCCACGATTCCGTATATCTCGGTTGGGATTCCATATATCTCGCCCCACGCTCCGCGTATCTTACCCGTACTCCGCGTATCTCGGGCACGCCCTGCGTATCTCGGGGGATTTATCTCTATCTCTAACCGTCTCCCACTACTCTATCTAGTAGGCGAGTTTCTCGGTCTTTATCCTCTGATCACAAGTCCCGACTCCTGTCGGAGACTCCAGAGTTGTCTCATTCTAGATCACCACCCAGGACCTTCAGTCTCTACGGGACAGGTCCAGCCTCTGCGGGGCTTTATTATTGGGGCCTTTACTAAGGTATATCGGGGCCTACTCAGAGGCTTCTCATCGGGAGCATTCAGCTCATACATCGGGACCGCTAAAGTCGGGACCCTTGGTGCTGGGCCTCTGGGCCTTCCAGACTTTTCACGAGGCCCACTGGACCTACTCGCCGTCCATTGGCTGTTAACAGGGCTAACGATTACATCGGAACCCATCAGATTCGAGGTTTAGTACACACTCGTAGACGAACGTCATTATCGAATGTGGGTATATCTGTAACTTAAACTTTTTAACCATTACTATTTATGTATTTAACATAAACTGGGTATTTTTGGCAAAAAAATAATATAAAATGGATATTTGGACGAGAAATTCTAAATAATGTAACTTAATTTAACAAATATATACTTGTGTTTTTCTTACAATATTAATAGATTTTATATTTTGGCCAAAAAAAATAGATTTTATATAGCTATAAGTGGAACAATATCTATACTGTTAAGGCAATATTTTGTAGAAGTATAAATATAGAAATGGTGTATTTATAGAATGCACATTATGTGTATATAGCTATAAGTGGAACAATATCTATACTGTTAAGGCAATATTTTGTAGAAGTATAAATATAGAAATGGTGTATTTATAGAATGCACATTATGTGTGTATTTGGTTTTTAGTTTTAACTATAGCACAAAACTTTTACTCTTTCAGCCATATTTAAAAACCAAAAATTGAAAACGAGAAACTAAAATGTTTCAAAAATTACTTGTCGTAAACAATATACACCCCCTTCAATGAGACTTAATTTTCTATACTCACATATCTCCTATATAACCCAAGATCATCAGAGAATTAAAACAACAAATCAAGTCTTCCATTAACATTGCAGCCATGAAACCTTACATTGTATTATTCATCGTACTAACAATCTCTTCATCCTTTTACAATGCACACGCCGGCTTCTCTACGGAGCTTATCCACCGCGACTCGCCCAAGTCCCCGTTCTTCAACCCGGCCGAAACTCCTTACGAGCGTATTCAAAACGCTGTAAACCGGTCCATTGCGCGAGCTAACCACATCGCGGCTACAATTAACCAACAAATAGACCCTAATGACCCTAAGCTAAACGCCGAGGACCATGGTTTCGAATACCTCATGACTTTGTCACTAGGAACCCCGCCGGTCCAAGTTACCGGACTCATGGACACCGGTAGTAACCTCCTATGGACTCAATGCGCGCCGTGCGCGAATTGCGACGAACAGACGGCTCCATTGTTTGACCCATCAAAGTCCTCGACTTACCGGAAGGTGCCTTGCGATGCAAACGAGTGCAAATTGGTCCCTGGTAACAAGTGCGATGGAGACACATGCTCGTACAAAGTCACCTACATTGCATTGCCGGCAAAGTCGTCAGAGGGTCAGATGGGGTTTGATACCTTCACCGTGGATACAATCTCAGGTATTAAGGAATAAATATATTAAAAAAATATTATAATAAAGTTATATTATGAATTGATATATTTTAAGTCTAGTATATTTATTTCCTAATATCAGGGGGCAAGTTAGCGTTCACCGGAGGCCTTATCGGGTGCGGTTCCAAAATCGACCCTCCCGCCTTTGATGTACCCGTGTTAGGGGTCTACGGTCTCGGTCCGGGCCCGGCTTCGATTCTGCAACAAATGGGTGACCACGCGGGTCAGATGTTTTCGTATTGTCTAATACCGATTGGAAAGGTATCTGCTAGGTTAGTATTGGCACCCAAGATGTGCAACTTTAACCCTAAAAAAAACTTTACCGTCAATTTAGCCATTTAAAGTTTTATATTTTCCCGCTCCGACAGGTATAGCATTATTCATTTCGGCCATTCAGCAATAGTATCTGGAATCGTGTCGACCCCGTTATACTATGACGATTATTATTGGGTAACCTTAGAGGCGGTCACGGTTGGTTCAACGAGGATAGAAAGCTCAAAGGCATCGGTGGTGGCAGGTAATATTAAAAAATAAATATATTAAGAGAATATATATTATTATATATATTTTTTCATAAAGTTGTATATATATATATATATAGGGTTTAACGTACACTTCATACCACTTGTTTATAGGAAATTATTCACGTTCATACAAGACATTTTATTTTGTATCAACGGTTTCCTTTTTGAACAGTTTTCATATATACTCCGTCAAAAAAGATGTTTCATGCACGTGAGTAGCTCAAAACTTTCAATTTTGTTCAATTTAGTCCCTTTAATACATCATTAACTTTTATTTGTTCAATTTAGTCCTAAAATTTTAAACCCGGACACTTCACTCAAATTGACCTAGCCATGGGCTAGGTCCGACCAGGCAACCCCGACCCAGGGTCGTACCTAGCCTATGGCTAGGTCCGGCTGGGTCAATTGGTACCTAGCCTCAATTGAGACTCAGGGTCGGACCTACCCCATGGCTAGGTCCGGATAGGTCAATTTGAGTGAATGGTCGGTTTTCAAATTTTAGGATTAAATTGAACAAAATAAAAGTTAGGGATATATTAGAATGACTAAATTGAACAAAATCGAAAGTTTTTTGGCTACACATGTGCATGGCACATGGCCATTTAACGGTTTTTTTTTTACGGATTACTAACGGACGTATGAAAACGGTACAAAATGGAAACCATTGGTATAAAAAAATATCTGGTATGAGTATTGAATTTTTTACAAACAAGTGGTATGAAGTGGACACTTAACTTAGAATAGATATATTTTAAATATTATAAAATTAGATATATTTTTTTTTAAATATTTTTATTCCCTAATAGGTGGAAACACAATAGTGGATACGAGCACGGCATATACATTTGTGGATCAGAAAATGTACAATAATATAGTGAGTGCAGTAAAGGAGTATACTTTGGCACCTCCAGTTGAATCGGGTGATAGGCTTTGCTATCGGGGCGATCAGTTCAGTGTTCCACCAATCACCATCCATTTCAAAGGCGCGGATGTGGATCTGAGTGTAGAGAATACATTCATAAAGGTTGAAGATAATTTGATGTGCTTAGCTTTTAGAAAGAGCCCAAGTGATTTAAGCATAACAGTATATGGAAGTTTTATGCAGATGAATTTTTGGGTTCAATTTGATCTAAGGAATAAGGTATTGTGGTTTAGCAAGAAGGTCGATTGTGAACAAGAGGTTTAATGTATTTTTTTTTTAAAAAAAAATTATGGTGGTGATTAATAAGTTATGGAATGAATTATATATTTTTATTATTCTCGGAAAGGAAGGAAAATATTGTATCCAAAATTGTAGGCCATTTTAGTAATAAGGTTTAATTAAGCAGATTTGGTTCAAAGAGAGTGTGTGGATTGAAGTGCAATGATTGAGTGTTCATGCTACTCATATATATCTCGTTTTTCTTCCTGTTCGCATCAACCTTTTAGCACGCTGCTATAAATTACTATTTGTAAAACCTACGAAAATAAACTACTAATAAACATTAAGACAATTTATGTTTGTACATTACACATTTATATCACAGTTTTTGTTTATTTTAATAAATAATATTAATTCTCTTTATTAAGTAATGAATGAATAATTTTCAATTGGATTAATTTTACAAAAACTTTAAAAATTACATATAATTTTGTTTATTTATATAAAAATCAATATGATTTTTTTTCCATATAGGTTAATCTATTTATTTTTTTTTTAATATAATATTAGTCAACCTTAACTGATATTTTGAAAATTTAACAATTCACTGTTTATGCAACTAATGAGTTGCTTACAAATTCAACTTTCCAAAAATTGAAATTAAGTATAAATACAATTTATTAATTTAAATAAAAATTTGGAAACTAAATCTTCTACTAACGATACTAAAAATATGTACATAGAAAAGTTACCGTATTGTACCAGCGTTTTAAGCGAAGTGGCGATCCGGTCATACAGAGCTGAATCAATATTCCTAATTTCATCGAAAGTTACGCGATTAAGAGACGAGTACACACACTTGTACACGAACGTCTTTCGCAAATGTGTGTATAACAGTAATTCAAACTTCTTAATCATTATTTTTGTATTTAAGTTACATAAAATGGGTATTTGGACGAAAAATTATAAACAATGTATCTTAATTTAACAAATATATTCTTGCGTTTTTCTTTCAATATTAATAGATTTTATAGCTATAAGTGGAACGATAAGTATAAATATATAAATGGTGTATTTATAGAATGCACATTATGTGTATATTTGGACTTTGGTTTTTAGTTTTAACTATAGCACAAAACTTTTAGTCTTTCAGCCCTATCTAACAACAAAAATTTAAAACAAGAAACAAAAATATTTCCAAAATTACTTGTCATAAATAATATACACCCCTTCAATGATACTTAATTTTCGATACTCATATATCTCCTATATAACCCAAGATCATCAGAGAATTTAAAACAACAAATCAAGCCTTCAATTAACATTGCAGCCATGAAACCTTACATCGTATTATTCATCGTACTCACAATCCATTCATCATTCTACAATGCACGCGCCGGCTTCTCGGTGGAGCTTATCCACCGTGACTCGCCCAAGTCCCCGTTCTTCAACCCAGCCGAAACTCCTTACGAGCGTATTCAAAACGCCGTAAACCGCTCCATTGCGCGAGCTAACCACATCGCGGCTACAATTAACCAACAAATAGACCCTAATGACCCTAAGCTAAACGCCGAGGACCATGGTTTCGAGTACCTCATGACGTTGTCACTAGGGACCCCGCCGGTCCAAGTTACCGGACTCATGGACACCGGTAGTAACCTCCTATGGACTCAGTGCGCGCCGTGCGCGAATTGCTACGAACAGACGGCTCCACTGTTTGACCCATCAAAATCGTCGACTTACCGAAAGATGCCTTGCGATGCAAACGAGTGCAAATTGGCCCCTGGTAGCAAGTGCGACGGTGGCACATGCTCGTACGAAATCACCTACGGTGGGGGGCAAAGTTCATCGGCGGGTCAGATGGGGTTTGATACGTTCACTGTGGGTACTGTATCAGGTACTAGGAATAAATATATTTGAAAAAATATATATTATAAAGTAAAGTTATATTAGTAATAGATATATTTTTAATTTTAATATATTTATTTCATAATATCAGGGGGCCTGTTAGCATTCACTGGAGGTTTTATTGGGTGCGGTTCCAATAACCACGGTCCCGTCTTAGAGGGGCCGGTGTCAGGTATCTTTGGGCTCGGTCCTGGCCAGGTTTCGATTCTACAACAAATGGGTGACCATGCGGGTGGAAAATTCTCGTACTGTCTTATACCAATTGGAAAGATATCCGACAGGTTGGTATTGAAACCTTAAACCCGGTTTAGCACTTCATCCTTAACCAGAGATTAGGGGATCAAACATAGCTAGTAATCATGGGCTGACCCAGTGCGAATTGTGATTAGTCTAGGTGTGGCTTTCTGATAGCCCACGTCAAAAAAAAAAAAAAACTTTCGAAATTGTGAACCTTTAACCCTAAAAAATGTATTTATCTTCAATTCAGCCATTTAAAATTTTATATTTACTCGCACAATTTTTTTAAATTTCATTTTTTTTTTTGCATACGATAGGTATAGCATTATTCATTTCGGGAATTCCGCGATAATACCGGGTCCCGGGATCGTGTCCACCCCGTTAGGGTACGACAAACATTATTGGGTAACCCTAGACGCGGTCACGGTCGGTGCAAACACGATACAAAACCCGAAGAAAGAATCACCGGAGGGTGTAGCGGGTAACATAATGGTTGATTCGGGCACGGCAGTTACGTTTGTGGACCCGAATATGTACTCGGAGATAGCCGGTGCGGTTAAGGCACAAATCGAGACGGGACCCGCAGAGGAGTCGGAGAGGCTTTGCTATCGGGGCGAGTTCACGGCTCCACCCGTCACGATCCATTTCAAGGGTGCGGATGTGAATCTGGGTAAAGAGAACACGTTCATGAATGTTGAAGAGGATTTGATGTGCTTAGCTTTTAGAGCGATTAAGAATAACGCAAGGAATGCAATATATGGAAGTTTTATGCAGATGGATTTTTGGGTTGAATATGATATTCGTAATGGGGTCATGTCGTTTAGTAAGAAGGTCGATTGTACACAAGAGGTTTAAGGAATTTTTTTTTATTTTTTATTTTTAATCATGTTAGTAATTAATTAATAAGTTATGAAAGAAATTATGTTTTTATTATTCTCAGAAAGGAAGGAGAATATTGTAGCCAAATTTGTTGGCCATTTTATTTTAGTAAAAAGGTTTAATTAAGAATATTCAGTGCAAAGAGAGTTTGTGTGGTTTTTGGTAATAAACATTGCCATTAATTGCGTGAAATAAATATATATTTCGTTAAAACTGAAAATATTTTTCTAAAAAAGAAAAATCCCAAAGGTAGAAGTTTTCCTTTTAAAAATTACTATATTTTTAAACTATTCTTTTTTAGTATATAAATTTTATGATATATTAAAAATTATTTTTTTGTAGAACTTTTAGAGCAAAGGAATATCACTTATACGTAAAATGAGAATAATCCTAAATTATGATGTTTAGAAAGTAATGAACCGTCTTCATTTTATAATTTCGTATTTCTTTTTAAAAAAATCATACATTTATTTAAAAAATGTCAAACTTAGAACTTAGCCTGATGATCTCGTTTGAATCCTTCAAGTCTTACTAAAACTCAACTTCACCCAAAAAATATACTTTCATTTAACATTCAACACCCAGTTTGTTTTTAATACAGAACGAGTTTTTCTATAATACTAGTTATTAACGCGTGCGTTGCACGCGTATTAATCGTCTAAGTTTTAAAATACATAATTTATCTTCAGTTTTCTAATATTTTAATATGTAATTAATACATGGCCAAGTTTAGGGGTTGCGATAAATGAATTTGTGATCGAAAAGAACGACACAAAGTGATTCAAAACGGGAAAAATAGAAGTGGATAATTAAGTCAAAAAAATTAACTATTTTTTTAAATTACGGTACTAATTTACTGTTATAACTAATAATAAGTTGGATTGAGCATGATGTGAGTTATTAACGAAAAAGTTGTATCTAATTTATCAACTTGAGATGTGAAGAATGTAAGCCCATAATTAACCACTTAGAGTCATCGGTGGAGCAGTTTGACCTATACAAACGTAACTATACACTTTTCATGCAATTTTATATCATAATACCAACAAAAATTGATTTAATACTAAAGGAAATTTCAATTCATTAAAACCTAAAGTTTATACTTGATTTTATGTCAATTACTTATTTAACTACTAATTAGGTTGTACACAATTTGATTTAATTGACAGATTGAAGAACTAAATTAATGATTCGAGACCCTAAATGTTGGACGATGATTACCAGGTTATCCGTAAAAGATCAAAATTCAAGAACCGTGGTTGACCCATATTTTAACAATTGATATGATTTGACAAGTGACTGATTTATGTGATACGAAAAAAAATCTCAACATGTACTCGAAGTTTGCACGAGTTGAGTACATATCTTACTTTATGGGTGGCTCAAATTTATAGGTATATTGTATTAATAAGTTAATGATAATTAATGTAAGATGTCAGTTAAGCGACCTTAACAAAAAAGTTAATGCAATTATCTAATGAATTTTTTAGTAATACTCAAATATTGTACGACGGACTAAATCATCAATCTTTTAAAACACTAATGTCTAAAGTTTATACTTGAATTCAACTTAACTATTTATTCAACTACCAATTAGGAGATACCTAATATGATTGATTTTACAAACGCAAGAACTAATTCGATAGTTCGAGTCAATAAGTATTAAACATTGAGTAACATGTTATATGTAAAGTCAAACTTCAAGAACCACGCTTGATCCATATTTGATATGTTATATGAGTTAGCAAATGACTAATTTATTTGATACAAAAATGTCAACAAGCGAAACATCCCTAAATCGGTGATATAGTGAATGAAAAAATGCATCTACCTGACATTTGCACGTATTGAATGCATGCTGACTCTAATTGATAAGTATATTTGATGGAGAAATTAATAATAACTACGGTGACCTACCAATTAAGCGACCTAAAAAACTAAAAATAACAAAATGCAACTAAATGGTTTTTTTAGTAATAGTAAAGATATATAGATGGGTCTCAAAGATAAAAAGACTAAATCGCCAATTTTATAAAAATAGGGGAACTAAATATAATACGTATATATATATAAAATAAAATAAAAATATATGGGAACTAATATAGTATATATATATATATATATATAATAAATAAAAATAAAAATATTCAAGAGGTACCTTTTGGGGGTGAGGACAACTCTCACATTTTATATTGGTATAAAGATATATACTTTAGTTTACACTTTACAATATGGAATAGGGTATACAGTATGTGAGAGTGAGAGTGAGACGACCAAAGTCTAAATGTTCCCTATAGACTCTACACAACTTACACATGTATGTATGTGATTGGTGTTTAGAGTCAAACCAGGCAGGGTTGACTTCTGCCCAACAATATATGACCAGCACAGTAAGTTGATATATATGTCTATATAGTAAAGAGTGTAAAAATCAATATTATGGTCAATGCTATATATATAATCCTAGTCAATAGTCTAGTTCTCATATGCATGACCTTCCATGACAATTCAGTGAAATTTCAGTGAAATTTCAGATTTTTTTTTTTCGATGAGGTATTTCTGATTATATAAAATCATGTAATCTATTTTTCTTTTGTCATTGTCGTTAAAATAATCCAATTCAACAAATTATATATATATATATATATATATATACTAGTTATTAGCGCGTGCAACGCACGCGCATAAATCGTCTAAGTTTCAAAATACAGAATTTATCTTCAGTTTTCTAATATGATAATATGTAATTAATACATGGCCAAGTTTAGGGGTTGCAAGAAATGAATCTGTGATCGAAAAGACCGACTCAAAGTAATTCAAAACGGGAAAAATAGAAAAAGATAATTAAGTCAAAAATTAACTATTATTTTTAACTATGATATTAATTTACTGTTATAACAAATAATGAGTTGGATTGAGCATGACGTGAGTTATTAACGACAAAGTTGTATCTACTTTATCAACTTGATGAGTGGCGAATGTAAGCCCGCAATTAACCACTTAGAGTCTTCGGTGGAGAAGTTTGACCTATACAAACGTAACTATACACTTTTCATGTAATTTTATATCATAATACCAACAAAAATTGATTTAATGCTAAAGGAAATTTCAATTCATTAAAATCTATTATACTTAATTTTATGTCAATTACTTATTTAACTACTAATTAGGTTGTACACAATTTGATTTAATTGATAGACGGAAGAACTAAATTAATCATTCAAGAACCTAAATGTTGAACGATGAGTATCAGGTTATCCGTAAAAGGTCAAAATTCAAGAACCGTGGTTGACCCATATTTTGACAATTGATATGATTTGACAAGTGACTGATCTATGTGATACAAAAAACTCTCAACATGTACTCGAAGTTTGCACGAGTTGAGTACATATCATACTTTATGGATGGCTCAAATTTATAGTTATATTGTATTAATAAGTTAATGATAATTATGTAACATGTCAGTTAAGCGACCTTAACAAAAAAGTTAATGCAATTTATCTAATGAAATTTTTAGTAATACTCAAATATTGTAGGGACTAAATCATCAATTTTTTAAAACACTAATGTCTAAAGTTTATACTTGAATTCAACTTAACTATTTATTCAACTACCATTTAGGAGATACCTAATATGATTGAATTTACAAACGCAATAACTAAATCGATAGTTCGAGTTAATAAGTATTAAACATAGAGTAACATGTTATATATGTAAAGTCAAACTTTAAGAACCACGTTTGATCCATATTTGATATGTTATTTGAGTTAGCAAGTGACTAATTTATTTGATACAAAAATGTTAACAAGCGGAACATCCTCAAATCAGTGATATAGTGAATGAAAAAATGCATCTACCTGACATTTGCACCTATTAAATGCATGTTGACTCTAATTGATATATATTTGATGGAGAAATTAATAATAACTACGTTGACCTACCAATTAAGCGACCTAAAAAACTAAAAATAACAAAATGTAATTAAATGATTTTTTTAGTAATAAATAGTAAAGATAAATAGATGGGTCTTAAAGATAAAAAGACTAAATCGCCATTTTATAAAAATAGGGGAACTAAATATAACATATATATATATAATAAAATAAAAAATATGGGAACTAAATATAATATATATATATATATATAATAAAATAAAATAAAAATGTTCAAAAGGTACCTTTTGGGGGTGAGGACAACTCTCACATTTTATATTGGTATAAAGATATATTCATATCATACCAAATATAAAATTGCATCATATTCTCAGTCATTAGGATACCTTCTACTTATACACACATAATGAATGATTTGATCTCTACTATATTTTTAGATCACTCAATTAGTCATTTAACAACCTGTAATATAGCAAAATATCGGTCAGTTTAAATATAGTTTTTAAAACTTGATTTTATAGATAGTCCGCAGCTTGTCGAATATTTATAGTCTCAAAATATGAATTTAGTTATTTTATCATTCAAACATATATTGTGTATAATCTAATTAGAAGTTAAATAAATAATTGATGAAATTCAAGTAAAAACTTCCAATTTTAGCAATTTGAATTTTCTTTAGGGGTAAATCAATTTCCATTAGTGTTTTGGTTTAAAATTAGAGGATTTTTCTATCATGCTCCAAAAGCATCATGCTTTTTGTTTTTTTATTACTAGCTAGGGTGGACTTAATTGTAACATATGTAAAACTTTAAAAGTATGAAAAAAGATGAAATTTTTTAACCACACATAATATTTGTATCATACTATTAATAATATCAATTTCCATCTAGGGTTCACCTTTATGGCAATAGAAAAATAAAAATAAAATGTACCATAAGCATGGTGCTCTTGGAGAGCAAGATAGAAAAATCCAAAATTATATGAAGATAATGTATATATTTATGTTCATATATGCAAAAACTGGTCCACCGAAAACCATATATGATTAAATACGAGTTTAGCATTCTTAACTATTCAAATTTATGAATTCGATACAATTTGAACCGTCAATGACTCTCATAATACTCAACCCATGAGTTATTGATAAATATAAATTTCATATGTAATATATAGGATTAATTTAGTATCGTAATTAAGAGAGTTTACTTAATCTTGCAGTTAAAATTATCATTTTCTCTTTCTCTCATTTTAATTAAATTATGATATTTTTCTCTATTAAATGAATTTCTTTCTTATAACACCTCTGCTTATAATTTACGTATTAATTATATATGTTATTAAACTTGAAAATTAACAATATATTATATTCTAAAAGTTTAGATAATAAATTCGTGTGCACAATTTTTTTTAATTAGTGTATATATATATTTGATTGTTTGTGCATGGTTCGAATAGTAATAGAATATTCTAAGACTTTTCTAAGTCGTTTTCCAATCAGAAAAATATGGGAAAATGTTGGATTGTATGTAAAATTAGAATTGTCCTCTTTAATTTTTTTTTATCAGACCTCCGGTTACGTTCCGGCTAAAATTAAATGGATAGTGTCAATTTTTTCAAAAGAAAAATATTTAGCATAATCGCATAATTAACAATACGGCCCTAATTTATTCATAGGAATATATCATATCAGTTCTAATATGCTCTCACATTTTGCTTAATCAACACAAACAACGATAAGACTAAAACAAAATGAATTTGATGAGTTTAAATTTTTTAATTGAAAAATAAAAATTTAAGGAGTGAAACATAAAAAATTGCAAAGTGTTAGGTCCGTTTATAACGTTTTTCCCTTCCTCATTCCAATTCTATATTTCATATTCTTTATTTTTATTCAATTTATCAAATCTAATGAAATTTTAAGAATATATACGACATGAAATGAAAAGTGGAATGGAGGGAATATAGGGTGGCTAGAAATATAGAAGTGGAAAAAAACTAAAAAGTGGAAGGAATTAATGTGAAGAAGAATAAAGTAAACACATTAATAATGCTTAGAAAAAAGAAAAGATAATGATAATGATAATGATGATAATTTCTACTTAATAAGCACAAAGAAAAATCAAAACACGAGCTCCTTTTCGGATTTTCCCCATCTTAATTTGAAGTGACCTGTCAGCGCTAAGAAATGATAAATTGTGGACTAATTTCATTTTTAGAAACTACACTTTCTAGTGAAAATGATATCATGTGATGGTATAATTATCTGATACGTCTCTCTTAGCTAGGTGCATGAATGAGTTTTTTTTTATTTTTTTTAATAATAATAATAAGATTATTTTTGCAATCACATATCGAAAGCGTTACAATTATTATTGCTAGGTGCATTTCCCGCGCATCGCGCGGAGTGACTTACTAAATATGTATAATTAACAAATTAATATTCGATAAAATTTATACCGACTATTTATAATATGTTAAGACACTATTTTTAAATAAAATATCATATCTCATCAGAGATAGATATTGCTCTGCCACTGAGACTCTCAGCCGCCCGTACCGTCTGGTATCTTCGTTCACCGGGTCTACGTCAAGAGGTGAAATTTTAATTCTGATTAATTACATACATTGTATCTTGAACAGTTCGAAATTTTAATTGCGATTAATTGCATACATTGAATCTTGAACGGTTCGAAATCAAGGAAATTTTTATTGCGATTAATTGCATACATTGAATCTCGAACGGTCCGAAATCTTAATTGCGATTAATTGTATACATTGAATCTTGAACGGTTCGAAATCTAATGAAGTCGCCTCCTGCGTGAGGAATGCTCTCTCTCGTATGAGAATATTTGTCGTCTTCTTGGATGGAGAACCCGCTAGCAATAAGGAGTTTGCCATGTTTCTGATCGCTATGATCAGTAGAGTTTGCAGAGAAAAGCGATATCCCACATCTAAAATTAATCCATTGGAATCAAAACGTTTTTTCTAAACCCTAATCCCATATACTAATATTTTTCTCCATTACCCTCAAACCCTAGGGTCGGCTACGGCCGATCTCATATTCCTTTTGATCTTTTTGCATTTTTACCTAAGAAAACTCTGATTTGTGTATTATTTGTTTTGTGTCAGACCTAATCGAATGGATCGACAACATCGGCATCAGCCACGCCATGAAGGTCACGAAACCAATGATAGAACAACCACTGGAAGCCTAATCCTGAACCTGGGAGAATCTTCAGATACCGAGAAGGAACCGCGCTGTGTGGGGGAAGGTTTTCAGTGATAAGCCAATCCGGACGATAGCAATTCACAGTATTTTGCAGAAGGTTTGGGGGAGATACGAGGGGGTGAAAATGAAGAACCTCACTGGGGAAGTTGTACCGATTGAGTTCGATAAGGAAGATGATTTTAATGATGTGTTTGATTGGTATCCATGGGCAATTCAGGGCCATTGCTTGTCTCTTAAGCAATGGAAATCAGAAATGGTTCTAGAGGATATTGAATTCCATAAACTTCAGTTCTGGGTCCAAGTACATGGCTTGGAACAAGGGAAGATCAGCAAGTCTAATGCAGCAGTTGTTGGAAACCGCGTTGAGAAATTTATTGAATGTGACAAGAATTTGGAGGAAGGTAGTGCTGATTATCACTTTTTGCGTCTGAAGGTTGAAGTGGATGCTAATTTATCATTGGTTGCTGGTTTCTGGTACCCAAGGAAAAATGGGGAACTACGTTGGGCGGCAATTCGTTACGAAAGGTTACCCGATTTTTGCTACCAATGTGGAAAATTGGGACACATAGAACGAGTGTGCTCGGCTGATTTGATGATGTCCGAAGTTGATCCATCTATGCCAAAATATGGGTCATGGTTATTGGTTGAACGACCACATAAGTCAGGACAAGACTGGACGTATATTGGTAAGGCAAACAAGAATGATGGCGGTGCTTCCACTGGGAGGAAGTGGAGCGATGTTATGCGTCAAAAGCAAGAAATTGGTGAAAAGGTTCCCTTTCTTGGAGCTTTAGTTTCTTATAAACCCCCACAGTATTCATCCATACCATTACAACCTAACCATCCACCACCACCACCACCAACACCACCAACACCACCACCGCCACGACCATCACCCTCACCACCACGACCACAAGTACCAGCACCACCACAACATCCCCTATCCACTCCACAACAACCATACCCATCCCAAGCCAAAGCTGATCCATCACCACCTATCATTACTTCCATGCTTGTTGACGATTGCCCACGTAGTGTGATGGACCTAAACATTCCTACCCTAGACAAACCACCATTCTCACCACCCGTATCAATTCCTATCACCCATGAATCCCAATGTGCTATTCTATTTGATGTCCCCATTGCTCTCACTAAAGCCAAAACCGCAAGATACCGGCCAACCATTATTCGTCGTCCAAAACCTAAAGCCATCTCCAAAGTACATGCTGCAATTGCACCAGGAAATAGTTCTTTTTCTGCAAATGTTTGTGGTGAGTATTTAGTAGAAATTCCCTAAGATGGAGACTCACCAAATGAGGAAGATAACTTGTTGCCCAAACAAACAGGTTTGAGTCCCTTGCTTGGAAGTCTCACGGTCAAAAAGAGAAGGCACGATGATATGGATAATTTTTCCAACGATGATGACTTGGAGGGGAGTAGGAGAAAGAAACTATTCTTTGATGGGGAGGATAGTAACTGCAACACTCTTAATACTAGAAGGGGTAGTACTCTGATTTCGAGTTTCGTGTTTAGTGAACAGAGGCGTGTGACACCTAGTCTTATCGTGCCTAAGGGTGATACGAAAGAAGTCTCTAATGCTGAAAAGGGTTCTGGTGGTTGTCCCGCAACAGCCACACGATCTCCATGAGTCTACTTTCATGGAACTGTCAGGGTTTGAGATCGGCACTGACAGTTCCCACCTTAACCGATCTCGGTAAGAAGCATTGTCCGGATGTGGTGTTTCTCATGGAAACAAAAAATAAGAAGGAGTTTTGTGAGACTGCGAGACGTGCGTTGCGTATGGATGAAGCGTGCTATGTAGAGCCTAGAGGTTTGTCGGGGGGTCTAGCTTTGTGGTGGCAGCAAGAAGTAGATTTGCAAATCTTGTATAAAAGTGCTAATCTAATAGATACCACCATCAGACATGGGCAGGCAAATGGAGTTCTTCATATAACATGGATTTATGGTCATACTGAGTGGAGCGAAAGGAAGAAGACGTGGGATATTTTGAGGAGAATTGCTTGTGGAAGGCAAGAACCATGGCTATGTGTAGGTGATTTTAACGAGATTTGCTTTAATTATGAGAAGGATGGAGGAAATCCAATAAGCCCGAAGATGATGGAGGAGTTTCGAGCTATGCTCATGGATACGGGATTGGTAGATATAGGATTCAAAGGGCAAAAGTACACATGGTCAAATAACCAAGCTGGTCATGCTAGAATACGTGAACGTCTTGATCGAGGCATTGTCAATGATGTTTGGCTTGAGGCTTTTCCATTCACAACAATTCTTCAAGCCAGCTATGGGGTCGGATCATTGCCCTCTACTTGTGGATCTCGAGTATAGGGATGGAAAGAGCAAACACGAATTTAAATTCGAGGCGATGTGGTTATCTAATGAAAGTTGTAGAAGTGCAATTGAGCAAGGATGGGCGATGGTGAATTCTGATGGGAGCCCGACTGAGTTTATTGTTAGACTAAACCATTGTAGACAAGTCTTAAAGCAGTGGAGTAGGGAGAATGTCATAAATAACAAGTTGAAGATTTCTGAGCTGCAAGACAGAATCGCGACTATTCAAGAACTGTCCAACGACATCTATGATAAGGAGGAGGAAACTCGGGTAAAGGCTGAACTTGCGGACTTTTGGGAAAGGGAGGAATTCTATTGGAAGCAGAGATCTAGAATTCAATGGTTTTTTCACCAAGCTACCATGGCTAGGAGAAGGAGAAATAAAGTCTTGCGTCTTCAACTAGCTGATATGTCTTGGGTTGAAAGTGAGCAAGAAATATTGGCTGAGTGTGAAAGCTACTTCAAGGGTTTATTCACTAGGGAGGGTACAAGTAATTGGGCTGCAGTCACGGATGTGGTGCCTCATATGGTGACGGAAGAGTGGAATCAAAGCTTAATTGCTCGGGTGACAGACGAGGAAATAAAAACAACGACGTTCCAACTAGGTGGCATGAAGGCTCCCGTTCCGGATGGTTTTCCAGGGTTGTTCTATCAAAGGTTTTGGGACGTTATTGGCAATGATGTCATCCAGGAGGTTAGGGCTTTCTTCGAAACAGGTAATCTCAAAACTAGCCTTTCTTATACCGATATAGTTTTGATTCCGAAAGTCCCAAATCCGATAAATACCACCCAGTTCCGTCCAATAAGCTTGTGCAATTTTAGCTATAAAATCATATCCAAGGTTATTGTGAATCGTTTAAAGCCCATACTGCCTAACATAATTACCCCCTTCCAAAGCGCTTTTGTTTCTGACAGGCTCATACATGACAATATTCTTGTTGCCCATGAGGCGTTTCATCATCTGAGAAGGCGAGACGGGAGAGCTCGGAAGGAGGCGGCCGTTAAAATTGATATGAATAAAGCATATGATCGGGTGGATTGGGACTTCCTTTACTATGTTCTACGGAAAATGGGGTTTGCGGAATTGTGGATTGGATGGATCAAGCAATGTATTGAACAAGTTCGGTATAGTGTCGTCGTCAATGGCAAAAAGACACGACGTTTTCGGCCATCGAGAGGTATCCGTCAAGGGGTCCCTTGTCCCCATATTTGTTTATAATTGTGGCTGACGCTTTATCGAGGCAGATCATACATGCATCATCGAATAGGGAGCTTTCCGGTCTAAGCATCAAGAGAACTTGCCATAAAATTCATCATTTGTTCTTTGCTGACGATTCTATCTTCTTTATTAAGGCCGATGAGCGTAATGCGACGGTCTTAAAAAGGATTTTTAGATGCGTACAGTAGGGCTTCTGGACAGAGCATAAATCTCAACAAGTCTGGGATATATTTTGGCTACAATGTTGAAGCGTCAACGAAAGCGACTGTTGAGGGTGTTCTTGGAATCCGCGCTGTTGAAAATGCAGGGAAGTGTTTCGACCAAGCTCGCGGACGGACGTCGGGTCGCGCACGAGGCTTGTCGAATTCTAAGTGTTTGAGCCCGCGGACGGACGTCGGGTCGCGCACGGGACTTGAAATCTTCTAAGTGTCTGAACCCGCTGACGGACGGCTGGACGTCGCGCGTGGGGCTTGAAAATCTCTAAGTGTCTGAACCCGCTGACGGACGGCTGGACGTCGCGCGCGGGGCTTGAAAATCTCTAAGTGTCTGAACCCGCGGGCAGACGGCGGGTTGACGGACGGAGAGCTTGCTGCGATGACCAAGTTAACGCGGGCGGTCCGCTGTCTAACTTGTCGGAGTCGTCGGGTGGTGTGTAAGCTTGTTGAGGTTGCAACCGCGGGTAGAGGGCCGCGCGCGGGCTTCAGCCTTTGATCTTCAAGATACACTAAGTCATTCGGGGCTCTCTCGCGTCCTGCCTGCTCGTACCTGCAAGAGGAGCTCTGTCAAGCAAGTCCCGCGCAGAGAGGGGGGGGGGTGCTTGACGTGCTCACTCCGACGGTCAACATTAGACAGTTTCTAGAGAGAGAAAGTTAGAGAGAAGTCAGAGCTTTTCCCAATTCTCCCCAAAGTGACTTTTGAATGAGTTGAAGTGACTTGAAAATGTTCACCCCCAAGGTGGCTATTTATAGGCAACCTTGGACCGTAAACCGGTTTTGGCCCGGTTCAATGTGGAAATGTGAACCGGGATGCATGGGTAAGCTTCGGGAAAAAGGGCTCTGACGTGCGTCTCAGGCGGCCGTCATAAACGGGACGAGCGCGCCGCTTAAAACAAAGGTCTCGGACACATAGGAGTTAGTGTAAAAATCGGGTCTCCGTATACGTCCGAGGCGAAATGGGGGGTGTGCGCGACACCCCCCGGGTGTGGAGCTTACCCGGAAATTCCGGGTAGGCCGGGGCTTACCCGGAATTTCCGGGTAAGCCGGGCTTACCCGGAAATTCCGGGTAAGCCGGGGCTTACCCGGAATTTCCGGGTAAGCTGGGCTTACCCGGAAATTCCGGGTAAGCTCAGCTTACCCGGAATTTTCCGGGTAAGCCCAGCTTACCCGGAAATTCCGGGTAAGCTAGGCTTACCCGGAAATTCCGGGTAAGCCCCCCGGGGCGCCGGGCAAGTTCGCGACTTGCCCGGTTTACCCCGGTTAGCTCGAAATCGGGTTTTTGTAGTGGGCCTTGTGCGTGTATGAGGTCCGAATAATTAAAACCGAGCCCGAATCATGCGTATATCCATCACTTGCCCCCGAGTTAAACAATGGCTTGACCTTTGTTTAACTCTATTCTAAGATAGGGTATACGCGTGATACGGGTCGTCTGCTCACCTTGGGTTTTGACCTACCAAGGGTGGATATGTGCGGCTCAGACGAGCTTCTTGCCTTAGTTTTTGAGATGATCACGGTTGATAACTGCGTGACGGGTTAGTAGCATAACAGACTACAAGTAATATAATAAATGTGGTTTTGGAAAAAATGAGGCGTGAGCACACGTGAAATTTTTCGGGTTTGTGTGATGATCCAAGCAATATGGAAAGTTCATGCCACGACTAAATGTATCAAAGTGATAACAAATCATGCAAGTCTTGATAAAATGTTTTTCATGCAATACGGTAGTTTCCGGGAGCCCGTCGTCCGAGACAGCCGTCTTAACGGCGAGACGACGGTTTTGGGTGAATGACATGATGTCGGGTTTGGAAAATCACATGCAACGGACATTATACGAGAAGTCGTGGATGTAAATCATGGATGTGTGCAATGCATGGCGATGACGTGCGTATGACGTATGTGTAAAAGATGCATAGTCATGTACTAAAAGACTTAGAAAAAATAGAGATAGGTAAAGGGTTACCTACACACTTATGAGGGAGCGTGTATCCCGGACGTGCGGGTTCTAAACCCGCGAGGTGTGATGCATCCGCCGCGTCGTTGATGAACAGAGTATGTTCGCAGCGTATGTGTCGGGAGTCGAGGCCCTTGTTGATATAGTATTGCCCCCGGAGTAGAGGTGCTTGTAGTGACGTGATAGCGTCAGCCTAATGACTCGTCACCATGGTTGTCGTCGTTTGATCTTTGTCGACTGCCGTTGATTGCCGTCATAGGAAAATACTTAGAAAGTATTTCTTGATGGTCGACACCTCGTCATATGTCGACTGCTGACATGGTGGAACACTTAGAAATATTCACTGACAGTCGGCACCTCGTCATATGTCGACTGCTGTCATGGTGGAACACTTAGAAAATATTCCTTGATAGTCGACACCTCGTCACATGTTGACTGCTGAGATGGTGGAACACTTAGAAAATGTTCCTTGATTGGCTCTTTCTTTCATGACCATACTACCATCCATATGCGTGCGCTTGTATGTGCGCGCTTGTGTGTGCGCGCTTGTATGTGCGCGTTTGTTCCAACACTTAGAATTTTTTCTTTGTCTGTTGCCATGCATGTTGTCACTATGGGCTTGATGTCGACGTATAGTAGGTGTCGTCATGGTGGTTGATATGAACAGGGAGTTGCCCCCGTCGTAGGGTGTTCGCTATGTGATAAGTAGAAACTAACGAGTCTCGTAGGTATGTAGTTGTCTCCCATGTCGATGGTTACTGGGATCTCCCGAAGTAGGGTGTGCTCCATGACTACTACTTGGTTTTTCCAAAATTGGGTGCATTCCACGACTGCTACCTGGTTGTTCCGAAGTTGGGTGCATTCCACGACTGCTACCTGGTATTTCCGAGGTAGGGAGAAGGCCAGAGGTCGGCGAGGCGACGTGTCCTTTCATGGCGTTGGTCAAAGGTCGGCGAGGCGACTGCTTATCCATGTTGTTGCCGCTACCTGGCGTTTTCAAGGTAGAGTGCGTTCTGCGACCGCTACTTTATTTTCCCCAAGGTAGAGTGTGTCTAGCGACCGCTACATGGTTTTCCTCAAGGTAGAGTGTGTCTAGCGACCGCTACTTGGTTTTCCTCAAGGTAGAGTGTGTCTAGCGACCGCTACCTGGTTTGCGAGGGAGGATTCGTAAGGAACCGCTTGTATGTGCCCCCGGAGCCTCGAGCCATTTTAAGGATAAAATTTGATCGAAAGATGGTTGGATGGCACTTTGGTAGTTATAACCAATTTCGTATGTCTCTGAATTCTTTAGTTCTTGAATTTGTCGCTTTGCAGAGTGCTTGAATGCCTGTGTCACTTTGCACAAATGTGTGAAAATTTGATTAGTAGGCGGCCTAGGCCTTTGACGAGCGTAAGGATTTTTGACTCCCGAGCGGGAGGATCCCTAGCTGTTTGTATGCGGACAGCTGGTCCGTTGGGTTGGATGTCCCTGCAAAGGACTGTGATGAATGTAGTTGATGTGTGTGGCTTGTGATGCTGTGCGCGCAGTGCTGCACCTAGTGCTTGCTGCTACTATACGTAGTTTCTGAGCGAGAGGTGTTACTCCTCTTCTTAGAGCGTCGATGCATGCGCGTTTGGTAGGAGGTGTACGTGCTTCACACGACTCTCCCAAATCTTGTAAACTGACGATCTCAGAATAACAGTGGTATGTCATGACTTGTCGTTGTGTTTCCCGGAAACGACGCCAAGTGTACAGGGCGGAGTCGCATGCGGATTTCCTCAGACTGTTCCCGGCCTCGGCGACACTCCTCCTGTTGGCCCGGGTATGGGACTTGTGCCTTTAAAGGTTGAGACTTTTCCCATGCTAACATGCTAATGGTCTTTTTGTGATTGTCTTTGCAGGCTTGGTACTCCCGACGGCGGGGGGGAGTTGTACCTGTCCGAGAGAATGGTGCTGACGTCCGTTCCCCGAGCGATCCTAAGAGGTCGACGTCTGCCGGCATGCCTCTTGCTCCCTCCTGCGACAAAGGGAGAGGGCCAATGTATGCGGATTCGACCATGCCTGCCCCCTGGTCGGGGAACGGGCGTTCAGCGGAGGTGCCTTCCTTGGCAGGTGACTGTGGTTGACTTCTTGTTGTATTGGTATAGTTTTGCCTTCTCCTCATGTGTTTTCTTTTGACGCGTAGTTGTTCCTATTCCTTCAGCTTTTCGCAAGTCCGATCTGATGTGTCGGCTTGATCGGGATGTGTCCGGGAACGAGTGGACTCCCTACTCTCAGTCTGCTATTTGCTTTCCCAAGGATATTTCCTTGAGCACACCTGCTGTTGGTATGCGTGTGGTTCAGCGGTCTGTTCCGCCGGCTGACCGCAAAAAGTGCCCCCGTGACTCTGAGGCTGCTTTGAAGTGTGTTAAGGAGTCGCTCGCACGACTTTGCTCCTGTACGTTGTTTTCTTTTTATGTTGGATCTATCATGTTTGTCTGGCTTCTTTGTGTATGATGCGCTTGTGTTGTTGTTGGAGAAGGCGCGCGCATATTCAGATGCTTCTTCCAAGGCTTCCGCTAATCTCAAGGGAAGTTAGGATTGCGCGTCTCAGCTGGAGGCGGAGCTGTTTGCCTTATTGCGCCAGGAGAAGGTTGACGGGGTGGCACATGCTGTGGTGCTGAAGGAGACTAAGGAGTCTCATGTTGTCCTGGGTGATCAGCTTGGGATGGTTGAGTTTCCTACTACAGCTGGTTACTCCAGACTTCTCGAGAAGGCATGTGATAATCACATGGAGTCTTTCTCTGTGGATTGCTTCGGGAGGATATACTCTCTTGTCCCCGATTTTCCTTTCCAGAGTACTGGGCCATATACTGGCTATGCCCTCGGGGCTATTACGGGGATCCGAGCGGGCGATGTGGGCGGAGCGAGGTGTCCGTGGTATATGCTCCCTCATAAGTGGTTTGACGGGACAGGCGTCCGTCCCTGTTGGCGACGATCGCCGTGTTGTTTTCAGCAGCCCTGCGCGTGATGTTTTCATGGCTGACGCGTTTGGCTCTGGTGCTCCTGACGTTGGGTCAGGTTGATCTTTCTTTGTTTTATACGACTCTCTTGTGTATATATGGTCGCTCCCCTTGCATGGGTGAGATTTTGGCGGGGTGAGTCCCGAGCTTGACTTTTTATGCTGGCTGGATGCCTTTGCTCTTCAGACCTGCTATATTATATATAGATATGCCTGTCATGAGATGTTAGAAAGATATAATACTAAGTATTATTTTGCATCTTCCTTTATTGCTGTCTCAATGACTTGTTCTCTTTTTGTAAGAGTGTTGCTCTATTGAATGGTTGATTTTCTTGATCCGATGGCTTCCCTTGGGAAATTGCATCTCTGTTGGTGGTGGGGTGCGGATGAATCAGTATCATCGGCACATGTGGCTTTGTAAGGAGGATGATCCATGTTGAACTGCTTGTCTTCCTTTACAAGGATGTAAATAGATTAGTATGTTCACATACTGGATATAGTTGTTTGTTTGCGAAGCGTGGATAGATTAGTACGTCCGACACTTGCATTTGTTTGTGAGGGAGGATTCCTACGGAACCGCTTGTCCCCGATTTTTCGCAAGGATGTGAATAGATTAGTATGTTCACATCCTTGTGTGATGGCGAAGTGTGGATAGATTAGTACGTCCGACACTTGCATTTGTTTGCGAGGGAGGATTCCCAATGATCCGCTTATTCCCCGACTTTTGCAAGGATGTGAATAGATTAGTACGTTCACATCCTTGTATGATGGCAAAGTGTGGATAGATTAGTACGCCCGACACCTGCATTTGTTTGCGAGGGAGGATTCCCAATGATCCGCTATTCCCCGACTTTTGCAAGGATGTGAATAGATTAGTACGTTCACATCCTTGTATGATGGCGAAGTGTGGATAGATTAGTACGTCCGACACTTGCGTTTGTTTGCGAGGGAGGATTCCCAATGATCCGCTTATCCCCCGACTTTTTGCAAGGATGTGAATAGATTAGTACGTTCACATCCTTGTTGAAATTATTTTATCTCCTTGTATGCGTTGTGCTCCCTCTGTTTTAAATACAGGTATGAGCTTTGCTTAGTCTTGCTTTGATATCCTTTTGATGGCTTTTCTTGTTGGTTGCCCTTTCCGCGTATAGAGTTAGGGCCTTTGTTGATGATGTACGTGGCTTGTCCCTGGTCTTGAACCGGGGTTGCTTGCCATTACAAAGTGATTTTTCCTATGCAAGGAGTAATCTTGATATCCCTGGAATGTCTGAGACAGCTGTCTCCAGGTTCCTTCATTGAATGGCCCTGCTTGGTAGGGTGTTTGGGAGCGCGAGAGCTCCTGTCTTGTCCCTTGTTGGGGGAACTGCCTGCTTCGCTGTGTATTCCCGTGAAAGGTCGGGGTTTTTGAGATCGTAGGGCCTCTCTGCTGAAGTGCATTCAATGGAGGCGCCTGTGTTGGTGGCGGGGGTATATTTGATTGTTGCGCGGGAGGGGGCGGTGACGCCCCGCATCTTTGGTTGCGCAGGGTCTCTTTCAGATGAGGCAGCTGTTCGAATGTCGCCATCATTTCCGGGGTGACTGCAGGCGCGGCCTATGCCCCTGGTGTCTGATTGTATGCCCCAGCATTCGGCATTCCGTATGGTTGCTCCTGCGTGTTAAAGGTTTGATGGGCGAAACCTGGAGGAGCGTCGGTTCGCTGTATGACCCCGAGAGTGTATACTTCTTGTAGGCGTAGACGAGGCGACTGAGGCCTCGCTTTGGCTCTGCGGGGGGTTTCTCTGAGCTCTCTGCAGAGGAGGTCTCATGCTTGACTCCGGGGTCGGAGTTTTCCTTGGACGTCCTGGTCGTCTTTTCTTTGTCTTAGTCGGCGGTGGCTGCTCGTTGCGTGGGGTCTCATGATTGTATGCCCATTGCGTAAGAGGTTTCGTCCCCTGCACTGAAGCCTCCGTATATGGTGTATGTGTTTTCCATCTTGCTTGTTTGTTTGAGTAACGCAGGCTTTCTGTTGCGTTTCCCACAGACGGCGCCAAGTGTTTCGACCAAGCTCGCGGACGGACGTCGGGTCGCGCACGAGGCTTGTCGAATTCTAAGTGTTTGAGCCCGCGGACGGACGTCGGGTCGCGCACGGGACTTGAAATCTTCTAAGTGTCTGAACCCGCTGACGGACGGCTGGACGTCGCGCGTGGGGCTTGAAAATCTCTAAGTGTCTGAACCCGCTGACGGACGGCTGGACGTCGCGCGCGGGGCTTGAAAATCTCTAAGTGTCTGAACCCGCGGGCAGACGGCGGGTTGACGGACGGAGAGCTTGCTGCGATGACCAAGTTAACGCGGGCGGTCCGCTGTCTAACTTGTCGGAGTCGTCGGGTGGTGTGTAAGCTTGTTGAGGTTGCAACCGCGGATAGAGGGCCGCGCGCGGGCTTCAGCCTTTGATCTTCAAGATACACTAAGTCATTCGGGGCTCTCTCGCGTCCTGCCTGCTCGTACCTGCAAGAGGAGCTCTGTCAAGCAAGTCCCGCGCAGAGAGGGGGGGGGGTGCTTGACGTGCTCACTCCGACGGTCAACATTAGACAGTTTCTAGAGAGAGAAAGTTAGAGAGAAGTCAGAGCTTTTCCCAATTCTCCCCAAAGTGACTTTTGAATGAGTTGAAGTGACTTGAAAATGTTCACCCCCAAGGTGGCTATTTATAGGCAACCTTGGACCGTAAACCGGTTTTGGCCCGGTTCAATGTGGAAATGTGAACCGGGATGCATGGGTAAGCTTCGGGAAAAAGGGCTCTGACGTGCGTCTCAGGCGGCCGTCATAAACGGGACGAGCGCGCCGCTTAAAACAAAGGTCTCGGACACATAGGAGTTAGTGTAAAAATCGGGTCTCCGTATACGTCCGAGGCGAAATGGGGGGTGTGCGCGACACCCCCCGGGTGTGGAGCTTACCCGGAAATTCCGGGTAGGCCGGGGCTTACCCGGAATTTCCGGGTAAGCCGGGCTTACCCGGAAATTCCGGGTAAGCCGGGGCTTACCCGGAAATTCCGGGTAAGCCCCCCGGGGCGCCGGGCAAGTTCGCGACTTGCCCGGTTTACCCCGGTTAGCTCGAAATCGGGTTTTTGTAGTGGGCCTTGTGCGTGTATGAGGTCCGAATAATTAAAACCGAGCCCGAATCATGCGTATATCCATCAGGAAGTACCTGGGCTTACCAACTGTGTGGGGAAGATCAAAACGTGAAGCAATGGGTTTCTTGAAGGATCGAGTGGCGAATAAAATTCATAGTTGGAAGAATTTGTTTCTTAACGGAGCGGGAAGAGAGGTGCTCATCAAGGCGGTTATCACGGTAATCCCGACATATGCAATGTCCCTTTTTAAGATACCAAAATCGTGGTGTGATGAAGTTACAAGGATGATTGCTCGATTTTGGTGGGGACAAAAAGGAAACGAGCGTAAACTACATTGGAAGAAATGGGATTCTATGACTAAACCGAAGGAAGTTGGGGGGATGGGATTTCGAGATTTTGATACATTTAACCTTGCAATGCTTACTAAAACGGCTTGGCGGCTCTTTAATAATCCAGATGCTTTTTGGGCAAGGGTCTTGAAAGGCATATGTTTTCCTCATTCAACGTTCATGGAGGCATCGAAGGGCGGACGAGCATCATGGGCGTGGTCGAGCATTATCTTGGGTCGGGACGTCTTAGCGGAAGAAGCAATATGGCGAGTTGGAGATGGAGAGCAAATACGGGTGTTTGGCGATGCATGGTTACCTGATGTACCGGGCTATAGGCTGAGTCCCAACCGTGTGGAGGTCCATATGCAACAAATGCATGTCTCAGAATTACTAAGGCCTCCTGAACGTACATGGAATCTTGAACACATTGCACTCATACTTAATCAATCTGAGACTAATGCTATCACTAATATCTTTCCTAGGCGTGAGGGAGGACCTGATCGGTTAGTATGGCCTTCATCTAGAAATGGGGAAGCAAAACCAAGGCTTGTGTATCAACGATTAAGGGAAAAGACTTTGGACACACGGAGACCTGACATATCCACTTCGAGAAGCATATCGAGTTCTGTTTGGAATCGAATTTGGGAGGGGAAGGCTCTACCAAAGATCAAACATTTTCTTTGGCGAACTTGCTCAAGAGCTCTACCGACCCTCGATGAACTTAATAGGAGAGGTGTCAGAGTCGAGGCAATGTGCCCTTTTTGTACGTGCACGGAGACGGTCGATCATGCGCTGCTTGGTTGCCCATGGACTCAGCCCGTGTGGTTTGCTTGCACTGGCCTTAGGAATCACGATGGGGAGATGCCATTGTGGGTCGATCTTCTTGAAACATCGGGTGATAAACTTGAAAGGAATGATCCGTTGACATTGATGGAGCACATAACGATCGAGGTGACAACATGGGAGGTCTGGAAGGAGAGATGTCGTGCTTACCATAATAGAGACAAACCTCGTCATCAACATGTTGTGCTGCAGGTAAGGAATTTTGCTGCTGAGACATGGGGAGTTCATATGAAGAAATGTACGTCCCTTTTGAGCATCAATATATCAACAAATCCTAGATCAGCTCCTCTGTGGCAGAAACCACCCCAAAATGTCATCAAAATTAACTACGATGGTTCATAGGAGGGTACTACAAGAAGGAGCGGAACCGGTGTCATCGCCAGAGACCATAACGGGAATGTGATCGATGGGCGCAATGGAACTGGGAGAGACAGCAGCGCTGCAAATGTGGAAGCAAGGGCGATTCTCCAAGGTATCGAGCTAGCAATCCATCATAATTGGAACGATATCATTATCGAGTCGGACGCGGAATACGTGGTGCATCAAATCCAAGGGGTTGCCAAGGAAATTGATTGCCGACTCGAAAATATTGTTCATTCCATCCGACTACGAGCTAGCTCCATCCCGAGAGTGTCTTGGAGATTCACTAGAAGAAACGCTAATAGAAGTGCCAACTAGGTTGCCATACAATCCAGAAAGGAGATGTGTCCGGCTGATTGGGTTTTATTACCCCCATCTCCTCTACTATCAATTTTATTATTGGATTGTAATTTGACTATATTCCCGTTTGATGAATAAATTCAACTCTTTTGGCCAAAAAAAAAAAAAATCTTGAACGGTTCGAAATCAGCGAAATTTTAATTGATATTAATTGCATCTTAAAAACCCTCAGCTCCCTAGTGCAATCAATGTTATGTAATTAATGAATACAAAACATTAGCTCAATTGTCATAAATGCATCGATTAGTGTAAAAAACAAAATCATTAGCTCCAAATTCACTATGTTATTATCTTTCTTTCAGAATTTATGATATATATATAGATTATTATTTTGTTTAATAGAGTTAGAGCATCCACAATGGTTTTACATAAATTGTATTTTTTTAAGTTGCCACGTAGACATTTATGTACACTTTAAGTAATACGTAAATTTAAGACACACGTAAAAAATATTTTCTCTGCAATCGTATTACTTAAACATATTCCTTAAATATATTTTATAATTAAAATTTTCCAACAATCACCAATAAGATATTGGGTTAATAACTAAAAAACTGTCAAATGTTTACCCTATGTTAAAATTAGGTGTCTGAAGTTTGAAATGTTAAAATGGACTGTCCCAAGTTTCATTTTTGTTGAAATTTGGTGTCTCGGTGTGATTACTTTAGAGAAGTCAATTCCGACGAAACCGTCTGTCAAATTCGAGCTCTCATACACACCCTCTTCTCGTCATCTTGCCGGGACCGTCACCTAAAAAGTTGGTCACATCCGGGCAAGTAAATCTCGCTCTATTGTCCTTGGAAAATGGCTCTACACCACTCTTCTAGAAACTTTTTTTTTAATGTTCAATTTTTAGGTGAAATTTGACGATTTTGTGAAAAGTAAAGAGTGATGGATTATGAGTGGGTTGGCGGGTTGATGAAAATGATGGAATGAAGATGAAAAGACGCACAAAGACACCAAATTTCAACAAAAATGAAACTTGGGACAGTCTATTTTAACATTTCAAACTTCAGACACCTAATTTTAACATAGGGTAAACCTTGGACAGTTTTTTAGTTATTAACCCTAAGATATTAGCATTAATTATAAAATGAATTAATTTATAATAAAAAATTTGTTACGTAATACATAGTGCATTACTTAAATTTAAGGAATGCTTTATGTAAAAACATAAATTTACGTGTGGGTCCCATCTTTAAGGAATGCTATGTAAAACCACTGTAGATAGTTTTTGTTGTTTTACTTAAATAAACATGTAGGACCCACGTTTACGTAATCTTTACGTAATACCACTGTGGATGCTCTTAGTTAAAGACCTCTTAAATTTGATTCTTTCCTAAAAGCGTAACCCGCTTTACGAATAAATACGAGAGTGCAAGATAATTTGTATGAGAGTTATTTTTCATTCGTTATAGTTATTTTTATTTGGCATTGACGTAATTTTTTTAAGCCAAGATTTACGTAGCTTATTCGACTATGCCAAATAAGCCAAACAATATCCGAAATGTTAATGCAGTAGGACACCACCTAAAGATACCATATGGATGGGACTGTCAACTTTTATATTTTGGTCAAAAATTAGGATGGTCCTTTAAAAATATCATCTTATATTTCAGAATATTCTATTATTGTCCTTTATCTGTTATATATCTTAATTTTTTAATTAGGTAAAATAAAAATAAAAAGAAGTAAAAACGACTAAAATCATGGTGGCAAAAACCCTAAACCCGAACTGACTAGATTACAAGGTTTAAATGCACTAGAAAAATGCATGTCATTAAATAGTATTTTATAATTTTTATATTTATAATTTTTTTTAATTTACTGTAATATTATTTACTTTTGAATATTGTAATAAAAAAATCATTTACTTTTGCTATGATACTCTTATTTAAGAACAAGTTTTTTTAAAATAAACGTAGATATGAAAATCTTCTGAATTGCAGATGATTTTATATACTTCTTACTTACCTGCACATCCTAATAAATTAATTAACAATAAGATTCATATGCTCTTTTAATATATATTAATTTAAAAGATTAATTTTTATACAAAGCACAAGTCAATAATCTAAAATATAAGTTTTTATTTAAGAGCACGATTCGGTGATATCATCATAAGAGTGTCTGAACACATGCATGAGTCAATTAGCTAGTTAGGACAAGAACTCAATTTACAAAACATATCAACATATAAAAATTTAGATTATTGACCCTAATCATATTGGTCAAGCTATAAATTAATAATATAAAGTAGAGTCCATGAAATAAAGAAGAAGTCAAAACTAATCTGTATAATTAATTAATTAAGTAATATAATACAATAATTAACCAATAGTAATACCTTGTCAATGAGAGAGTGAGTCATGAGCATTATTATTATTTTGCGTGTAATCCATAGACGCGGTGTGACATTTTTTTTTTTTTTTAATTCTTTTATTATTTTAATGAACTACATATATATATACGCGGGCAAATATATTATTCCAACAAACACAATCATTTGCATGTTTCATGCGAACTGAAAAACATGGTTGTTCTGTCTAACCAAGCTATAGTTCGGTTGAAGAAAGTTGCACGTGGTGTATTGTAGTATAACCTAAACGCAATTGAACCACCGGTTCACTATTAAAGTGTCCTTCCATATAAGAAAACCTTGCTTTCCAAGAAATTAAGTTATAGACCTTCAACAATCAATTTCCACGCATACATGCTAAAGTCTATCATCATTTAATCTCAAGTATACATTGAATGTAGCTCAATATGAGGATAATTTATTTATTTAACATTATCAGGTCAGAAAAATGAACGTCAAAATGCATAGAAAAAAAATTCATACACGGGCTCAATATGAGGATAATTTCTTTATTTAACATTATCAGGTCAAAAAAATGAACGTCAAAATGTATAAGAAAAATTATAAAATTATTAGAGCCGGCCTAAGGGTATATATTTTAGGGTTTAGGCCTAAAGTCATATTTAAAAGGTAATTTTTTTTGAATTTTAACATAAAATTGAGAATATATACTATTTTTTATTAAAATATTATTTTTTGACTTTCAATTATGCTATTTTTTATGATTATGACATTAATTGTATAAGATTTCAATCTAAAAAAATATATGCAAAAAGTCAATACCACTATGAGGCTTTTTAAAAATAAATATGAGGCATAAAACCCCTTGTTTTAGTGGTGTTGCCCTTGTGCGGCCCTTATTACATGGTAAAATATAAACCTATAAATATTGCTTATAATATATAAGTGACATTTAAAAAAAAAATCCATACTATTGAACCAACATTGAATTTCAGTACTATGCCTAACAAAATATTTATTATTTTATTATTATTATATATAAATCTCACTTGTAGTATCATACACAAATAAATTAATTTCAAGGGGGCTACTTGTCTTACCTCCTATAAATAGTCATAACCATCTTCTTAATCTATCATCATATCAAAACCAATCCTTCTATATTCTCTATACCTTTCATTTCAAGCATAATTTCTCCAAACAACCACTTCACAAGCTAGCTAGTATATCCATGGCTGAGCAAACCCTAATCCATGTCCAAACATCCAAAATCGGGATTATCGGGGCTGGGATTAGCGGCATTGCCGCAGCCAAACAGCTCCGGGCCCACAACCCGACGGTGTTTGAGGCGACTGACTCGATCGGAGGTGTTTGGAAACACTGCTCGTTTCGATCCACCAAGCTTCAAACGCCTAGGTGCGATTTCGAGTTCTCAGATTACCCTTGGAATGAGAGAGACAACACTAGCTTCCCTTCTCATGTCGAAGTATTGGAGTATCTCCATGGATATGCAGAGCATTTCGATGTGTTGAAGCTAGTCAAGTTCAACTCTAGGGTTATCGAAATTAGGTATCTTGGTGGCGAAGAAGAAGCTTATGTAAATCCCGACAAGTGTGGTCCGATCTTGGCCGGGAGGCCCGTTTGGGAGGTGTTGGTGGAGTCGGAAACCATTCAGGTTTGTTAAAAACTCGTTTCTAGCTCGTAGAAACATACGTTTTTACGTCTTTAATTACCTTGGAAAACGAGTTAAAACGTAACTATAGTCGTTCTCTAAGTAGAAATGAGTAGAAACGCGTGTAGAGTCGTAAAAACGTGTATAAACGTAAGTTTCATTACTAAAGTTATTTTAGCATATACCACTACAAGAAAATTGGTAATTTGTGACTGCGTTTTTTCCAGGGAAAACAATTTCTGACAATTATATGAATTTTCAAGGAATTTATTAAGTTTTGAGAAAAAAAATCCTTACAAAACTCAAAATTTTGTAAAGAATTTTCTACAAACGTTTTAGCTAAGCTTTTTATTAGGAGTCGTTACCTTACAAATTTTTTGAATGTTATATTTGTAAGAGATCTACGTACTATGCAGAATTGGAGTATCCTTCAGGTTACTATCATCGTATGTAGTTAACAATTCAGGTTACTATCATCTTATATAATTAAAAATTCGTTTATAGCTTTGCAGAAGCGTACGTTTTTACGTCTTTACCTTAAAAACGAGTTAAAACGTAATCATAGTCGTTTTTTGAGTATAATCACTTGAGATATAAACGTAAATTTCTATAAGTTTCTATCTTTTCTATATTTTACATCTCTTCGTAAAAACTCATTTTTACTGCATAGCTATCATCTTTCATTAATTAGTTAACTTTTTTAGAACATTTTGTCAAATAAATATAGTATCACTTACCACCATGCATGTTTTTTGGTTCATGCAGTTATATAGGTTTGAAATGCTCGTGGTGTGTATCGGAAAATACGGTGACGTTCCACGTATGATTACGTTTCCGAGGAACAAGGGCCAGGAAGTGTTCAAGGGAAAGGTGTTACACTCAATGGATTACTCGAAACTCAACGAAGAAGAAACAACGAAGCTTCTCAAGGGAAAAAAGGTGGCTGTTATTGGATATAAGAAGTCTGCCATTGATCTTGCCGTTGAGTGTGCTGAAGCCAATCAAGGTATATATATATATATACTATTGTTGAAATATAAATATTCTTTCAGTATATCATCTTTACAAGGTTTTATAAAAAAACAGTTGATTCGTTTTTCACAACTATATTGGATTCAGTCTCACTCTTCTTGCTCCATATCGATCGTGTCTCGCCCTTAAGATATTGATACGTGTCCTGAGTGTAATTAATTTTGTGATTTTTTTTCTTCTAAAACCCTATTGAGATTGGTAAATCCTATAAATAAAATATTAAATTTAAGTACACGTGTCAAGATCTTAACAGTGAGGCACGATCTGGTGCATGAAGAGTGCGACAGGTGAACTGAATCCACTATATTACATACTTATAATATACATATTATGAACTCATATATAACAACCTAACCTTGACTAGAGAGTATAATAGTAATTGACATTGAATTTAAGATTAAGAGTCAAGATAGATAGATGAATGATATATTATGAATTGGTCTATGCACACCTATTAATTAAGTCTAATTTGCAAAATGTCAATTGACCTTTTGAGAGACAAGATGGTTTTGTCACATCAAATCAATCAAAATGGAAAAGAGTCAAAGGCAATCTTTTTAATTATAATAATTAACATATAATATCTACTTATGCTTAATTAAACAACAGCACCGTAAAACACTTTGAATTATTAAATTTTAGTTTTTTCCTATATGTAGTGGGGAAGAAGGTAAGCATATAATTAATACTAGTTGGATATTAGAGAATAAAATATTTCTAATTAGTAACCTTCTTTTAATCTAGTAGTTCATAATATATAATCACATATCCATCTCAAAATTGATAATTCTTAATATTTGTGGTGTCTTTTATCTCATAATGATTATTTCGATAATTTTAACATGAAAAATTAAAATATATTAAAGAAATCATATGATGAATGAATGAATTATTTTGCCAATAACAAGAAAAGAACATAATTAATGAGGGAAATTAATATAATTATTTTTGCCATTGGAAATAAATATAACTAGGGAAATTATTTTTGCCAAAATTAGGGAAATTAATTTGGAAATTTCTTAGTAGCTAAAAGAAATATGGAAATTTCTTACGCACGTGCACTAGACTTCCTTGACTAACGCCTTATAGTACGTATACATGCTGATTCAGAGTCAATTTCACACATACTGTCGGGGAGAATCAATTGAGTGTCATGTCAAATCATATGCAGAAACACACAAAAGCTATTATTATATATTATTATACTATAGTTCGCATAACGGTTTACTGCCAATACAATTGAATTTGCAGATATTAAAATAGATACATCGAAATCAGTGTTATCAGAACCGGACCGGAAGTCAAATAGGCCAGGCCACCGGTTCGATCCAGTTTGAATTCGGTCTGACCGGTTCTAATGCAACGTCAATAAATTTTAATAAAATTACAAATATAACATAGATTCATATGGTGAGTTTCCAACACAATAAACTTTAATAAAATCACATAAATTACAACATTGTTGATATTTTTTTTGTTACGAATCTCAAATCGTAAAACTGGCCGGTTCACCGGAAACCGGACTTTCGAACTATATTCACTTACATCATTCGCTTTTGAGTGAACCGGACCATTAAAGGCATCTCAATCCGAACACGATCGGTCGGAATTATGTATCCACTGATATTTCTCTTTAATATTTAGTTTATTATCTTTCATAATCTAAATATTGCAAATTTAACTGTATTGTCAATTATATTTAGCTTATTATTATTATTTACGGACCCGAACTAACCATCTACACGTATCAATAGGGCCCGAAGGCGAGCCATGCACGATGGTGGTTAGGACTCTACATTGGACGGTTCCAGCTTACAGAATTTGGGGTTTGCCATTTTTCCTTTTCTATTCCACAAGATCTTCACAATTTCTCCATGAAAGGCCTGACCAGACCCAATTTGGGTCATTTTTACGCCTCCTCCTATCTCCCATGGTAATTAAATTTAACTTATCACAATATGCGAGTAGCGTAGGCTGATATCTAGTAAATATTTACAAGAATAAACTCACTTTTATATATAGAATTAATAAATTAAATTTTGACGGTTTTACACGTTACTATCCAAACTTTTAGTTTTTTAAGTTTCACTATCTTAACTCTTAATTATTATTATTATATTATATAGGGTTAAAAATTGCTACCTAAACTTTGACCAATTTACAAATCACTACATGAACTTTAATTTTTTGAAATTTGATATTCGGACTTTCAATTTCTGAGCAAATTACTACCTTGATTCAGTTATTGTTAAATTGATAAAAAAAAAAAAAAAGTATGTTTCTGCCACGTGGGGTGTTTTTATATGTACCCAAGATAGATTCAAACATAAATTAAAAGTATTGCAACAAAATACCTTCAATTAGATGTTTAATTGGACTTCCGCCCAATTCGAAAAGGTACATTTCAATTGATCATCCAATTAAATGTATTTTATTGCAGTTCTTTCCATTTATATCCGAATTCATCTTGGGTACATATGAAAAGACCGCACAAAGCGAAAACATGCTCAAATTTTATCAAATTTGACGAAATTGGAATAGAGATATCAACTTACCCGGAAATTAAAAATTCGAGTAACAATTTTTTTTATAAGTATTTAAAGTTCAGGTAGTAATTTGTAAATTGGTCAAGGTTTAGGTATCAATTTGTCACATTAGAGTTTTGACGAATAAAAGTGATAGATGTAGTTTTTTTGTTTAAAAATGAAAGTTGATTAACCGAAATTTAAAAAACAAAACATCGGAATATAGTGCTTTGTAAGAATTGTATTTCGTCTAAAAATTTCGGGTTAATCTTCTTCACAGCGAAAAGCCATGTCGAAGTTCATAGAGTCATACTTGGAGTGGAAGCTACCGCTAGTGAAGTACGGTTTGAAGCCAGATCACCCATTCGAGGAGGACTACGCATCTTGCCAGATGGCAATTTTGCCCGAAAATTTCTTCGACGAAGCTGACAAGGGGAATATACGGTTCAAGAGAGCTTCCAAGTGGTGGTTTTGGAGTGGTGGGATCGAGTTTGACGACCACACCACGTTGGATGCTGACGTGGTGATCCTTGCCACCGGTTTTGACGGCAAGCAAAAGCTCCAATCTGTTCTCCCTGAGCCGTTCAAGAGCTTGGTGGTTGATTCTTCTGGTGTCATGCCTTTATACAGGTGATCAGCTAATTTTCATTATATTCACATTACTTGTTCTACAAGAAATTAAATATAATATAGGGTTTATAGGTCTTTTGGTACTCTATTTTTTTTTCCCACTTTTGACTTTTGGTACCACATGTTTGGTTTTGCCTATTTTTGGTACCATACGTTTGTCAAACGTATGGTACCAAAAATAGGCAAAACCAAACATGTGATACCAAAAGACAAAAGTGGACAATCATATGATACCAAAAGATGTATAAACTATATATAATATAAAAACTATAAAGTTAAGTAGCAACTTACTAACTGAATTTAAAACTTTTGTATTTGAGTTTTTTTACGGATAAATTGTCAACCGAACTTTCACAAAGTTTCAAATATGCTAGATACGTATAATTTATAAATGGAAAGAAACTTGCATTTTTCTATTAGAATTCAGCTAGTTAATTGCAAGTTTCCTCAAATTTCAACTAGCAAATTACAAAAAAATTAAAAGTTCGGCTAATAATTTATTTATTTATTTATTTTTAAAAAGTTATAAATGGAAACTTAACAAGACAACAAAAAACGTGAAGTTTTTCTGAGATCATTTGACCGTAAATTGAACAGAGCTTGCATATTGCAACTATATATAAAACCATGTAATATAGTGTAACGGTTTAGCACTTCATCCAAACCTTATCAATGACCGTGAATTAAAAGATATTCATGAATCATGACCAGCACCTTACCTATTACATACTGATCCCGGAGGTCAGCACGAATAGGAATTAATCTAGGTGTGAAGAAAGCATACTACGAGTGATGACCTACCATTAAGACCGCCCCACAAAAATAAAAACTATGTATAAGCCCAACTAACAATTTATCCGAATAAAATAAACATCAACAAACTCTACGAACCCTCAAAATTCAGTTAGCACAAGTAGCTAACTAAATGGGGACTTTCAAGTATTTACAGCAAGAATGGGGACTTTCTTCACCACATTCTCGAGTATTTACAATAAGACCCTAAGCTTATTTTCTTTTAAAAAAATACCCTAAACCACTATTACTTGAAGCAAATATCAAATTTGAATAGAGTAAATCTTTAAACCGTAATTTTTTAGTGAAAAATCCATAGAAAGTTGTCAAGTGACACATGTTAAGTAATAGTTGTTCATAACATGTAAATATAATGTTGTTATGTATTGCCGTGTGGACCTAGAAGTGTTTTCTACTGAAATTTCATAGTTTTTTTCACATGTTCTATCATCATTCGAATATTACCAAAAAAAGTTTGAATAAGTTTTATGATGTTTTTAGGGGAACGATTCATCCATTGATACCAAACATGGCATTCATGGGATACATCGAAAGCGTATCGAACCTCCACACATCGGAGCTGAGGAGCCAGTGGCTTGCAAGGTTAGTAGATGGCCACTTCAAGCTGCCATCGCCGGCGGAGATGGTGCAGCAGGTGTATGAAGAAATGGAGGTGATGAAGAGAACTACTAGATTCTACAAGAGGCACTGTATCTCCACTTTCAGCATCAAGCACAGTGATGATATTTGCATGGAAATGGGGGTCAACCCTTGGAGGAAGAAGAACATCTTCATGGAAGCTCTTAGCCCTTACAGTAGTCAAGATTATGCAGATCATCAAGTTGCAGCAGAAAAAAATTAAATTTTTATACATTTAGAAAATGGTTAACAGGTCTATTGGTCCATGATATTTGATCATTTTTTAGTTTTGGTCCATAATGTTCTTTTTGCCTAGTTTTGGTACCATATGTCTGCAGGTTTTTTCTAATTTTGGTCCGACAGTTACATTCTGTCCATTTTTCGTTAAGTGACAGGTGCAAATCACATGATCCACCATAAACTTTTAATTTTGTTCAAATTGGGGGAATTGATATCCTAAACCAAGTTCAATTTGGACGAATTGAACTAGGTTTAATGGGTCAAATTTGGGGGAATTGACACCCTAAACCTAGTTCAATGGGTCAATTCCTCCAAATTTGAATAAAATTGAAAGTTTAGTGTGGATCGCGTGACTAGCAAATGTCACTTAATGGAAAAAATTGATGGAATGTAACGGTCGAACCTAAATTAGAAAAATCTGCAAATATATAGTACCAAAACTAGGCCAAAAAATACTTCATAGACTAAAACCAAAAAATGGTCAAATATCATGGACCAAAAGACATGTTAACCCAAAGGATATTTATACATCATAATAAAGAATAAGAAGGATCTCATATTGTTGCAGATGGAGATTCTGATTTAACTAATTATTATTATATTTGTAATATATGTCATGTAATAAATATAATTTGTAGACATTTTTTACAGTTTTTTTCCCCTACTTTAATATCAATTTTACATTTTTCATGCAATAAATTGTTCTTTGGTTTATTTTATGGACTTGTTTGCAGCTTTTAAATAAATGTATATTATTTATATATACGAACGAAATCCCGAACTGGTAGTCGAACTACATTGATTGTATCTTTGAATTCCACTAAAACCAGCAGAGCTTGAGATTCAAATCAACTCCAACCCGAAATTTCCTTGTTCTTGATATCATGTCTCATTATTCCCCGTCTCTGATAAATTCCTACAAAATCATCATACTATGAATGAACTGTGAACTATGGCTATAATTTTATTTTTTTTCTTCTCAAATAACACACGAAATTTACTAGACATGTAAATTATGAGGTACTGGAAATGTAATCTATGAACTATGTCTATCACTTTAAATTTAGTATTCTTCAAATTGCATACATACAAGTTGGATTTATCCGACGAGTTGTTGATGGATGTTGCATACATTAACTCCCCCTTATGAGTGGTACCAACTAGAGTAACTGTTTGGATAAGCTTTCTCAAATCATGAGGTACTGGAAATCTTTCAGATATCCAGACTTGATCTTTAAGTGTATACACAGGAATTTCATCCTCAACTTCTCCTTTGGCGAATGTGATCATTATCAATCATATTTACAAGAGCCACACACCCATCATCGGATTCCATGAGGAATTGTGGATATCCGCCCGATTCGGGTTCGTTTTACATTCAGGCATCGTCAGCACGTCAAACCCACTAACGGCTTACAAACGGTTATTCACGGGTTATAGCGGTCCGAATGCGTGACATGCATGTATTCGGGCCGTGACCCGTCCGGATTGTCTAGCGATCTGGCGTGGTCCGGATTATTACCCCGAGACATGCGTATCCCCACGTGTTTACACTATGTGCGAGTCTTCCCTTTGCCAATTTAGCTTACGTCCACGCCCGATTCACGTTTTCTACTAAACCGGGGTCGGACAGTTCAAAACCGGATTCGGGTCCAAGGTTTCCTAAATATAGGAAACTTGGCAAATCATTTCATAACTTAAGTTGGCTTGGGAGCTCTCACTTCTCTCTAGCTTTATCTCTCAAGATTTTTCATTTTAGCATCGGAGAGGGCTCATCGCACACCACGCCCTCGTGGTGTCGATACCGCCCCTTGTGCAGGTGTCAGGAGGAGCGCGTGTGTGCAACGTACGTGACAACCCGACATACATCCTAAGCAACCTTAGCAGAACCCGACGCCCGATCGAGTCAGGTCCAACGAGGAATGAATTACTTAAACCAACTGCATCTGCTGGAAGTGGAATCACTTGAAAAGTTTCCAGTCGCACATCAAAAGCAATCAAATTGTGATTTTGCATTGAAAGGTAATATATGACTCCATTAATACAAACCCAGCACCATTATGTTCTACCTGAGTAGAAAATTCATTAACAAGTAACATGAGAAAATTCATTAACAAGTAACAAAAGTTTCCGATTAGACTGAATATATTAACAGAATTGATAAAAGGTCCGGTTCCGAAGTGTTCCGTCCATGAGGGAACTATATATGCCTTCAAAAGTTGAAATAATTACGTAGACTGCCACAGTGACTGGAGTCGGAACAAGTCGGAATGCTGTGTCGGAAACTCTATCAATACTAACGATCACTAACTCATTCACTTACCTCAACATATTACAGAAGCCAACCTTTATAATATATCTAGTTAGTTGATAATTGCTCTAACTTAGAAACTGAAATTAAACTTTGTACCTCAACATTAATAAAGATACAAAAAGTCCTCCTAGTTCATCTAGATTTTTTCTTCTCCTCTTATTCTTTTTCTTCGGTACAAAAGAGATCTTTCATTTAATACCCAATAGAACCCCAATTGGTCTTAGGTCCAGTTGATCCAGCCCTGGTCTAGCCCAAAGAACATCGGAGTGCAGAACACAAACAATTGAAGCTTAGAACGCCGGAAATTAGATCGGAAAACGAGATATACTCTTGACGGGAGGTTCACCGAAAAATTCGGTTAACTCTAATACCATGTCAATGTTTTGATTGTAACTATACATAGTAACCTAACTAACTCTATGACATCAACATGACGTCACTAACTAACTAACCCAATACTCATGTAATCTTTACCTATCCCATAAAACTAGGAAATGAATTTATTCAGAAAAGAAAGTACAAAATAGACAGAACTCAACTACCAAACTGACAGCAAGTAACATGCACTAATTTTCAACACTCTTCACAATAATCGTGAGGAATCGGAGGTGACATGTATTCGTGCACTCTTCTTGATAGCGCCATGTTCCATTTCTAGCATCTACTGCTGCATATGCTACTATGGCAGACTCTACATTATATATTTCCTACAATCATGAAGGTGAATTCATAATGAAGAAATAGATTGATATCAACCTGAAAATTCCAGAGTCTAAATCAGTAGAATACTTACCATAATATCAAGTTGATGCTTGAGTGCATTGAGATTATTTTCCCAAAGTGACTGAGCGTTGGATTTTAGATAACTCTGCAGCAACATTCTTACGCAAAATATCATGCAATGCCACCAACAAATGAGCATATCTGATTTTAAATAGTATACTAATGAAAAATATAGCATTCAGTAATCATCAGTACCAATCTCTTCTGATATTATTCGAACCGAATAGGAAAGAAGTCCTCAAGAACTACATAAATAAAAATAAAACAAAGATTAACTCTTGGAGATGATAGTGAAGCAGTTATGTATCATGGTGGTAAATAAGCAATCAAACTTACTGTTTTCAGGAGTCTCATATTTCTTAATCTTGCATTGCCTGTCAAATAGGAACATATTTGTGTTACTGATTTTATTTGTTAGTTGTAACTTCAACTTCCGCTCGTCATTAGTCTTGTCCTTCAGCTTCGTGTCCTCCGGTAGGATGACTTCAAAATTAACTTTGATATCATCACTAAGCTACTTAAACTCTTGCATTTGCGACAAAAAAATGTTTCAATGATAATAGTCTAAAAGCAAACTTTTTCAAAGTTGATGAATAATCAATACCTTGATCAAGCTTTTTTTTCCTTTAATTGCAGATTCTAGAAATCGCATAAAATCTAATGTCCATTTTCCAACCGACAACTCCACGACCCTGAACGATGATGATTCGTCATCACTATTAATTTGCTCAAAGACTCCACTTGTAGTGTAGGAGGTAACCTCAGTGCTGGCAGTTTACTTAGTGCTAGCAGTTTTCTCTATACTTACTTTGAATCCTCGGTACCAAGCTTCATATCTTTTTTTCTCAATGGTTGTCTCACATTATAAATAAGGTTTTTGGGAATGAAAGATCTATATCCTAATGAAAGAACAATTATACCATATAGGTGCAATAGTCTTGTCATCATCATCCTTCAAATATTCCAGAGTACATCATCCTCCCGAAGAAGAGAAACCTTGTAACGGGTGAAAGCTTGGTAAATAAGTATCTCATGCTTTCGTAGTCATTGACTCTCTTGTTTTGTCATAAAGTAACCAAACACGTAATGTTAGGCAGGCACAAAATGGGAAATGTTAAAATTTTAAGATAATTATTTATATCATCGTTTAAGTTGTTCCTGCAAAATCATAAGCCATGCTATTGAGAGAGAGTCTTGTCACCATGGTAAAAAATATTATATGTCATAATTATATTAGGAACTTTGACTTCTTTGAATAAATTCATTTTGAATGAGCAGTATAGAATTTGTCTCGCATCTGGCTTCAAGTCATTGATCGTGGAAGCAACAGATCTTTGAAGTTTCGTCATTGAATACGATGTGATCCTTCTATATAAAATCTCATGAGAAAGGATTTCATCTGTCTGCAGAACAAAACATGAAACAATTTAAACTTCAATGAACTTTCACAATATGAATACAATTGGAATTGCAGAATGAGCTTAGTTTCTCAAACTCATCGATCCATTTCTTTCTTTCATTCCTTATCCTTATTTATTCTACCGAATGCAGCTTCAATTGCTTTTACAATCTTCTTCATCATCAATCCAAACAAACTCTATTGTGAACCACCCAATATCTTTAAAATATATATTTAATTCTATTTTGTTTGGACGGATAATGAAGAAGATTCGTAAAGCAATTGAAGTTGCATTTAGTAGAACCATAAAGGATAATGATGAAAGAAAGAAATTGATTGATGAGTTTGAAAAGTTAAGCTCATTATACAATTCTAATTGTATTCATATTGTGAAAAGTCATTGAAATTTAAATTGTTTCATGTTTTATTTGGCAAACAGATGAATTCATTTCTCATGAGATTTGATTTTATATATAAGCTCAAATCGAATTCAATGGCGAATCTTCAAAGATCTATTGCTTCCATAATCGATGGCTTGAAGTAATGGGCGGAAATAATTATATATTGCGCATTTAAAATGAATTTAGTCAAAGAAGTCAAAGTTACTAGTTTATGTGATTACGTAGCAGATACTACTTCTTACCATCACGGTGACGAGGCTCTTTCTCTCACTAACATTGATCATGATCTGTTTGGCGGGAAGAACTTAAAACACCAAGTGGTGGACAATTTAGTATGAGGATATAAATAAGGGTCAATAACCTGGGAGAGGTCTGAAGTTTGGCCCTTGTTAATTTGAGAGGTCTGAAGATTGAAATGGTGATAACTGAGGTCTGAAGTTTGAACTATGTAATTTTTAGGTTTTCCGTCCAAATTTTCTGTCAAATTTAACAGAACCGCGTGAAATGTCAAAAATACCCTTTTGTAATATTTGAATTAATAAAAAATTTAATTAATATAAAGATGAAATGACAAAAATACCCCTGTCCATAATTTAAACCTAACCCAACTCCGGCCACCACCCAACTCCAGCGACCACTACTAGGGATGGCAACGGGTCGCGGGTACCCGCTGACCCGCGGGTACCCGACCCGATTCTGACCCGCCGACCCGCGGGGCACGGGACGGGTACGGGTCATGGTAAGCACGGGTCGGGGCGGGTCCGGGTCTGAAGTCGCGGGACCCCGTAGACCGGCACCGTAGTATCTATATATATATTATTGCTAGGGTTTTATTCTCTAAGACTCCATTCATTTCAGCCGTCCCAGACTCACTCTCCCTCCCAGCTGCAGTATTTTTCTTCAGAGACCCAGAGCCAGAGGCGCCCAACTGCTGAGTCCACTAGCGCTAGAGCCAGAGCAGATCTCGTGTCTATCAGCGCCCACTGCGACCAGTGCCGGACCAAGCTTCCCAGTCGTGACCTGTGCCGGACCAAGTTTCCCAGTCGTGACCAGCGCCCACCGTGACAAGTGCCGGACCGAGTTTCCCAGCCATGACTAGTTCCGGACCGAGTTTCCCAGCCGTGACCAGCGCTCACTACAACCAGTGCCAAAGCCTAGTGTTTCACCGAGTAACCGAGTCTACCGCCGTGACCAGGCATCAATGGAGTACTGGTAAATCCTTTCTTCTTTTTTTGACCCAACAGATCTAATGGTAAATCCATTCTTAACCTTTGTTGCTGTTTTTTCACAAAAAAACCTCTGTTGCTGTTCTAATTCTATTTTCTATTATTATAATTGTATTTTCAATTAAGTTTCTCGTTCTTTTAAATTTCTAGAATCTTCCCAGTCAGTGTTTCTCATTTCTCACGCGGGTCGGGTCGGGGCCCCGCGAGTCGACCCGCGTGATTTTTTGCCCCCGTATGACCCGCCCCGCGAGGTGTATGGGGCGGGTCCGGGTCTACTGAATCGACCCGCGGGGCGGGTTCGGGGTTGACGATACCCGCCCCGTTGACATCCCTAACCACCACTCACAACTCCGATGACCGCCACCCAACTCCGACGACCGCCACCACGGCCCCAATTGGGCCCTAATCGGAGCCACAAAGCTCCAATCGGAGCTCTGTGGCTCCGATTTAGGGCCACAGAGCTCCAAAGGTCCTATCGGAGCCACCGGCCCCGATTGGGTCCAATCGGGACCGCGGTTGTGGTCGCTGGAGTTGGGCGATGGTCGTCGGAGTCGGGTTGTGGTCGCCGGAGTTGGGTGGCGGTCGCCGGAGCTGTGAGTGGTGGTCGTCGGAGTTGGGTGGTGGCCTTAAGGGCATTTTTGTCTTTTCATTCGAACATGTGAGATGCAAGAAGGGTATTTTTGGAATTTTATTTTATTTCTGGTCACATGCAATGCACATGACCAAATTCCGTCAGTTTTAACGGAATAAACTAACGGAGACCTCTATTATCTACAAGTCGAAACTCACCATTTCAATCTTCAGACCTCTCAAATTAATAATGGCCAAACTTCAGACCTCTCCCAAGTTATTGACCCTATAAATAATTGTCTTGAAATTTCAAAATTTCCCACTTTGTATCTGACGTTACGTGTTTGGTTTTTTTTAAGACATCAAGGGAGGCAAAGACTACGTAAGCGTGAAATACTTATCTACTAAACTTTCGCTTGTTACAAGGTTTCTCTTTCCGGTAGGATGATGTCCTCCTAGAATATTTGTGAAGGATAAGGATGACAAGACTATTGAACCTATATGGTATGGTTGTTCATTCATTAAATTATTGTTGAATTTGGGTCAATAGACTTAGTACAGGATATAGGTCTTTCATTCCCAACTATAACTTAAGAGACTTTATTTATAATGTGAGACAAATGTTGAGAAAAAATATATGAAAACCATAAATCATTGTATCGAGGATCTAAAGGAAGTATAGAGAAAACTGCTAGTACTAAGAAAACTGACCAGCACTAAGGTTAACTCCTACACTACAAGTGGGGTTTGAGCAATCATACCATCCGCAAGGAACATGGTTAACACTTCATTTACCAAGAATGTTGTGTACCGAAACTAATGTACTTTGCTGAGTTCCCTTCAGTCAAAATCATATTACAGTTTTGTCTGTCTTCGCTTACAGACTCAATTAAATCCTGAATGGCGCCTAAATAATGATTGGAGACTCGACCACTGTCAATAATGATAGGGTACGTTTAATCGAAGTCATAGAAATTGTTATTCACTAGAAGATGAAGCTTTGTTACCCGTAGAAGAGAGAGGATGGCCAGTGAGCACCAGAAACACTGGAGTGAACTGGCAACGATCAGAGCTGACTAGAAAAGCTTCGAGTAGGGATGCTGGTGTCTCGGCCACTCACTGTCTTAATTTCATTCCCTTCCATAGAAATTTTCTCTGTGAATATTGGATAAGTGGCAGAATGTAAAAAATAGAAGTTCCAATCTTTCTTGCATTCTTGCAAATTTTAAATAACAAAAGAAGCAGTCAATTTTATTGAAGGAAAAAAAAAACTGAAACTAATCCATAATGAAAAGTGACATTTGGTAGCAAATTCCCCTAGTTATTTCTGGTTTAAACTCGGCCTTAACAGATTAATCCATGAAATTCTGGATTATTTAACAACAAAACTCCTAGTTCAACAGATCCAATTCATCTACGATGTTTCCATATTCTAATATGTCTATCTGGCAGCCTTTCTGCACTTAGGGTATCATCAAGATGTATGTAATTTCAGCAGATTTTGAGATTCATAACAATAACAACAAACATGCATCTTCCAACTGGAAGTGGTACTTTTGCAGATGCCAAAATGATGATAGATCTCCTTTGAATACTCTTTAATGTCCCATATCAAAGGAAATAGATGCCCACAGTAGGACAAAATTGTGATTACCTCAATTGTCCCACCAATACCAATGGCATAAACCTTGAGCTGAGTCAAACCTTTCCTTTCAATCTAATCTAACAAAAAGAAATATTTTCCTGAAGCACAAGAACACTATAAACATGCAATTGCATGAACGACATCCAATATAGTCAATCATCCTTCATTTTCATTGATATCCACTGATGGAAAACAAACACAAAGAAGTATAAAAAAGAGATCATGCACTTAGATAAACTTATAAACTGACAGACATTGATTAATAGAAAGAAGTTACTGCATAGTTCTATGCAAGTGCAGAAAATACAAAAAAAGAAATATAAATCACGTGTTGCTAATTTGTTATTAACTATGATCAACCTTATGGTTTCTACTTGAGAAACCTTTATGACTAAACACAAAATAAGGAAAAACAAAACAAGAAAACAAGATATACCTAGAAAAGTTGCAATATGAGGAATAAGGCAATGTAAGGATTTAGCCAATTTTCTCGTCATCACTCCTGCAATAACCAATAGCATAACAGTCAATTCATAAGCAGCATATCAGCTCAACTTTAGTCATTTTTATATCGGTCAGCATTGGTTCTAAAAAAATTCAGAAAACACCAATTAGCTAGGTTTGAAAAAGTTGAGTCGGAATGTAAGTTAAACCTATATCTGACCTAAAATCTTCAAGTGATAAACATGTTAGCAAACCTCTTAGCTTTACGCTCAACATAGTACACAGTAAAGCTACAAATAAAATTGGAATCAGTGTCACATACAAACTGCAGCTAAAGTATTCTACAATAGTTACTAACAACTATAATTGAATACTTAAAATCATTACACTGGAAGTAAAATTTTAAATGGAACCATTAGCATATTCTTGGTCTCATATAACATCAGTGTCTGAATTAAGCTAATCTATCTCATGCAACACAACCTGAAATATGATATATAATTGAAAGTCTAACTAAAAAATGCAGAGTAAATGTATGTACACAATATAAACAACTTCAGTTCAATGAAGTTGATTAGACACAGGAAGTAAAAGGTTAAATAGAAAGTTTAGCATATTCTTGGTCTCATCAAACACCGGTGTATGAATAAAGTCAATCTATCTCATGGAAGACATTCTGAAAGATGCTATACAATTGAAACTTTTCACTGAAAATGCACAGTAAATGTAAGTATACAATATGTCACTTCAGTTGAATGAAGTTGGGAATGAACATGCACGATAGTGAAATTAAAAGAGACGGTGTGTTATGATCACTATTAGTATAGTATATGGGGTTTTATGGGCAAGGGTAGTAGTTTAGGGGTCAAGTGGTATGAGCAATAGTTCAAAGGCAAAATAGTATAATATTTTATATTATGGTTAAATACTTGTAAACACAGGAAGGAGGATTATGAACTAATGATGAATGAATGGAATTGTTCTTCTCTCTTTGGCATTTTCACGAACACATTGTGGGCACTGTAGAAAACCAGCAATGCAGCAGACCCACATTCAATCAATAATGCAGCAGCACAATGCAGAAATTTCCAGCAGCCACGGCAGAAACAAAAATCAGCAGCACATTGTATAAATCGCAATTCTCAGCAGCACCAGAAAAAAAAAAAAAAACCGCAGCACAGTAGCAAACACGCAGCAATAACCCAAAACTGCAGTTGTATCTCAATATTAAATAATTTCAGACTCAGAAACTATTCAGCCCAGATAAATACCGAAGTAAGGGCGCATATAGCTGTGGCTGAACATAGCTGAAGAGAAGTTGTCTGTAGCAGAACGTGCAGCAGAGAAATTGACCGCAGCAAAAACAAAATTCGTCAACCAACAGGATGCGGCTGGATGAGTGGCTGTGGCTACACGACGGTTGGTGGACAGAGAAGCTGAAGGAGGCGGACGGGGCTGATTGTGGCGTGGCGGTGGTCAATCGGAAAATTCCGATCAGAGCGGAGGAGGCTAAAGGTAAGGCTAAACCTAAACCTAAACCTAAACCTGACTTCAGTCAGATACACACAGCAAAATGAAATTTATTGCAAGCCTCGAACAGACTTTTAACTAGAAAAAGATGGGTGTTATCAGGCCGGACTGGTCATCGAACCGGAAGTGTGGCCGGTTACCGATTCTGGCGGTCCGACCTCCGGTTAGAATATAAATAAATATATTAAAGGCGGCGAATCCACATTTTACTAAGGTCTGAAGTTTAACTCATGTTAACGGGAGAAGTCTGAAGTTTAAAATGTTGATTTGAGAAGTTTGAAGTTTCAATTTTGTTGATAACAACGGTCTCCGTCTGTTTTTACCAATGACGGAAGTTGGTCACATGCTTGGCATGTGACCGGAAGTTTTTCAAAAATGTCATTCTATCAAGTGTGCCCCTCACATGCTTGAAGTGAAAAGACTAAAATGCCCTTAAGGCCACCATGGCTCCGGCGACCACCACCCGACTCCGGCAACCACGACTCCGGCTCCGGTGACTACCAATCCAGCTCCGACGACCACCACCGTACTCCGGCGACCACCACCACGGCTCCGATTGGGCCCATTTCGGAGCCACCGGCCCCGATTGGGCCCAAATCGGGGCCACAGAGCTCCAGATCGGAGCTTTTTTGGCCGAGGTGGTGGCCGGAGCGGGTGCCGGAGCCGGTGGTGGTCGCCGGAGTCGAGGTGGTGGTCGCCGGAGTCGAGTGGTGGTGGCCGGAGCTTGGCGGTTTTAATTTGACTTTAGGGGTAAAACTGTCGTTTCACATTTCCTTAAATAAAATATTAAATAAAACAAAATATTAAAGGGGCAAAAATGTCATTTCACACAATTCTATTAAATTTAACCCTACAAATGGACGGAAAACCTCAAATCAACAAAGTTGAAACTTCAGACCTCTCAAATCACATTTTAAACTTCAGACCTCTCCCGTTAATATGGGGTAAACTTCAGACATCTCCTAGGTTATTAACCCAATTATATAATATACAGGCCCAGCCCACATATCATTAACCCTCTTACTGCAGAACATGTTTAGGGCTGGCAATTTGGGCTCGACACGATGGGCCGACACAAACACGACACGAAAATTACGGGTTTGGGTTTGGTATCAATAACACGACACGATAACACGCTTTTTAAGCTAAAATGGTTAAATATTAATTTTTTAATTCAATTTACTATAGGTTTTTTGTGTCAATTTTTCATGTTGGGCCGGGTTAGGCCGTGTTTGGACTGTCCCCCAAAACACGACACAAATTTGACACGACACGAACCCGCACGAATTGCCGGCCTAAACATGTTGCCACGTCCTCTCCTCTTCTTAGTACTAGAATTTATCTGCAATTTTGACTAGTATATACATCATTAGGGATGTCAATGAGGCGGGTATCGCCAGACCCGGACCCGCCCCGCGGGTCAATATGGTCGACCCGGACCCGTCCCATGCACTTACGGGTCGATCCGTGTGAGGTATAATTTATCATTTTAAATCTTAAATTCTTAATTCTATGTTACCGTATTCAAATTCAACTCCAAATTTAAATCATCAATTATTAAATTAACTCATAATTCAAATATAAATCACCTCATTCATTAGAATAATTGTTATTTTGACTATGTGTTATATTACCCGTATAGTTTTATATAATATACATATATTAAATATATATATGTAAAATGAAATCTCGGATCGGGTCGGGTCGGGTCGGCGTAAACCCAAACTCGAACCCGCCCCGCGGGTCGGCGGGTCATCGGGTCAAATCGGGTCGGGTACCCGCGGGTCGGCGGGTACCCGTGACCCGTTGCCATCCCTATATATCATCATCATTTGGGTTGATAAACATGCAAAGAAGTAGAAGATGCACTTTTGAGGATCAAACTGATACTACTCAAAGATAGTAAGGTCATTATGTGACATTTATAGGTTCGTTCATAGAATGTAACTAACAAGTTGGTCCAACCAATTTTTAGTAACTTCGGACATATTGAAGTTATTTTGACAATAATTATTTCATAAATCAAAATTGTACCATGGCTCTTTAAATCCTAAATTAGGGTTTATAATCAAATTGTTACTTAAGTTTTGACTTAATTATAAATTGCTACTTAAACTTTTTTTTTAAATGTTACATGGATTTAATTTCCGAGTAAACTATTTCATTCGTTATAATTTTCGTCAAATTGGGTAGAACCGAAGCTACTGGTCATATGAGCTGTTCTGATATATACCCATATTAACTTCGTCAATAAATTGAAATAATTGCATTTTTTTAGCAAAATACATTCCATTTGATGACACCATTGGAATAGAGTGGTAGTCTAGTTGATCATCTAATTAAAAATATTTGACTGCAATCATCTCGATTTATTATTGAATCATTCTTGCGTATTAAAAAAAAACAAAAACAAAAACTCCACGTAATAAGAACATGCTCATTTCCATTCCATATTTAATTCAACATAAATTCTAACAAAATTAGCAATTATTCCGAAGTTAGTAATTCAAATAGCCAATTTTAAAAAATTAAAATTTGAATAACAATTTATAATTATATCAAAATTCGGGTAGACGACTTGTATATTAAACCTATAAATCCATCCGCGCCAAACATTCACACTAAAGTCCTTTTAACACCTTTAGTTAGGAGCTCGAAAAGATGGTACCAGAAGAATCCACTCGAAGACTTGAGGTGTTATTATCCAACCTCACCACTACAGAGCCGCCATGGGAGGCCCCCCCCTTTAGCTTCTTTTTAACCTAACCTTCTTGTTGAAGAAGACACCACTTGACTCCAACTTACTACTTAGTGTGTTGATACCTCTTTTATGTGATGATAAGAAAAGGGACCAAATGTGTGCATAGTCGTGTCTAAAGATAATAGAGATAATACGAATTGTGTTTGGATCAACTGGTAAAATAAATTGTGTATCCATAAGCGAAGAGTATGGATGTCGCTGACAATTTGCGGGTCGTGCGGATTCGTGTCGTGTTCTAAGGGTCAGTCCAAACACGGTTCGATCAATAGGAAAAACCGGCATGGAAAACTAAATTGAATAAAAAATTAACATATAACAATTTTCAAACTAAAATTTTAAAATTACTCGGCATAAAGACTTCATTCTAAGCTTCATAAAGTATCATTGCAAGAAGAGGTTATGCTAGGTTTAGATAGGTTTATTTTAATAGAAATTATTATATCTATAGATATAACTATCGTATCGGGCCATAACACCAATTCGAACGGTGCATTTCAATTGACCATCCAATTGAATGTATTTTGTTGCAATTATTTCACTTATATTTGAATCGATCTTGGATACATATGAAAAGACATCACAATGTGAAAACATGCTCAAATTCTATCCAATTTGACGAAATTGAAATCGAGATAACAATTTACTCGAAAATTGAAAATTCGAGTAATAATTTTTTTAAAAAAATATATATGTATTTAAAGTTCAGCTAGTAATTGTAAATTGGTCAAGGTTTAGGTATCAATTTGTCACATTAGAGTTTTGACAAATAAAAGTGATAGATGTAGTTTTTTGGTTTTAAAATGAAAGTTGATTAACCGAAATTTAAAAAACAAAACCTCGGAATATAGCGCTTTGTAAGAATTCTATTTCGTCTAAAAATTTCGGTTTAATCTTCTTCACAGCGAAAAGCCATGTCGAAGTTCATAGAGACTTGGAGTGGAAGCTACCGCTAGTGAAGTACGGTTTGAAGCCAGATCACCCATTTGAGGAGGAGCGGTTTAGCGGTCCATCCCTAACCAGGGGTTAGCAGATCAAACCTCGCCGATGACCATATGAATGGAAAGAGATTCATGGTCAGTATCTTACCCTTTACGGGCTGACCCCAGAGGTCAGCGCGAGTAAGAAGTGGTCTAGGTGTGAAGAAAGCATGCTACATGTGATGCCCTGATGGGGGTCCACCTAGGACCAGTGTTATCAGGACCGAATCAGAGGTCGAACCAGCCAGGCATCAGTTCGGCCGGTTCAACCTAGTTCGAACCCGGTCCGACCAGTTCTAGTGCAATTTCAATAAACTTTAATAAAATATAGAAAATACAACATAGATTAATATGACGAATTTCCAACACAATAAATTCTAATAAAATCACTGAAAATATAATCCGATTGATGTTTTTTTGGTTACGGAGTTTGAACCGGCGAACCGGAAGGTCTGCTCAGAACCGTCAGTTTCGCCGGAAACCGGACTTTCGAACCAGATTCGTTTACATCCTTCGATTTTACTCGAAACTAGACCGTTTGAGACACCAGTTCTGATTCGAGTCCGGTCGGACTACCGGTCCAATCCAGTTCTGATTACACTGCCTAGGACCGCCCACGAGAAAAAAAAAAAACTATGTATAAGCCCAACTAACAATTTAACCAAATAAATAATCAACAACAAACCCTCAAAATTCAGTTATCAAGTTGCTGATAAACCCTATCCAGCAAATTCAAGAATGGGGACTTTGTCACCACATTCTCGAGTATTTACAATAAGTACCTAAGCTTATTTTTTAAGAAAACTATATCTAAACCACTATTACCTTAAGTTTGAATAAGTTTTATGATGTTTTTAGGGGAACGATTCATCCATTGATACCAAACATGGCATTCATGGGATACATCGAAAGCATATCGAACCTCCACACATCGGAGCTGAGGAGCCAGTGGCTTGCAAGGCTGGTGGATGGCCACTTCAAGCTGCCATCGCCGGCGGAGATGGTGCAGCTGGTGTATAAAGAAATGGAGGTGATGAAGAGGACTACTAGGTATTATGGAATAAAATTTAATATATTTTATTATGTTCAGATTGAGTTAAACTTTTTAAAAAAATTTATGCATTGTCTTGTTTAGAGTTATTGTCTTGTTTAGAGTTGAGTACATGTAGATACAAAACTGAATCTAACATAATAAAATAATAATAAAACAATTAATGATAAAATATTAGAAATATATATATTTTTAATATAACTAAATCTAAGCATAATAAAATATATTAATTTCTAATATTTATTCTCTAATACTAGTTTTACAAGAGGCACTGCATCTCCACTTTCAGCATCAAGCACAGTGATGATATTTGCATGGAAATGGGGGTTAACCCTTGGAGGAAGAAGAACATCTTCATGGAAGCTCTTAACCCTTACAGTAGTCAAGATTATGCAGATCATCAAGTTGCAGCAGAAAATATTTAAATTTGTATACATTTAGAAAAGGGTTGACAGATCTTCTGATCCATGATGTTTGACCACCTTTAGGTTTTGATCCATGATGTTTTTTTTTTGCCTAGTTTTGTTACCTTATGTTTGCAGATTTTTCTAGTTTTGGTCCGACCGTTACATTCAGTCCATTTTTTCCGTTGACATGTGCAAGTCAATGGATCAACCTTAAACTTTCAATTTTGTTCAAATTTGGGGGAATTGACACCCTAAACCTAGTTCAATTTGGGCGAATTGAAGTAGGTTTAATGGGTCAAATCTGGGGAACTGACATCCTAAACTTAGTTCAATGGGTCAATTCCTCCAAATTTGAATAAAATTGAAAGTTTTGGATGGATCACGTGACTTGCAAATGTCACTTAATGGAAAAAATGGACGGAATGTAAAGGTCGGATCAAAACTAGAAAAATCTGCAAACATATGGTAACAAAACTAAAACATTATAAACTAAAAAATGTTCAAAGATTATGGACCAAAAACATGTTAACTCTTTTGAAAATTTATACATCATAATAAAGAATAAGAAGGATCTCATATTGTTGCAGATGGAGATTCTGATTTAACTAATTATTATTATATTTGTAATATATGTCATGTAATTAATAAATATAATTTGTAGACATTTTTTACAGTTTTTTTCCCCTACTTTAATATCAATTTTACATTTTTCATGCAATAAATTGTTCTTAGGGTTTATTTTATGGACTTGTTTGCAGCTTTTAAATAAATGTATATTATTTATTTATATATACGAACGAAATCTCGAACTAGTAGTCGAACTACATAGATTGTATATTTGAATTCCACTAAAACCAGCAGAGCTTGAGATTCAAATCAACTCCAACCTGAAACTCCAACCTCATTATTCCCCGTTTCTGATAAATTCCTACAAAATCGTCATACTATGAATGAATGGATCATTAATCTGTGAACTATGGCTATCACTTTATTTTTTCTTCTCAAATAACACACAAAATTTACAAGACATGTAAATTATGAGGTACTGGAAATGTAATCTGTGAACTATGGCTATCACTTTAAATTAGTATCCTTCAAATTGCATAAATACAAGTTGGATTTATCCGACGAGTTGTTGATGGATGTTGCATACAGTTACCGATTCTGGTGGTCCGACTTCCGATTAGACTGAATTTGGAATATGGTAGAGAGTCTGACTTGTGATTCCGTGGTATGCCGAATTGTCTCATAGTGGCACCTATGTAATTTGTTGCAGCTTTATGGGTAATTAAATTACCCACTCAGTTCGGTATACTGGAATCCCAAGTCGGACTCCCTAACAGAATTGATAGAAGGTCTGACACAACAGTTACGAATTGTTCCGACTGTGAGAGAAGTATATATGACCTCAAAAGTTGAAATAATTACGTAAACTGCTACACTGTGTGGAGTCGAAACATGTCGAAATCCCTATCATTACTCACGATCACTAACTCATTCACTTACTTCAACATATTACAGAAGCTAACCTTTTATAATATCTAGTTAGTTGATAATTGTTCTAACTAACTCAGAAACTGAAATTAAACTTTGTACCTCAACATTAATAAGTATACAAAAAGTCCTAGTTCATCTAGATTTTTCTTCTTCTCCTCTTATTTTTTTTCTTTAGGGTCCAGTTGATCCAGCCCTGAGCTAACCCAAAGAATATCGGAGTGCAGAACACAAACAATTGAAGCTCAGAACACCGGAAATTCAATCGGAAAGTTCACCGGAAAATCCGGTTAACTCTAATACCATTTCAATATTTTGATAGTAACTATACATAGTAACCTAACTAACTCTATGGCATCAACATGACGTCACTAACTAACTAACCCAATACTCATGTAATCTTTACCTATCCCATAAAACTAGGAAATGAATTTATTCGGAAAAGAAAGTACAAAATAGACAGAACTCAACTACCAAACTGACAGCAAGTAACATGAACTAATTTTCAACAATCTTCACTCTAATCGTGAGGATTCAGAGGTGACGTGTATTCGTGCACTCTTCTTGATAGCGCCATGTTCCATTTCTTGCATCTACTGCTGCATATGCTACTATGGAACGCTCTGCATTATATATTTCCTACAATCATGAAGGTGAATTCATAATGAAGAAATAAATTGATATCAACCTGAAAATTGGCTGGGCGTAGGCTTTTAGATAACTCTAAAACATTCTTACAAAAAATATCCTGCAAAGCCACAAAGAAATGAGCATATCTGATTTTAAACAGTATACTAATGAAAAATATAGCATTCAGTAATCATCAGTACCAATCTCTTCTGATATTATTCGAACCGAACAAGAAAGAAGTCCTCAAGAACTACATAAATAAAGATAAAAAAAAAATTAACTTTTGGAGATGATAGAGAAGCAGTATGTATCATGGTGGTAAATAAGCAACCAAACTTACTCTTTTCAGGAGTCTCATATTTTTTAATATTGCCTTTGCCTGTCAAATAGGAACATATTTGTGGTATTGATTTTATTTGTTACTTCCGCTCGTCATTAGTCTTGTCCTTCAGCTTCGTGTCCTCCGGTAGGATAACTTCAAAATTCACTTTAACATCATCACTAAGCTACTTAAACTCCTGCATTTGGGACAAAAAAATGTTTCAATGAAAATAGTCTAAAAGCAAACTTTTTCAAAGCTGATGAATAATCAATACCTTGATGAAGTTTTTTTTTTTTTTTTTTTTTTCCCTTTAACTGCATATTCTAGAAATCGCATGTCCATTTTCCAACCGGCAACTCCACGACCCTGAGCTATGATGATTCGTCATCAATCCTAATTTGCTCAAAGACGCCACTTGTAGTGTAAGAGGTAACATCAATGCTGGCAGTTTCCTTAGTACTAGCAGTTTTCTCTAAACTTCTTTTGAATCTTCAATACCAAGCTTCATGGTTTTCATATCTTTTTTCTCAACAGTTGTCTCACATTATAAATAAGGTCTCTTGCCATAACATATAGGTTCGATAGTCCTGTCCTCCTCGTGAGGACATCATTCTCCCCAGGAGAGAGAAACCTTGTAACGGGCGAAAGCTTGGTAGATAAGTACCTCACGCTTTCGTAATCTTTGCCTCGTTTTGTCATAAATAAACCAAACACGTAATGTAAGACAAAAAGTAGGAAAAATTGAAATTTTAAGACAATTATTTATATCATCACTGTGAGTACCAAAATTGTCCACCACTTGGTTCAAGAAGATTTAAGTAGTTACTACTAACAAAATCATGAGTCAATTGCCAATGATAGTAAGAGAGAGCCTATTCGTCATGATGGTAAGAAGTATTATCTACAGCGTAACCACATTAACTAGGAAATTTGACTAAATTACATTTGAATGTATATGATCTTTCTCGCCTCTGGCTTCAAGTCATCGATCATGGAAGCAACAGATCTTTAAAAATTTGTCGAATACGATGAGATCCTTATATATAAATCTCATGAGAACAAAGCATGAAACAATTTAAACTTCAATACGCTTTCACAATATGAATACAATTAAAATTGCGAAATGAATTCAGAATGATGTTACATTATCAAACTCATCAACTCATTTCTTTCTTTCATCTTTATCATTCTTGGTTCTACCGAATGCAGTTGAAGTTGCATTCGGTAGAACCAAAAAAGATAACGATCGAAAAAAAATGGATTGATGCGTTTGAGAAGGTAGGCTCATTCTGAATTCATTCTACACTTCCAAGGTCAATAACCTGAGAGAGGTCTGAAGTTTCGCCCTTGTGAATTTGAGAGGTCTGAAGTTTGAAATGGTGATAACAAAGGTCTGAAGTTTCGACTTGTAGATAATAGAGGTCTCCGTTAGTTTTTTCCGTTAAAACTGACGGAAGTTGGTCATGTGCATTGCATGTGACCAGAAATAAAAAAAAAATTCCAAAAATACCCTTCTTGCATCTCACATGATTCAGTGAAAAGACGAAAATGCCCTTAAGGCCACCACCCAACTCCAGCCACCACCACGGCTCCGGCCGGCCACTACCCAACTCGGCGACCACCAACCTCTCCGGCGACCACCAACCTCTCCGGCGACCACCACCCTCTCCGGCGACCACCACCCTCTCCGGCCGGCCACCACCCTCTCCGACGACCGCCACCACTGCCTCAATTGGGCCCAAATCGGAGCCACAAAGCTTCGATCGGAGCTCGGTGGCTCCGATTTGGGGCCACAGAGCTCCAAATCGAAGCTCTGTGGCTCCGATTTGGGGCCACAGAGCTCCGATCGGAGCTTTGTGGCTCCGATTTGGGCCCAATTGAGGCCGTGGTGGCGGTCGTCGGAGAGGGTGGTGGCCGGCCAGAGAGGGTGGTGGTCGCCGGAGAGAGTGGTGGTCGCCGGAGAGGGTGGTGGCCGGCCGGAGCCGTGGTGGTGGTCGGAGTTGGGTTAGGTTTAAATTATGGACAGGGGTATTTTTGTCATTTCATCTTTATATTAATTAAACTTTTTATTAATTCAAATATTACAAAAGGGTATTTTTGACATTTCACACGGTTCTGTTAAATTTGACAGAAAATTTGGACGGAAAACCTAAAAATCACAAAGTCACAGTTATCACCATTTCAATCTTCAGACCTCTCAAATTAACAAAGGCCAAACTTCAGACCTCTCCTAGGTTATTGACCCATTGTAATCATATTGGATAAGGTCATTGAAGTTTAAATTGTTTCATGCTTTGTTCGGCAGATGAAATACTTTCTAATAAGATTTCATATAGAGATTTTATTTGTAATGAACTTACATCGAATTCAATGGCGAATCTTCAAAGATCAGTTGCTTCCATAATCGATGACTTGAAGCCATGGGCGAGAAAGATTATATACTACTCATTCAAAATGAATTTAGTCAAAGTTCCTAATTTATGTGGTTACGTGGCAGATAATACTTCTTAACATCATGGTGACGAGACTCTTTCTCTCAATAACATTGGCATGGCTCATGAATTTGTTGGCGGGAACAACTTAAACCTTACCAAGTGGTAGACAATTTGGTACTCACTTGAGGATATAAATAGCTGTCTTGAAATTTCAACTTTTTCCACTTTGTATCTGACATTACGTGTGGTTTTTTTATGACAAAACAATGGCAAAGACTATGTAAGCGTGAAGTACTTATCTATCAAACTTTCGCCCGTTACAAGGTTTCTCTTTCCCTGTAGCATGATATCCTCCAATATATTTGAAGGATGAGGACCACGAGACAATTGAGCCTATATGGTATGGTTGTTCATTCATTAAATTCTTGTCCCTACTTTAAGAAAAATAGTTGATGTATAGATTATTATGATGAATTCAGTACATTCCACTAATCCATGTAGTTTTGGTCAATGTGAGTGAGGGGTCAGTACACGATATGTTCTTTCACTCCCATTTATAATACAATTGTTGAGAAAAAAAAGATATGAAACCATAAAACCTTACCTCTTACACTACAAGTGGGGTCTTAGAGCAATCCTGCCATCTGCAAGGAAAATGGTTAACAATTCACTTACCAAGAATGTTGAGTACCGAAACTATAATTGAACATTGGAACTTACTACTAAGTCCTTTGTTGAGTTCACTTCAGTCAAAATAATAGTACAGTTTTGTCTGTCTTCGTCTTACAGCCTCAATTAAATCTGGAATGGACACTAAATGGATTTGCGTCATGATTGGAGACTCGACCACTGTCAATAATGATAGGGTACGTTTAATCGAAGTCATAGAAATTGTTATTCACTAGAAGATGAAGCTTTGTTACCCGTAGAAGAGAGAGAATGGCCGGTGAGCACCAAAAACACTGGAGTGAACTGGCAACGATCAGAGCTGACTAGACAAGCTTCGAGTAGGGATGCTGGTGTCTCGGCCACTCACTGTCTTAAATTCATTCCCTTCCATAGAAATTTTCTTTGTGAATATTGGATAAGTGGCAGAATGTAAAAAATAGAAGTTCAAATCTTTCTTGCATTCTTGCAAATTTTAAATAACAAAAGAAGCAGTTAATTTTATTGAAGAAAAAAAAACTGAAACTAATCCATGAAGAAAAGTGGCATTTGGTAGCAAATCCCCCTAGTTGTTTCTGGTTTAAACTCGGCCTTAACAGATTAATCCATGAAATTCTGGATTACTTAACAACAAAACTCCTAGTTCAACAGATCCAGTTCATCTACGTTATGTTTCCATATTCTAATGTCTATCTGGAAGCCTTTCTACAATTAGGGTATCATCAAGATGTATGTAATTTCAGCAGATTTTGAGATTCATAACAATAACAGACGTGCATCTTCCAATTGGAAGTGGTACTTTTGCAGATGCCAAAATGATGACAGATCTCCTTTGAATACCCTTTAATGGACCATATCAAAGGAAGTAGATGCTCACAGTAGGACAAAATTGTGATTACCTCATTTGTCCCATCAATACCAATGGCATAAACCTTGAGCTGAGTCAAACCTTTCCTTTCAATCTAATCTAACAAAAAGAAATAATTGCCAGAAGCACAAGAACACTATAAATATGCAATTGCATGAATGACATCCAATTTAGTCAATCATCCTTCATTTTCATTGAATCCACTGATGGAAAACAAACACAAAGAAGTATAAAAAAGAGATCATGCACTTAGATAAACCTATAAACTGGCAGGCATTAATTAAAGAAAGAAGTAACTGCATAGTTCTAAGCAAGTGCAGAAAATACAAAAAAAAGAAATATAAATCACGTGTCGCTAATTTTTTTATTAACTATGATCAACCTTATGGTTTTTACTTGGGAAACCCTTATGACTAAGCACAAAATAAGGAAATACAAGATATACCTAGAAAAGTTGCAATATGAGGAATTAGGCAATGTACAGATTTAGCCAATTTTCTCTTGTCATCACTCCTGCAATAACCAATAGCATAATAGTCAATTCATAAGCAGCATATCAGCTCAACTTTAGTTGTTTTTATATCGGTCAGCATTGGTTCTAAAAAATTCAGAAAACACCAATTTAGCTAGGTTTGAAAAGGTTGAGTCGGAATGTAAGTTAAACCTATATCTGACCTAAAATCTTCAAGTGATAAACATGTTAGCAAACCTCTTAGCTTTACGCTCAACATAGTACACAGTAAAGCTACAAATAAAATTGGAATCAGTCACATACAAACTGCAGCTAAAGTATTCTACAATAGTTACTAACAACTATAATTGAATAGTTAAAATCATTACACTGGAAGTAAAATTTTAAATGGAACATTAGCATATTCTTGGTCTCATTTAACATCAATGTCTGAATTAAGCTAATCTATCTCATGCAACACAACCTGAAATATGATATACAATAGAAAGTCTAATTAAAAAATGCAGAGTAAATGAACGTATACAATATCAACAACTTTAGGTCAATGAAGTTGATTAGACACGGGAAGTAGAAGGTTAAATAGAAAGTTTAGCATATTCTTGGTCTCATTAAACATCAATGTATGAATAAAGTCAATCTATCTCATGGAAGACATTCTGAAAGATGCTATACAATTGAAACTTTTCACTGAAAATGCACAGTAAATGTAAGGGAATGAACATGCACGATAGTGAAATTAAAAGAGACGGTGTGTTATGATCACTATTAGTATAGTATATGGGGTTTTATGGGCAAGGGTAGTAGTTTAGGGGTCAAGTGGTATGAGCAATAGTTCAAAGGCAAAATAGTATATTATTTTATATTATGGTTAAATACTTGTAAACACAGGGAGGATTATGAATTAATGATGAATGAATGGAATTGTTCTTCTCTCTTTGGCATTTTCATGAACACATTGTAGGCACTGTAGAAAACCAGCAATGCAGCAGACCCACATTCAATCAATAATGCAGCAGCACAATGCAGAAATTTCCAGCAGCCACGGCAGAAACAAAAATCAGCAGCACAGTGTACAAATCGCAATTCTCAGCAGCACCAGCAAAAAAAAACCGCAGCACAGTAGCAATAACCCAAAACTGCAGTTGTATCTCAATATTAAATAATTTCAGACTCAGAAACTATTCAGCCCAGATAAATACCGAAGTAAGGGCGCATATAGCTGTGGCTGAACATAGCTGAAGAGTGGTTGTCTGTAGCAGAACGTGCAGCAGAGAAATTGACCGCAGCAAAACAAAATTCGGCAACCAACAGGATGCGGCTGGATGTGTGGCTGTGGCTACACGATGGTTTGTGGACAGAGAAGCTGAAGGATGCGGACGGGGATGATTGCGGCGTGGCGGTGGTCTTGGAGCGGAGGAGCTAGGGCTAAACCTCTCCGACTTCAGATACACACAGCAGAATGAAACTAATTGCAAGTCGAGCAGAATTTTAACTAGAAGATGGGTGTTATCAGGCCGGACCGGTCATCGAACCGGAAGTGTGGCCGGTTACCGTTTCTGGCGGTCCAGACTGAATATATTAAAGCCTCATCCACACATGTTACTAAGGCCAGCCAGCCAGCCAGCCAGTTCGGCAGGTTTTCTTTTGCTAAGTATATATGTACAGGCCCAGCCCACATATCATTAACCCTCTTACGTCCTCTCCTCTTCTTAGTACTGAAATTTATCTGCAATTTTGACTAGTATATATATCATCATCCCTTTGGTTGGTAAACATGCAAAGAAGTAGAAGATGCACTTTTGAGGATCAAACTGATACTACTCAAAGATAGTAAGGTCATTATGCATTCTATATACATGTGACATTTATAGGTTCGTTTATGAAATGTAACTCGTTTTACAAGTTGATCCAACTAATTTTTAGTAAGTTCGGACGTATCTGAAGTTAGTTTGACAATTTTTAAGTAAGTTACCCTTCTTCAAAATTAATCAAGTTCGAGTTTCTTGTACGGAAATGTATTTAAATAATAAAAAATTATGAGTAGTAATTTACATCGATAATTCCTTTTCAAGTTAACATATTATTAAAATGGGGTTAGAGGTACTTTTGGTTTCATATTTGACCGTTTTTTTTACTTTTTGGTATCAAATGTTTAGTTTTGTATACTTTTGGTACCACACGTTTGAACTTTGTATACTTTTGGTACATCCGTTAGTTGGTCGTTAAATGGTTCGTGCAACTCATATGACCCACCATAAACTTTTGATTTTGTTCAATTTAGTTCCTCTATACTTTTCTAACTTTTTTTTCAATTTAGTCCCGAAATACAAAAATCAAACCACTTAACCCAATTGGACTAGCCCTGGGCTGGGTCCGACCACGGGCGGGGTCGCCTGGGTCCGGCAACCCCCTGGTTTAGTTTAGGGCTAGTCCAATTGGGTTAAGAAGTTTGATTTTGATACTTAGAGACTAAATTGAACACAAAAAAAAAGTTATTCATATACTAGATGGACTAAATTGAACAAAATCAAAAGTTTAGTGCGGGTCACGTGACTTGCATGTGTCATTTAACAGTCAACTAACAGATGGACCAAAAGTATACAAAGATCAAATGTTTGGACGTACCAAAAGTATACAAAAACTAAATATCATGTACCAAAAGCAAAAAACAGTCAAACATATAAGATCAAAAGTACATTTAACCCTCTTATTAAAATAACATATACATCTGTGAGTAAAATAATTATTTCATAAATCAAAATTGTACCATGGCTCTTTAAATCTTAAATTAGGGTTTATATCAAATTGTTACCTAAACTTTGACCTAATTATAAATTGTTATTCAAACTTGTAATTTATTTTAAATTGATACCTGAAATTTCAATTTCCGATTAAATTACTTCATCTGTTATAATTTTCGTCAAATTGGATAAAAACGAAGCAAGTGTTGGTCACATGAGCTATTCTAATGTATATCCATAATAAATTCGTCAATAAATTGAAATGATTGCAATTTTGTAGGAAAATACATTACATTTGACGTTCAATTGAAAGACACCATTGGAATAAAGCGGTAGTCTAATTGAAAATATTTTACAATAATCATTTCAATTTATTATCGAATCGTTCTTGAATATAAATAAAAAAAACTCCACGTAACAAGAACATGCTCATTTCATGTTCAGACATAAATTCTAACGGAACTAACAATTATTCCGAAATTAGTAATTCAAATAGCCAATTTTAAAAAATTAAAATTCGAATAACAATTTATAATTATATCAAAATTCGGGTAGACTACTTGTTTATTAAACCTATAAATCCATCCGCGCCAAACATTCACACTAAAGTCCTTTTTAACACCTTTAGTTAGGAGCTCGAAAAGATGGTACCAGAAGAATCCACTCGAAGACTTGAGGTGTTATTATCCAACCTCACCACTACAGAGCCGCCATGGGAGGCCCCCCCCTTTAGCTTCTTTTTAACCTAACCTTCTTGTTGAAGAAGACACCACTTGACTCCAACTTACTACTTAGTGTGTTGAGGCCTCTTTTATGTGATGAAAAGAAAAGGGACCAAATGTGTGCATACTCGTGTCTAAATATAATAGAGATAATACGAATTGTGTTTGGATCAACTGGTAAAATAAATTGTGTTTCCATAAGCGAAGAGTATGAATGTCGCTGACAATTTGCGGGTCGTTCGTGTCGTGTTCTAACGGTCAGCCCAAACACGGCTCGATCAATAGGAAAAACCGGCATGGAAAACTAAATTAAATAAAAAATTAACATATAACAATTTTCAAACTAAAATTTTAAAATAACTCGGCATAAAGATTTCATTCTCAGCTTCATAAAGTATCATTGCAAAAAGAGGTTATGCTAGGTTTAGATAAGTTTATTTTAATAGAAATTATTATATGTATAGATATAACTATCGTGTTGGACCCAGTGGCGTAGCCAGGAACCGGGGTCAGGGGTTGCAGGAGTGATCAGTTTATTTTTACTCATATACAAACCTTAAAAAATCCAAATATCAAAATGTGTCGAAAATCAAATCACGGTTTTAGAAGAAAAAAATTCAAAAGAATTAAATAAATCCTTAAATAATCTTAAAATTATATAAACCTTAAATTCTAAAACTTTATTGAATTGTGTTTATAGTTTGACTGGATTAACCCTAGAAGATAAAAAGATTTAAAAGTATTACCTTCTAAAATTAACCTGACCAAACTTTACACCTAACTCAATAGAGTTTTAGAAAGAAAAAAAATCATAAAATTATATAAATCATTTACATTAAAATATGAAAATTCAACAAACAAAAAGCCAAAATGGGGGAAGAATTAGGTTCCGTTGTTTAGAACAGCGGAGCCCAAATTTTTTTTTGGCGAAGCCGTTGTTTAGATAGAGACACTGTGGTTATTTTAGTATTTGGCTAAATTTGCGACACGTTTTAGTATTTGGACTTTCTTAGGTTGTTATATTGGTAAATAGTTCAAAATATTGTATACGAATAATTATTTTAAAAAAAATGAAAAATACTTGTGAAAAAGAAAAAAAATCATATGAAAAAAAACTATAAAATATAGTCTAATGATTTAAAAGTAAAAAAAATAATTACAATGACTATTACGATTTTTCATACTTTGAAATGAAACATAACATATTCATTATCAACAGATTCAAATATATATTTTTCAATGAAATTCACCAAAAAATCGTTCGTAAATTACCGCTCATTGAACTACGTTATGGACAAACAGACTTTTGCAGATTTTTTTGGTAATACTTTTGCATATATTTATTTGAATAAATTTACATTGCCACTTAGATAGTCAGATATAATTTTAGATATGCACTTATACATACAACCTATATATATATTAAATGTAATGAGTTAAATAGTATATATATAACATTCATATATAATGTTGCACCATTTTCCTATTTAAATGCGGGTGCAACATTCATTTTTTTTCATAAAACGAGGGGTAGCAACATTTATTTATTCATTAGTATATACACTAATTTTTATAAAGTTGAGGGGTAGCAGTTGCAACCCCTCGACTGTACGTAGCTACGCCCCTGGTTGGACCGTGTCACCAATATCAAACCCAAACCCATAACTTTCGTGTCGTGTTCATGTCGGCTCGTCGTGTCGTATACGAATTTCCAGCCCAGTACCCAAGAGCAGGGGTGTAAGAGAGATCGACTAAAGTCATTTTTTTATGTTACACAAATTTCATATTTAAGCGAAGGTTAAAATTCACTTATTTCAGTTAGATATATACATTATATGATATGATGCCTAATGTGTATGTACTATTTGTCAAAGTAATCAGTAATTTATGAATGAATTTTTGTAAGAGTTTTTTAATTATGCTCGCATTATTCATATGCACGCTTTAACAAAGTTTTGAACGTGTATATTTAAATACCATGTGAATAATAAGATGTCACTTAATTAAAGTAACTGTTTTGTAAGTTCGAACTTGTGAATGAAATATTAAATGTGCTCCCATACATAACTCAAGTATTCACATAAAGGTAGGTTAAGTTTAGTGTAATAATTATTAGGGTTAACAGGTATTTTGGTCCATGATGTTTGACAACTTTTGGGTTTTGGTCAGTGATGTTCTTTTTAACCTAGTTTTGGTACCATATGTTTGCAGATTTTTAATAGTTTTGGTCTAGCCGTTACATTCCGTCCATTTTTTGACATGTTCAAGTCACGTGATCCACTCTAAACTTTAAATTTAGTCCCTCTAATACTTTCTTAACCTTTTTTTTGTTCAATTTAGTCCCGAAGTTTCAAAATTGACCCAAATTGGACAATAGGTTCAATTGAGTTTTTGAAACTTCGGGACGAAATTGAACCAAAAAAAGGTTAGGAAAGTATTTGAGGGACTAAATTGAACAAAATTGAAAGTTTAGGGTGGATCACGTGACTTGTACACGTAAAAAAATGGACGGAATGTAACGGTTAGATAAAACTAGAAAAAAATTTGCAAACATATGGTACCAAAACTAGGTAAAAAAAAACATCATTGACCAACCCAAAAGTTGTCGAACATCATGGACCAAAAGACCTGTTAACCCTAATTATTACTTAAGTGTGAGAAGAGCGATTTGCCGGAGATAATTGGGGCTGAAATTGTAGAATGATGGCACTCACTGGGGGGATGGATTGCTTTGGTTCTTGAACCAACCCATAACAATAATCAATGGCTTCATGTAATCAATTAGGTCTGGACCACAATGAATGTCTTCGAGTAGCTAGAACGAATTAAAATAGAAGCCTTTGGTTTGGTTGTTGATTAAACCTTCACCTTACTTTCTCTCATTCACTTTTCTTCTTTCTTTATCAAGTCTTTCCCCTAACTTTGGACCAAAATATAATTCGTGGACCAAAAATATATCTTCTATGTGTTGATCAACACTTTACTTCTTACAGATTGATATAGCGCATACAATAATTATTGTAATCGTGAAGTAAGCATACTTATGTGCGTGTTGTTCTAGAACAGATCGCATAAAAAAATAGCGAGCGAGTTTTAATGTGTTAAGTATTCGAATATTATCAGATCGGATATACCAAGTGCAAAACTATTATGTGATAGTCCCCAACCAGAAACCTATATGCCTCATCAGTTTTTTTTTACGAACTATATATAACCCATCAGTTTACTTGTGGAAGTGGCAGTAATTGATGCAGCAGTCGATCTTGCGTTATGGCGAGGATGAGACTGAGTTATTATAGAGTCAGATTCTAAGGAGGCTATAGATGACATCATCGGTCCCGATGGGAGTCTCAACTGGAGGGTCTAGGCGCAGATTTTCAACATACGAAGGAAGGCGAGCGGTTTCCATGAAGTCGTTGGTCATACATCTCGAGAAACGCTAATGCGTGTGCGAACTAAGTAGTAGTCCAGTGTAGGAAGAGGCCGTGTATCAATAATTGGGTGTCCACCACCCCACCATCTTTATTATGTTACTTGCTTTGGATGTGTATATATGTATCCGCATTGACGCTATATGTTTGTTTGATATTGATCCGAATATGCATTATGTTAGATATCAAGGAAAATCTATTCTAACTTCAAAGGATACGCCGCTTTTATGAAAAAATGGAAATGAATTGATTTTTGTTGGCAAACAAAGTTTACTTGGTGAAACCCTAGTTAATATATACTATTAAGTATTACGTAAGCATGAGGTAAGGGTAAGTTGTGTCATTTTATGTGTGGGTAAAAACGTCAATGTTAAACTGAAGTGCAAGAGGAGAGATAGATACTCGAGGCCTAACATTAATCTCATAAAAAAGAACACATACGACATTCCACTAAGTTTTATATATTGACTAGATTAAAAAATAAAGTATATTTGCTATTACGTATAATGTAATGATAAAATATAACGTCATGATTCAGCAAACCGTGATTTGGAACTTTTATTGTTCACTATCTGTTTCGGTTCTGAAATCACTTCATATCTACTATATTATTATATATATAATAGAGAATGTTTGTACAACCTATGTGCGTGCATACAAATACAAGCTACAACGCATTGTTAACTAAGATTTACTAATTACTAAACTGTTAGTTAATATTTGGCTATTCCAATAAATTAATGTTTAAATAATTTTTTTATAGACACTAGATAGTATAAAAGTTTATATATTACTAATATATAGTATATATAGCCACATGGTGGTACCAACAATCTCATTTCAAAGAAAGAATTTCAGTATACAACTAATCATGTTAAATCTTTCACTCAGCCAACCAATCATGGCTCTAGAAATCCGACCAAGATTCAATCAAATCCACAAAAGAATACAACAATCACCAAACAAGACACAACTCAAAACAAGAACAATTAATCCACAAATAACTTAGCTCGATAACTTCATCCCCAAGTAATCGTTCAGAGACAAGCTTCGATTCTCGGCTCGAACGAAAACGCCGACATGAACTCCATCCCATCTCCCAAACAACACTTCGGCAACTCGATCCACTCGTCCTCGACAACGTTGTACAAAACATACCTGCAAATATCGGCCGAGCTCAGGCATATCAGTACGAGATTATTCCCTCCGACGCAGTTTATATCCACTTTGTTCCCGTAAAACTCGTGCGACATCGACGGTGGCATCGTGCTGACGTGGCGCCACGATTTCACCACGTCATCGAACCGCCACATCCTGAGGCTCGCTGTCTCGAGAAACTCCGCCAGGGCTACGACCGTCATTTCGCCTCCGATTTCGATGATATCGACGGAGTACTCGGAGTACACCGGAAGGAGCCTCGGGTATTCGGTGAATGACTTCTTCTCCAAGTTACAGGAGATGACGGTGCCGGACGAGCTTAGGAAGTGTACGAGGTTGTCTCCTTCTCCGTTGACTGTACGGACGGAGGAGTACTGCTTGGTCGGGCTCCGGAGCATATCGGTGGCAACCACGTTCCCGGCCTTGCTCAGGAAGTAGACGGTGGCGGTGGTGTTATCGTCTTCGTCGTCGGAGGAGTCAATAGAGGTTGTTCGGGCGAGTGACGTGTCGTCTTCCCATTGGTTGAGATTCGAGTCGAATCGTTTGAAGGATAGAAACGGTAATTCGCCGTACACGAGGATTAGACTGAAGGAATGGTGGTCAACGGGTTGCATCACGACGGCGTGGAGTGGTTCGTTGACCGGAATAATGTCGGGAATCATGCGGGTTGACCCGGTTACAGGGTTGGACACCGTGAAATGACCGTCTTGCCCTCGGTAGCAGATAAGGCCGCCGGCGGAGGCGACGGGGACGGCGTCCGCCGCGGCGGGGTGGTTCAGCTGCCTCCAGGTGAGGTCAGTGGAGTCGAGGACGATGGGGCGGGTGGCGGCGTCGCTGAGGGGGCCGACCATGATGAACCATGGGTCGCGGGTCGGAACGTCGGAGCAGGCGGCGGTGAAGGAGGCGGAGCCGGCGACGGACTTCCACCGCTTGCATACGGAGCTGAGGCGGAAGAAGGTGGAGGTCGGCAGCCATGAGAGGATTCTCTCCAGTAGGTCTTGGTTGAGCTCGTCTAGCCTCAGACCGCCGTCACTCATGTCTTCTTCTTGGAACTTCCGCTTCCGGGTTGTTGCAGAAACGCCGCAAGAGCTTCGATCCATGGCGGAAATGGCCAAAAACTGCAACAAAAACCAAAACAGCAACAGAATCAGTATCTTTCAGCTTCCAGAAACGTAAAGTACGGTTTTTTACACAAATTAAGAGTGCCCAACTCATAAAAATTGAATCTTTGAAGAATTAATTGGCGAAAAAACACAATTCAAGAACAAGAAACCGAATTTACCTGAGAAAAAGAACAAGAACAGGAACAAGAACAATGTGTCTGAGAGAGTGGAGGAGATGGAGGATTAAGAATTTTAAAGAAGAGAGGGTATGGAAAGAGACAGCAACCCAACCCAACACAACAAAAGGGAAAGTATAGAGGAAGAGAGGTGGGAAGGTTCCTTCTGGTGCTCTTTTATGCTGTAGGAGGCGTTGACACTACTCTCCACAAACAATGCACCATTTCTAAGATTAACACACACGGGTGGGTTTTTATACACAAAAGCAAAAAAAAAAAGTTTTTTTTTTTTTGGTTTAAACTTGACTAGATAGAGAGATGGGATTTTTTTTCTAGCAGGACATGACATTGATTCTTTCTAGTTGTCACGGGTGTGTTCTGTTTTGAGCGTGTGAAGGAACTGAAACTAGCGCTGGTCGGACATGCATCCTCAAAGTAGGAATCTTTGTTTTTCTTTTAATAAAAAATATAAAAAATGATAGGTGTTTGTTTATGAAGGGTTTGACTTCAAGAATGAAAGGGCTTTGGATTCTTGGGTAGCTTGTTACCTACAATACCCCAAGTCCAAACAGAGCTTCTGCACTGTTTGAAACTTTAAGGCAAGCCTGTAGAGAGAGAGAGCTGAAAATGGTAAAAGTGGGGGGAGCTGAGTGGAGAAAGCAAAGGTTGCAGTGGACAAATCTAATGCACACATGAGGGGAGGAATTTCCTTTTTCCTCTTTTTGGGTTTGTGTAAGATTAAGATGCTCTCTATGCAAATTGCAATCAGTCAATGCACACTTAGCAATCCTAGTAGATACCACTTGTTAGGGGTGGCAATTCGTGTTATCGTGCGTGCTATCGTGTGTGTCAATAATCGTGTCGTGCTAAACTTACTGAACACGAACACGCACGGTAAGCTTATCGTGCCACGTTTTACAAACACGAACACGACACGGATATTTTCGTGCGTGTTCGTGTCGTGCTATCGTGTTGTGTAAGGATATATAGTTGTACATCCCGAAACGAGATCTTTAAGCAAAAAATAAAAATAATAAACTTTATATAAAAAAAACTATGATTTGTATGTCAATATTCATAAGTTAATAATATAGAGTATAAAAACACTAAAAATTAAATAACTAACTGAAGTTTTTAAAGGTAATAAATAAGATTTGTTTAAAAAATACTTAAGAATTAGTCTTAGTAGCACAACTTTATCGTGTTATCGTGCGTGTCGTGTTATGATACTCAAACACGAACACGACACGGAAGTTATATCGTGTTAATCGTGTTCGTGCTATCGTGTTATCGTTCTACTATATGCTAGCACGAACACGGTTTTTCCGTGCGTGTTCGTGTCGTGCTATCGTGTCGTGTCACAAATTGCCAGCCCTACCACTTGTATTGTATGCAGTGCTATCAGGACCGGACAGGAGGTCGAACCGGTCAGATCACCGGTTCTTAGTTTGACCCGGTTTGAATCTAGTCTGACCGGTTTGAGTACAAAGTAAAAAATACAATATAAATTATATGATGAGTTTTGAACACAATCAACTTCAATAAAATTATTCAAAATACAACCCAATAGATATTTTTGCTACGAACGGCGAACCGGCAAACCGACCAGTCCGCTCATAAACGATTGGTTTGTTGAAAATCAGGATTTTGAACCGGGCTCGCTTACATCCTTAGGTTTTGCTCGAACCGGACCGTTGGAGGTACAAGTTCAGGTTTGAACCCGGTCAGACCGCCGATTCTGATAACTAATTGTAAGTATGGGTGGGCATTAAACCGGTCCGGTTCGAATCAGTTTAAACAGGATCGAGACGGTTTTATTCAGTTATGGTTCAATGTTGGACTAGTTTTTTAATTGAGTTTGGCTATTCATAAAAGAATTTGTCTATTTGGAATCGGCTCGGAACCGTTTATGTACTATTTTGCGAAAAATAGTTCTGGTCGGTTCCTGAACCGGTCGTGTGACCGTTGTTTAATGAATGTTAGAGTTAATTCATTTTTTAAATAACAATTCAAAATCATTTTCGAACCGATTCTAAAAAAGTATACTCACAATTCTTGATAATATTTACCTATAATAGAACTCAACATGTTCTAAACATTATAGTTCCGGACCATTTTAAATACCCAACATGACTCAATTGGGAATAGATTTAGAAAGAGTCGTGATAATGCGCAATTAAATGTTTAAATTTTATGAGTTTGTACAAGTTACTAGCTTAACTTTCTTTTTGAATTACTATCTAACCGAAATTATTAGGGATGAACAGTTCCGAGTAGTCTATAATTTTAGGGTATTCCAGAATCAGACCAATACCAAACTGTTTTTAATAGGGGTGAAACCGGACCGGTCGGACCGGTTTTTTGCTTGGTTCGGTCGGTTATTCATATTTTCGGTCCGGTTTTTTTCCTTAAAAAAATCCGACCAAAAAACCATGTGATAAAAAATAAACCGTCTATTGGTAATACGGTTTTTTCGGTTCGGTTTTCGGTTTAAACCGAAAATCCAAAAGTAACAATTATTATTTAAAATTCTTGTTATTTTCATCGAATTTATCAAAGCAAAATGAAAAATAACGTCAATTATTATAATTAAATAAATTATAAAACAAAATTAGAAAAAATAATCTTCATAAATGACTATTTCATAATTTTTATAAACCTAATGAATTAATTATACTGATTAATATCAACTAATATAATATATATTATATATATATTTAGTTAGCATAACGGTCGGTTCGGTCCCCACGGTCCTCAAAAATTAAAATCCGAACCGGACCGAAAAACCGAACTAGAGTAAAAAAATCCGACCAAAAACCAAACCGTATATTTCGGATTCGGTTTTTTCGGTCCGGACCGGATCGGTTTTCACCGGTTTTTCGGACCAACCGGATTTTGGTTTCACCCCTAGTTTTTAACAACTATTACCCAGAAACGTACCAGCACCATTTGGACCAGAATTGTTTAGAACCGATCGGTTCCGGATACCCGTTTGAAATCGGTTACATCAACTAATTTTTTTACAAGGTCAATCTAAATTTTGAGCTTTTATTAATATAGGTAAACAAACACATATACATATGTAAAATATGTATCGTAATTGTTTACGTATATAAACAAACGCAAAAGGCATAATCGTTTACCTTTAACGGAACCTACCCAAATAGTCAGTTCCAGTTCGGTTCTGATTTCGTTCTGATTTCAATCAAATATTTTGCTCGCCCTAAAATTTATATAGAGTTGTAATATGATAGTTTTGTTTAACTTCTTGTTTGATGAGAGCGGAAACTTGTCTAATTTGCTATCTCAATTAAGTTTAAAATTAAGTGATGGTTTGATGAACTAATTAAGCTCACATAGCCATATTTATATTATTTCATATTAGTGAACACGTGAATAGAAAATCGTGGGCCAATAATTAAAAGATTTATCATGTTTACATTAATATTCGTAAGTAGTTCGACAATATTTTTTTCTTCTAAAAAATAAAAATTGAAATCCATTACAAAATTAAAATCAGTAAAAATAAAATTTATAAACATATTAAAGTTAATACCGTTACAAAAAAAAAAAAAAAAAAAAAAAACTCAAACTCCACTCAACGCGTGCGTTCATCAACCTATAACATAGGTTTTGTAGTCGATTTAAAAAATGTTCAGTACTTAAGTGAATTCCAACATTTATGCGTGGCCAAACAAATTCTAATATTTATATATGATGGCCAATAAATTATAATATTTACTTATAAGATCGATATTAATAAATGTACACTATCGAACATATCGCATGCTAACATAAAAAAAAAAAGAACATATCGCATGTTATTAATACATTATAAATATAATATATACTATTAAGCATCTGATACTAAAGATTTATTCTGCGTATAAAATATGCACACGAAAAGTTAAAGCTTATTAAGCCATGCACATTATAATTAACCTTGGTAAATTTTATTATTATAGATTAATTATTGTACGAAATGTGAAGTTTATATACCGTCATATATATGTGTATAAGTCAATGGCCTAGGGTTTTTTTTGCATGCCCTCAAGTCTGACCTTCTGCAATGAAAAAGAAAAGCAAAAGCTCATAAGGGAACTTGTGCCTTCAATCTCGAACCCTACTTTTTTTTCTTTTATTTATTTATTTATGTTAATTTAATAAGAAAATAAATAAATTGGCTAAGCCTCGTTGAGGAATCTATCTATATATCTATGTGAGCTACGTGTTCCTTTTATAAGTCAAACATGCCCCCAGAATCCATGGGGCCAAGCACTATTATACAACTTAGCCTAACCTGACCCCTAACCAATAAAAAATATAAAGAAATTATTAAAAAATATAATTAAATAGAGTGGATTATATTATATTATAGAGGATAAAAGCCGCTAATTACGATGTATATACCCTCGAGCAGTTACAGTTTCCTTTTTTTTGTTGTTTTTAATGATTTAATAAATAAAGGATTTTTTTTTTTATAAAAAGTATTTTAAATACATTTTATCAACTTTTTTAGAACAAAAAATTCTAATGATTATCTAAATGTGGATTAACAAATTTTTTTTTACGTAAAATTATAAAACATACTATAAAGATTTTACATGGAATTCCTTAAAACAGTAAATTTTAATTTGTAATTTTTAAATAGTAACTGATAGTTTGTTTAATTTTCAAATAGAATTTCAAATAAAACAATTTAGTTCTGTATTTATTCCAATTTAAACTCATACATTTTTTAATTTTACAAAAAAATGGCCAAAAAACTCTATATAAATGAATTTACCATTAAGAAATAAATTAAAAGATCTTTCCCTCATTATCCTTTATAGTTAGTTTTTTGTTTGTTTTTTTTAAACCTAAAATACTCAAGCAGAGATCTCGAATTCTCGATGAAATATATAATCCCCTGGTTACTTAACTAATAAAATAAATACAATTATTGAAATGTATATTTTATTTATTTATTTATAAATATTACTTTTTTTTTTGGCCATGAATAAGTTTATACAATTACTTTTTATAAATACTACTTTGGTTATGATTATATTCATGCTTCTGTATTATTTTTATTTGGGGGTGAATATATTATATAGGTTGTTTTATTTAGATTAGACTTAATAGCTTTTGACTCTGGACTGGACATAAATAAATTATTATACGTGCATGCCGGTCCGTCTGGTCTATAATTGGTTTGTTTATTTTATTGTACTCCTTTGAATTCAGGCGTACCACGTGTTTAGGGTTTCACATTGAAATAATTAGACAAGATGTTCATACACGACTAATTTCTTTTGTGCACTTTTTTAATTTAATAATTTAACTTTGAAATATTATTATTAAATGTATTAGTTCGGCCAAAAATAAATGTTACACTTTTGTTTTTGTAATAATAATATATATATACATTGAGTAGTGTATATATCCGTGGTTGTTGATTCTAAAGCCCATTACTTTTCAATCGAAGCCCACTTTATAACTATTCGTTAGGCCCAAAAAGTCCAAGTATGGGCCTCATGGGCCATTAATAGCTCGAGTGTTTCCAATATGCAATAGATCGATTTCGGTCGACGGTTTCGGTCTATACGGAAGTTAAAGGTACAGTAAAAAATGGCGTTCGGTGTGTTTCGAAATGGCAGAGTTGATCACTTGTCCCTCGAACCCTTCTCTTCGCCTTCTTCAACAACCCAAATCCTCAATCCGGCGCCATTCTATCATCGCCGGCCGCCTCAGCTTCAACCGTCCGTCCACAGCCACGCCGGGAAGCTACCTCTTGCGACAGAGATCGGATCATTTCTCGAGCATTCGATCTGTCTATGCAGATACTAAGGCTTCCACCGTAATTCTCGCTGTTGATGGCTCCGACAGTGTGCAGCTGACGGAAAACACCGGAGGCGGCGGAGGAGCAGGCGATTCAGGCGGCGGTGGAGGTGGAAACGGTGGTGGTGGTGGAAGCGGCGGCCAAGGCGGCGAGGAGTCTGAAGATAGTGGGGAGAAGAAGACGGGCGGGATGTCGATGTCGCAGAAGCTGACTCTCGGATACGCTGCACTCGTTGGAGGTTGATCTTCTCCCCTTCATGATCGTGATTCTATTCCATCGTAACTTGTTCGATCATTGACCATTTTAGGTTTTTGCAATCGTTGACCAGACTACTTTCCTGTGTTAGAACTTTTTTTTTTGGCCAAGACCTGTGTTAGAACTTCAAGTTCTAATTTTACGAACTGAACAGATTTATCGATTAAAGAACTTTCGACATAGACTGACCAAGTTCTAGTAGTATGTTTCTTAAGCCCAGAAAGTTGTAAAATTTGCTAAGAGGAAGAATTTGACTAAATTGATTTATTTATGTAATCAATGTTCATGCTGAATCCAATCTACAATATGGAATACTTGATTCATGGGGGGTTTACATTTCATGCAATGCTATTCTTTTTGCTGGAACTATCAGAATCGAACTTAAAGAACACATTTTCTTCAATATCCTTATGATAATCTTGTCATGTTTTTCTCCACATTGTGGTTCTTCTACGTTTTCTAGCTTTTGAAGCATCAAAATGATCAAATGAATTGGTTTTATGCAGTACAGAGACTTGATAGAAAGTAGATGTTAGACTTAGACATTTAGCATTTGTGTGTTCAGTGTGATTATTATCAAATGTTAAGATAAATATTGATGTATGGACCTACTTTGAGCTAACTGCTTTCAATTATTTTGCAGTTGGTGGACTTATGGGTTATATGAAGAGCGGGAGCCAGAAATCACTTCTGGCTGGAGGTGTATCTGCCTCGATACTATACTTTGTTTACACACAGCTTCCTTCAAACCCGGTCTTTGCATCTTCCATTGGGCTCGGTGAGATAGTTTATTGCTATCATCATTTGCTGCATATTTCTATGTCGGATTTAGTTTACTGCTGCTATCTAGACCATGAGCACGACACTTGATTTTTTTTTATATCACGTAAAAGATAAGTTAAGAGAAGCATGGAAGAGATTGAGAGCCAGTGAAACTGAGTTGATTCATTCATCACTAACATATCTAAATGTGCTGAAATGATCAACTTTTCATGTCTCTCTTGTATAAATTCTACATTTACTGCTGCTATCTATACTATGAGCATAACTCTTGAGTTTTTTACTCTAAAACTTCACCTTAAAAAAATAAACAGAAACTTGCAAGAGATTGAGAATTTGAGAGGGAGTTAAATTCATTCATCACTAAGCTATGTAAATGTGGTGAAATGATCAACATTTCATGAATCTCTTGTATGAAGTTTCATGGTAGTTCTGATTAGATGATTAATTGCTAGGTATATCGGCTGCGCTTCTGGGAGTGATGGGATCGCGATTCAAGAGGTCGGGTAAGATATTTCCAGCAGGAGTTGTTTCTCTAATGTCGCTTGTTATGACAGGGGGTTACCTCCATGGAATCCTCCGTAGCATGCATTAGATCATGATGTCCATGTTTGTTTGTTTGTTTTTCTGCATAAATAGAGACAGAAATCTGTGGTAGTTTGAGATCTTAAGAGTCCTTGTTCCTTGTTTTTTTGGTTGTTCATGGAACATCAATAAACTTGCTCTTTGGAAATGGAATTCTATTTTGCTTGTGTTTGCTACAGATTCTCTCACAGTTTAATATTGTATTTGTTTCTTTAAAGATCTCTTTTCATTTTCCTTACTTTCTCAAAACATTTGTTACTATAACATTTTTTTTTATGTTAATTCAAAACAATATGCTTATATAACTATATAATATAAAATAGGGTTAAGAACTTATAAACTGTCTGTTTCGTGAAGCCAACAAAGTAGCTGATTTCCTAGCTAAGGATGTTGTGATCTTGGAGGAGACGTTTACAACTCTTTTAGAGCCTCATTCGGACTTGATGCCGATTATTATGTACGATGTGCTCGGTTAACTGAGTCTAGACTTGTAGTTAAGTAGTTACTAGCAAGTTGTTTGTATTCCTTTTCTTACCAAAAAAAAAAAACTTATAAACTGTCTGAAGTTTGCCTAATGTTGCAATTTGGTGTCTGAAGTTTGAAATATTAAATTGGACAATCCCAGGTTTCATTTTCGTTGAAATTTGATGTCTCTGTGAATACTTTAGAGAAGTCAATCCCGACGAAACCGACTGTCAAATTCGAGCTCTCATGCACGCTCCCTTATCGTCACCTTGCCAGGACCGTCACTTAAGAAGCTGGCCAATCCGCACAAGTAAATCCCTCTCCGTTGCCACTAGAAATCACTCAACACCACTTTGTTGGAGACGTTTTTTTTATGTTCAACTTTTGGGTGAAATTTGGCGATTTTGCGAAAAATAAATAGTGATGAATTATAAGTGGTTGAGTCGGTTACAGAAAATCATCGAAGGGAGAGGAAAAAACGTGCGAAGACACCACATTTCAATGAAAATGAAATATGGACTGTCCATTTTAACATTTAAAACTTCAGACACCAAATTTCACCAAATTTCAACCTGGGTAAAACTTCCGACTTTTTGTAAGTTCTTAACCCTATAAAATATAAGTTTTCAATTCAGTACAATCCAATGTTCAAAACGTGCAGTGTGTCAATTACCAGTTACTAATAAAACAAAGCAGAAAAACACAACTAAAAAATCAAGACCACCACACTGGGCCACTACTAAAGACCGTAGCAAGAACATTCCAAACACAAAGAAATGGAAGAAGAATCTTTTATGTTTCAACAAAAATAGACTTAGAAACATAGACAACTTAAGATAAAACCCATCACAAAATACAACAACAATAGTTACTGAAACAACAATAGTGGGAACATTTCATGTTCTACAACATCAGAATCTCAGACAGTAGGTCCACGAAGTACAACACAAAGAGTGTCTGATTAGATTGTTTTCAACTTCGGATACATAACATATATACCTAATAACAAACACATTAGTTAACCAGTACCACCCGAACGAACCAGACACAGTTAATAATAAACGACGGAGGATTGATTACGAGATCATCAAACGAACTGAGCAGCGGTTTTGGGTTGGTTCTCCACACGCGGTTTCTCGAAGCATTCTGTTGAAGCTGCGGTGTTGAGATTAGTCTCTTCTTTGATCTCAGCCATTTTGGTTGTGTATGGTGCCTTGTTCACCAACCTATTGGAGTCAAATATATACAACACCAAAAGGTGTTAGAATTATGTATCTTTTTAATTGTGATCAACATATGCATACCTCTACGGCTCTACCATACATATTTTGGTTAAGAATGTAATAACAGTCTCAATTATATATCATGTTGCTAATCGATATCCCAGATTTAAAATGCTGATATTTATTGTCTTAGCTATCAGATTAGTTGGTTTCCACTTTTTTTCTTAAATTGACGGAACAAAAACAAATCTGATACTTCAAAGAAGTGAAAAATAACATGTTTTTGTTGTTTAAAACACATATTTTTAATGCCAAAATCAGTCGAAAAAAGTGATAATCAAACAATCTGATAGTTTGAACACCAAATATCATCATAAAGAAGATAATGAAAAATACACTAATATAATTAAAATAACATATTTTACTGTCTATGTGTCATCTTTTTGCTTGCGTGGTACTGTCACGTCGACATTTGATAGAAAATTGGATGGAAAGTTACCGAAATAACTATTTATCAACATCTCGATACTCAAGAACTACAAAATGAATCTATCCATAATCATTACCTGTCACGGCGCTTCTCAAAGAATCGCTGAAGGGAGTGCCTCCTTGAAATTGGCAACTCTAAATCAATACATTGTATACCACAATTAGTAAACTTATTATCATAGATCCATAAAAATCAACACTTTGACTAATATAAACTTAACTCCATTCTTACCTGCTTGCAATTTGCAAAGAGGATTGTTCTGGAATGGATTTGGTGAAGCCAAAGGCGATACAGTGCTTTGCATAGAATGAGACCTAGTAAGGATCGGTGATGATGAAGAGAATAGGTAGTTCCCTGTGTTCTTGACCTCATTGGATTTAGCAGCAGCCATAGCAACAAGCATGATTTCACGAACCTTCAGTACGTGAAAAACTAAATTAAACTCTGAATTTAGTAGTAATTTTGAAAATGGTATGCATTTGATGTATGAATTGATGAAGAACTGAAGAAGCTTAATAAGGGTATTGACCTTCTCAGCAGGAATGGAGTCAAAGACGCAAACTTTTCCACCGTAGAAGATGGTCAGCTGATCAGGGGAAATAGCTCTGTGACCATAAAAAACAATAGATTGTTGATTAGAGACATGAAAGATTAGCTAAAGAGTTAACTGAACTTTGGGATGTGAAAAAATTATTTTCTGAAAAATTGCCTTGCTACTAACATAAATCTGTAATTTGCTAACTTCCTCAAATTTTCAGTTACAGTTAGCTCTACAAGTGAAAGAGTATGAACAATTTGCTAGCTGAACTTTTGAAATATGGACAATCTGTTCACTGAACTTTTCCTTTTCATACGCGGATTAGGTCTCACATGGAGTTCATATGCACTTTCCGATCTAGAGTTAAACGAGAGTTCGATGGAGTTAGCAAATTAAGTTTATATTAGTTCAGCTAGCAAATTATTCAAAACCAAAATTTAGTAAGCAAATTATTATTTTTTTTGGCCAAAGTAAGCAAATTATTCAAAAGCAAAAAGTTCAGAACAAAGTATGTAAACATATGTTGCATTTGCAGCTCAAACACATATTCTGCTACTCCTTAACTGAAATTTTGAAAATTGATGTTCAAGCATGACCAAGTTACAATATTTACAATGAATCTTGAATCTTTCCACAATATATTTGCCTTGTTTTCAAATGGAAGCTTTGATTGGTCACAAGTTCTTGACTTTTCCACCTTTTAGTTTTTTCCAATGGCCTGCAGCTAAAATTGGGACCAACAGAATCCTAAAGAAGACTTTACTCATTTCCTCTCCCTCCTTCCAATCTTATGATAAAAAACAGATCTTGATTTGCAGAAAACCTAAATCTGGGTTCAATTCGGTTATACCACATGACTTACCCAACTCCCACAAACCCTAAAACAGAATTTGAATTCTTGAGACCCAATTGCAAATCCACAAGAATTTGACTTTTGAAACCCAGGATCTTCCACAAAGACTATCTATCTCTAACTCTACAACTTTAGTAATTTTCTCATAATTTCACCCTTATATCTCAAGTAAAGTCCATCCTCCAAGTCTATCTCCAGAATTTCAGCATTTTGCTTTCAATTTCGCACAGTGACCGTACAGAAACAATAAAAAAATTACAAATCGAAACGGAAAAATAATTACTGGCTCTGTTTTGCTTATTTCCCAAAATAAAAAAAGAATTTTTTTTCATTCTTCAGTGAGAAATCAACACAGATATTTTGAATTTTTCCAGCAATACCTGGGAGTGGTAGTTTGCTGCTTCTGGTTCTGGACCTCTCCTTCTTCACCAGACTTGATGACATTGCTAAGTTTTGCTTCCATGATCTCAAATCAAGAGAATTAGACACAGAGAGGAATAGTGAGTAGAGACAAAGAGAGAAGGTGTTCTTTGTTTCGGTGGGTTTGGTTTTGTTGCTCAATCAAATCAACTGCTTGCTCTTCATCAACTGTTCATGCTCTTTGGAGGAGAGAGACTTTATGCGATTTCTCCGGTTGTAGAGATTCTTTACATTTGTCCCAATTTTCAATCTGCTTTTTAAATTTTAACACGTGACTGAATTCTGATAAAGAAATACATTTTATGTTTTAATTAATAATTATATATATATTTATAATAATACTATTAATATCAATGTACTTGTAATCTTTTATTATTGTTACCCATAAAAAATAATATTTTATTATTCTACAATTAAAAAAAAATACAGACTGCAATAGATATGGTTAGAACTTAGAGCATCCGCAATGGTTTTTACATAAACCGTATTCTTTAAAATTGTTACGTAAACATTTATGTACACTTTAAGTAATAATAGATGTAAAGTTAAGACACACGTAAAAAATATTTGCTCTGCAATCGTATTACTTAAACATATTCCTTAAATATATTTTATTATTAAATTTTTCAACAACCACCAATAAGATATTAGCATTAATTATAAAATGAATTAATTTATAATTAAAAATAGTTTACTTAATACATAGTGCATTCCTTATATTTAAGGAATGCTTTATGTAAGAACATAAATTTACGTGTGGGTCCCATCTTTAAGGAAAACTATATAAAACCATTGTAAAAAGTTTTTTTTTACTTTACTTAAATAAACATGTAGGGCCCACGTTTACGTAATCTTTACGTAATACCACTGTGGATGCTGTTAGAACTTATAGAACATTCATAATGGGTAAATTTACACGACTATTTGTGTAGCATTAATTAATTATCTATATTCATTCTTATTTTTCCCTCTAAAATCTAAATAGTCTAACTTTTATGTTTTATTATGATGATGAGATAAAGTTAAAATCTATTTCCATATATTATTCAATACTTATATTATATAATAATCAAATTTGGGATATAAAAGTCGTTGTTATTGTTAGAGGTGAATCAATTTAAAATTAAATTAATATTTTTATAAATAGTTGAGGATGTGAAAGTGATATGACTAAAACTGGGATTCTAAATGGCTTTAACCATTGTGAATTTTTTTTTATATATTGATGGCAAAAATAAAAGGATAGATTTTTTTTTAATCTTAAAAACTGATATTATAATAATAATAAAAACGTGGAAATCTATCTATCCAGAAGAACGGTGGGGTATGAACGACATTCCAACATCCAGTTACATTGATTGTCCCGACACGATTAATAACTAGATGTATAAGATGAATGGAGTTTCCAGGTGCAACAACAATAGAAATAGATGACATATATATTAATTAAAATTCTATTATTTTGAATGACCCTTTAGCCAAAGAAATATTTTGGCTGATCCCAAATAAGGAAGGTTGCAATTCCTTAATGAAGATTGAATATGATTCAACAATATAATATATGTGCACAAGAGTTGGGGTTTCAGAAAATTTGACATTTGTTAATAGTAATCCTACTTTACAAGCTAGTCCTTCCGCTAAAAGTGGGTCATTACCGAAAATATATATGAGGATTAGTATAAACTTAGTGTAAATGTCGGATACCAATCACTAAATTTCTCATTTTGCTAATAGAAAAAGGGGAATGATAAACATTCCGAATCCTAGCATCCGACAAATCAAGAATAAGACACAATGGCAGACATTGTAAATATTGCCAACATTGAGGGTATATTTTGATCATCTCACACTCGGAGTTTAATCGGATGTTGGGATTCGGAATGTAAATCATTTTCCATAGAAAAAAACGAATTATGGCGGGTAAATAATACTAACTCCAACGACAGGGTCCGACCGTTTGTGGGTCCACTAAACCGGTCCTCGAGCGGCCGAAGATGCTTCCTGGATAAAGCTAAAACCGTGACTCCGATGACTACCAATCACCATCCAGAACTCCAAACCCGACTTTGAACTCGTCGATCGGAGAACCACCACCTCCGTCGCCGATCGCTGCACCGGTAATCCGTTTACAGAGTGGAGTCTCTCAGATGTCATCACAGGTAGAGCCCCCTCCGTTCCAAGAAGCAGCTCGCTGCGATGTCTGCAAATGCAGCTTCAACACTTTCAGGAGACGCGTAAGTCCTCTATCCTTTGCTGCACCTCCATAGCCTAATCACTGATCCTGATGGCATGCATCTAGTTGATGTGCGTGGAGAGCTTGCTTGGAGTATAGTTTAGTGATCTTGCTGTGATTTCATTGATCTGCCGATCATAGAGTTACCTGGCTAGTTTGAATAGCTTTTGCTTGGATATGATTGATTTCGAGTTTTACGTTCACTGCGGATGAATATGCTAATTAATTCTAATGCATTTGGCGGTATGTTGGGATTTAGAATGCTTGCAATTAAGGAAACTTTGAGGAAACACTTGATGAACAAGTCTCCCTTGGGCCAATTAAATTCTTTGGTGCAGATGTATGCTGGTTTCAATCACTTGACGACTATGAATCTAATTGTAGTTGAGACTTCAAATGTGGCAGTGAAGAGTACCTATTGATGATTGATCTAATGTGAAATAAGGACAATATTTTTAGATTAACACTGGTTAATTTGGTTATATATGTTTTTGGTTGAAATATCGATACATCATACTCAGAGATACTAAAATTCCCTACATTTTCTGGACTGAATTGTTGTCTGCCTGACTATGGCAGCTGCTATTTTCAATTAATCTGGCCAATTTGATTTAGTAGAGGTTGCATGACATAGCAAACTGTAAAAAAATGGATTGTTCGATGCTTAACTGCAATTTCATTTGACTTGTACTCCCAGGTCTTCTTATATGCACGATTCTACAGTTCTGATTTTCAAATATATGTTGACGTTTTCCCTGTAGATCTTATCTCTTTCAGTATCACTTATCCAGTTTTTTCTATTGTCTTGTCTTCTCCCCATGAATTGTACTTATCCAGTTTTTTTTTTTCCATTGTCTTGTCTTCTCCCCATGAAATTGTAGCATCATTGCAGGTGTTGTGGGAGGACATTGTGTTTTGAGCATTCTTCGAACCAAATGGTATGAGAATTGGTAGTGGTCTTTGTTCTGTATGAAATAGAATGATACATTTTCTATTAAAGAAAGCTAAATGAATTCTTTAATGTTGTTTCAAATTTAGGCATTACTACAATTTGGTATCCATACACCAGTGAGAGTTTGTGCTGAATGTTACAACAACTCTTCTAAGTAAGTTTCTTCATGCGGTAAGATGATTACATTTTAGATATTTCTGACTGATCCAAAATTTGGACAACTCAGATTATATTTGAAGTTTCTGATGAAAAGTAATTAGCGCATTGTTTCATTGTTATATATTTTGCTTGGCTTTTTAAATTAGTTAGCCGCATGCAACATCGATCTTAAGTGAACCATTATAGGTCCAACTCTTCTAGATTCAACTCCTTCCAGATCTTTTCCTCTTTCCACAAGTGATGATCCCTCGAGTCTTCTTTAATACAGGAAACCTCGACAGTTGTGATCCCAGGTGAAAGTGAAACATTGTTGCACATTGTCCTCCACTTTTCTTTGCGTTATAATTTGAAATATGTCTTACAAATAAATATCATTTTTCAAGATAACAGATAATTTTGTCACTTTAAAGTTAGATTGTGTGAAACCACCATGGAACTCAAAATCATCATTTTTGTGTCTGCGACTACTCAGCTCTTGGAAGTTGGTTATTCATAGTAGATGTGCACCTCTAGATTATGGATTTACACTTTCCAGTTCCATGGTCCCTCTAATTGGTTTATTTTTCATTGGATCGAAATATTGCAGAGGTCTTGTACACAGGTAGCTAGATATTTAAATGTTTATGTTTGTCCAATCTTTACTTTTCTATTTCTGGCCATATTTTCTGGAACTGATTAATTAACTTGTAGAATTTTCTTTTGCATAGGCCTGTCACAAATGCCTCACAAACTCCTGGAGTTGGTGAAGTATCAGAGTCTATTTCTAGATTAAACGTTGATGCCGATTCCAAGGGAGTACCTGTTGCTGAACATCCCCCAGCTCCAGGTGTCCTTGAGTGCAAGTGCGGAATGCCTCTATGCATTTGCGAGGCTCCAGCTGCTCCAACCAATGTGCCTCCTCAGCAAGTATTGATTCTTAAATTCTCTCTATTTCTCTTGATTTATGCATAATTGTTGGCCAAAGACAAAAATTATGCAGAATTTGACATCCTTACTATAACTGTTTCTGTAGAGTTTTCCTGTCGCTGCTCCATCAAATCCAAGGCCAAAGAAGGCAGAATCTGTTCCTAAGCCTAGGGGGTCCACATCAAACAGCAAAAACTCGTAAGTTATATTCAAGATCTTTCTTTGCCTTCCTTCAAATAACTTTCCCATGATCAATCATAATATCTAGATTGTTACTGTTTGAGAACCAATAACCTTCCTCATATCTTTATTGTTTTCACTTTTAAATTTCATTGATTGAACTAATGCTTAATGAGTTACCAAAAGAGATGCAAAATTCATAATAGATATTTTTGGATAACCTTGCACAACATTCCCTTCATTATTGGGTTTCTTATCAATACAATAATGGAGTGAATCATACTTTTCTCATATTTTGTTTCATTTTTTCTTTGTGAAAATCTTTTGGTTCATTGAAGTACCGCAATACATCACTTTGTTGCATGTGAAATATCATAGTGTGGTCTGTAGGTATTTCATTCATAATGTCATCAGGTAAGTGAGTCCATGAGGAGTAGGCTCTTGCTGCGTATATATAAAGTTTCCTGATTGTGCTGTTTGAAAAATCAATTTTTATATCTCTGACCCCATATGAAGTGTCTACATAAAGTTGTGATCCATATCCCAGGCAGTAGGGCCTGCACCTGGGTTTGTCCCTCCTTTGGTAGAAGATATTTTTATTAACTCTCAAACCTCGAGAGTTTTGCTCACCCTATTTCCCTAAAACTAGATCATGATACTTACCAATCGAGTTCTTAAAATGCATTAAGATCCTGAAAGGAATGATTATTCAACTTTATCTCGTTATTTGGAAAATTAAGTATATGGAAAGTAGACAGTAATTTGTAGCCTGTATTTTTTAAGAATTTCGACGTAATTGCTGCCTCTGTATGAGATGTATTCTTATTAACTACTGCATTTGCAGTCTTAATGCCAGTCAGGAAATAAATGGTGCTTCAGACAAACCTAAGATGGATTACGTAGTGAATGGCGAGGTATTCCTGTTTCATTTTCCTCTTGATCAATGTAGATGACCGATTCATGGAAATATGCTGTTGCTTTTTTATGTTTGCATGAACTCATCTGCTGACTGCTTTATACATCAATGCTTAAACTTAAGAAGCTACTAGACCCAGTTTTTTGGCCCATGTAAATTCTTATCATGCTATACCCAATTTAATTATTTTAGAAATCATTTGTATGGCTTAATCTAAGAAGGTACTAGATCCTGTAGGGTAGGGCCTCTTGTTAAGGTCGGTCCATGGGTATGACTTGACTTAGCTTTGGCTGTATTGTTTATGGTCATTGGTACATGAAAAGTTTCTTTATTAAAGTCTGCATTGCATGTGAGAAGACTTAGACTCCCATGTTGGAAAAGTGAAGAAAAACATGGCATATAAGTTGGAGGGGTTCCACCCCCAACCTGACCTCAAAGTCTCTGGGTTGGGAAGTGTCCATCTGACTTTTACCAGGGTTAAATTTATACACAGAAGAAAAGAAAAAAAAAAAAAAAGAAAGGAAAAAAAATTATAATCAAATTTAATCTTTCTATCTAGGGTTTGAGAGAAGCAATAAAAAATGACGACGCCGCAGCAGTAAGAAAGCTTCTTCGGGAGGTATAAACTATAAACCATCATAATCCATTACTAACTTCGGTTCTGAAGGTATATAACCACATTTGCTGTGGCAGGGTGTCGATGCAAATTACTGTGATAAACAAGGAATGTCATTGCTACATCTGGTACTTCCTACCCGAATTAGCCGTGCTTTCTCAATTTGCATTCTCTATCCTGTTGTTTTCCAATTAAAGGGATGGCAAAATAGTTTTACACTTTTACTAATTAACCTTTTCCTGCAGGCAGCAGTATTTAACCGAACTGACATTGCTTTCATACTAATGGATTCTGGAGCAAACCTGGACAGCCGGAATGCACAAGGTAAACACCAGATATTAAATTCCCACTAGACTGCCTCATTGCCCTTTAATTACCCTAGTAACTGAGAAATTATTCAATACAGCTGAGGTAACTGCTGGAGCCTAGCTGTTACCACTTCAGCCAATCACTAGGCGACACGTGGCAAGAATTTCCTGACATATGAACAACTGTCACATAGTGATTGGCTGAAGTGGTAACAGCTAGGCTCAAGCTGTTACCTCAGCTGTATTAAATAATCTCCTAGTAACCATTGCTGATCTGGCTTTTTAAAGATTTTTATCAAGTAGATTTGCAAAATGTTACTTTGCAATTATTCTCAAACAATTTCTATAATGCATCTCCAAATAGTCCCCTACTGCAACTACATTATTCGCGCCCCTGCAAAAATAATATTCGATACAAATGTTGATTCGTTTTTTTTACAGGTGAAACTCCACTAGATTGTGCAGCAGCCACCTTGCAGTACAAGATGAGGAAAAGGATACAAGAGAGCAACTAGCCCCTTTCCCTTCCCAGATTCTCGAGGAGGATCAAATACGCGTCAATCCAAAGCTAAGGATCAAACCGGGTTTCTTCTCTCAAACTTATCTTCTCCCTCTTCTTGTGTGTTAATCTATCTCCTCAAAGCCAAGTGATAACTTATCTTCTTCCACTACCATTATCAGTATCACCTTTCTTCTTTCCATGTATCCAACCATGTGTGCGAACTTTTAAGTGTTCTTTTTCATCAGCCAATCTCAGAGTATCGTTAATTTGTACAAGATAAGATTTTTCGCACGAATGTTGCCTGCTTTAAAGAGAGTGGTAGGTGCAGTCGTTTTCGTTTGGGTGCTTGCACAAAGATAGCATAACAGAGGGGAGCATCAGCAACTTTAGCCTCATGGCTTTATCGAAAGTAAGTCGGGGCCGTAAATTAGATTGGTAAAAGAAAAAGGACCTAGTTTGTCGAAAGCAAAAGTAAATGGTTCATCTTTTGGTAGATGGGTTCACTTCACTTTAATAGATTGGGAGCAAATCAAATGATAAAGATGGCTTATCTTGTTACTGTTAGTTTTATATCTTTGTTATATGTCATCAGTGATGGCATATGATAAAGGGGCTTGCTTGATGGGGTAGTGTTGAAGGGTTTGGTGGTGGAATCCTACGAAGGTGCTGATACATGTGTCGGTCACTTCTTCCATGTTGTTTAAAGTTATAATAGTGGTCGGTCATAGTTTATGGAGTCATATAGTAGTAATCAATCTATTAACTAATTATTATAATGTTAGATTGACGCGTATGACTTAAAATGTTAGTCAGGTTTTCTTTCCCGGAAACTCACAAAAAATAATAAAAATAAAATCTGAAACACCTTTTAATAATAATGGAAATGAACATATTTAGTGTATCAAGTTACCTTAGAATTAAATTGTCACTTTCGACTGTTTTAATTTTTAACTTTGTTGCTATTTAGTGTCTCCGTCAAATTTTAGTGTTAAGTTTAACAGAAACTGATCATGTGCTGGTCACATGACTGAATAAATTTGAAATTTCCTAAATTATCTCAAAATGCTCGGAATCGTTGGACTTGGAATCAAGTGGGTGGCCGGAATTGGGGTGGCTCGAAATCGGAAGTGGTTGACGAGAGTCAGAGGTGGGTAACCGGAATCAGACGGGTAGTTTTGAAAAAGAAAAACATAAGGGATTAAACTGTCTTTTCGTCTCAGTCTGTCAATGTTGAAAACCAAATCGCAACAAAATTGAAACTTGTGACACTAAATATTAACAATTTAATCATGAAACATTAAACTGACTTATGTGGTAAATCTGAAACACTAAATAAGGTTTTTCCCTAATAATAATATAAAACTGAGACATTTAAAATTAATTTGATGCAAACTTGGAGCGTGATTAGGTTATTAACCGTTTTTTCTATTGAAAAGTAGGCAGATAAACCATTATTTGCTCATATTTATTATTATTGAAGTCGTTCTAGTTGATTCTTTGAAATGATTCGCACAAATGTTGGTGTATGCATCACAACCTCTTATTTCTTTCCGATATAGTACAAATTAAAGTATGAAGTGATATAATTAACTTTAGATTTGTTATATAAAGTTAAGATTGATCAAATGTATTGGTCTAAAATTAAATAAATAAACAATAATACATCTCCGCATTTACCTAACAATAACATGATAGATGAGCAGAGCAATGCAAAGAAAAGCAACCCAAAATAAAAGTAGCAAAAAGTTAGCGTGTGAGGTCAGCAATGACTACTACAGTTGAGCCTTTTTGTTTTCCACCTAACGATATTATTATCATTCATCTATACGTATATGTATGTAATAATGCATATAGTTTTTTAAGGAAACAAAAAATTCCTTCAACATTAATCGCTTAAAAAATAATTTAACTTTGAAGAATTCAACTTAGAACACCATTATTTTAATCTTTGAGCTTGCTGAGTCATCATGTATGTATTTGCCAAATCCATATAATCATATATGAAAATTAATTTGGCAAAAAATATGAAATTTAATTTAAAATTAATAAAGATACCAAGCCCAACCATTAAAGTAATGTATAAATTTGAAAATTGGGCAGTATTGAATATTGATTGACTCCTAATGATATACCAAATCAAGTGACCAAATCTGAGTCATTGACACCTCACACACTCTCCCTAAAAGCTAATTAAAGCAAACAGACAAAGATATAAAGCAAAAGCCACCATGTACGCTGACGTCACCTTTCTTTTTTTCATACTCTTTATAAGCAACCCAATAGCCATTGCTAACTTCCCCTCCCTTCTCTTCCATTCTCTTCTCCAACATTGCATTTCGAGATTACTTAGCCTCTAAGGTAGCATTTCGAGATAACTTAGCCTCTAAGGTACATACACATCTTATGTTGTACCCTGTCCGAAGCTACAACACAATGGGTTTCGTCATAGAAGACTCTTGCTTGGTGTTCACGCATCTTCTCTACAAGACAGCCTTAGCATTTGCTCTCCTAAGGTGGGCCCTATCATGGGCAACCCGGGTTAGGGACATGATCGACCGGTGGTACGACCACCCTACTACGATGCACCCTCATCCTTCGCTGTCGCCATGTTCTCAGATGATCAAGGACATCCTAGGTGTCACGACGTATAGTGACGTCACCGACAGACTGCCACATGTCAGCGACTCGTGTGCGATCTGCTTGGGTTCACTAGCGGGGCCCGATCAGGTCAGGGAGCTCAGGAACTGCTGCCATGTGTACCATAGTGACTGTATTGACAGGTGGGTTGACCACCATGACGAGGATTCTGATGCGAACCAAAAGAGTTGCCCGCTCTGTCGGGCCCCGTTGGTGGGTTCGTTAGCGTGTCAGGGTCTGGACCAATGGGACGAGTCTGAATCGGAACCGAGCTGGACTGTAGAGAGAATACTCTATCTATTTGGAGATGACATACCATTTTGAATGAGATTGAGTGTTTATGAATTTAAGATGGTTTGATTAGTACAAAGTTTTGAGTATTTAGGGTGAAGTAAATGGTACCTAACTAGTGAGTAGTAAACCCTATTTGGGTTTGGTGATGATACATTTGTAAATAGCAAGATTTGTGGTAGCTTTAGTTTCATATTTTATTATTTTGGTAAGTTTATGCAACAATTCTAATTGCATTTAGATGTTAATGTTATTATATTTAACTAGTGATTCACTTGTATTTTTTTTTTCATCTATTATATTCGAAAATAACGTACCGTTACGAAAACAAAAAAAATCACCATACTTAATTCGATCCGATCGTGGACTCCACGGCCCGTAACTATCTCAGACCAATTTAAGTATATGACCGATAACGGTAATAATATTTCAAAGGGTTAATTTTTTAACCTATAACGGTCCGTAGCTGGTCTTTCTATATTGTGCAAAAAGGTAGCTCCGCCCATTTTTCCGTTAGCCTTGGACTGAAAATACTTAAAAAATTATTAAAAACACTTAAAGTTTTACTATAATAATATAATGACGTGATATTTTATGTAAAATAAAATTTTCAAATAATACATGTTAAGAAATATATAAAAGAAATAATTTCGCTTAAAAAAAATGTAAAAAATTTACATGACATAAAATTTTTAAAAAAATTAATTTTAATTTTTGAAATTTGGGGCTATATTTAACATATATATTATGTATCATTCTAAAATTTTGTTCAAGATTTATAATAAATTTATATAAAAGTTGAGATTAATTTAAAATCATAGTAGAACTTTTTGGTAATTTTAGAAAATATATTCCGTCCATAATTAACCGGAAAATTAACGGAGCTAGCAAATGACACATTAACAAAAGTCCGGCTACTAATTTGCTTAAAAAAAAAAGAGTTCAACTAAAATAAATTGAGCTAGTAATTTGGTATATAACCCTATTTCAAATGAACTCGGCCTAAAACGGATTGGTTTGATCCTAGACTCTGTCTATTATAATTTTTTTCAACTGCCCAAAATATGGCCCAATTTCTTTCTGGGCCCAAACGTGAAAAGTCAGCATTTCGTTGTTGCGCTCGTTTAATTCATTCTTGCTTTCAAACCATCGATCAACGTCTAAACTGTCTCTGTAGATCGATTTTCCCCGACCATCTATCATCCATTGAAACCAAAAGCAACGAGATTCCGGAGAGCTCTCAGCTACAAACACACAGATCCATCGATCAATCCCTGTGGATGTTTTCTCACTCGGATCTCCGTTCCCATTAGAGGTAACGTTGCAATCTGCTACTTCCAGATCCGCAGTTTAAGGTTACAGAGATAGCTGCACAATTCCATTTCATGATCGGGAGAATTTCTTGAGCTCATCTCTTAGCTGTGCGGATCACTCGTTTTCATTGGAGATGGAAGATTTTTTGAGCTTTGGTTCCATTTCGTGCATTGGTACATGATGTTGTGTTTGCATGGGCAGGTGTAGATTGAGCTTTGGAATCTACAATGGCGGGTGCCGCTGCCGGTGGGTTTGTCACCAGAGCATTCGAGTCGATGCTCAAGGAATGTTCAAGTACCAAGAAGTACCCTGATCTTCAGAAGGCCATCCAGTCTTGCATTGGTTAGTTTTGTTTGTTAATTAAGCTTACTTTTACTTGAATTTCATCGAGCACTTGCCATGGTTCTGTTTTCTACGGAATGCACTTGCAATCACATTGGCCATTCTATCTCTTGGAAGAGAAATGTGATATGAAATTGAAATTTCAGCTGCTTTTTCCATTTTATGTTACTGGGTTCGGATTTTTTATTATCATCCCTTATGAGCAAATGGCGCTGGATTCAGTAATCATCTCGACTCTTTTGTGGAGTATTCTGAATTCGGCGCTGCGGAACCCGATTTTTATTTATAAAAATGATGGGTATATGAGCACAAAATCTTGAAATATCAAATCCTGTTGCACTATTTCCACACTAGGTCTTCTCAGTAAGACATAGCATCTTACTTTGATCACCCAGAAAATGAAGGTTCATTGCAGTTGAGTAAGCAAAATATTTTGAAACTCTTATATTGACTATAAGCGGCCAGTATCAGCCAGAATTTCACGAAATTGGGATTTCAATATATGGAATTTCTGTAACACTTTAGTATTCCATCTGCTGAAAACTGTGTAGGTTTAGGTTTCTAATTTCTTAATTGAAATAGTTATTCTTTGATCTTCCGAATTCCAACAAAGGAAAACAGGGGCTGGTTTCTTTTCTCTGTGACTGCATTGATTGATTATTAAGCAGTTGATTTAGACCTGTTGTTTTATTGGGAGTATTGGGGATCTTTATTTCAGAGGAGGATTCCAGCATAAATGTTTCTGCTTCCGTGCATTTGTAACCTCTTTTATTAGTCATTTGAACCTTCCAATTGTGGACGGTTAACTTTGTTCTCATTATGGCTGATCCGGCCAGATAATGCAAAAGAAAGCAGCCAGGATCCAGCCCAAACTGAGGCAAAACAATCGGCACCGTTGGCTGGAGATGGAAGGTACGCATTCTAAGTGGGGACGACTAAATACAGGATTTTCATGGCATTATTATTTGATTCCTAAAGTCAATAGTTTGAATAGTTAATATGAGTTTGAGGAACTCTAAGCTAGCTTCTGAACATTGTCAATTGTTTTTCTTCTTGAAATTGTGCACCATCACTTATTTTGGGCTTTCCGCAAATTCTCAAATTTATGGCTGGATTAACCTTTGATTTCATGTTTCATCAAAATGCTCTTAGTTGCTGTAATTTTATCCATCTCTCGTTGAAGACCATTATCTCCAACTCGGTAGTTAGAATAACCTTTTTCAACAAAAAAGATAAGATAAAGAGAAGAATCTTTTGCTTCGATTAATCCTTATATGGTTATAATGCTGCAACCGTCACTGATAAGGCTTTCCTGGGCTCACTCATTTATTGTCTTGAAAAATCTAGTTTACCAATATATAGATATCATAATTATAGAACACTTTCCGCGTGCTCATGTATCTTCCAACTTTCTCTCCATGTGTAGTTCTGGTGAACCCGAAGGCGGAGTTGAAAAAGAAGGAACAGGATCAGGCATTGTTGGTGCAACCACCGTTAAAACTGGAGCTATAACAGCTACATTAGCGAGTGCCGGAAACACTTTAGATGGTGCTCAGGCAGAGCTTGTTTTGAATCCTCTTCGACTTGCATTTGACACAAAGAACTTGAAGATCTTGGAACCTGCTCTTGATTGTCTTCATGTACGTAATATACTTTCCATGGCTCATTTTGAATCATACTTATCTTTGATATTGATCAAAGTCAGAGTTTCAACGTGCTTGGAGTTTTCTTTTATCTGTAAATGTTTTTAACTGTATTCAAGAAAGCTACGAAAGTAATACTAATGATACGTAAAACTGTATTCAAGAAAGCTACGAAAGTAATACTAATGATACGTAAATTTTTTTAGGGTTTAGAGATAGATACAATGATAATTGACTTATGTGTTTAAGTGACTGATTTTCCTGGCTATACTGACAATTATTTATGAAAATTGTATTTTTAACCTTCCTCTTATGTTCTGAAATTTTGTTTAAGTGATAAGTTGATCTTGTTCTTACCGAGAATAGTCCAGAGTTTAATTTATTCCAAATGAGCTGGGTTTATTCCTTGTTTATCTTCTGTTGCAAACCTCTATTGGGGTTTAGGGCTAACTAGTTTCTGGACCTAATAATTTTACAGAAACTAATAGCATATGATCATTTGGAGGGGGATCCAGGTCTGGAAGGTGGTAAAAATGTTCCGCTTTTAACAGACATTTTGACAATGGTCTGTAATTCAATTGATAATTCATCTCCTGACAGGTATGTTATCTGCTGGATTGATAATTTCTCTTACATATATATATATATTCCCTCATTATGCTTGTTTACCTTTGAGAATAAAATTTGCAGTACCATTTTGCTTGTATTGAAGCTCCTTCTTACGGCTGTAGCATCAGCTAAGTTCAGAGGTATGTATGATATTGTTTTTGAATAATTTTCTATTGAACCTACAAGTTATAAGGCTTCAGTTTGCTTGTGTTGTTATATGGGGACAGAGCCACAGTATCCTGCTACCTTATCCTATATTTTGGATTCGGTTGACATAATATTTTTGTGTAGTTATGGCCTAATGCACTATATCTTCATTTTGACTCGGGATTTTTTAACTGCAGTACACGGCGAGTCTTTACTTGGAGTTATAAGGGTTTGCTACAATATTGCGCTGAACAGGTACAATTGCTAACCTGACACAGCATTTTCTAAAATTTGCTCGATTATAATAGAGGCAATGTCTGAAGGTGCTGATGTTTGAACTTATCTGCAGCAAAAATCCAATTAACCAAGCCACGTCAAAGGCAATGTTAACCCAGATCATAAGCATTGTATTTCGAAGAATGGAGACAGATTTGGTGGGGTATCCTTTTTTTTTTAATCAAATGCAAACCAATTTATTGTATATTCCCTCTTCTTGTGAATAAAGTTTCTCTAGAGTAGGATTTAATCGAAGACAACTTTCAGGTTACTGCTCCATCAGGTTCTGCTGGAAATCCAGAAGCTGGTTCGCAAGAAAACATGGAAGCAGGGGTTGAAACTTCGTCAAGTGATCAAAATGAGAAATCAACAACATTAGGTGACGCATTAAGTCAAGCAAAAGAGTCATCTCTGGCATCTGTTGAGGAGCTGCAGAGTCTTGCTGGTGGGGCTGATATCAAGGTGAATTGGCTATCAAGCTCTATTTTCTCTTACTATCAAGTCTGCTCTTTAACTTAAGCCCAATGACTCTGTATGACCTGGAGATCATGAGATTTTAAGGATATATCAGAGATCTTTCACTGATGACTTCTGAACTGAGGTTAGAAATGAGTTTAAACTCATCTAATGATGAAAAGAACTGGTAGAGTCTTGAGTCTAAGGAGCCTAAATGATTTTTAAGCAAGGAGCTTCAAACAGGTTAGCTTTGTCTAGTGAGTGGGGATCCAGAGGAAGAACACTTATTATAACAGGAATTTGCATACGTTCATGGACACTATAGAATTGTCCATGACCAGTCTCTGTATTTTCCCATTTGTGTAAATCTTGCTCATTTTGGTGCCTATTAGGGATATTATCTAACCTTACCATTAAAAAAAAGTACTTGATCAACCCAGAGCTTTTTTATATTGGACAGCCAATTTACACCTTGCTCCTCTGTTTAAGTTGTTTGTGTTAGATTTTTTTCTTTTGATTTCAAATATACAAGTTACTTATATGAAACCATGCTTTTACTATGTTTTCACTTTACAGGGTCTGGAGGCTGTTCTTGACAAGGCTGTCAATACTGAAGACGGAAAAAAGATTACTCGGTATTTGAATGGCATTTTCTCGTGATACTACAATTGATTCCTACATTTAGTTTATTACCATGTCCATAAGATTACTACACTTGCACTAATTATTATGTTCGGTTTTGCTATCAAGAATAAAAATATTTCGACCATAGTTTTTGTTGAATTTAAGTGGTGGTTTTTTAAGTGTTTGGGTCTATATGCAACCCAAAAGTTTAAGCGGACAGGTAGCTGGATTCCTCACGCGTATATTGCATACTTTTTCACTTGTTGTAATTGTAATCAATATGTTCTTCTAACTCATCATATGCACGATGTGGACTTCTTAGCACTGGCGTTTTTATTTTACCTTTTACGTGCACCTGGTCCCAGTAGGGACTTAAATATTAGGTGTAGTTCAACGGTAGAACTACACCTAATATTTAAGCCCCTACTTCTACCAGCTTTTTTACAATTTATGGTATGGTTTGACAAAATTGATATTTTGGGTAAAAGGAAATGAGTACTGTGTTGTTTACCATTCCTGGATATGATGATTGGAACATTTCCCTAAACCTGTTCTCTTTGTGTTGCTCTCGATGAAATTTGCGGTGGTTTGATTCCTTTGCTTCTGTCTATAACAAATAAATCCTTTACCCTTTACCCTAAACTATCTTATGTTGAAACAGGGGGATTGACCTTGAAAGCATGAGCATCGGACAACGTGATGCTTTGTTGGTATTCCGCACCCTTTGCAAGGTTTGTTGGTTTGGGTAGTTTTCGCACATTACTGTTTATGAGAACTCCTCTCCTGAATTGTGGTTGATGAACATTGCAGATGGGTATGAAGGAAGATACTGATGAAGTGACAGCAAAGACTCGAATCCTTTCCCTTGAACTCCTCCAGGTTTGTTGACCCACTAGTAACTGCCTTTGCTTTCACTAGTGTAAAGCTATATCAAGCACATGACTTTAGTTGTAATAATTTGACCTTTTTTATAAGGGAGTTTGTTATGGTGAGGTAAAGTTATGTGGCTTTTTCACAGGGATTACTGGAAGGTGTTAGCCATTCATTTACCAAAAACTTCCATTTTATTGACTCGGTGAAAGCGTATCTTTCCTACGCATTGTTGCGGGCTTCAGTTTCTCAGTCCCCTGCTATTTTTCAGGTTCTTATTATTTTGATGTTATTGTCCTTATTTAGATCTACTTAACAAATTTGGCTCGCAGTTTCATCTTTCGTTCTGTCTTTCCCTTTCTTTTTGCAGTATGCAGCTGGCATCTTCTCAGTCCTTTTGTTGCGGTTTAGAGAAAGTCTGAAAGTATGCCTCATGCTAAGATACTTAAATATTTTGATTTGAAGATCTTCTTATTAGTTTGCTAAATAATCCTTCCTATTTATTATGAGCTTTTCAGGGTGAAATTGGCATATTTTTTCCCTTGATAATTGTGCGATCACTGGATGGCCATGAAACTCCAAGTAGCCAGAAATTAAGCGTTCTTAGGTATGGTACATCTTTCTTAATGCTTGGTTAAGTTGATTAATATATTCTCTATAAATTTTGTGGAAAATGGTTTAGGCAGCTAATATTCCGAGTTTTTTTGTGAATAATGGCCATCTATTTCCTGCAGGATGCTTGAAAAAGTATGCAAGGATCCGCAGTTGCTCATCGATATATTTGTGAATTATGACTGTGATCTTGAGGCACCGAATCTGTTTGAGCGCATGGTAGGATCTAGCTCATTGTTTTAGTATTCTCTTTCTCCATTTGGATGGAATTTTCCGTCTTTAGGGTTCTAGCATTTAATTCCATGACATGATAACTCTTTTTTTTTTTTTTTTTTTTTTTTTTTTTTTTTTAATGATTCCTTAGGTGACGACGTTGTCAAAGTTAGCACAAGGGACACTCAATGCAGATCCAAATGCTGCTGTTGTTTCCCAGACAGCTTCTGTTAAGGGCTCGTCACTTCAGGTAGTTTACTCGTTTCCTGATGTTGTGAAATATCAATTCTATTATAAATTTCCCGTATTTGTCTTCTTCCCTACCTAAGAAAGAGGACCTTGACCAACAATCTGCTCTTGTACTCTTTAGTGCTTGGTCAATGTGATTAAATCACTGGTTGATTGGGAGAAGAAGTACCACGCATCTCACAAGCAGAATACTAGCCCTCAATCTATTGGAGAAGATGCCTCAGCGAGGGAGCCAATGGAGATGAAAAACAGGGATGACGTACCGAGCAACTTTGAGAAGGCAAAGGCTCATAAATCTACAACAGAAGCTGCCATTGCCGAGGCAAGTTTTCTTATGTGTTGGATGCTAGTGTCATGCTATGAAGATCATTGAGTTTCTTTTAACATAATTTGATGGGAGACTACGCTGGTATTACACCTTGATCCCTGAATGATCAATTTAAGATGATTATAATCTTATTTATAAGCATCTACCAAGAGGTTGAATACTTAGTTGTTTTTGTAATCCTTCTGCTTCTGTCCCTTAATATCAGTCTATTTATGTGATTAGTAAGGTGCCGTGTATAGAATAGTCAAACAAGGAATACAATAACAAAATAGCTTTTGCAAACTTGCCTTTCAAAGCTACCTGGGACCCGTCTTCTCCATGATGCCTTTGTTTTAACCACTGAGATTCACAGTTAGAAAAGTTGACTCTAACTGAAGGCATTATTGATTTTTAACATTGTCTGTCTGACAAACTAAATAAGCTAGGAACTTCAGAAGGGGGCGTGATATGATTTTGGTTTTGCATCTATGATCTTTCATCTGCAGAGAAATGTTGCTGATTAACTATCTTTTTGTTGCAGTTCAACAGGAAACCAGTAAAGGGCATAGAGCTATTGATATCAAACAAATTGGTGGAGAATACACCTGTGTCAGTTGCACAGTTTCTGAAAAATACATCAAGTCTGGACAAGGTGAAATCTTTAATCTCGTTCACTTGTTCACTGACTGTGGCATGGGTTTCTGGCGTGCTTTTGATGGAGTGTCCTTCTCAAGGTTTGTTGATATTTATTTGTGCAGGCTATGATTGGTGATTATTTGGGCCAGCATGAGGAATTTCCCCTTGCTGTCATGCATGCATACGTGGAGTCGATGAATTTTTCAGGAATGAAATTTGATGTTGCAATCCGGGAATTCCTTAAAGGATTCCGACTTCCAGGAGAAGCTCAAAAGATAGATCGGATTATGGAAAAATTTGCAGAGAGGTATACCACTTATTCACATGTGTGGTTTTTTTCTTTTTGGCTTTCTGTTGTCATTTGGTTGAAGATTCAATACTCACACGAACTTTTCTGCATATATGTTGAATTGTTGATATTTAAATTAACATGAAATTCCACATAGTATCTGGCTATATTTGATAAAAGAAAAAACTCAAGATGATGAGTAATGTAACTGATCTTACTTAAATAACTTTTTTTAAAAAACTTAAATGAATGGGATTTCCGCCTAAATCCCGTAGGTGGTTATTTACTGAAATCTACTTGAGGATTAAACTGTACAGGGCATGAAAGAACTTGTGAAGTGTTACTTGCATTAAGCATCAAAATATTAAGTTGAAGGGAGCTGGAAATGGTTTTTGCTGGCTTTTTCATTGAGTTTTTTGTTTTAGTTTTTGTGTGGTTATATTCTATTCAGTATCTATGTGATCAACTGATCATGCAGATACAAACTCTATTTTTTTATGTTAGCATTGGCATCTTAATCTTATTTTGAGTGTTGACTGGATTGTACATCTGCAATTAACAGTGAATGTCATTCAACTTTTTATTTGTTCTCTTTGGCAGGTACTGTGCAGATAATCCAGGCCTTTTTGCTAATGCGGATACTGCATATGTTCTTGCATATGCAGTTATAATGTTGAATACTGATGCTCACAACCCAATGGTTTGGCCTAAAATGTCAAAAGCGGATTTTGTACGTATGAATGCCACGAATGACAGCGACGCAAGTACCCCGACAGAGCTTCTTGAGGAGATCTATGATTCTATTGTTAAAGAAGAGATAAAAATGAAGGATGAAACTGCTGGCGTCGGGAAATCAAGCAGATTGAAGCCAGAAAGTGAGGAGAGGGGTCGTCTTGTTAGTATTTTGAATCTGGCTCTCCCTAAAAGCAAATCAACAGCTGACGCAAAGTCCGAGAGTGAAGCTATTGTTAAGCAAACACAGGCTATTTTCCGGAAGCAAGGAATCAAGAGAGGAGTTTTTTATACTACAGAGGAAATTGAACTCGTTAGGCCTATGGTTGAAGCTGTGGGATGGCCTTTGCTTGCTACTTTCTCCGTCACAATGGAGGAAGGGGATAATAAGCCCAGGGTTGTTCTATGTATGGAAGGTTTCAAAGCTGGAATACACATCACACATGTTCTTGGAATGGATACTATGCGTTACGCTTTTATAACGTCCCTGGTTAGGTATGTTGCTAGAATTTTTTTCATTTTTTATGATCGTTTGATCCTTAGATGCTCACTTTTTCTGCAGTCACTTTATTGCTTTAACAAATTATCAGGATATATGTGGTCTAATTTTGTGTGCGCAAATTATTGGGAACCTAAATCTTAGTCTTGAGGAGTTAAATTATCTGGAAAGTCATATGGGATGTTCACTGTATTTTTCTGCTGAATTTTACATTGGTAAAAAGATTCATACATATTGCTGGATGGGCCTTTCATTTGTTGATGTGGATACGACTTTATAGTGTGCCTCGGTTATTTGGTTGAGTGAGAATGTGAAAACATAGTCGGGTTTCCTGGGTATGAAGTAGGTACTAAATATTTATACGATGTGTCTGTTTTTATCCATGAAGATGAGACCAGGTAACTTGGCGCATTATTTAAAAGAAGGGTCCATGTTTGATGAAAATTATAGCTTATGGAAGCAATACATCTTCCTGTTACGTACATAAGGAACAGCGTGGAAGTTCATATAGTTGTTTGTGATTTTCAGATTTACTTTCTTGCATGCTCCAAAGGCTATGAGGAGCAAGAATGTGGAAGCATTACGCACTCTACTTTCTCTTTGTGAGACAGATGTTAGTTCTCTTCAGGATACATGGAATGCTGTACTTGAATGTGTCTCTCGACTTGAATACATAACATCAACTCCATCTATTGCTGCAACTGTCATGTACGGATCAAATCAAATCTCCAGAGATGCAGTTCTTCAATCTTTGAGGGAGCTTGCTGGGAAACCTACAGAGCAAGTATTTGTTAATAGTGTTAAGTTGCCTAGTGATACTGTTGTGGAGTTCTTCAATGCTCTATGTGGTGTCTCAGCTGAAGAACTGAAACAAAATCCAGCCCGAGTTTTCAGCTTGCAAAAGCTTGTAGAGATCAGTTATTACAATATGGCCCGTATACGCATGGTACTGCTTCTAATCTCTTCATCTCATGTTTGCGATAGTAGTTCTGAGCCTCTGATTCATAAAAGGAGGTTTGTGATAATGGTTTCATTCATTTGCTTTTTACACTTTTGTTCCTAAAAATGTGTGAAGTCTCTGACCAGCTAAATAAATCAGGATTTGTGTGTACGAGGAAAGGACAAGCTCTAGAGAACTGAATGTTTTTGCCTTCTAATTCCTTTGCAGAATATAGAAAACTATGTGGATCTTTCAAGTTGGAAAACTTTATCCTCAGTTCTTATGAGTAACTCAGGGTGTAAGTTAGTCAGTAAAGAGGATATTAAACATGTATACATTTTCAAAGGAATAGCACCTACAAAAAAGAGATGAAGGACCTTCTGACCTTCAAGGCCACATTTATTTTGCATAGAAGAGAATAGGTTTTCTACATTTGCAGCGGTGGCTAGATGAGAAGCTATTGAAAGGGCTGTAACTTCCTGATGGTGTTCTGTTGTTGCTCATATCCTGTTAGAGTTTGTAGGAGTTCTTAATGCATGAGTTGTAGCTTCTAATATCATATGCAGTCATATTTTGTCCTTTTGGCTTTTCAGCATCAAAGTCATCAGCTTAAGTACCTGTTTTAAGATATTTATGTATGGTCGTTGTTGTGTAGATAGGTTACATTCTATTTTCTCCAGTTCCAAGAGATATTCTTCTTGATGACCTGCTATTGGACTCTCAACTGCAGGTTTGGGCTAGGATATGGTCTGTCTTGGCAAATCATTTTATTACAGCTGGGAGCCATCATGATGAGAAAATCTCAATGTATGCCATAGATTCTCTTAGGCAGCTTGGTATGAAATATTTAGAACGTGCTGAACTTGCAAATTTCACTTTCCAAAACGACATCCTCAAGCCATTTGTCGTATTGATGCGGAATAGTCGAAGTGAATCCTTAAGGCGGTTGATTGTTGACTGCATCGTTCAAGTATGTAAAATTTATTACACTATTAATTACGTCTTGGTTATTTGATATGGTCTTCATTTATTAACTCTATTCCTTTGCTCTTTTTTGTCCTCTATTTCAGATGATAAAATCTAAAGTCGGAAGCATTAAGTCTGGGTGGCATAGTGTCTTTATGATATTTACTGCTGCAGCAGATGATGAATTAGAATCTATTGTTGAGTCTGCATTTGAGAATGTAGAACAAGGTAGAATTTAGATTTGTTATTCTTGTCTGCTTATAGAAGTGCATGAATGATATAGAACAATCTTTATAAGCCTGATTTTATAATGCCATGTATGTTGCAGTTATTCTGGAACACTTCGATCAAGTAGTTGGGGACTGCTTTATGGACTGCGTAAACTGCCTTATAAGGTTTGCAAACAACAAGACTTCTCACCGTATAAGTCTTAAGGCAATTGCTCTTCTCCGGATATGTGAGGATCGCCTGGCTGAGGTAAGTTTGAAGCAACTCTGTTAGCAAGGTCTGTTTTCACGGATTATCACTTTCTACTGCCTTATTTTTCTTTCCTTTAAGCAGTAATTTAAATTTGGTTATTGGCCACTTTTCTCTTGGTGAAGGTGATAACTGTTTAAGTTAAATACAAATGTCATAAATATTATAAGACAGCAGTAAGAAACTTGTAGCTGCAATCTTGTCAAGTTGTGAATGACCCAAGCTCAATAGCATCTCAAGCTCCACTTTGGCAGATCCATCTTATAATGCATTAATATTGGACATCAAATTTAGTTTGAATCTTCTGTCCCTCCAACCACTATTAAATTGAATCCCTTATATTTGAAAACTCAATCTTTATGCTGTTGATCCATGCTCGAGCACAACATAGTAAATTTGATCTGTATGTTTGGTTTTCACGTATAAATCATCCCTTAGGCATCTCGATACAGTGAATAGCTTTGGAGAATCACAGAATGTTATCAAAATCTTAGTTGATGTGGCACTTAAGCATCCTCAACTAAATTGCGTGCTGCTTGATATAGGGCCTAATACCTGGTGGTGCTCTGAAGCCTATTGATACTGAAGGGGATGTAAACTTCGACGTGACTGAATACTACTGGTTTCCTATGCTTGCTGGTTTGTCTGATCTGACAACTGATTCGAGAGCAGAGGTCAGGAGTTGTGCTGTCGAAGTTTTGTTTGACTTGCTGAACGAGAGAGGCAGCAAGTTTACAACACCATTCTGGGAGAGCATCTTCCATCGAGTTCTTTTCCCTATTTTTGATCATGTAAGACACGCTGGAAAGGAAGGCACAGTTGTTTCTTCTGGGGACGAATGGTTGCGGGAGACTAGCATTCACTCACTTCAACTTCTATGCAATCTTTTCAATACTTTCTACAAGGTAAATACGTGTTTTTTCATATCTCTGACACATGGAAATTGTTACAGACTTGATATTAGGCCGATTATCGAGTTACATGCTGAAGAATTACTTGATAATACTATTTTGTTTTTCTAATAACATATCATTCATAAGTGTCAAGATTTTCAAAAGGGGATAGATAGACAAAAGACAACAATTGCTTGGCAGCACTATCATGACTCCTTGCCGTTTTGCAAAGAAAGGGCTCTCTATAACCCAATTGAAGTATTTTCCTGGTTTAACTAAACCACAAACTGTTGAAAATGAATGTTATTATATTTTGAAGATAATGTTAGATTTCATGTCTTCTAAGAGTAGCATGAAAAAATTGTGTATCCTATCCAGGAAGTATGTTTCATGCTGCCGCCATTGTTAAGTCTGCTATTGGACTGTGCCAAAAGATCCGATCAAACAGTGGTTTCAATTTCTTTGGGTGCACTGGTGCATCTCATAGAGGTTGGTGGACATCAATTTAGTGATAGCGACTGGGACACATTGTTGAAGAGCATAAGGTGGATAAATTTTCTTTTGCATATCTTTTTTAAGTTGTTCCTTTTCTGCTATTGATAAGCTGCAGGTGGAAGATAGATAATAATGAAGGTATAAAATCATACGGTTGGTAAATTTCTTAAGCTAACACTTGCCATTTTCCACTTATTATTTATTGCTAGGGATGCTTCATACACGACACAGCCACTTGAGTTGCTCAATGCATTAGGCTTTGACAGCCTGAAAAGCCACTCAACATTAACCAGAGATTTATCAATAAATAGAGATGGCGCTTTCCAGAATGGTGACAGTAGCGAAGGATACAGCCATCAGACTGAAGCCACTAATAATGGAAAGGAATCTCTGACTGTTGAAGTCGATCACAGCCACGAGTCAGCAGCTCATCCTAAACAAGATGGATCTCAAGGTGATGCCACCCGTTATTTTTTTCTTCCTTCAATATCTCTTCAAGCTGTTTCAGTTAAAATGTATGCATAAAAGTTTGTTTCTTGATTCCACATTTGATTCTAACTTTGGATCAATGTAGGTCTTCCATCACCATCAGGAAGAACTCAGAATTCAGGTGATGGAGAACGAGAACTGCAACGTACTCAAACTTTCGGTCAGAGAATTATGGGAAATATGATGGATAATCTACTTATGAGAAGCCTAACATCAAAAAGGGTTAATTCTTCTGATATCTCTGTCCCATCTTCTCCGGCTAAGGTTGACACTGCACCATTTCATTTCATTTCATTTTCTTTGTTTATTTGTTTTTGTTTTGTTCAAATGGTTTGCTCTGAAATTAGGTTTCTGATGATGCTGGGGAGCATGATATAAAAGAAGAGGAGGAATCTCCACTGTTGGGAACAATTAGAGGGAAGTGCATCACCCAGTTATTACTTCTTGGTGCCATTGACAGCATTCAGGTAAGATTTCATGTCGTAACTTTCTGAATATACCGTCCAAAGATTTATGATTTACTAAATCATAAGCTTTCATTATTACTGTTCCACCAATACCTCTTCTTCTACTACCTTGGCAGAAAAAATACTGGAAGAAGCTGAAATCACCCCAGAAGTTATCCATGATGGAAATATTGCATTCATTGCTAGAATTTGCTTCTTCATACAACTCGTATACCAGTCTCCGCATGAGGATGCGCTCGGTTCCTGCTGAAAGGTCTGATCCCATCCAATTTTAGCACCCTAACTAATTCTGCTCTGGTTTTAGTTTCCGAGTTTTCATCAAGCTTTAGAATACAACCATTTTTTTATAATCCAAAATTAAAATGGAGATTTTGACAAAAGAAAATAGCAACTATGACATTTCTTTTCCTGATTTTAAGAATTTCCTTTTTCTGAAGAATCAGTTCTTCAAAGTTTATATTGTTTTTTAAAAATATTTTAAGATTGATTTTTTATTTGTGCAGACCACCTATGAATCTTCTCCGTCAAGAACTATTGGGGACTTGTATATACTTGGAAATCTTACAGAAGTCAACTTCTGAAACCGAAAAGGAAGAACAAGAGAATTCGAACAGTGATGAGGAAAAGCTCGCTGGAATAGCAGAACAGAAGTTGGCAACCTTCTGCGAACAGGTGCTCAAGGACGCATCGGATCTCCAGTCCAATATTGGCGAAATTGCTAACATGGATATTCACCGGGTTCTAGAACTGCGTTCTCCAGTCATAGTCAAGGTAATACATTTATTCCATCTCAGTTTCTCTTCACTATTAGAGTTCTGTACCATAACAATCTTTTTTCAAGAAATGAAACCATAATTAAGGGATGTTGTGAATCTCCTCAACGTACATTTAGGTTCTTCGAGGCATGTCTTCCATGGACAACAAGATTTTCAGGAGACACCTCAGGGAGTTCTATCCTTTGCTCACAAAGCTTGTCTGCTGTGACCAGGTAATTTATTCTCCCTTGATAATTTTAAGATGAGTTAATTAAGCAACTTGCTAGCTGAATATTGGGAGTAAGGAAAATTTGCTAGCTCATTTCTTTTGGGAAAAATTGCTAGCTGAAATATACAAAGCCGCAATACGCCAGCTCCGTTTAATTTGTTATTAATATGTGATGGAAATTTGTTTGTTGTCTTGCTCTGTTTATACAAATTGTTAGTTGAAGTTTTGCAAAATTTGCAACTTTTTTTTGCGGGATTTGTAATTTGCTAGCTGAACTACGATGACATGTGATAAACTATTTAACAAATTTGCAAATTGCATGTCTCCATCACTATTTAACAACAAATTAGATGGAGCTACTAACTTGCAAGTTTACATAAGCTGCTAGCAATTTGTCCCAAAAAAAAAAGTTCAGCTAGCAGGTTTAGCTAAAAATTCAACTAGCAAGTAGGTAATTAACTTCTTAAAATCTTCAATGAGTGGTAGAAGCTCATATCTAGGATGAAGAATTGATTGGACGGGAAAGTCGATTTGTTTCTAATACACTTCGTGTTGCTTGTTAATGCAGATGGATGTACGAGGAGCACTTGCAGATCTGTTCAGGGCGCAGCTGATGGTCCTCTTACCAGCAGTGCCATCATAAGCTCCCTCTTATGTCAAGTTAATTAATAATCCATCAGTGTTTTTTTTTTTTTTTTTTGGTTTATATTATTAAGTCAAGTTTTGAACTGAGTGCGTGATTTTAAGAGGCCGAGTGTCTCGTTGGACTCGCGGGATTTTGACATCATAGAAGTTGTAGAAAATAGCATATGGTATTATTCCGTTCTCTTTTGGGGGCTCATTTCAATATAATATATATATATACTCATTCTATATGTATTATTCCAGCTCAGTCCAGGTAAAGTCCAAACACCAAACTCATACAACTTATTACAAGAAGAGAATTGATATAATTATGAGGGTTAAGAACTTATAAACTGTCTGAAGTTTTACTAATGTTAAAATTTGGTATGACGATAAAATAAAGTGTCCCATCTCCCATGTGGTCATGTTTAATTTTTGTTGAAATTTGGTGCTCGGTATGATTACTTTAGAAAAATCAATTACGACTAAACCGACTGTCAAATTCGATAAGCACAATTTTGCTTCATACATTTAATTTCCTTCAATTTTTCATTTGCGGTCCAAACTTTATGGAACCTATAATTACACCCTTTCTAGAGTGCACGTGCTGGGCGATTAGGCCGGAACATATAAGGAATTGATATATAGGGTATGTTTTAGGTATGCGTTTTTTATTATAAAAAATAAGGTATATTTGGGTAACATTTTTTAGCTTAATTCATAACATTGTACCGTTCTGATTACAGAATTATTATAGAGAGCTATGATCATTAGTAGTTGGTAATAACTGATTAACATTTTATATCACCTCTATTATATACTGTGCGTTTTACATTACCTTTTACTTGAAATAATACCATAGTAAAATAGTATTAACTTTCAACATTATCGTTCTATGTGAAATTTGCATTTGTATACTTGTGTTGTGAAAATACTACTATAAACTAATATTTTGGATTAGAAAAAAAAAATAGTAATAACTTCCAAAATATATCTGAACCGACAGGTTCTAACTGGTTCTGGTTCTACAAATTATGTTCAGAATCAGAATAAAAAAGTTAGGAATATGTATGTATACTGATCTAAAATTAGATATCATTTATTTACACGTATTTGATGGAATACTGACTGAGCTTTCATCTAAGATTCCACCGTGTGAATAGAGATAAAAAAGACGGTTCATCATCACTTTCATCAGAGGAGAATTCTGCAATAACAAGCAAAATAAGAATATCAGGACAACAACCTAAAAACCAAATTTTCATTTGCAATAAATTAAATATATGAAACAAGATAGATAGATAGACTTTGAGAATACCTTCTTGTTGCTCTTCATATTGTAGGAGCTTTTTATTGAGAGCTTGAAACTTGTCAATCCGCAAACTATGTGTACACAATTCCTTGAAGTCTCCTGTCATGAACACTTTATCTCCATTCACCTGAAATTCAATTCATATATACTAATTTAAAAGACTAGCTAGGAGGAAAAACAGATAATGTTTAATAAAGCAACTTCATAGTTCCTTCTTACCTTTAATTTTTCCCACACCAAGTCATTTTTGTTTATATAGCCACGATCCTGGTTTGTAGCCAACAGATATAGTTCACCTTCATACTGTATGGAAAACATCAAGCGTAGAATAAGTCTCAACATCCCGAAAAGATAAATTTCATGCATGAGTGCGAAACATGACCAACCAACAACTAACCTTAAACATAGTACTAAACTGACTTTTGCGAAAGAACACACAAATCTCACTTTCTTTCAATTCCTTTTGTAGGCATGAAAAGCTGCGCACACAATTACCCTATTAGAAGAAAACGTACTTGGAAACAACAAAGCGTTTTGATAGATGTGAAGACATACATACCCGTGAAATGTTAATTGACTAGCATTGTTGCTCAGGAAATCCGCAGTCAATTTGGTAGTAGATTCACCATTAAAGTAATCATCTGCTTCATCTGCATCATTCTCCAGTATTTTATCCAAATTTTCAGCTACAAATGCTAGAAGCTTCCGCGTCAGAGAATTGTAAGACATATGACCAATTGCAGAAGCAGTGTCATTATCCTACCCAAAAAATAAACAAAAAGAAAGAAAGTCAGTTGTAAAAATATATAGAAGACATCTAGGAGAAATAATTTAGTCATTATATTATTCCTCTTTTAGTTTAATGAAAACTATATATGCTCTCAATTTGTGATGTGTTTCTTCAAATTTATTTTTCTCTACCATGTACTCAAACAGTTTATTTTCATTAGAGGGTTAACAACCTATAAGGTTTGACCTATGTGGGATTTTGGTGTCTGAAGTTTAAATTGTTGATATTGGCGGTCTAAAGTTTTAACTTTGTTAAAATTTGATTTTCCTTCCATTTTTTCTGTCAAATTTAACAGAATTGTGTGAAAAGTCGAAATTGTCCCTGAAACTTTTATGTTTACTCCGGCCACCAATCTACTCCGGTCGGCCACTACCCAACTCCGGCGGGCCACCACCCTACTCCAGCAGGAAGCCACCCAACTCCGGCCGGCCACCACCCAACTCCGTCCAACCACCACCCAACTCCGACCGACCACCACCCAACTCCGGCCGACCACCACCCTAGGGGCAATTTTGGGATTTATTTTTTTATCGGGATATGTGACAAGCACATGACCAAGTTCTGTCAATTTTAACAACAAATTTGGACAGAGACTGCAAAAATCAACAAAGTTGAAACTCCCCAGACAGTCAATATCAACAATTTAAACTTCAGACACCAAAATCTCATAGGGCAAATTTAAGACAGTTTATAGGTTCTTAACCCTTCATTAGAGTAAGAGCAATATTGAAGTGCCTTTAATATGCAAAAAATAAACTGATAGCCAACTTAATTAAGCTTACTGAGTGAGAATTTACTAAGAGCTAATATTATGCAGTAGGGATCTCGTAAAACATGCTCATTGATATTCTAAATCATGGTTAACAATTATTGCAAATATAAAAACACATACCTGAGGATCAACTAAACAACCGTGATACAACGGGATATTCAGCAGATCAAAAATCAAACGTTCTTGAGTAAATTCAAAGTCAGTTATACTGCAACAGATGTGTAATAATGCTTCATCAATCAACAAGAAACGAGAGTTTAATTAAGGAAACAACTAATATTGCAAAGTGGATATCAAACCTCGAGAACTGCAGATTGATATGGGTCCATGTTGTTACTTTCAGACGTGAGAGAACATCAATGGCGTCTTTATCCTACGATTAAACGAAAATTGAAAAGACATTAGTAGCTGCAATAGAAATTGCAACCTAACTATTTTCCCTATCGAACCAGATTCTTACATTGACTGTATTGAGGCAAGATCGAACCAGTGAAAGAAGTATATCTTGGGAAACTTCAGATGTATCTTGATTCAACTCGATGTTGCCCCTCAACAAGAGAACGTTGCCTGCAACAATGAGTATAATAATAGTTAAGCTTCCTTTATATTTAAATAATAATAAAAAAATAGTGGGTTAACAGGTCTTTTGGTCTATGATGTTTGATAATTTTTGTGTTTTGGTCCATGATGTTTTTTTTGTTTTTCTAGTTTTGTTACCATATGTTTGCAGTTTTTTCTAATTTAGGTCCGACCGTTATATTTCGTCCATTTTTTCCGTTAAGTGACATGTGCAAGTCACGTGATCCAGCCTAAACTATCAATTTTGTTCAAATTTGGGGGAATTGGCACCTAAACCTAGTTCAATTTGGCGAATTGAACTAAGTTTAATGGATTAAATTTGGGGGAATTGACACCCTAAACCTAGTTTAATGGGTCAATTCCCCCAAATTGAACAAAATTGAAAGTTTATGGTGGATCACGTGACTTACACATGTCATTTAATGGAAAAAATGAACTGAATGTAACGGTCGGAACAAACTAGAAAAATCTATAAACATATGGTATCAAAACTTGGCAAAAAAAACATTATGGACCAAAAGAACTGCTAAAAAAAACTAATAATAATAATGTAATAATATCTAAATAGAGTTAAACATCTAACATGAGTTATAAATCATGAAATTCATTCTAACAAACAGTTTTTTCTACTGATTGCATCAAAAGTTTAGTACACAATGTCATCTACTCTTCTATAGATTTCACTAAAAGGCAAGGAAACCGAAAATCTAGAAAAATTCGATCAGTTGCATTTAGCAGAGATATCGAGATCATAACTAGCATCAGATTGAATCAGCGAAAATTGAATAAACAAGAATAAATAAAATTGCAGAAAACGAATATGAAAATTACATATTGCGAGCAAAGGAGAAGGTCCATTCTCGTTCTGGAGGATGATTCGAGTTAGGTAGCCAAAGAACCGAACCACCTTAGTCTGGTAGATGCATTCCTTCTTAGTAGTAGCAGGAGCCATTGATGATTGCTCAAGTAGCGCCTAAACAATATTAACATCCATCGTTATATATATTCATGTTTTAGATATAAAGTTGAACAAAAACAGAAATTTTAACAGAATATATAAATGTGTGATTAAGTACAACATAACCTAGTAATTGGTTAAACTAGTTTATTCTTAGTTGACCACTAAATATCACTATTATGGTCATACATAGAATATGAGATTTAAAAACCTAATTAGTTTATTAACTTTCTACTTTACCAGTACAATCTAAGGAGATAAGCTATTCTATCAGATTACAACAAGAAATAAAATATCAAACACTATCACTAGTAATTGATATAATATAACTAACTCTATCACTAGTATTATGTTAACCCTAATAATAGATATAATCATATATTAGATATATTTATCCATAACAATCACTTATTGAGTAAATCCTAACCTTACTGACAGACAAATAATCATTCATGCAATATTATTTAGCCAAAAAAAATTAACACATCGAGCCTTCTATAATTATTGCCAAAAAAGCAATCTTTCATATACTGACTGACTGGGTTTGGCCAAGTATATATATAATACTGACTGGAGATGATTTTAATTTGCAATTTAACAATCTTCACATTAGAAACAAACGCATTCTTGTAAGAGAGATAGATGTCAAAGTAGATTAAAAGGAACATTATGTACATGCAGCACTATCTCAAACACCTAATATAAGTTATAAGTGGATAATCTCTCCGGCTATCGTTCTTCCTTCCTTCGATCTACAACCAGCATAGGTTCTGATACCAATTGTTGGAAGAACAAAAAAGCTAGTGTTAACGGTATTTTGGTCCATGACGTTTCACCACTTTTGGATTTCGGTCTATGATATATTTTTTTTTTTGTCTAGTTTTGGTACCATATGTTTGCAGATTTTTCTAGTTTTGGTCCGACCGTTATATTCCGTCCATTTTTTCCGTTAAGTGACATGTGCAAGTCACGTGATCCACCCTAAACTTTCAATTTTGTTCAAATATGGGGAATTGACCATAAACCGTCAATTCTCCCAAATTTGACCCATTGTTCAATAAGTCAATTCCCTCAAATTTGAACAAAATTGCAAGTTTAGGGTGGATCACGTGACTTTTACATGTCATTTAACGAAAAAAATTTGACGGAATGTAACTGTCGGATCAAAACTAGAAAAATCAGTAAACATATGGTACCAAAACTAGGCAAAAAATTAAAAAAACAAAACGAAAATATCCTGGTCCAAAAGATATATTAAAAAATGTTAACCGTATTTATAAAAACCTAAACACAATGCTCTAAATTACAGAGATAAAACTTTCAATAGACAAAAAAAAAAAAAAATCTCTATACCTCGCACAAAGAGCTCACCGCCGGCCGCTATTGTGTTAATCTTTGTTGATTGAACCCACAATTTATATATAGTACCACCGCCCTAAGCGATTGGTGTATATATATATATAGAATCAACTGATATCATATATCTACTATATATCAATATATAATTATATATATATACACCGGCTGTTAACGTGAAGAATTATATATCTACTATATATATAATATATTATATCATACAGTTTTACAAGATTATATATATATATATATATTACATAAATAAAAATCTGAATTTTCAAATATGACCTCACCAAATATTGTCCTCACAAGAGCGGGCTTTCCAAAACTGCACACGCAAATTTTCTAGCGCCTGTTCACGTCTCAGGCGCCTGTCTCTTCCATTCCCAACCATTCAGATTTTTCATTCACCATAACAGAGGACGCTTTCAGTTATCGCCATTTGCCTCCTCGCCCTCAATCCATGAAAGCGCTTTCATCTCAGTCTCCAGTATCACCAGTTCCATAAAAATTGCACCAGTCCCCATCACGCACCAACTTCATCTCCAACACCTAATTGGCAGAGGATATTTCATCTCTATCTTGGAACTGCTATGTGCTGCTCAGTAACGTGAGTCTTCATCCATACCAACTCCCGGAACATGGCTTCCTTATTCAGCGACTACCACAATTGTATCCAGGTTTGAACCTCCAGCTTCATTCAAAATTTCTCCGCATTTTTAGATGATTATCATTCAGATGCTGCAATTTAACGTCCGCCATCTGCTCGATGAAATTCTATCCCATGATAACAGCCATAGATGAATCATCAAATATTTAGTTTTACATATATTGGCTTCTTGACTCTTGATTGTATTTACTTCCAATTTTTAGAGGTATATATATATATTTATTCGTATTTTCACACTCTTTTTAATGTAATTTGCATTAACAAATTGCAGTGCTTTGTTATTCAGCGTCAGTATTATTATTGTGATGTTGTTTTCTTTTGTTGTTGTATTCTTGTATGTGAAACAGATAATCAATAAGATTAATAAGGGTGATACAGACTATTGCTTTGAATGTGTTGGCATATCATCTAATGTATTGTGCATGAAACTTTTGATTGCTGCAAACATATTCTCTAATTTATGATAGTAGTCTCTAATTTAATTATTTAACGCTTATTGACTCCTATTGGTTTACTGTACATTTTACTTGTAAGGCAATAATTAAAGCATTTGCATCTATCGTTCTCTCCAATATAAATTACCCCATATGTAAGGAATCTTCATCATATAATTGTGATGTAATTTTTATTCCAGAGTTCTTTGGGTTCATTTTTCTATATCTATTAATATCTTCCTCAGATGCATGGCAAAATGGTTTTCAAGAATCCACATATGTAAATCATACATATAGGAAGATAGAAGAGTGGGGCTACAAGTGAGCTATCATTTTAGTTATGTTATTATGTAATTCCAATCAATCTTCATCATCTTTTTAAGGTTCGAGAACTGAACTTCTTGACTTTGTAGGCTTAGTTTGGTCAAATTTGGCACTCTACGGTCCACACGCTCTTGTTCCTCGCATGCAAATATACTCCCCTAATTCCCCAGAGAACCTCGTGATTTTGTGGTCGAATGGTGGACCAGGGTTGTTCTACCTGGATTTTTTTGGCTTTGTCTATGAACATTGTAAGTTTCTCACTTCACATCTATCAATTATAAACAGCAAACAATCACGTTTGCTATGAGGTTTCTTTCCATTCTATAGGGCTATGTTAATACAAATAGAAAGAACATATTTAACTATTTTTTCATGCCACAGAAATCCGTCCAAAGACTTCATGATTTCGTGGCTGAATGGTGGACCAAGGTGCTCTACCTAGATTTGATGATTTTGTTTACGAACATGGTAAGTCTTCAACTCTCTTATTAATTGGTAACTGCAAACAGTCATGTCCGATTGGGAGGTTTTGTTCCAAATTGGGAAACCTCATTTAATATATATAGTTGAGGAAATTGGGAAACCTCATTTAATATATATAGTTTTTTCTTATCAAACCAATGCATATTTTGAAGAATGAGGTAAGTGAGAAAATTCTTTACGTGCGGAATTTTTAAATAGTTACTTTGTAGATAACAGAGCAAGTCTAATTCATTGATTGGACTTTTCCATTTTTTCCATTTTATTGAACTTTTCCATCTTCTTTCTTTATTTATTTGTTGTTTGGTAAGTAAAGTATAGATGAACTTTGAACATGGAAATTTTCTTAGCCTAAGTTCTTGTTAATGTGTCTAAACATCTTCAACTTTTATTTTAATAACACATTCTTTCTTTTTATAGGATTAAAGCTTCAATCTCTGGAAACAATTAGAGATCTTCAAGTTATGGCATTTTATTTGAGTGAGGTACTGTTTAACGATGTCTCTCCATGAGTCTGTAAAGGTAAGCACGCTCATTAACTTTGTAACATACATAGATATCTCTTTATATTTTGCTCTGTTGCAACTTGAAGTTGAAAACGTGCATTATATGTCCAATGTTGACATACAATTACTTGAAGTTGAAGGCCTAAGTTGGTGCCTACTTTATAAAAAAAACTAATGTTGCTACTATTTAGTTCTGCAGTAGACTGTCTAAGCTATGAAGTACTTGCAGCTATGAAGTACTTACAACCATAATATATATATATATATATATAGTTGCTCAATTGTTAAAGTCTTAACATGTACTGGATTTTTCGCTCTTGACTTTTAACTTTTTATTGACAGTTAGACACGATAGATAATAGGTAAACGACTTGAAGAAGATCTACGAGAAAATGGCACTACAGAAGGAATTGCAGATTGTTGTACTCGGTGTCTATTCTATGATGCAGGTTTTACAAAATAAATTAAAATGGTAAAATCATTGTACAAGAAGGGTGGGAAGCCAAAACCGTATGAGGATGAAGTAGATAGTGGTAAAATCATTGTAGAAGAAGGGTGGGAAGCCAAAAATGTATGAGGATGAAATAGATAGACCACAAGGATAATGTACAATTGGTGACTCGAACACTAGCGTTGAGATGGAATTGCAATAATGAATTGTTTTGTAATACATTGTATGATTGTAAGTTGATAATTTTTGAAGTGATTCTTGTGTTACAACATTATAGGAAAAGCTCGTGATTAACGACTTAATATATATAATTTTCGCAGTGATTCTGGTGTTACATTATAGGAAAAGTGTTAGGACTTAAACCACTCGTTGGGGTTGGCCAACAGGTTAATATCCGCAGGTTATGACTTAGACCAAAATAATCTCAGGGTAAAATTGCATATAACAATATGGATACCAAATAAACGTAAGAGAGATGACACCAAATTTAACGTGGAAAACCCTCCAATGAGGAGAGTAAAAAACCACGGGGGCCGGCCGGCAAGGATTCCACTATGTAAACCAAATTTACATCAGTTCGGTCTCAGCGGGAGACCGACAGTAATTGGACCACAACAAAAACCTCTCTCGGGACTACTATCTCTCACCAAAAAAAAAGGAGATACACCGTGTTATTGATCGGAATGATCAATACACCACTCACCCGGAAAGATACTCTCCAATTACAATTACCTCGCACTCAATATTTCCCCCACACACACTCACACAAAATCTCTCTCAACTCAACTTCTACTTATCTCAAAGTGAAGTTCTACCAACTTGATTGTGTTGATATACTTGGTGTATTTGGTGTGTTTTGTGATGAATGTAAACTACCTATTTATAGGCAAAAGTTACTATCACCTCAACCAATCAAATTGCGCCACTATTCAAATTACGACTTGGACGGTAATGTGAACGACGGCTTGGACGGTAGTGCGAACTTCGGACTTCACACTTCCTTCAATTGTTGCATGTGTTTGTTGTGTGTGGGATGGGGATGGAACCACCGTCCATCAATCTCCCCCTCCAGCCCCAAAGGAGGAGACTCTCCCTATCACTCCACTATATGGAGTCAAGCCCGGCTTGCCTTGCACCGAGCTCCAACTTTACCCTGGGAACGATCTTCGTCAACATGTCTGCAGTATTCTTGTCTGTGTGTATCTTTATCAACTTCAGCTGCTTCTCCTCTATCACTGATCTCAACCAGTGATACCTCACATCAATATGCTTTGTTCTCGAGTGATACATCGTATTCTTGCTTAAGTCAATTGCACTTTGACTATCACAAAATACCACGTATTCGTCTTGCATCACCCCCAATTCCTGAAGGAACCTCTTCATCCAAAGCATCTCCTTTGCCGCTTCATTAGCCGCAACATATTCAGCTTCAGTTGTCGACAGAGCAACACACTTCTGCAGCTTGGACTGCCACGATACAGCTCCCCCTGCAAAAGTGAATACATAACCAGAAGTAGATTTTCTACTATCTTGATCACCTCCCATATCTGCATCAACGAACCCTTTTAGAACTGGTTCGCTGCTCCCAAAGCATAAGCACAACCTGGATGTGCCTCGCAGATATTTGAAGATCCATTTCACTGCCTCCCAGTGTACCTTTCCCGGATTGGAAAGAAACCTGCTCACAACACCAACAGCATGAGCAATATCTGGCCGTGTACATACCATAGCGTACATCAGCGAACCAACTGCAGAAGAGTATGGGATAGCCTCCATTGCTTCCTTCTCCGACTCTGTTGTTGGACAGTCCTTCTTCGTCAAATTGAAGTGGTTGGCAAGAGGTGTAGCAACCGGCTTTGCATTATTCATGCTAAACCTTTTCAACACCCTCTCAATGTAACTCTCCTGAGATAGCCACAACTTTCCAGCTTTACGATCACGACTAATCGCCATGCCGAGAATTTGTTTAGCAGGTCCTAAATCCTTCATGTCAAAGGATTTAGATAATTCCTCTTTCAACCTGCATATCATGCCAACATCTTGTCCAACAATCAACATATCATCTACATATAGCAACAAGATAATGAAGTTACCACCAGGAGACTGTCTTATATAGACACATGGATCTGCTTCAGTTCGTTTATAACTTTGGGAGGTCATAAACGAATCAAACTTCTTGTACCATTGCCTTGGAGCCTGCTTCAGACCGTACAGACTCTTCTTCAACTTACAGACCAAATTTTCCTTCCCTTGTACTTCAAACCCTTCAGGTTGCTTCATGTATATCTCTTCTGCCAAGTCCCCGTGAAGAAACGCCGTCTTCACGTCAAGTTGTTCAAGCTCCAGATTCAAACTTGCCACCATAGCAAGTACAACTCGAATTGAACTCATCTTCACCACCGGAGAGAAGATCTCATCAAAGTCAATTCCATGCTTCTGCGCGAAGTCTTTGACCACCAATCGAGCCTTGTACTTTACCATCTGGTCTCCATCTTTCTTCAACTTGAACACCCATTTGTTTTGCAATGCTTTCCTGCCTTTCGGCAACTCCACCAACTCATAGGTGTTGTTCTTCTTGAGAGAGTTCATCTCATCTCGCATTGCTTCAATCCAGCTTTCCATGTGCTTGTGCTTTTGCACTTCCTGAAAGCATTCTGGCTCCCCCTCATCAGAAACCAAAATATACTGAGAACTAGGATACCTGGTGGATGGCCGACGCTCTCTTGCGGACCTCCAAACTTGAGGTTCTGCAACTTCCTGAGCTGGGGTCGGCTCCCCCTGCTCAGTGCCCTCCTCATCTGACTCACCACCATCTCCATTTTGGTCATCTAGTTCCAGTCCATCCACTCCTTCCGTGACACCATCAACTGGAGTAGAAATCGGTGTAAAATTGCTTACACCTCCAGAAGCTTCTGTCTCTTTCGCCTGCACATTGGCCATTGTCTCGTGCTCGTGAAAAATGACATCTCTGCTTCTGACCACCGTCTTCTTCAACGGATCCCATAACCTGTAGCCATACTCCTCGTCTCCATACCCGACAAATATGCACTCCTTGGCTTTATCGTCAAGTTTCGACCTCTGCTCCTTAGGTACATGCATGAAAGCTTTACATCCAAAAACTTTCAAATAAGAGTAAGATGGATTCTTACTCGTCCACACCCTCTCCGGGATGTCAAACTCTAGAGGAACAGATGGAGATCGGTTGATCAGGTAGCAAGCAGTGTTGGCTGCTTCTCCCCAGAATGGCTTGGGCATCTTAGCCATTCTTAACATGCTCCTGACTTTCTCAAGGATGGTCCGGTTCATCCTCTCGGCTACACCATTATGTTGTGGAGTTCCGGGTTCAGTCCTCTCATGTCTGATCCCGTGCTTCTTGCAATATCCCCTGAATTCATTTGAAGTGTATTCACCTCCGTTGTCCGTCCGTAGACGCTTCAACTCTTTTCCAGTCTGCCTTTCCACCATGACGTGAAATTTCTGGAAAGTCTCGAATACCTCACTCTTCGCTTTCAACAAATAAATCCACACTTTGCGTGAAGCATCATCAATAAAGGTGAGAAAATACTTATTTCCACCAAAAGACTCCACCTCAATGGGTCCACACACATCGGAATGTATCAATTCCAATTTATTTCCTTTCCGCTTTGACGAAACGCGAAAAGAAACTCTATGTTGTTTTCCAAACAAACAATAATCACAAGGGTTTAACGACAAACCTTTGGCGAGCGGAATGAATGACTTATTAGCCAAAAGTTTTAACCCTTTCTCACTCATGTGACCCAATCGCTTGTGCCACAAGTTTGGCGAAGCAACATCTTCAATGGCATTCACCTGCGAAGTACACACTTTCGCAATTGTCTTGTAGAGAGTGCAACAAAGACTCCCCCTGGCAATCAATAATGATCCTTTGGTCAACTTCCAATTACCGTTGCCAAAATGTTGATCAAAACCTGCTCTGTCAAGAACATTCGAGGAAATCAAGTTAAGACGTAAATCAGGGATATGTCGTACATCCCTCAGTGTCAATCTACATCCAACACTAGTTTGTATTACAACATCACCAATTCCCACAATTTTTGCAACGCTCTTGTTGCCCATTCTCACATATCCAAAGTCTCCTGCTTTGTATGTGGAAAATATCTCCACCTTGGGAGCACAGTGGTATGATGCACCTGAATCGATTATCCACTCCACATCTGGATTGATGTGGAGACAATCACCATTCGCACAAACAAGTGTTTCACCTTCGATTGTTGATGTAGTTGCAGCGGTGTTTCTGTCATCCGCACGTCTTTGACTTCTGTCTCCATTTCCATCTTGACTGAGATTCTAGCAATTTCTTTTTACATGTCCAAGTTTCCCGCAGTGATAGCATTTCACCTTCTTCATGGACTTGGACTTCCCCCTGGATTTGTTGCGTCCTTGGTCCTCCGTGCTCCTTTCTGCAGTTCTTCCTCTAACCACAAGAGCATCACCTGATCTCTCACTAACAGAACCAGTCATTCTTTTCTCAACTTCTTTAGAGAACAAAGCAGCTTTAACATCTTTTACGGTGACAGTTTTTCGACCGTAAAGAAACGACTCTCTAAAATTTGAATATGATGATGACAAAGAACATAACAATATCATAGCGGAATCTATTTCCTCTATCTTAGAATCAATTGAATCTAAATCCGTAATAATGGAATTAAATTCATCGATATGCTTTTCAAGAGGAGTACCTTCTGTCATCTTCATCATATACAATCGCTTTCTTAAAAATAACTGGTTAGTGAGAGATTTTGTCATGTATAAGTATTCCAACTTACTCCACAACTCTGCCGTAGTCTTTTCTGAGAAAACTTCTCGTAAGACTCTGTCTGATAGGCATAGATGGATTGCCGTCAGGGCTTTCCGATCTATTTGCTGCTTCTTTTCTTCGTCCATGGTTGCAGGCATCTTTTCTATCCCGTTAAGAGCCACCTCTAGCCCTTGCTGAGTTAGAACCGCCACCATCTTTAACTGCCACATATTGAAGCTGCCCGTGCCATCAAACTTCTCAATGTCGAACCTGTTAGTCATGTCAACGAACAAACGAGGCTCTGATACCACTTGTTAGGACTTAAACCGCTCGTTGGGGTTGGCCAACAGGTTAATATCCGCAGGTTATGACTTAGACCAAAATAATCTCAGGGTAAAATTGCATATAACAATATTGATACCAAATAAACGTAAGAGAGATGACACCAAATTTAACGTGGAAAACCCTCCAATGAGGAGAGTAAAAAACCACGGGGGCCGGCCGGCAAGGATTCCACTATGTAAACCAAATTTACATCAGTTCGGTCTCAGCGGGAGACCGACAGTAATTGGACCACAACAAAAACCTCTCTCGGGACTACTATCTCTCACAAAAAAAAAAGGAGATACACCGTGTTATTGATCGGAATGATCAATACACCACTCACCCGGAAAGATACTCTCCAATTACAATTACCTCGCACTCAATATTTCCCCCACACACACTCACACAAAATCTCTCTCAACTCAACTTCTACTTATCTCAAAGTGAAGTTCTACCAACTTGATTGTGTTGATATACTTGGTGTATTTGGTGTGTTTTGTGATGAATGTAAACTACCTATTTATAGGCAAAAGTTACTATCACCTCAACCAATCAAATTGCGCCACTATTCAAATTACGACTTGGACGGTAATGTGAACGACGGCTTGGACGGTAGTGCGAACTTCGGACTTCACACTTCCTTCAATTGTTGCATGTGTTTGTTGTGTGTGGGATGGGGATGGAACCACCGTCCATCAAAAAGCTCGTGATTAACGACTTAATATAAATGTTAAAAGTATTATAGGTTGTGTTATGTGGGTGCAACTCTTGACCAAATGTACAGTATTTTAGGATTATCTAAAATAAAGCCACAGATACGGTAGTCGAATACTTATTCTTTCTAAAATTAGTTACATTTGTACTATAAATATAGTATTTACATATTGCATCACGCGCGTGCAACGTACGCGTTAAAATTTCTAGTATATATAAAAAACTGAATATTTGAAACTGTCCTCACTTTTCCTCTGTCCTCACGCGCCCATTCAAACTTGACGCGCACCGCTTCTCTCCATCTTAGAAACGTCCTGCTGATCTTCTTCTCTCCCGTGGCATCTCCAATGTTTCCAACTAACTCTTGGAATTAGAAACCTCCAGAGAATTGTCGTTTCTTTCCCCCGTATTATTTTGACAATCATTTATCAACGTTCTTCATCTAATCAAATCCATCCTCAAACTGCCCTGCAACTTTTTCTTTCTTCTCTTGTAAGTCTACTAACCGCACACCTACTGCTCGATGAAATGCTCCAATGACTTATTCTATACAAACAACTAATTCATGTATATTTATGCTTTTGCTGTTTTACCTTTATAATACCTTATCAATTGTTGATCCATATTTCATACCATTCCAAAAGAAAAAATATATACTTTAATGGACGATCTTGCAGATTTTCTTACTGCATTCTTATATATTGATTCTATTTTCACACTTATCTTAAGTTTAATTTTCACGATAAAATGACAAAATCGTAGGGATGCACGATTTTAAATTACCTTCATCTCCTGAATTGAATCAAATTGGAGAAAAAACACAAATTATGACTACATTGGTATTCTAAGATGCATCTTCGTGGACTCCTCTTGATACCGGTAAAAGAGAGAAATTTTGGAGAATGATTATATAAATTTAGCTCGATTTGCGTTATTGATGAAAAGTTGATGGAATTCTGTAGTGACTTAACTTTTTTTTTTTGTTGCCAAGATACAGTGACAATTATCTGTAAAAATAGTGGGATTTTGGAGAATTAATTAATACATGAGTTTAGCTCAATTTGCAATATAGATGTAACATACCTGGAATTATTAAAATGAATAGACACAAAATTGTAACTTGAGCAGATTTGTTTAGGAAAAAAGGAAGCTTTATTAAGATCCATGAAAATGAATTATGGTTGTTTATGGATGCATGAGACTAAATGTATGTTTTCATCTATAAAGAAAAGAGTTAGTTCAACTTCTTAATAAAGATGGATAAATGCAACGATAAGTGACACACCTACAACAGTTTCATAGCATGTGATGTTATTATTGTGAGCAATTTGTGTTAAAATTCAACTGCAGTTTCATTCGATTATAAATTTTCAAAAGTGATTTTATAAACATCAGCTTCCAGAGACTTGTACACTATATATATTGTTTTTAACATTTTTTTTCTGAACAGAAAAAATGTTAAAAACAATATATATATATAGTGTTAGTAAATATTTTTTAAGAAATATTTATATATCATTGTTTATAAACTATATATATATGTTCCGTAAGTAAAAAATAAAATCTATTTATTTTAATTAAAAAATTTAGATCTATTATTATATGCAGTGTTTTTAATTTTATCTTGTTTTTAAAATCAAAAGTATTTATATTAATAAATACAAGCTATATATATATATAGACACGGTAACATATTTAGGTTGCGGGCTGATGAGTTGACATCATGTTAGTTTACCAAAAAAATTATTGTGTAATAAATTTAAATGATCTTTTAAAATTAATTCTTGAATGCGAGTTACATGTTTTTGCTCAAAACTACCGTGTGTTACAAACATATTTTATAGTTTTAATAATGGTTGTTTATCGAATAACTCTCAAATTATTGGACATGTTTGGGTTATCAAGCAAGATGCATTCATCAAGATTTAATGAAATGCTTAATAAAGGTACTATGTATTTCTTTTTTCTTTTTTTTTTTTTTTTGCCAAAAATACAGTGTGTTTAATTAAGATTTTTGGTGGCTAATAATAATTCATATAAATAGTTCTTGATTGTAAAAAATTCTCATGGCCAAATTTAAGTCCTTAGTTTATATATTTCTTTCTCTATTCTATATTTGAAACATAATGTTTAAGTTTTAAGAGTTTGGTGTTTGGTGTTTGATTTGGGATTTTCAGTTTTTCAAATTTCAAGCATGAGAATAAGCTTGAACAAAAGACAACTTCTTTAGGATTGAGATTTCAGATTCAAATATTGTAAAGTAACTAAATTATTTTCAATGTTGACTATATTTATTATTTATACACATGTTATAGCGTACGCAAAAAAAAATATTGTCTTGATATACTGTATAGAACACGATGACGCATTTTCATAATTATTAATGTTTACCAATTTGCATAATAATTTTTTTAAATCTTATTTCAAACATTTGATATATGTATACCTTAATACTTTAAATTGAATATATAGTTAGGCATCTTAAAGACTCAAACGTCCCCTAAGAATTTGACCGCATCATTAATTAATTTTTTAAAGAAAAAAAAATCATTATATAAAGAAAAATATATATATATTTATACTATATATATTATATCATATTTATATATATAAATAAAAAGGGAAATGCTACAGATGAAGAAATTCAGACCGAAATAAACCACGAAACTTACGGCGCAGTTATCTACAATATCACCGTTTTCAACTTTTATATTTGCAATAAGAACTTTTCTCTCTCCAGCCCAATTGTTTATACTTCTCACATTGATTTTCTCAATTACTATTTCTTGGTCTCTTATTTATCATATTACGTTTATATATTAGATTATTTATGTAATTAAATAATTCGCTTGACCAAAAAATAACACTTCAAAAATACTAAATAATTTTTAAAATCATATTATTCTCTTATTTGTTTTTTAATTATTGATGTTATATAAAAATTTAAATTATAATTAAAACTCATGTAAATTCTTTTTTTATAAATTAATTTAATAATTATTTACCGCTTTTTGTGTGGAGTTCTAATCCAATAAAAAAGTATATTTTATTATATTAATTTACAATATGAGTTTGCAAGTGTTAATAATATTATAACTTAAGTTTTTATATATATAAGTAGAATTATGTACAAAATGCGGGTCAATAACTAATAACTTAAATAAAAGACTAACATGTTTTTAAAAATTATTTTGTATTATTTATTTAATTAATTTTTTTTCTCGGGAGATAGATAACCCGTCTCACACTTCCTAGTCCAGATCATGCCTCACTTTTGTGATCTTTACATGTGCCTTTAATTTTAATATTTTCGTTTTAGGATTAACAAATTCCAATAGGTTTTTAGAAGAAAAAAATCTTTAAAACTAATTACATCAAGTACACGTGTTAAGATCACAATGGTGAGACACGGTCTAGGGTATGAATAATAGGGCATGTGATCTAGATCCGGTCTTATGATGGCCCATTACGAGGGCGGCGACCGTAGCAAGCCTGCTTCACATCTAGACTAATATCCACTCACATCGGTCAGTTCGTAAAGGTAAATGATTGGTTATGAATATTTTTCCATCCTACACTTTTAACAGGATTTTCGGGTCGGGAGTATTAAAGTCCTCTCAAGAAGGCTTTTCCAGCGGGATTTAAACTCAATTCATCCTCGAATATACAACTCGATTTACTAGTCGGTCCAACGAACATTTTGTATTACACTATATTACATGGTTTAAATAAATAAATAGGTATTTAGTTTTTGGTTTCCTTAAATATATAGATATATGAAATCTAAAATAAACAAAAAATTAAGAGACCATGAATGGTAGTAAACTAGTAATAGATAGACAAAAATTAATGTGGAAAGTGGAATCTGAAAAAAATCGTAAAATATGAAAGAGAAAAGTACATATCTGAAAATTGAAAACGGTGAAAGTAGATAGACGGAAGCTTAACCTTCGTGGTTTATTTCGGTCTGATTTTCTGCTGCTATAGCATTTTCCAAATAAAAATAGTGGCAGACTAATACGAGTAACTACTGCTTAATGTTTTAGATATATATAATAAGTCTTTATTATTTTGTTTGATTATTAATGTTTTTATTTTATAATACTATCATTAATATTATAATATTATAAATATATACTCATAAATGACATTGTAATCTTTTCTATCGCAATTTAAACTTTTATTTTTTTTATTTGGATTTTTTACCCGCGTGATGCGGGTTAGTGGCTAGTTTAAGATATTAAAGCAAGAACACTCGCAAATTCCAATCATTAGCTCCACAAGATCTATCCTTTTGGAGAGACTGAGGATATTCAAATTTTGTTGCTTTTTTCTTTCCTTCATTTTTTTATGCCGTCCATTCTTTTTGCCCACCTAGATTCTCCTTCTCGTTCTCTGATTCAGTTGGGCGTCTCTTTCATTTCTTCCATTCGCAACATTACCCACGATCATCGATTTCCTCCTTTAGGGTTCTCCAAAACCAAAATCGATCCAATTTCGCGGTCCGTTCCTACAAGTTATTGAAACCTAATCTGGGTGTCCATTGTTTCGGGAAATTTGCAAGATTTGCTTCTAGATTCGCTATCACTAAGGATTTTTGATCCGGCAGCGTCGATTTTACGGCGGAAACTGATATGAACCCATGAATTTTCTGAGGCGGCGCAATCCTTTCTCTTCAATGGCTTCTTTGATCCTAAACGATCCCTTAGTTTCAAGGAGACTCATCCATTCTGCCAGCCTCAATCATTCATTGTCGCCATCTCTATCAATTGAGAACCACTTCTTGCCTTCAGCTAGAAAAATCTCTCCTAAATTAGATAGTTGTAATGGAATTAGGTTAGACGGGAGTGGATCCGGCCTGAAAATCAGAGGCTGCTTTGGTTCTGATTCCGATGAAATGCTCAAAAAGCAGCGCAGTTTCGCACCCAATCCCCGGTTAGCTCTGCCGCATTTAGAAGCTAGGGTTGAGAAGGGTGGTAGGTTGGTGAATGGCCGTCAATGGGGTAGCCCCCTCCAATATCCCCACGCTACTTCTGCAGAAAAGATTGTGGTTGCTGTTGATGTTGATGAGGGTATGCATTTTTTTGTAGAGTCTCATGCTAGAGCTATTCAGCTTATATATATCTGTGAGTTTTTCAGCATGTTTAGTTTGGTGATGCATTTTTGTTGTAGGCCTTTTTGATGTTCTCTTATATGGCATTAGTTGATGTTTTGAAGGATGGCAATATGTAGTCTATTCAGCTTATATTGATATCCTTGAATTCTTCAGCATGTGTAGTTTGATGATGCATTTCAGTTGTAAGTTGTAACCCTTTTTTTTACTCTTATACGGCATTAGTTATTTTTTTTAAGGATGGCAATACGTAATCTTTGTAGTATTAGCATGTTGATGTTTTTGCTTTGCCACTTCATAGTATTTCTTCAAATTGATAAGTATGTTTGATGATGTATGATTGACATAGTCAGAGGATCACTAAAGTCCACAAAATTTCAAGAACAGCATTATCCATCTAGTGTACTGCTTACCAATATATTGAATTAGTCAATCTCTTTATCACAGTGTTTGAAATATTCTATTCTTCTAAAATAACTCAATCCACTGTAGTGCTATGATAAAGTTTCTATTGAATGTAGTTCTTATCTGTAGTACCTATTGGTGACTGATGTGTTCTTCATCTGATGAAATTATCTTCGTTTGGTGCAGTTTTAGGAAATTTTGTCTCAGCTCTCAATAGATTCATTGCTGACAGATTCTCTCAGAATCATTCTGTCTCGGAGTACCATGTGTACGAGTTTTTTAAGGTACTTTCCTGGTTTATGGCTGTCATTGTTTTACAATAATTGCTGTCATTACCTGCATCTTGTATTAGATTACCGTATCTTGAATCAAACTATTGTGTATTGACATTCCGTATTTGACAATATAGTATCTATCCCTACTTTGTCAAAGATTACTTCTCATGTTTAAACCTGCTGACATACATATAAATCAAAAACATAAAATAATAGTAGGCTATTTCTCTTTTTGTTGCAGATCTGGAATTGTTCTCGTGATGAAGGTACTTAAACTTCTCTTTATGGCCTCAACTGCTTGAAGCGATTCTAGTTAAAAAGTTATGAGAATTGTCAAGAACTTTGATTGGTTCAAATTAAAGGATTAATTTTGACCCGGATTCGATGTAGATAATTGATCGCTATATTTTATTGATCTTTTGCTTTTTGTTGGGAAATGTTTTTATGATCGAATATTGCAGCTTTTGAAACATATTATCTTTTTGTTGATAGCTGATCATCGCGTGCATGAGTTTTTCAAGTCTCCATATTTCAAGGTAGGGATCCATCCATTACCAGGAGCTCGTAGGGCACTTGATAAGTTATCAAGATTCTGTAAGCTCTCAGTGGTGACGTAAGCATGCTCGATCCACCTTTTTTTTAATACCACTTAACTTAAAAATTGGTATTTTTCTTTCCATCTGAAATTCTTTTCATGAATGTGATAAGGTCAAGGCAGAATGTGATTAAGGACCATACGTTGGAGTGGCTTGACACGCATTTCTCAGGGCTATTTGATGAAATTCAGTTTGGTAATCACTTTGCCCTTGATGGTGCCTCGAGACCCAAGTCAGAAATATGCAGGTACGCTGCAAAATCACTTCATATCCGTAAAATTGCATGCAATTATACTGCATTATGTGATCAGACCAGGTTGAGATGGATTAGTTAGTTAGCAAGTTGCTTTCTGAATTTTTTGGGTTTGGATATTTGCTAGCTCAACTTATTTTTTGGACAAATTACTAGCTGAACTTATTTTGTGAACAGTTTCTAGCTAAACTTATTTTTCAATGTTGCCCTTATAATCAGGACGAAGCTCTACAAGGTCGGGGGCAACTTCCCCTTGAGTTTTTGAAATGTTAGAACACACCCTAAACTGATTACCGTATTTTATTTTGACCCTCTTGAAATTTTGAATTAAACACATTTAGTGTTCCTCATTACTAACCATTTAAGCATTGATTTTCCCTTATGAACTTAATTTCTGGTTTTGTCCCTGCTTACATTGTCAAAAGTCAGTCATCAAATACAAGCAAAGTATTGTACTTTGCTTTTATAGCAGAAGGAAAGCTTTTTTTTTTTACAAAAGAAGCATTGATTATTACTTGTTTGGTTTAAGTGCTGAAATTGTAGTGGCTGAATTGTTCTTCATCGAAATTGAACTTGGCAGGTCTCTTGGTGCCACGGTTTTAATAGACGACAACCCAAGATACGCAATTGAGTGTGCGGAAGTTGGAATTAGGGTTCTTCTTTTTGATTACGAAAACTCGTATCCGTGGTGCAAGGTTGAGTCAATAGATAATCATCCCCTGGTGACAAAGGTTCGCAATTGGGAAGAAGTTGAGCAGCAACTTGTGTCTTGGATTGTGTCTGAGTAGCTAGCTAGCTTGATGATCAAGGAAACAAGAACTAGCTTGATGATGGAAACTTGAACTAGTTTGATGTTCAAGGAAAGATGAGCTGATTTCGGAATGGCGATTTCAGGATTGAATTCGTATTAATTTTTTTGTTTTGGGTTTTGGTAAAAACTGTGTAGCTTTAAAATGTAGGAAAAATGATTATGGAGTCGGATGACATGATTCTTACTGGGAAAATGGTGGTTTTTTGGGTTAATTTTTGCTCCTTGAATCCGAATTTGGATGACTTGTACATTTGAATTGATGATAACAGTGTGAAAAAAAAAAATTGATGATAACATAAGAGTACCATTTAATTTTATTTTTTATTTATTTATGATGTTTAAATTAGATAATAAAGCTATTATTAAATGTAAACAAATATATATTGATAAAATATTAGAAAAAGAACCTATTTACTGTCTCATGTTTGACTCATGTTTCAGTTTGGTGTCTGAAGTTTAAATTGAGTATCTCAGGTTTCATTTTGGTTGAAATTTGGTGTCTCAGTGTGATTACTTTATAGAAGTCAATCCCGACGAAACCGACTGTCATATCCGAGCTCCCAAGCATGCTTCATTCTCGTCACTTTATCGGGACCATCACCTAAGAAGTTGGCCACACTTGCCCAAGTAAATCATGCTTTGTTGTCGTTCGAAATCGCTCTGCGGGAAACTTTTCTTTTTTTTATGTTCAACATTTTGGTGAAATTTGACGATTTTGTGAAAAGTAAAAAATGATGAATTATAAGTGGGTGAGTCTGTTGATGAAATGGTTGAAAGAAGAGGAAAAGACGGGCAGAGACACCAAATTTAAAAAAAAAAAAAAAAAGAAACCTGGGACCAGTGTTATCAGAACCGGACCGGACGTCGAACCGGCAAGGGTGCCGGTTCCCGGTTCACCGGTCAGACCGCCGGTCCGACCCGGTTCGGTTGCTGGTCCATATAATATAATATAATATATATATGATATAATTATAAATAATTAAGCCCAATAATAGAAATACTAAACCAGACCGCTGGTCCGACCTAATTTTTTTGTTTTTTTTTAATGAAAGGAAAGTCCGAACCGGTGAACCGGCGAACCGCCCGGTTCGCCCAAAACCGGCCGGTTCGGTGAAAACCGGACTTCAGAACCGGGTTCACTTACATCCTCCGGAAATGAGCAAACCGGACCGTGGAGGGGTCTGGTTCCGGTCCGACCGCGGTCGGACCGCCGGTCCGGTCCGGTTCTGATAACACTGCCTGGGACAGTCCATATCTACACTTTAATCCTGAGACACCAAACTGAAACATTAGATAAACCTGAGACACTAAATAGGTTATTTACCCTAAAATATTAAAATTACATAATATTGTTTAATTACATGATTTTTTCTAAAAATTAACATTTATATCACGTTATGCAATAATTTGAGCATCCACAATGGTTTTACATAAATTGTGTTCTTTAAAGTTGCCACGTAGACATTTATGTACACTTTAAGTAATACGTAAAGTTAAGACACACGTAAAAAATATTTTCTCTGCAATCGTATTACTTAAACATATTCCTTAAATATATTTTATTATTAAATTTTTCAACAACCACCAATAAGATATTAGCATTAATTATAAAATGAATTAATTTATATTTAAAAATTGGTTACGTAATACATAGTGCATTCCTTTTATTTAAGGAATGCTTTATGTAAAAACATAAATTTACGTGTGGGTCCTATCTTTAAGGAATGCTATGTAAAACCACCGTAGATAGTTTTTTTGCTTTACTTAAATAAACATGTAGGGCCCACGTTTACGTAATCTGTACGTAATACCATTGTGGATGCTCTAAGTATCTGAGTTCGGAAGCACTATAACTGATTTTTAAATCAGAATTGTTAGTTTTGACATGTGTCATTATCTAATTTAATTAAACAAGATTATATTTCTTTAAGTTTTATTAATTTTTATTGTGTGTGGAAATTTATATTAAATTAATAAAAGAATTTATACATTTAATTATTGTTGATTACATTTAATTATTGTTGATTACTTATTTATACAACTATTTACGTCTATTTTGAATTTTCCCATGAACCAATCAATTTGTAAGTTAGAGTAGTGCATAAAATGTTATGTTTTTTTTTTTTTTTTGAAATATGATAGTAAATAAAAGAAATGAATATATCTATAGGATATTAAATTAATCTAAAATGGCATAAATCTCTTTTATGATAAAATAGTAAGTTAGATATTAAAATTATCTAATAGTGTTTAATGACGTGGATTAATTTATGGTGTTTTAAAGCTCAATTTGCCAGTCAATAATTGATTTTAAACCCTAAAATATTTATTTTATATTAAAAAAATATATTACATTTGATTGTCAATTTATTGTTTGGACAAAAAGATACATTTAACAAAAACACCATGAATTAAAATGTGGCTTTAGGACTCAAATTCTCTTGAACTGACTCTGGCAATGGCCTCGAGGAAGGTTGTACGAGATGGTGAAGAGCCGCGATACGTATGTGAATGAATGTATCTATAAGTGCAAGGTGAACGGGAATGGACCTTGTCCTTTGATCGCAATATGGATATTACACACTCATTTCTCGTCGATTATACAACTGAAGGTTTTAAGAAAGACTTCTTTCACATTGATTCTAGATTCTGGTTACAGAATAGATCTGTTTCGAACTCTTTATATACCTATCGAGGAAACATGATGTTTCAATTTGTTTAAGAGCAATATTATGGTAGCTTCTGGTGTTCTTTCTGATGTATTGTATAAATTGAAACTTGATGGTGTTTTTTTCTTATGAATCATCGTTTATTGTTTATCGTGATTGTGGGGTTAAACATAGTCGGGAAAACAAAATATATTCTTTTTTGTGGCATAAACGTAGCCGGGAGACACATAGCCGGGAGAAACATAGTCGGGAGAACGAAAATTCTTGTTTTTGTGGCATAAATGTTTGTCATATTTTCAAAGAAATATAGGAAAGATTAGTAAGGAATGAAATTCTTCTAAGTTTAGATTTTACTAACTTCAAATATGTTTTGATTGCATAAAAGTAAAGCAAATTTGAAATTTATGTAACTTAATCAAATATAATTGTATTTCGCCACCACATCCCATTCGGTTTCCCGTTGATACCATTCTGTCTCTGATCGGTGAAACCTATTGCAGCCAAATCTTGTCGAAACCTCTTCCAGATATTTGCCTTATTTTCCATGGTGTCATGCCTCGGAACTTCCTCAGGAGATGGAGCAAACTGTTCATCCTCACTTTCGGAATCGGAAGAGAGTTCTATAATAACTAGGGAAACAAGCATATCAGCCAAGCAAAAAACAAATTTGAATTTGCAAATAGATATGAAGTTTTGAGAATACCTTCTTCATCTTTAATCTGCCGTATTTTTTTTTTTTTTTTCAGAACTTCAATTTTCTCAATTCTTTTTGTACGCATTACGCAATTCCTATCGTCAAAACGGGTGAGATTGTGCAAGTTTGGAAATAATATATATTTTGAGATTGTGCAAGTTTGGAAATAATATATATTTTCTTTGCCAAAAGAAATCATATCACGGTTACTCAATATATCCTACTTTGACGATCTTGAATCTATCCTTACTTAGTCAAAGATTACTTCTCATGTTTAAAGTTGCTGATATACATATACATCGAAAACATAAAATGATAGTAGGCTATTTCTCTTTTTGTTGCAGATCTGGAACTGTTCTCGTGATGAAGGTACTTAAACTTCTCTTTATGGCCTCAACTGCTTGAAGCGATTCTAGTTAAAAAGTTATGAGAATTTTCAAGAACTTTGATTGGTTCAAATTAAAGGTTTAATTTTGACCCGAATTCGATGTAGATAATTGATCGCTATATTTTATTGATCTCTTTGCTCTTTTTTGTGGCATAAACGTAGCCGGGAGACACATAGCCGGGAGAAACATAGTCGGGAGAACGAAAATTCTTGTTTTTGTGGCATAAATGTTTGTCATATTTTCAAAGAAATATGGAAATATTAGTAAGGAATGAAATTCTTCTAAGTTTAGATTTTATTAACTTCAAATATGTTTTGATTGCATAAAAGTAAAGCAAATTTGAAATTTATCTAACTTAATCAAATATAATTGTATTTCGCCACCACATCCCTTTTGATACCATTCTGTCTCTGGTCGGTGAAACCTATTGCAGCCAAATCTTGTCGAAACCTCCTCCGGATATTTGCCTTCTTTTCTCATGCCGGAACTTACTCAGGAGATGGAGCAAACTGTTCATCCTCACTTTCGGAATCGGAAGAGAGTTCTACAATAACTAGGGAAACAAGCATATCAGCAAAGCAAAAAACAAATTTGAATTTGCAAATAGATATGAAGTTACCTTCTTCATCTTTAATCTGCCGTATCTTTTTTTTTTTTTTTTTTTTTTTTTTTCTTTCAGAACTTCAACTTTCTCAATTCTTTTGTACACAATTCCTGTCGCCAAAACGGGTGAGATTGTGCAAATTTTGAAATAATATATATTTTCTTTCCCAAAAGAAATCATATCATGATTACTCAATATATCCTACTTTCAATATATCCTACTTTGTTTATAGTCATTAATAAATATATAAATTAAATAAATAAAAAAAGAAGAGTCTGATTCCTCCTCAATGCGAGAAAACTTCATCACATCACCATGAAGAAAAAAAATAACAGCGACTATATGTTGTCTTCATTTTTAGACACAGTTCAAATTCTAGGGGTTAAGTGATATACATGGACCTTAACAAGAGACCCTACCCTACATGGTTTAATACCTTTTTAGATTTAGCCATACGAATAATTTCTAAAATAATTAGATTGGGTATAGCATGGTAAGAGTTCACATAGGCTTAAAAACTGAGTCTAGTATATGAAGCAGATGAGTCCCATGCAAACATAAAAAGCAACACCATATTTATTTCCATGAATTAGTCATCCACTAATCAAGAGGAAAATGAAACAGGAATACCTCATCATTCACTACGTAATCCATTTCAAGTTTGTCTGAAGCACCGTTCATTTCATGACCAAAATAAGGCTGCAGAATTTGCAGTAGGTTAATAAGAATTCTTCTCATGCAGAAGCAGCAATTTATGTCTATTTTAAATTTTCCCATGAACCAATCAATTTGTAAGTTAGAGTACTGCATAAAATGTTATGTTTTTTTTTATTTTTTTTATTTTTTATTTTAAATATGATAGTAAATAAAAGAAAGAAATATATCTATTGATATTAAATTAAAATAATATGACATAAATCTCTTTTATGATGATAAAATAGTAATTTAGACATTAAAATTATCTAATAGTGTTTAATGACGTGTATTAATTTAGGGTGTTTTAAGGCTCAGATTGCCGGTCAAGAATTGATTTTAAACCCTAAAATATTTTTTTATATTAAAAAAACTTACATTTGATTGTCGATTTATTGTTTGGACAAAAAAATATGTTTAACAAAAACACCATGAATTAAAATGTGGCTTTATGACTCAAATTCTCTTGAACTGACCCCTGGCAATGGCCTTGAGGAAGGTCGTACGAGACGGTGAGGAGCTGCAATACGTATCTTATGTGAAGGAATGCATCTACAACTGCAATGTGGTTCAGTTACTTGGCCACATAAGTCCAATCATCCTCCAGAACGTGAATGGACATTGTTCTTTGATCGCAATATGGATATTACACACTAATTTCTCGTCGATTATGCAATTTCAGTTGTTTATTTTTTTCTATTCAAGAATTGAAGTTTATATTTTCGCTGATTAAAGTTAGTGATGATCGCAATATCTCCGCTAAATGTGTAATTAGTTTATTGCGTTTATCTTTTGGTTTACTTACCTCGACAGATTATGTTTGACATACTATTATTTTCATCACTGCAACTGATCGAATATTTTAAGATTCACCTCTATATATTATGACTAGAACCTCGAATTAGCAGCTATTGTACAATGACAACTTCGATTTCCTTTTTATTTTCTTTATTAAATGCAACAGTAAATGATGATTTATTAGTTATGTTAGAATGATTCTAATTGATTCAAAACTTTGCTATAAGTTGATGAACATTAAAGAGAGTAGATAACTTTGTGTAAGTAATTTTAAACACAAGTAGTAGAGAAAACCGTTCTACTAATTTCATGATTTTTAACTCTATTTCAAATGTTATAAATTGATTTTTTTATATATTATTTAAATATTAATGAATGTCGTCTTTAGTTAAGTTATTAATATTATGTATTTTTGCAGACAATATTCTATTGTTAAGGGGTAACATAGAGTTGAATCAAGATACAACTGAAGTTTTTAAGAAATACTTTTTTCACATTGATTCTAGATTATGGTTACTGACTAGATCTGTTTCGAACTCTTTATATAGAGGAAACTTGATATTTCAATTTGTTTAACAGCAATATTATAGTAGCTTCTGGTGTTCTTTCTGATGTATTTTATAAATTGAAACTTGATTGTGTTTTTTTATTCTGAATCATCGTTTATTGTTTATTGTGATTGTGGGTACTCTATTTCAAATGTTGATTCGAGAGGTCTGAAGTTCTAACTTTGTTGAAATTTGGTTTTCCATCCATTTTTAGGGTTAAATTTAACATAATTGTGTGAAATTTACCATTTTAATATTTTATTTAAGGAAATATAAAATGTCAAAATTACCCCGGAAGTTAAATTACTCCGGCCACCGCCACCCGACTCCGGCGACCACCACCTTGGCTCCGGCGACCGCCACCACAGCTCCGATTGGGCCCAAATCGGAATCACTGGCAATTTAGCAGTTGGCATGGCACTCTTTAGGATCGTTGTAATATTCAAAATTCCTAATCAATCAAAGCAGCAGAAAAATCGGACAAGATCACATATAAGCCATGATTTCACATTTTGGGTAATCTTGAATTGGAGCCAGATTCCAGATTATGAGAAGATTCAATATTTCTACATATTAGCCAATAAATGCTTATTTCCTAATCTGTACTACAAATTTCACAGATTTTATCTTTATTCTTAAAAATAATATATATTTTCTTTGCCAAAAGAAATGATATATATTAGAACTACATCTTTTTTAGTAAAAAAAAAAAACCTTTTGGCATGGTATATCGAATTTAATTGTTTTAGACATAAAAGATCCGGAAAGAGTTGGACCTATAATGGTTTACTTAAGATCGATGTTGCATGAGGCTTACTAAATTTAAAAAGCCCAAGCAAAATATAAAACAATGAAACAATGAAGCGACTTGCAGTTTCCATCAGAAACTTCAAATACAATTTGAGTTATCCAGATTTTGGATCAGTCCACTACAGGAAACAGATGTGTTAAAGGCTTCAAGAATAATAGTTAACGGCTAAAAAAAAAAGCTGACAAAAGTAAACGGCTCCATCATAGTAGAGCCGCTAAATGGAGTGTCGGGAGAAATTTTACGGCTCGTTTCATAAGAGCCGTAATTAATTTCCTAGCGGCTCAAAAAAAGAGCCGCAATTTATTTTAAGGCGGCTAAAAAAATGAGCCGCAATTAATTTCCTGGCGGCTCAATAAAAGAGCCGCAATTAATATTCTTGCGGCTCTTATATTGAGCCGCTAACTAATTTTTTAAATTAAAAAAAATATAAATACATACTGTATATCATTCACATTAAAAAAAAACCGCATACATATATCACAATTCACAAACACACATTCTTATTCATAATGCAAGTAATACCCAGAACAATACATGAACATCATACATTCTCTGTATGAAATCAAATCAGTCTGTTCATATCAACTAACTAGAGTAGCACATATTCTCCTCAATGTGATTCAAATACTTAATAAAACACATGATACTTTACCAAAGTAGGAATTACCGCTTTCAGAGCATCTTCTTGTCTCCTTCTGCACAAAAACCTCCATCTTTCTTTTGCTTTCTGAATTTTAATTCTTGTTCTATTTTGCGGTACTATCAGCGAGTGAAAAACCTGCAATAATAATATTAAAGTTTTCACGTCAATAAGCATAATTTGATGAGTTTCATAAGCTAACACTTACCATGAGATTTCAATTGAGTAAAGTCTCTAGCATTCATAACGAAGATTGATGACAGAGAACTAAGTTCTCTTTCCCTGATTTTTTTGCTTCAACGTTAAAGCCAAATAGAGCTGACTACTTAGATCATACTAATCTATAATTTTTTACAAAACACTAACTCTCATTTCCTCATAATTCATCAACGTCACTGTTTTTGTTGTTAAGCTCTACTACTTGCACCAAGCTTAGATAGTTAGAAGATGAATGCATAAAGAACTTCCAAATGAGAAAAAATTGCATTTGACCTTAATGAGAGATTTCATACGACAAAACAAGATAAAAAATGCATCAAAACAATCTAAAGGAACTTAATTGAGTTTCTCAGTCAGGAGCAAACCTCAACTATATCAATGAAATCCTGTTTCCTGTGGAATGCTCCAATCCATTTAGTGTGGTCAGCGGTTCTGCAATGACATATAAAATATAACATAAGTAAATTGCAGAAATGCCAATTGTTCAAGCTTACATAATCAAGTAGAAGTAGAAAATTGTATGTTGAAAATTGCATGTTGAAGCAATAATCATCAAGTTTTCCAAACACATTATCTAGAGAAATACACGCCAACATATTATCAAAGATTCAACCAATACGAGGCAAGCTATCATCTCTTTCACCCAAATATAGCAAAAAGATGGCAATATGTTCATACATATACTATGCACAATTTTTGTTTTAGTGCAATGTTGTAAAGTGAAAAACCAAAATGAAGTTAGTAGATATCAATCGTAAGTGTTAATCAACACAGTAGATAACAATTTTAACCGCTATCAATCTTCAGATGAGCATTGAAGAAGAAGATCGTGGAAGATATCCAGCAAGTTGTTGTCCTCCTTGCTCAGAAAACTCAACAGACAACTCCAAAAATCATCTAATTTTAAGCAAACAAAAAGGAGCTCAAATAATTTCAGAATATTGATAAGGATGCTCCTATAAAGTACACAATAGATAGAATAAACTCAGTCTAGAAAAAGGTATAAATAATATCCTAAGTCAACTACCAGATAAGAAAACTATGTTCAAATTAGAGAGATTACCTGAGACAGATGGAGGGATCAGCGTCGAACCCACCACCCGAAGTCGTCACGGAGATCTAGAAAGCACTGCCGTTGCTGGAGCCGCCGCTAGAACCGCCACCAGCGTTGCAAATTCCGGGGCCTATGTAGAGCTGTTGTAGAAGAGATTAGCCACCAGAAAATTTCGAGGCCTCAGCAGTAAACCGCCATAGACAGATCGGAACCGCTATTGGCCGATCGCAACCGCCATAGGCCGATCAAAATCGCAAAAGGCCGATCGAAACCTCCATAGGCCGATCAGAGCTAGTACCGCTAGTGGAGAAACGATCTGGAGAGCCTGAAATTGCTGATGGAGAGAAGTTGGAGAAGAGATTGAGATTGGAGAGACGCTGGAGGAGATGGAGAGACACTTCTAGAAAGGAAAGAGGGGAAAAAAAAGAAAAACAACTGTCTGATTTATTTACTTAGAAATAAAAAAGAGGAGAGTTTTTTTTTTTTTGGTAAAAATAGTGGATAGTTTTTTTTCCGAAAAAAAAGTGAATAGATATCGTGGCAACAGATGAAAAACAAAGAAGAGAGAGACTGTTGGCAAAAAAAAAAAGGAGAAACTATATAATCTAAATAAAGGAGAGAGAGAGAGTTGGAGCCTGGAGGCCTTACGGCTCTATTTTTTGTTGGAAAAGAAAAAAATAACTTACGGCTTTATTTTAGAGCCGGGAAAAAGTAAATGGGACGGCTCAATTCATATGTAGCCGTTATTTCATTATTTATGTAAATTCTCACGGCTCACAAGTAGAAGTGCCGTTCCGTAGAGCCGTTATCTTAAGTGTTTCCTGTAGTGGTCACATGTAATCATCTTACCGCATGAAGTAACTTACTTAGAAGAGTTGTTGTAACAGTCAGCACAAACTCTCACCGGTGTGTGAAGAACCTATTTAGTGACTCGGATTTAAACTATGTGTCAATTTGGTGTTTTATGATTAAATTGTTACTTTCGACCGTTTCTTGTTTCAACTTTGTTACTATTTGGTATCTCCGTCAAATTTATTGTTAAGTTTAACTGAAACTTGTCATGTGTTGGTCAATGACCGTATAAATTTGAAAATTTCTAAATTACCCAAAATGCTTGAAATTGATGGAATCGGGTCAACCTGGAATCGGAGGTGGGTGACCGGAGCTGAAGGCGGGTGGTCGGAATCGGACGGGTTGCTTTGAAAAAAAGGTATAAAGGATAAAATTATCTTTTCATCTCAATCTGTCAAAATTAACTCAAAATTGGACGAAATACCAAGTCAAAAAAAATTGAAACTAAATTGACACGTAGAGTGTACGTAGACACTACTAAATAGTTTCTTTTCCTATCAAATTGCGGTAATAGAAATTCATTTAACTTTCTTTAATAAAAAAGGTATGATTTGGAGAAATACTTTTTTTTTTTGCCATAATTTAGAGTTACTTAAAGTGAATATAAGTGATCTTGTTCGGTTACACTAATTATTATATACAAATATTTTTGGAAAATGATGTAAAAGCAGAAATTCCAACCGAAACTCACCACGAAAGTAATCATCCACGTCATCTCTTATTTTCAAGAAAAATTATTCAATAGCTCGGGTTCACCACGTGCTACCTTCACTTGTCTCACAAACATGTGGGACTCACTATGTGTGGGCTCACATGTTTGTGAGACAATTGAGGGGTAGAACGTGGTGGATCCGTTCCACTGAAGAAAAGCATTTCTTTCACTATTTTTCATGACATTCTCTTCTCTCACCTCATTTCTTCCAACTTTACCCTTCTTACCAAATATACGGACAGAACCTTCATTTTATTTTATGAGATATCGTATCATATTATTTTTATTTTTCTATTATACTATAATAATTATATCACCATTTAACAATCTAATATATAATAAGACAATAAAAAAAATATCTAGGATAATTAAAAAAAAAAGAAGCGAGAATGAGAAATTAATGTAGAACAAGAATAAATAAACGCTATTGTGACGTGGATGATTTATTACTTTTAATGTAACTTTTGCTTGGGTCACACCTTATAGGACCACCCCATATAATATTAAGGATAGTGCTTACTTTCATATGGTTTGCCTATAAAATCTTAGGTTCGAAATTCATTAGAAACATAACCTTACGATAACCTGATTAAAATATCAGATCTTACATTAACCCACAAATTAAAACAGACATATGAAAAAGCGAGTAGAACATGATATTTGACTCTTATTATAATTTATATTTATTCACTGTTTTTCTTAGCCTCCAAAATAGATTTAATGCTAAGCATTAAACTATATTATAATTATTATTTTTTTCAAATAACTTAATTATCTCAATTATAGTAATTTTTTAGCTCATTATATTAGTTTTCATAACAATATATTTGTCAAATAAGTATTCTAATTTTAATAATAGAGCACTTAATACGTTTTGTGTTGTATAAATCAATGTTATCAGAACCGGACCGGACCGGCGGTCTAATCAGGTTCGGATCGGAACCGGAGGTCCTCCCGGTCCGGTTCAGTCATTTCCGGACAATGTTACTGAATCCGGTTCGATAGCGGTTTTATATCGAACCGGTCGGTTTTTTAAGCGAACCGGCCGGTTTTTTACCGAGTTAGTAATTTATATTAGTGAACCGGTCTATTTTTAAAGAGAACCGGCCGGTTTAAGAGCGAACCGGCCGGTTTTAGTGAAGAACCACTATGTAACTGAACCGGGCTCGGACCGGGTTCGGACCGGCGAACCGGGAACCGGTGGCCTTGCCGGTTCGATGGCCGGTCCGGTCCTGATAACACTGGTATAAATACAAATTTCTATACATTTAACGTTTAATATGAATTATGACACTTTTATATTAAAACTCTTTGTTTATAATAAATAATTTTTTTGGGGAAATAATAACAATTCTATGAGTGAAAAAAACAATTATTGGAAACTTTTGGAAATAATTATGTTGTATTTCAAACATTTATCATGAATTAATACATTTTTGAAAAAGTAAAATAATAATAATAAAAGTTTACTTTTAATAAAAAATAATTTGTATATTCTAAATTACCAATTTTTAATTCAAAATTTACCGGGTATAAGGTTTATTAGCCCAATTTTTTTTACTGGGTTGCTAGTTCAAATTTGATTAGTTATGCTGCACTATTCCGTTAGTTTAATAGAAATGTACACTTGATTAAAAATAGAATAACCAATTTTTTATATTTAAAATGAGGGTTAAAGGTACTTTTGGTGCCACATGTTTGACATGTGTAGGTTTTTGGTGCCATATGTTTCATTTTGTAGGTTTTTGGTGCCATATGTTTGAGAGGTTGTATGTTTTTGGTATTTCCGTTAGTCAACAGTTAGTTTGACCGTTAAATACTTTTATTTTATTCAATTAAGTCCTCAAATTTATATTTCTAAAATTTAATATTTACAATTTAGTCCTTATTGTTTGCTCAAGTCACCGTCCAAGGCCGCCGACCACCACCCACCACCTCCAAGGCCGCCGACCGCCACGAAACGGGCCGGCCATCACCCCACGGCACCGGCCACCACCGCTTGGGGCCGAAAACCACCCCAAATGGTGGTGGCCGGCCCCAATTGGTGGTGGCCACCTCAATTGGGGCCGGCCACCACCAATTGGTGGTGGCCGGCCCCAATTGGTGGTGGCCACCTCAATTGGGGCCGGCCACCACCAATTGGTGGTGGTTACAGCTCCAATCGGGGCCGGCCACCACCAGTGGTGGTGGCTACGGCCCCAATCGGGGCCGGCCACCACCAGTGGTGGTGGCTACAGCCCCAATCGGGGCCGGCCACCACCAATTGGTGGTGGGTACAGCCCCAATCGGGGCCGGCAACCCACCAGTTGGGGCCGCCGGCCCCGATTGGAGCCCTCTGTGGCCCCAATCGGGACCGGCGGCCCCAATTGGTGGTGGCCGGCCCCGATTGGGGCTGTACCCACCACCAATTGGTGGTGGCCGGCCCCGATTGGGGCTGTAGCCACCACCACTGGTGGTGGCCGGCCCCGATTGGGGCTGTAGCCACCACCACTGGTGGTGGCCGGCCCCGATTGGGGCTGTAGCCACCACCACTGGTGGTGGCCGGCCCCGATTGGGGCCGTAGCCACCACCACTGGTGGTGGCCGGCCCCGATTGGGGCCGTAGCCACCACCAATTGGTGGTGGCCGGCTCCAATTGGTGGTGGCCACCTCAATTGGGGCCGGCCACCACCAATTGGGGTGGTTTTCGGCCCCAAGCGGTGGTGGCCGGTGCCGTGGGGTGGTGGCCGGCCCGTTTCGTGGCGGCCGGCAGCCTTGGAGGTGGTGGGTGGTGGCCGGCGGCCTTGGACGGTGACTTGAGCAAACAATAGGGACTAAATTGTAAATATTAAATTTTAGAAATATAAATTTGAGGACTAAATTGAACAAAATAAAAGTATTTAACGGTCAAACTAACTGTTGACTAACGGAAATACCAAAAACATACAACCTCTCAAACATATGGCATCAAAAACCTACAAAACGAAACATATGGCACCAAAAACCTATACAAGTCAAACATGTAGCACCAAAAGTACCTTTAACCCTTAAAATGAAGAAAACAATAAATACTACTCTCTCCTCTTGCTCGTGGGTATAATAGGAATATCAATAACAACATTGTTGTGTGAACCCACTTTTGTCAGTACAACAATAAATATCTACTTTGGTCCTCAGTTTCGGCTGGAAATTGGTCTACTATAGCATCACCCAATATTTTTTACTCATCAGGAGGCTATACCGTAGCATGCTTGTCCACACCTTGACTAATCCAAAAGAGCTAATAAATATATTCCAGCACAATATATATATATATATTCCAGTAGAAGTGAGGTGAAGCGAAGCAAGCAAGCTCAGTGCCATATAATAACATCAGTTTGAGTGAGTGAGAACAAGTTGCACAAAGTGGAGAAACAAGTAGAGTAAGTTGAAAAAAAAACTCACTATTAATGAGATTTTTGCCTCTTGAATCTCTCTTGAGCTCCTTGAAATCCTGGTCCATGATCTTCCCTCATCCTCACTGAGCCTCCTTTTGGGACATCCTTCATTATTACACTGCTGTCGGTTTGTCCGTATATCCCATGTGTTCATTGTGAGGGCTTCTCTGTTACTAGGCCCATTAAGTATTAAAGTCTAATATCATTATATTTTGGGTTAAAGGTAGTTTTCATACCGATCGAACGTGGCTTTTAGTAATAAAGGTTTAGTTTTGTATACTTTTGTTACCAGACGTTTGAAAAAATGTGGCTTTTGGTACATCCCTTAGTTGGCCGTTAGTTTTGGCCGTTAAATGACATGTGCAAGTCACGTGATCGACTCTAAACTTTTAATTTTGTTTAATTTAGTCCCTCAAATATATTCATAACTTTTATTTTGTTTCATTTAGTCCTAAAGCTTCAAAATCGAACCCAATTGGGACCTATTCCCAATTGGGTAAATTTGACCCAAATGGGGCTATGTCGATTGAATTCGATTGATTTAATTGGGTTCGATTTTGAAGTGTTATACTAAGTTAAACATCCAGTACTAAAAAGCCAGTACTAAAAGTATACAAAATTAAACATCCAGTACTAAAAGCCACATTCGGTCAAACATGTGGTATGAAAAGTACCTTTAACCCTTATATTTTTTAGGTAAACTATTCCATTGCTACTTAAAAATTTAAAATATAGGGAATTCGTACAAATAGTTAATTTGAATTATTTTTAACAGTTTACTAGCTTAGAATTTCGTAGCCCATCCCACCGAGCCTGAATTGCCAGCCCTAAATTTCATACTCAACTTGATACTACAAAAAGCTCGATTCGACTCAAATTTTAACGAGTCAAATTCAAATATCAATCATTTACTCACTTATCCCTAATTGGACGAGACATATAGGGTAGCCAAAATAGTGATAGCGGAGGTATCAGGTAGTTGAGGAATTGGCGGGATATTAACTCAAGTTGTCGCCACTATATATAAATTTCACGTGCCTTCATTTTATTGTTCGTGCCCGATTCGTTATATTTTTCCAACATCGCCATGGGTGCCGAAAGAGACTTAATTAATAAGTAGGCAACATGTCACCATTGCTTGTTCTAAAATTTAAAAGCACTTCGTGAGTTTATGAATTTAATATCTATTTTTTGCCATACTTGAGGCTATAAATCAAAGTGTATAAGAAGAATCATATTTTCTTTAGAAGAAGAATCATATCTATTATATGTATTTAGTAGTATTTACTATAATATTATTTTATGTTAATATATATATATAAATATTTTAATTTACTATGATTTTTTTAATCTAATATCGTAATCAAAGAGTACTTTTTATAATGTTTTTATTTACAATTAGTTATTTTAATACATATAAATAAGGGTTTTATAGGGCTAATCACCAAATTGCTTGCTAAACTTACTTGAATGTGCAAATTGCTAGCCATACTTTATTTTGTAGAGAATTGCTAGCTGAACTTTTTATATTGTGTAAAAGGTTAGCTCCGTCTATTTTTCTATTAGTCTTGGATGAGAAATACTTTTAAAAATTGCTAAAAACACCATAAAGTTTTACTATAATAATATAATGACATGATGTTTATATAAAATCAAATTTTCGAATAATACATGTTAAGAAATATATAAAAGAATAAATGTCGCTTAAAAATACAAAAAATAATAATTTACTTTTTTTAATTTTTTTTATAAGACATAAACTTTTAAAAATATTTAATTTAATTTTTGAACTTTGGATTACATTTTAACTTATATATATTTTTTTGTGTAATATGTACCATTCTAAATTTTATTTGAGATTTATATAAAAGCTTAGGCTATTATAAAATCATAGTAAAACTTTAGGGTGTTTTTAGTAATTTAAAAAATATATTTAGTCAATATATAATTAACGGAAAAAATGACGGAGTTAGCAAATTGCACAGTTCAGATAACAACCTATCTATATATATAATAAAGTAATAGGAGAGAGGGTGCTTAAATATGAAGATGCCACATCAGCATTTTAACCTATCCATTAAGTGCCACATAAGCATTAACCCTAATCTCTGTTGTCGGGCCACTATCCCTAATCGCTGATGTGTTCTCGGATCACTGAGGGCCCAATCTGAAGTTGCAGCCCAACAACCATAGTTAATCTAATTAAGCCCAATCATCAATTTAGAGGTCTAAAAAACTGCCACGTCACATCAGCGAATTAATAAAAGGTGAAATTTGTTGGGCTTTTATCTTGGGCTAAAAATCTGGAAATTTATTTGCCTTCCATTTGGGCTTCCATCTTCCCTTCCATGTTGGCCTTAACCAATTTCTCTAAATCAGATTTTTTTGCCAATAAAAATCGTATTTTTTTTCTCATGTATTCTCATTCACGAATTTGATTTATTCAGAGCTTGCAAGCTCACCCAGTCTGTCCGGTCAAGCCTACTCTGTCGCGCCACCCATTTGCCTTACCAGCCGCTCCAGTCTTTTCATCTCCCGTCCGTTTCGAAGCTTTAATATTTCAATTGAAGAACCTATTCAATTTTGTAGTAGACCGATTCATCCAACGCATTCAATTTTGTAACAGGCCAATTAATTCAACAACAGTATTCAATTTAATTTCTAACGATATGCTCAAATTCAATTTTATAACAAAGCGATTCATCCAACTCATTCAATTTTGTAACAGACCAATTAATTCAACAACGTTCAATTTAATTTCTAACGACATGCTCAAATAATTAAGAGCATCGTTTCATATTTCAATTGACCCATTATAAAATCCAGAAATTCATGTGGTCGTCATTGGTAGCAATGCCACCCGGAAAGAAAGACAAACGAAATAGAAGGGGATGCTAGCATGGATCACATTTCAACTAGCAACGCTCAAATCGATCAAGATCTACCCATAAAGAGAGAAGCACGCTGGCGAATGGGGGAGAAAAAGCAACAGCTGCTCGCGTGTCGAACCCTAAACCCGACACATAATACAACTCAAAATTTAACACATCGTTGCCAATTGGATAAGGTTATGGAGAAATAAATTCACTACAGAAGGAAGGTATACCTACAACTTGAGAATCAGCCAGATAAGGTCGTGATGGCGAGAACCAAAGGTGGCGATGGCGAATCGGCCGCAGAGAAGACGGATTGAATGTAGCAAATCGTGTGGCCGTGGAACTGAAATCGTGAGGGGGAGGGGGATGACAGGGTGAGGGAGGCTGCAGTGGAGTGTTTATGTGAGCAAGTGAAAATAGGGTTTATGTTAGGGAAACTGCTAAAATGAATTACAATAGTTCTCCACCGTTAGATATTTTTTTTTACCAAACTCCATCGGTAAATTAAAAACGTTTGATTTACACACTCATTACCTTTCTTACTCCACTTACCAAAAAAACAAGTTCCCTCACTCTTCTTCTGCTCCTCAATATATTATTATTTTTATATATAATAATTTATTTATGTAGTTGAAAAAAATGTTTTTATTCCTTTACTTCATTATAAAATAAATTATTATTTTAGAATTTTTAAAATAATGTTAGTAATTCTAATTAGTTTAGATTTTTCGGATTATTAAAATATCTTTTGTGTGCAATTCATTAGTAGCCAGACTATTAATTATTTTGGTTTGAATAAACTTCATTAGTTTTATAATTTTTTTTCTTAAAAATCTATTAATATATTTTGATTGAGTGGTACAATAACTTTATTCATTCCAATAAATATTTTTTAAAAAAGAAAAACTATTACATCACATATATATATATATATATATTGATTAAAATTGCATCATATATTAAAGAAGATTGAACAAAATAAATAGATAATAAACCGTTATTTTGAACATATAATAATAATATAAGTATAAAAAATTGAAAAATTGTAGAGGAAATGATTTTTTTTTTTCAATGGAGATTTTTTTTTTTATCAAAGAGAGAAAAAGAATTGTTAGGGTTCATGAAAGTCCATGTAAAAATTAGAGGAGAGAGAATTTAAGAGAATTTAATAGAGGTATCATAAAAACACTAGAGAGATGAAAGAGATTGTCAAATGAGTGAGTCTAACGCTTTGAATCTAATGCCGGAGAACTCGATTGTATATGAAATAGAGTTTATTTTGGTTGTTCACTTCTTTATTAGCCAAATAATAATTATATATATTACACATACAAATGATTCCTTTAGTAAACATAAATATGGTATTCTTATTAATTCTCAATAGTACATTTCTTACTTATATATATGGAGCTTAGTATGCGATTTAAACATAAGTAGTCATTTACCCATGCAACAATTCTGCTTTGATATAAATTTATCTATACAAAAAAATTCATTGATTCGTTCTTCAAATATTTTTCAAAATTAAAATGTTAAGAAAATATGTCCATTTTATATATCATTAATTTATTAAAACAATGTACGTAAGATAAAAGTATATATAATATAAGATCATAGATAATTCTAAATATCTTCAAATGTTCTTTCGTATGAATTTTTTTAATGCTAAATCAGAGTACGGTAGAAATTAAAATTTATGACTATTTGATTACAGTATTAAAAAATAAATATTATATTACAGAAAATAAAATTACAAAAAATATATTTTTATGTATACTTTTTATTCCATATAAATGAAACTTTTCGTACATTTTATTTATCGTTTAATTATTTTTTATTCGCATGCGCGATGCGCGAGTTTAGCACTCTAATGCTATTGAAGATTTAATGGTTATTAATGGAAATTATGAATAATTGCAAGTAAATGTACTCAATGGAGTGGAGCATGATGATCGTAATAGTCTTTATTTGGACCATCTATTTTTACTTAATTAAAGTTAACGACTTAATAGGTCGCCCTGCGCGTAGCGCAGGGTAGGCACCTAGTATATATATAAGGCAAGAGGAGAGAGAAGATGACTAACCTGGTGCTGCCATCTGAGAAAATAGAGACATTCTGGTGCTGCCATGTCAGCACCTAATCCGACACGCGCGTGTGTATGACGCGCCCCATCTCACGCTGCTATTCCCGCTTGCAAAACACGCTCACTCTTCCTATATTCCTCATATCATCATCAATGACCTAAAGAAAAGGAAACGACTCCAATTAAATTGCTCGATTTCAAAGTCCAAGCGACTCTTCCTCTTACAATTCTAAAGAGTTATGTTTCAACTTTCAACATTCAATTGAATTGACATCTTCTTCTCTTCCTAATACAGATTGTATTGCTCTTCTTTTGATAGGGTTTCTTCCACAAATTGCAGAGCAAAGGTCGGAACACGCCTCCGCTGCTGAGACACCTCACCTTCACTGAAGCTGCTGTAAACCACCATACTATACATCGATTCGTTCTTCCTTTCGGTATTAGGAACTAACTTCGTTCTTTCTGGGGTTTTAGGAAGATATAATACTTCGCTCCAACAGTGAGAAAAGTTCGTGAAGGGCTTGAGCTCGAATCTTTAACAAGCAGGTCTACCTTTTTTCTTCATAGATATATTCACAATGGTGCTGCTAATGTGATTTATCATCTGAAGGGCTTTTCATCTCAATGTGGTTCAGAACCACAGTGTGACGTAATTTGTGAATTTGAGATTTTTTTTTAGTTTGCCAGAATGTCGTGGAAAGTGTTCGCTGGAGTTGATTTTGATGAAGGTTCCGATGGCTATGATGGTTATGACGAGCACAACTACGATGAAGAGTTCTATGGTAAGTATCTCCTTCAGTCGTAGTAGGAATTAGCTTCCCCTTTCTTATTTGTTGTCACAACAGATCAATCTTGATTTTCAATTATTGTATATTCGTGTATTTCGTAAGTTAAGATGAATGGATAATCTGTCTATTGCTCAGTAAATTTGTGGATGAATGCCTGCTCACTTAGCGTGGATTGTGGTAATAATTGCTTCATGTCTCCAACTTGAGTTGCTCTCCAAGATTGGTAATCGGCGTTCATTTGGTTGTGGATATGTGTGTTAGATTACCTCTTTTATTTTTCCTGATATTATATTAAATATAAACTTCATACTCTCATAATTGTACTCTTGGACCTTTCCATGACATGTTATTGTATTGTAAATGGAAGCATCCATAATTTTTCAGTTCTGAATATGAAGTCAATACTCTGTCTAACTGATCAAATTTATTTTTTTGCTGTAAAATCATGCTTGCAGATCTTATACCGAACATTCTTCATTTACAAACTACAGATCCTTCGTGCAGACACTCATTTCTCATGTTATTGGTGGTAACAATAGTGTCATTCCTCTTTGGTTATCATCTCGGGTATTAAGAGATTTTCTATTTCTATATAAGTTATTCCTGTGTACTGATATTTTTCTTAAACTTTTGCAGTGTGGTTAATGAAAATCTTGAAAGCATTTCTTTGGACCTTGGTTTTAATGGAGATACACTGGCTGAATGTGAAATTAATGAATTTCTTGGGGTTTTTCCTAATCAATTGCTTGAAGTTAGTCAGAATTATGAATCAAGTTTGACATAAATATGTACTTATGTTTCATCAAACACATCTGTTTATTATCCCTAATATTGGTGGCAAGGTAATGGCTTTCTTAAAAAAAAAAAAAAGTAAATTTAATGAAATAATAGATTAATATTCAATAAGCATTGCATTTTCGCCAACTACAACAACTATTGTTGCTTATGCCAATAGAGCAATGGCAAAGCTCAAGATTAAGAGGTATGACTTTGATATTAGGTTTTACCATGTATATGTTGCATCTGCAGTAAGGTGCATGATTTATTGTTTTTTACTGATTAAGTGGTTATGTGTTGGAGTGCTGTTTCATGAAATGTAAAAGCTATAAATTCATAATTGTTTCTATCCTTTTTTTTTCTGGGTCTGCAAATGTATGATTTGGGCATATATTTGTTTTGATATTTTATTTCATTATGGTTAAATTCCAAGAAGTTGAAGTTGACTGGACTGCAGCCTTAAATTTGGATGACCGTCACGTCGTGCAACATCTTGGAAAGAAATATGAAAATTTAAAGAATCGCTTGAGGGTATGTGTTCTTTTTTAAGCTATAAATATCGTTATCCAATTCTGTTGTTGCTCAAAATTTTAGTGAAACTGAGTAGTTTGCACCATATATGCCTTGTGATTAGTGATTGGTGCTTTTTTTGCTCGGTTATCAACTTCCTTTACCCACTTCAGTAGTAACGCTTTCTTTTATCGACTCATTAGCAGGAGGTGTCAATCAGAGCAGAGAGGTTCCAGTGCCAAGAAGTGAATATATATTTTATTCTCTCCGGATTCGGTACCACTGATTTCACCGTTTTTCACTACAACAAATCCAAGAATTTGTGACAATTTATTGTGACAAATTTACAGTCATCACAAAAGAAACGTGTATTTGTGACGTGTTTAAAAAATCGTCACTCTTAACATTAACATTAGTGATGAATTTATTTTTGTCAATATTAACATAATTTCCAGTCACAACCTAATATTTCGTCACTAACATACTTTGTATTTGTCACTAAACAAAAGACGATTGTGACAAAATTATATTCGTCACTAACATTATATATTTGTGGCGATTACAAGATTGTCACTAGTCTGTTAAGACATCAGTGACGATTAATTGTGACATAATTACAATCATCACAAATAAAAACTATATTTGTGGCAAATACAAGATTGTCACTTGTCTATTAGGACATCAATGTCGATTAATTGTGACATAATTACAATTATCACAAATAAAAACTGTATTTGTGACAATCCAAATAATTTGTCATTACTATACAATTATATTTTTAAATAGGACAAATTTCAAAATAGAAAATAATACAATGTATGATTGTTCATTAATAAAACATTATATTAATTAATACGAAATTTTACATTTTTATTAATATGAAAATTGTAATATTTTCACAAAAATATTATTTTTATAAAATATATAGTGTTATATATATGCATACTTTATAATGCACAATAGAATAAACAATGGTTTCCTAATAAATTACACATTAATAAATAATATTATTTAATTATAATATATATATATATATATCTTTAATTTAAAAATTAAAAAATGTATTTTTTATACAAGAAAAGAAAATTGAAAATTTTGGAATAATTTAATTATGAACTATGAAGTAAATAAATAACATTTTTAATTTCACCAAAAAAAAAAAAAAATTTTTTTTAAAGTAATTAAATTCTAAACATATGTTAATAAAAGTTTAAATATTTATTAAAAATAGGAAAATATGTAATTCATATATATATATATATATATATATATATATGTGTGTGCGCATGGTTAACTATCACAAATATATGGGAAAAAAATCTAAGTCTTATTCAATTCAATCTAGTAAAAAATAAAACAATAAAAAACTAATTCTCCTCACTAAAAAATTCAAGCCCATTACTTTGAATCACCCCAGCCCATTATTCTCTATAAACCCTACTAAATAAATACATACCCATCCATTCCTTTATCAATAAAGAGCCGCAAGTGGGATAGTTAAGAGTCACAAGATGATCTTCTCCAATGCAGTGGCTCGGTTCGTTCTTTTCCTCTTCTCTGGTGCAGTGGTGTGTTTGATTGATTTATGAGGAGGTCCGGTGAGCACAACGAGGTTGCCGACGAAGTGGGGGTCGTGGCGTGCACTAGAAAGAGTCGGGATCACAACTTACACAGGACGGGATCTGCAGCAATGTAGTCGGCATATACTGGACCCGGAAGATGAGAAGTCGCAAATCGATGCTTATCCGACCAGGTTTTCCTCCTTTCTATGACTACATAAACCAGATCTCTGCATGTTCGGTTTCATTACCTCACCTTACAGATCCGTGCAAGATCTAATCCAAAACGTTTGACCTCTCGCAGATCTAATCGGTTTCTAGCAAGACAGGGTCAAGAAATGTCGATTCGTAGAGATAAAGATATAATGGAGAAAGATTGATCAACTGATAGCTAATTAACAGCACTTGTTTAGATTGTTAAACATTAATTAGATAACCTGTCAAAAGTGTGTATTTGCAAATCTGTAATATTTTTTTTACCAAACAGATGTGTAAATTGTAATACGAAAGAAATGCATATATATGAATAATGTTATGATATTTTATGAATGTTTTTTTGTGTTGCAATTAATTGTGTTTTGTCAGTATATAAATATTTATTATTTTTAAATTAATTAATTTATGAGTGACGTTTTTTTTTTTATCATAAATGATATAGTCATTAGTGACGTTTTAATTTTGACACAAATATCATGGCTATTAGTGACGAAACATCATTGTGACGACTACTTTATTTATCACTAATATCATGTTAATTGTGACGAAATAGTCGTGACAAAAATATTTCTATTAGTGACAATCAAATAAAATCGTCACAATGATTTTTACTGACGGCATAATTAGTGACGCTCAGTGACGACAAAAAAAATCATCACTATTCATATCTGTAACGAATTTATTGTGTATTTGTGATGAATTTATTGTCATTAATTCTCTGATTTGTTGTAGTGTTTATTTTTCCCCATTTCGTTCACAAGCTCAGCGAAAATGTTGAGATAACTGAGTCGATGAACTACTTTTTTTAACTATCACATCTCATTAAACTAAATGATCTTTTTCTTTGGTCAATGCTTCTGCTGATGATAAAAACTTATATGCAGTATTGTTCAAGTGGGTGGATTGAAATCCTCATGTGTGACATTAGCAATTTTGATAATATAAAAATGACGTAAGTGGCCGTTGTAATCTTGCTATCCATGATTCTATTAATTTGGTTTGAGATATCTTGAATATAAATTTCACATTTTTTTTTTAAATGTTTGATTTTCCTTTATCTTCTTAACAAAGTTGAATAAGCATTGCTTCTGTTAATTATAATTTCCTTTATCTTCTTAACAAACTTGTATGTAGCGTTTGTCAAATGTGTGGACTGGAATCCTCTGTTGTTAAATTTGATCATATAAAAATGGTGCCAGTGACAATTCTTTGTCTTACTTTCCATGGTTCAGTAGAGATCTTCAATTTCACTGATTTTCTACATCTTCTTGATTGAGATGAATAAGCGTATTATTTGTATGGATAATGTGATTGTACATCACTTAGACAAAGTATAACTGTAGGTTTGTTCGAATCTGATGTAATCCACTTCTTGCCCTTGAAACTAATAAATATGATAATGGTCTTGCTTATATTGATTGTACTATTGAGCTCTTTTTTTCTTATTCTTCCGATATTGAAATTCTCAATTTCCTCATCATCCTTCCTTTCTTAGACTATTGTACTCTTCATCTGTCCCCCTCCAGTCCACTCCATCAAATGCTGATACAAAGAAGAAATAAACCAAGTTGAAGAAGGAAGCGGACCAGATGCTGTCTCTTCCAACTTTTTCTACTAACCATGTTAGTTAGATTTATCATTTTCTTACGTATTATTGTTATTTTATTATGTATGTACTGACAAGAGGAGTTAAGTCTCCATCATCGTAAGTTTAGCTGCTAGCCATGGAAACCTCACATTGGAATTCTTCAAAAGAATGGAAGAAGAATTCCATCTGAATGGTGACCGTGCTGGTTTGGTGGTGAGGGATCAAATAATTCGATACAATGAAAAGAGTCTACAAGATGCGACCAACAATCAAGCATTTTAGGTTCTTCGTAAATCTTTACAGCAGATCTGGTGCCCTACGTCTGACAGTAAACATGCATGTTGTAAATGTTTAAATGGCGGAGGTTCCACAAATCTCATATTGTAATATAAAAATATTTACACCTATAGTGATATTGTAAAAAATCTCATATTGTAATATAAAAATATTTACACCTATAGTGATATTGTAAAATTTAAATTTATCATGCCGCCCTGCGCGTAGCGCAGGGTCAGCACCTAGTTTGCTACAAAATAAGTACAGCTAGCAAACTGCACTTTCATGTAAAGTTGAGCTAGCAATTTGGTAATTAATAATTTTATAATTGATATCTTATTTTTATAATTTATGTATATTAAAAAAATAAATTAACTAAAAAAAGATGTAAAAATGTATCTTTTAATATCTACTATATTATATTAATTTGGTACCGGAAGCCTTTTGGCTGACACGTGGACAGTCCACGCAATCACATTTTCCTAATTTAGTTGGAGTTCTATAAATATAGATACAAAATATTGAGTGATTGAAAATTAAGAAGTATTTTTATCTCCTAATTTGGTCTCTACGCAATTTAAAGAAACAAATTAATTAAAAATTTCCTTTTAAATAGTAAATCTATACAGTTTGGTACCGGAAGACCGTAGGCCGCCACGTAAGCAACTAATATATGTTAAAAAAATTAGTCAATAAATAATGTATAATTTAGAAAGAATGATTCAAAACTCACGGCAAATTAAAAAAAAATATAAGCTATATTATATGTCTATATATAAACAAAAACGTCTTGCACAATTTATGCCTACCCTAAAATTATTATTGTATAAATATATATACATATAATACTCTCTCTTTTTTGCCGTTAACAAAATTCTAAATATTATATTTATGAGACAGAAAATATATATTTTAGAATATAGGTAGGTGTATATAATATTTATGTGGCCATATATATGCATATGCAATACTAATATAAATATGGAGCAATCAAAGAGGGGGGAGGCATACCAAGATTGAAGGTTAGTAGACTTAAGGAATACGAGAATTGCTTTAGGTGTGAATATATCAATATTATGCTTAATTGCTGTTATACTCGATGTATATTTTACAAGAGAATAATACAGTTTTTATAGGAGAATTATACGTAAGGTTTCGAGCTTTTTTCTAATAAGTTTATTAGTATTGGATAACTTCGAGACATTTAAGTAATTGACTAAATTTTATTTGTTTGTTGATGATTTTTTTCCTTGCATGTTGATATTGCAAGTATATACTAAAGTTTATATTTAATGTTTGTCAATTAGATTGGTTGAGCAGCTAAATGTGGACATAACTCGTGTCTTTCGCCTCAAGAGATTTGTAGCCCTTAATCCAAACACATGTGCAAGGGTGAGGGCTTTACAGAACTCGACTATAGATATTGAAGTACACTGATTTTGATTTTGGGTTTGGTAATTCATAGTTTATATCTTGACATTTGATATTTTAATGATTTATATTTTTCTTTTGCAGGATGGTATATTTATCGATCATCTGGTCATGTACGTGTAGCTTCGTCGAGGCAAAGTCACATTAACTTCAAGTAAATTTAATTAATGACTAGATTTATATATCATCACCCTAACGATCTCTCTTTTAGGCTTGGAGCTTCGACCTCATCAATATTGAGGTTAGAACTTAGAGACACCAATCAAGCAAAAAATCCTCGATTTCTATCTCATAAACACGATCACAAGCACATTCCGTGCTTCAATATCAGCGCATTTTTTTAACATCTACGTACCATTACGACATGAACGAATATCGCATTCCTGGTAACTAAAGCTTCAAATAGTTTATATCACTACAATAACTTTATTATTTATTATATGAAAGTGTAGACCAAATATCATCACTGCGATCTTCAAATAAAAATAAAGTTACATCAGATATGTAACACTATAATTACATAATACATAATTAGAAATTTATTTTACAAATATTTCTAATACATTTTCTATCTATGCAGAACCATGCAAATCTCTACAAGCGTTATATTGTTCATCTACTATTAGTGCATATTGACTTTTATATTAGGGTATTTGTTCCTGTGTATACATGAACTCACAAATTGTAGAAAAACGTTCTATAAGAAGAAGATTTGATGGCAATGAGGTTCGTGAAGTTTGGTGTTGCAACTCTCCTACTTGCACAACAATAAAAGGCTGAAGATGTAAGATGCATAATAGAAAAAAAAAAATTGATATTCTTCGAATTTAATGATCTCCTAAATTCAATGTATTTATATTTTTTTTCTTCTTAATTTTCACTATGCTTACTTAGTTAGTATTTTATGGAATCAAATAATTTCTTTACACTAACTTTGACCCAAAAATGATTAATATATGCTCAGCATTATTTACTCTTATTATATATATATATATGAAGTTTATCTTGATTATATATGAACACTTAATCGTGCATAAATAGATTGCGTCGTGTCGCATATACACACAGTAACTGTTTAGTATTTTATGGACAACCAACCCCACTAACCATTACTCTATTTTTGCTTTATATTACGATGAGACATACATTGTGTGTGCAACAGTTGAATCTATGCTGGATAGTAATTCAAAGTGGTGTTTCATCAGTTGTCCATTATGCAAGAAGCTATTATATGTATATGCATCATTATTTTGCGATAAATGCAATCGAACAATATCCATCACAGTTCACTGCAAATTATAAGTCAAATGTTTCATTCATAGCAAATTAGTTGTAATGTCGTGTCTTAAAATATTTCCTTTGTTTTCTATAATTTAGGTACATGATCTCTACACGCATATATGATAGAACTGCAAGAAAAAAAAAACATTATATTTGATAAAAATAGTGTAAGATTGACTCAAGAGACATTCTCTCAACTAATCGCTCAACAGTTATGCTCACTTGATGAGACTCTCGGATAATTACGAATCTCTAATAATGGTCATTTATTTTTTAAATCAAAGTTACAACAAAGAATGTGGTTGATGGTAAAAAAAACACCATAACAAAAGTATGGAGTAGTGAGTGTGAAATTGGAATTCAATCCATTTCAATTCAATTTAATGATTTTACTTATTTTTAATTCAATTCAATAATTTTTAATTCGGTTTTTTTACCCACACAACGCACGTCTTTATTTATTTAATATATAATATATAATATAAGATATATAATATTAAATATTTAAATACATACACGTGACTTATATATAACCTTTAGCTGTTTTTATATTTTAGAATTCTAGCCAACTCTAACATCGCTGACAAAAATTAATTTAAAATTATTTGATTGTTAGTGTATCTTTAATATATTTTCACTTTGTAATTAAATTTTAAATATTATATCTATGAAAATTATCAAATAATTTTTAATTTAAATCCAATTTCAATTTATTTTTTTAAACTTATTTTTAACGCTATACAAAATTTTCTTACTTGGATTTTCTATTTTATCGGTTATAGTCTTATAAAAATGATATAAAATGTTGATTATTTCACTCCTATGTAATATATTATATAAATTAGTATTAAATACTTTAATTAAACTATGCATTACTATTAATTAATTTATATAAAAGTATATTCAAATACAAATAATGTTGCAAATGCAATAAATTAAGATAACTTAATTATTTCCAATTTTAATTTTATTTGGAATATTTCCCGCGCGGTGCACGGGGTTAGTGGCTAGTATTTATTAATCTAAAATAATAACTAGTATATTTATGTGCATGACCCTTGTATTATTAGTCACCCATGTACTCGTATTTAAGAATAATAATAATTCTTATATATTTTATTTTGCAAACATAAGAATGTATTTACATCCCTTGCTGTGTTGGATAATGGGACTCAGGTCAAAAGTTCTAGCACCAAACATTTATATATAATAGATGATGGCGCATGCGTTGCACGCGCGACAGTAATTTATGTTTTATGATAGTTATTCAAAAGACGAGATAAACTCTATTTATAAAGGGACAATGTCATAACATTATGAACTATAATAAAACACATGCTACATCTAACGGAAAAGGAAAGTTATGACAAAAATAAAATTGCATGTGTGTCAAACATATATGATATTTCTAAAAATAACAGACAAACAATCATAGAAAAATTTCAACATAGCATTGTCTCAATATAATAGATACTAAATCCCGACCTTTCCGCTAAACTGTGTAGAAACATCTTGATAGCACTAATACTCTAAAATATGCATATTAAAAAGATAGAATTTCTTCAACTGTTTCTTAGGTTCACAAGTGCATGAAGTAAAAGTTAGTTTAGAGAAGGAAAAAAACACTGGCTTACCTGTTTTATGTCTAGACGCCTTCCACCATTGCTAACTTATAACATGTTCATTTTATAAAGCCAAATTTCTCAGATAGATGGGAATAAATATATCAAACTACACATTTAGATAAGGGATAGGTCATACATGGAAAAAAAAAGTTGTTTTATTTACCGAATACTAAAAACTTTGATCTGTTATGCACATATATGAAGAAACATGAGAAGCTTATATGCGTATTATTGAATCAAGACCTTGAGCGACCTGATTTTGCAAGCGACTCAATGTTTACCATTTCAATGAACCATACTTAGGTGGATTTGATCGATAATCTTAGAATTTTCTTTCCTAAATATAATACTTACTTCTCGAGTTATCTGCCTTTGTTTAGTCATGTCCTCGAGAAGATGATAGCAATTAGCACCAAATGCTTCACATATTTTCAGGATCTTTGTTCTTGTTTGTTCTCTTGAGAACAAGACCACAATTACTATCTTTGAAACCTGCAGTATGAAATCATGAAGTTATACTGAGTTCTTTCCTAGAATACTGAAGCGGCTGGATTTAGGAGGAAAAAGAGATCATAATTATGACAAAAGACAAATGAAATTGAAAGAAAAAAAGCGGCTAACACAATAGAAATCAAATGAGGGTTATCACTACATCTTTTATAGGGACAAACTTGTTCATATGTATGAGGGTCCACAATATCTTCAACTGCAAGGGCCTGATTGAAAAACATATTGCCTCTGGTGGCACGGAAAAGCATCCTTTCAAATTTAAGAAGATTGGATTCACATATAATTCCATACATAAATCTCAAACCAGCTTGTTCTCACATACCTGGTCTTATCTCCTGAAGGAAACAATAAATCGGTTAATATAAGCTAACATAATTAGCTTCATTATTACACTCAGTCTAGCTGAAAGAAACGTAAAAGCAAAATCTGAGAGGCACCTGTTCAAGTAAGGAAGTTGTTTCTACAAAGTCATGAACATGATTAGTGTTTAGGGTCTCCAACTCTCTCTCTTCGACGAATATGTGGTTCTTCCCTGAGAAAAGAAAGCCACATGCATACCATTTTGTCAAAAGGATATATATATATAAAGAAGCATAACAAAGGTCATATCTAAGTCTGCTAACGTACATTTGGCTCGCATATATGATCAACCAAATATTTAAAAATAAAATAAATTTTAAAACAAATTAAAAAAACATAGACAAATATTAAACAAAAGTATCATACAGTAGAGGGAGAACCTGACATTTTTCAATACCATCTTCAACTCTAGGAGCTCATTATATGTTTGCCGAAGCCGCTCACCGTTTGAGTTAATTTCAATTAGTTCATGTTCATGTTCAGCGAGTTGGATCTAGAATTACAAATGAAACTCCAAACAATCAGAGGAGTTCCAAGCAGTAAAAGACCTTGAAACGATAGTTATCAATAGAAGGCCATAAAAATAAGTAGGAGTTATAGGCCTCTAGTTCTTCCAACTCCATATCTGGCTGCATATCTGGTGGTTCCAAAGATACGATGCCAGCCTTGTTGATTTGGTACTTCAAAAATCGTAATTTCCTTAACATCTCTCCACGTCGTTTCACCTAAGAAAATCATAAGGGAGAAACAATAAAAGTTAGTTTCTCACCACCTCAATCTCGACAACTTTAAATTGACTTAGGTTCCATTTCTGACTTGAACTTAAATGCTAGTCAAATGATATCTGGTTCTGAATGTTCTCTGGAAAGGGCTCTTATCTGCATTTAACTGCAAAGAAATGTATGTCCTATAATCAACTCAACTGCAGCACAATAATCTTAAATCCGACTTATGATATAGGAAGAGGAATATGAATTTGAAGTTTTTAAGTTGATGGAACAGTAGAAAAACAAGTACACTGGATATAATAAGCAACAATAAATACAAAAAATATTTATAAGCTTCTATGCAAATGCAGAAGTGGTAAATTAGTTCTCACTTCAATTCTTAATCAACCTAAACTAAACTTTTTCAAGTGGAATCATAGAAGAGCATGATCAATTAAAAAACAACTGACCTTATTGAAGAGTTATAAGCAGCTTGAAGAGTCGGTACTAAATCAAGGAATCTTTTTTTTTTCTTGTATAAAATAGGAAATTTCATACCAAATGTAAGACTTAATAGGGTGCCAGTCAATAAAAGAGTACCATAAGGATGAACTGTGAATATAATTTTCTTACCAATGAAAATATTTTCAAAGGGAAGAAGCTTTTCACATTCTTCAACAGTCCCAATGAAAGAATAGGCAACCGCAGTAAAAGAATGAGTCATCCCAGGTACAAATCTGAAAAATCAAGCAGCAATAGATAAATATCACAGCATGTATTTATAACAAATTTTATTTTGTATTTTCAGATATATATACATATATTTCTAATCCCAAAGTAGTGTTCTCCTACCAGACAAATAATCTATCCTCACCTTTCTATGTTTCTTTGCAGGACTTCACATAAATCTTCAAAAGATGCACACATATGAAGAAACATGAGACTCTTAGTTGCATATGCTAACTCAAACGGTGAAATGCAAAAGGAGAAAAGATGGATTATTGATAGATCAACTACCGAAAACAATAGCAACTAAGAATCACTGGTACAACTCATTTTTGTCTGTATCTTCAAAACCAGTTTATCTTGTATATGGTACATTCACTGGTAAACAAGATTGCATGGTGTCTCAAACCTTTCTCAGGATACAAGTGGGCTGTTTATTTCATTCTTTTCATTTACCTCAAATTTTATGACCATTCCGTTTTTGAACTTTGCTCCAATAGATACTTGAATATGCAAAAGTGAAATGTATTATGCATTATGCAAATCACATCTTTATATTTTTTTTCACTACCATGTTGTCTATTATAAGTTGTTCAAAGCTTTTCCATCAATGTTGTGTTGGTTTGTCTTAGAGGTAATTTTCTTTTAATTTTTTGCTAGCATTATGGGAGTTTAAGTATAGGTGTTTGTATTTCTAAAACATGGGATTTACATCAATGAAATTCACTGTCAGCAGCTCCTTTTAACCAAGGCATCATACATTTGCATCAAATTAAATCCACATTTATCATTTCCTATGTGCATTTTATATGAAGTTCATAGGCAGAGCAACTTTAATTCTCTATTAGGACTTTGAACAAACAGCTTATGTGCATTGTGTTGGAAATTTTGAAGCAAAGCTGTTTGGACAACATATGACTGTTTATAATGCCCATAAAGAAGGCATCGTGGTGGAATTGGTAAGTAGAGTAACTGATTTACCTGTGTTCGGTTTCAAATGGTCGATTTGAAATATCGAACCTTCAGTTATTTGATGAACTGTCGTGTAATGGTAATTCGCAACTGGAGAGTTTCTGGGACAGAGCAGGATAACCGATTCAGGAAAACCGTATTGTAGAATCAACTGAGTAATCAGAGCAGAGAGAGAAGGAGATAGGTTGAGGAGCCACTAATTCAGTAATGCAACAGAGAAAGGGATAGAGAAGTGAGATTGGATTTGTACGGTTGGTTGGTTTGTTGTTGGTGATCAGTGAAACAATGTGCAGTTTACTAGTGAGGACACCCGGAACTTTTATTATAGGTGGTAGATAGATATAAATATAAATATATATATATATATACCGTAAGTTAACTACGGCTTATCCGATAAGAGAACAATTAGCCAACCATGAATCATAAGTTGTGGGATATTGAGTAACTATGAGCTACATAATACGAGACGTTCAACCAACATGCATTACACAATACGCGTCATAGGGAATCAGATATGTGTGATTTTGAGTCACTTATGAAGTCAAATTTCCGTAATAAAAGTTTGCTAATAGATTTATAGCAAATCTATCTCTTGGTATACAATAAAATTATAAGACTAACAAATAGTAAAATTCGTAGAAATTTTTTATGAACTTCTTTCGGAACCGTCATAAATAATATTGGACATTGTTTGTGTTTGAAAATATAGCACGTAGAAGAGGAATTCTAAAAGCGAATTTTCTGACCAAATGAACGAATGTTTTTAACTGAGTCCCGTGCAGATCACGGTCTCCTTAAGACAATTTCGCCCCCTCACCGACTCGTCGGTGTGCTAGAGGATAAACATGGGCGATTGTCGGCATTCCAGTGGCAAGCTAGCACAAAATCCCACCAGTCAATAGAATCTTGCATGAACTCCACCAAAATAGAAATTGGTCGAGCACAAATATGAATGAAGAATATCTCGACGATCGTCACGCTAAAAACATAAAGGGGAGGAGAAGTAGTAATAACCGTACTCCAAATGAAGAGGAGAATTTCCTATTATAGGAAGATGGAAGAATAGTATTAATGACGTAGCAATAAATAAAACTGAAACGTCCCTATTAATGAAGCCGTTACGGATCATTAATTCGTCAGATACAACGAATCTGGACGAAGTCGGGACTATTTTGGCCAGGTGTACTAAGAACAACAATTTCTCATTCACCCGATTAGAAAAATAGTAATGTCATTAACACATTTTTCCAACCGTTTGATCGAGGGACAACTTACTTAATTGAGAATATATTACTAGTTGTACTTAATGTTCGGATTGTCTAGTATGCAACCTTTTTTTATAGGCTACATGATTCTTTAGTATGCAACCCTTTTTTATAGCCTACAATCTACATGTACATGCCTATACATCATACCTGATCGGTTTGCCGAATGCTAGCTTACTTACATGCCCATTTGAACCATTTGCAACCTTATATATATCGATCATTACTTTTTTTAGTCACTTGACTCACTAGTCATTTCCATGCATGTGGCGCCAAAATTGAGAACTGTTGCTTCTAGTCACTTCCATCCATGTACACAGACATCTCCTTCTCGCATTTATTGGCCTCATTCTTTCTTCCCACCACGTGCATGCTCTCATGAGATGTTTAATATTTCGTAATATAGATTAGTTGAAATGCGATATTATAAATAATATACTAATTCAATAGGTTGATTTATAATTAATAATGTTACGTAAAATTTAATATTAGATAATATTATAAAAAAATATGGGGTCATATAATGTGGGATTTGGGTAAGTTTTTAAAATGTGATAAAGTTCATATATATAGGCAATTTATAATGACATCATCAGTATCTCGAGGTGCAAGAAATAAATAATAATCGTAAAATTTCAAATACGATTAATGATAACTACTATTTAAGTTGGTTGTTGAGATTTAATAATAAAATAATTTTAAATAATATGATTAAGTAAAACCAATTGGAAATCTATTAGAAAATGATTTATATGACAACTTTAATAAATATAAATTATGTAAAACCATTATGAATGCTCTAAATGGTACGATTTAAGAATTTAAAAATAAAGATAATTCGTTAAAAATAAAGGTATACTATTCGTTAAAAAAAAACATATAAATGAATTTTTTTTATTAAAAAAAGTAATATTTTTGATACGTTGTCCAAATGTCTTCTTAATTTTTTATACCAAGGTTAGGTTTACATTTACAGAGTGGGGTACATGGTGCATTTAATTAGGGTTTAGGTTTCACGGTGCTTTAAACGTTTGTTTGTCTTTACACAGTTACAATACAGCACCACCTAAACGCTATCATTCCTATATATATTATAGATGTGATAGATAGTGTATTATAAACTAAAGCGATACAATTAAGTGATCTCCTTGTCAATGGCTTCTTTACTGAGTTACATGAGTGAAGAACTGAGAGCACAATTCGAAATCGAAAGTTTTAGAGATGACTGTGAAACTAGAAACGAAGACATTGATGATGGTGGAGTATACGTGACTTGGAAGGACTTATGGGTGACGGTATCGGACGGAAGAAAGGGCACCAAAGCGATCCTCCAAGAGATAACCGGGTTCGCTCGGCCCGGTCAGCTCCTAGCCATTATGGGTCCTTCTGGGTGCGGCAAGTCGACTCTTCTCGACACTTTGGCAGGTGCGTCTTTCGACTTATTTTCACAAATTTTTATAAGATTATAAATCCGGTAAGAACACGAGAAAAGTTCGGTCCTTGATTCGGGATCGAGACCGAACTGCCTAGGACATGGCGAATTAAGGAGTATCTTTGTTTCATGTTCTTGTTATAAACAAGATGCACTACAAGAAAAACTAGTTTCTAATGATGATAAAAGTGATTTATGCGACACAAAAATGTGTTATCATGAAATTAGCGACGGTTTTACCGACGCAACTATATATATTATTTCTGATCATCACAGCGAAGAAGATTGCGACGCTTGCAGCAAGTGTCACAAAAGCAAAAATCTTAAAAGAGATAACGTTATTTTCTTAAAAGAGATAACATTTTTGCTTGCGTCACCGGTGCATGCAAGTCGCAACCCAGCTAAGCATCGTTATATAACTTTTTTAATGAAAAAAAAATGTTACATAAATTAAAACTTAACAACTACTCGAAAATCGTCGAAATAATGCAAGAAGAAACTATGCTATTACGAAACGACTCCAAATTTGAATAAAATTGATTATTGTGAAGATATTTACGACATTTGAGCAATCATCAATTCATTTTAAATTCTTTTTCTAATATTATTGATGATTTTTTTTTACAGGAAGGCTAAGCACGAATGCGAAGAAAACTGGGGAAATTTTGGTTAATGGTCATCAACAAGCCCTAGCATACGGAACATCGGTAAGTTACTAAGATATACAAATCAATGAAACTGAGTATATTTACAAATCAATTTCTAATAGGCGACGCTAAAATAAGGATTAGGCGACACTAAAAGCGTTGCCTAAAAGACGATGTATGGTATTTTTTTTTTGTGACATATCAAGGCATACGTGATGCAAGACGATGCATTAATCACAACCCTAACGGTCCGAGAAGCGGTGCACTACTTGGCTCAACTGCAACTTCCAGCTTCCATGTCCGACGCAGAAAAGGCCGAGAGAGCCGACACTACAATAAAAGAAATGGGTTTGATGAGTGCGATGAACACTCGCATCGGTGGCTCGTCGGGAGGTGGTGACAAGGGGCTAAGTAGCGGCCAAAAAAGAAGAGTCAGCATCTGTCTAGAGATGCTGACGCATCCAAAGTTATTGTTTCTCGATGAACCAACTAGTGGGCTCGACAGTGCAGCCTCGTACTATGTCATTAGTCGAATTGCGAGTCTAAATCGGCAGAATGGAGTCAGGAGAACCATCGTGGCTTCTATTCATCAACCGAGTAGTGAAGTGTTTCAGCTTTTCGATAGCCTTTGTCTTATGTCTTCGGGTCGAACCGTGTTCTTCGGGCCGTCTAAAGACGCCAATGAGGTATGCTTGAGTGAAAAAATTACATTTATTGCCGACACAAAAATGGTGTTGCTAGAAGTTTGCTTTTCATAACTAAAAGTTACATTCTAGCTCATAATATGTCACCACTAGCAGTGGTGATCTAGTTATTAAAAGCGCTTATTCTCATGTGATTCACTCTGAAGTCTCATATTCATAACCTCTCAAGAATACGACATCTTGACAGTACTAGAAATAGAATTTTAGATGACTTTTCATTGTCGACACTTGCTCAAGCGTTGCAAACATCTTCACAATAATCACATTTATTCAAACTTGCCGACGCTTCGTAGTAACATCGTTTCTTCTTGTATTTTCAACGCTTATCAAAGCGTCGTTAAGTTTTTATTCAGGTAACACTTTTCAAGAAAAAATTAGTGTAATGACGTTAAGTTGTGTTGCCACTTGCATGTACTGGCGACTCAAGCAAAAATGTGACGTCTTTTAAAAGTTTTGCGATGCTTTCCACAAGTATCACGGTCTTTTTCGCAACGGTGATCAGAAATGAAATATGTACTTGCATCGGCAAAAACGTTGCTAGTTTCATAAAGACACGTTTTTGCATCCCAATAAATCATTATTACCGCCACAAGAAGCTAGTTTTCTTGTATTGTGAGTTGTGACTATACTAGACTGCTGATGGACCTATGTGGATAGGTTGGTTGTTCACTAAGTCTAGTTTAAAAAATCACAGACCGGTCGCCCCTACTAGCACATACATTTTTAGTGAAAAAAAGAAGCCCATAATCTCTCATTTTAAGGTTAAGGGTTTACATTTTAGTGTAATTACTAAGGGGAAAAGATAAAAGTTCCGACGATTTCACATTCCGAAATTCCGAATGTGAGGGTCTAGGAAAATGCCATCAAAGTTTGCAGAAATTACACACTCTGCCCCTCTCTCACAAGTCGGAACATGTAGGAACATGATGTCGGAATTGCTATGACATCTCCTTACTAAGTGATGTATTCTACAGTTTTTCTTGTCGAATGGATTTCCTTGCCCCACTCTTCAGAATCCGTCCGATCACTTCCTCAAGACAATCAACAAGGATTTCAACATGGTCAGTTTGACACTCTAATTCTTTTATTTACAATTTGAGTCAAGGGTTGGATTTATGTTGTTCATCCGACAATGTATTTTAGGATTTTGGAGAAGATCAGGGATCTATCCCTTCAAATGAAGCAATAAACATTCTTCCGAACGAGTACAAAGCGTCGACCTTTTATCAGCAAGTTCTTGAACAAGTATCGAAAATATGTAAGAAGGTAATTCTTAGATCAGAAAACATTATAATAATTGGACTTGATGATGCAAAATCTAAATTTGATTCATTGCAATTCACAAGGCTGCAAAATACGACCATGGAGTAGTAAATAAGAGTAGAGACCGTATCGGTTTTCTTACTCAGTGTTGTATCTTAACACGAAGATCCTCAGTAAACATGTTCCGCGACACGGCCTACTATTGGTTGCGCTTAGCAATTTATGTCACTGTAAGCTTGGGTCTTGGGACCGTGTTTTATGACATCGGATCGACTTATGGATCAATTCAGGTGTGTCTCATCGCCTCTACCATACACACTATTATTTCTTTATATGTGAATCGAATATGCTATAGAATTAAGGTGAAAGGATATTTTTCTACAACATGTTCGACCAAAAATTGGTTTTTAGTGCAATTTTTTTTAGACTTTTGTTGCACTACGTTTGCAGCTTGTAGATTTTTTGGTACATTCGTTAGTTTTGATCGTTAAGTAGCACGCGTTTTGCATGTGACTAGACCTCTAATTTTCATTTTGTTCGGTTTAGTTCTCCAATTTATATTTATAATTTACAAATTAGTCCATAAACAATTTCAATCGAACTCTAGGTCCAATTGACAAGTCAGGGTTCGAAAAATGGTTAGGTCAGACCCTGGTTAGGGTCGCCCAAGTCGGACTAATGCGTCGGGCCCTGACTTGGTCGATCGATTGGACCTCGGGTCTGATTGAAATTGTTTGGCGACTAATTCATAAATTAGGAATATAAATTGGAGAACTTAACTAAGCAAAATTAAAATTAGAGGGTAATTAAGTCACGTGCAAAACACATGCTACTTAACGGTCAAAACCGCTACTTAACTGTCAAAACAAACGGTCAACGGATGATCAAAGTCTAAAAATTGCAAACGCATTACACCAAGAGTCAACAAAAAAGATATTGCACCAAAAATCAATTATGGTCAAACATGTTGTATAAAAACCCATTTAACCCTAGAATTTAAAAACATCACCTCCTATACTACTGGAATTCTGCAGAATTGTCGACGAAATTTTGCGTCAGCAAAATACAAATATTTTGTTAGTAAAAACCAATTCGTCGGAAAAAGTCCGTCGGCAATAGGTTTTTTTTTTTTTTTTTTGAATTATTGCTACATTTTCAATCACTTACAGGCAAAAGGATCATTACTCGTGTTCATATCATCCATCCTCACTTTCATGGCGCTCGGCGGATTCCCGTCTTTCGTCGAGGATATGAAGGTTTTCACCCGAGAACGGCTAAACGGACACTACCAAACCGGTCCTTTCGTCGTGGCATACACCATCTCCTCGTTCCCGTTCCAACTCTTAGTCTCACTCTTTCCGGGCGCCCTCACTTACTACCTCCCGGGACTCAAAAGTGAACCCCACAACTTCCTTTACCTGGCCGCGGTCCTCTTAACCTGCATGATGATAGTCGAGAGCATGATGATGATCGTGGCGAGCCTCGTCCCGAACTACCTCATGGGAATCATTGCAGGTACGGGAACTAATCAAATTGCTACATGAACTTTAACTCAATTACAAATAGCTACTCGAATTTTGATTTTTTAAAATCGGCTATTTGAACTTTCAATTTTCATCGCAGGTGCAGGAATCCTGTCGATTATGATTCTCGGAGGCGGGTTTTTTCGACTACCAAATGACCTCCCGAGGTTGTTCTGGAAGTACCCTCTTCACTACATTGTATTCCACAGATACGCATATCAGGTATAAGAGAATGCGAATATATATTAATATAAAGTTGAGTACACGTACTATATATATATAAAAGACTAAATATAGTACATAGGGATGGGTATCGAACTGGGCGGACTGGTTCTGAACTAGACTGTAACTGATTAAAACAGTCTGGTCCGGTTCAGACTAAATTTGAAATTAGCAAAAAAAAAAAAACCTGACCGGTTCTGGATCGGTCCTAGATTGGAATTGTAAAAAACAATCTTGTTAGGTCCAGAACCGGTCCGAACCATTTTCCTATACAGATTTACACCAATTTAAACACAAAAACCAATCTTAAACCGAACCAGTCCATATTAAAAACCAGTCCAAAACAGTTTGGTCCAGTCAAAACTGGTTTTTCGAGAAGTATACTACCGGTTCTTGGTACGTTTCTCCCCTGGCGGAATTGGTCTGTTTGGAACCGGTCCAGACTGGACCGGTGCCAAACGGTCCGATTCTGGACCAATTCCGATCCGCCCAGACCGGTTTTTTGTACATCCCTAGTAGTACTTAAAATAAATCAATTCCTAATAACTTAATCAGAATATACTAAAATATATCTATTCCCTAATATCAGGGACTTTTCAAGAACGAGTTTGAAGGTTTGAGATTCCACGGCCCACCTGGAGGCGCGAGGATGATTTATGGGGACCGGATTTTACGGGAAGTATGGCAAGTCGATATGAACCGGTCTAAATGGTTCGATTTAGGGGTGCTGATAGGGATGGTGGTTCTGTATCGAGTAATGTTCTTGGTTATTGTCAAGATCAATGAGGTGGTTCGGCCGAAACTCGAGAATTTGTTCGCCGCAGGACCGGGGCAAGTTGCTCAGGTTATGGTTACTCATGGAGAGTTAAAAGATGATGAAGAATGATAACTAGACCACATTTTCTTGTGCTAAGGATATAGTTAATTGTATATATATTCATGAAATTGCTCCGTTTATGTTTTTAATTGTACCAGCTTCATGTGTTTTGGGGAATGTTGATGTTTTCCTCTCTTATTCTTCATTTGAAAACTTCTATTAATATTGACGTTGTACTGTAATAATAAAAGTAAATAAAAAAAGTGTTATAAAATAGTACAAACTAAGTATTTGAAAGAAAAAAAAATATAATAACAATTTTTTTATCGAACTCCTATGGTATCCATTCAACTTTATGTATATTTGTTAGAGTGTTACTATATATACATGCAAAAAAATTATGTGAAAAAATGCCAAAAACACTCACACTCACATTGGCAGTGCTGTAATTTAAATTACAATGAACATTAAATTATAGACACAGTCGTTCGTTTTTTATGAAATGTTTCACAGGTTTAATCATTACGGTTCTCGCTCAGTAATTTTTTTTTTGCAATTAAATCAGTTTTATTTGTGTTATTACACTAGAGATATATCATCTAAGGTTTAAATTATTTCATATATTAATTCGTGTGAGATCGAAGCTCAATCTGACTCGAGCCTGTGCCAGAAGTTAGACATTGACTTCCTGACCAAATAACTAGGTGAATATTGTATTGCTAACCATATATAAGTGATGTACCAAATATTACAAAAAATTTAAAGTATAAAAGGACACTCCCCTTATCTTTATACCAATATAAAATATGAGGGTTGTCCTCACCCCCAATAGGTACCTTTTCAACGTTTTTAATATTATTATTATTATTATTATATATATATATATATAATATTTAGTTCACATAACTTTATAAAATTGATGATTTAGTCTTTATTATTTTTAAGACCCATCTATTTATCTTTATTATTACTTAAAAATCATTTCGTTAAATTTTGTTATTTTTATTTTTTAAGTTCGCTTAATTGACATGTCGCTGTAGTTATTATTAAATTCTCAATCCAATAAACTTATTAATTAGGGATGCATATCTCCTGCCCCACTCTTCTTGTTCCAGATCGCGTCTCATCGTTAAGATTTTGACACGTGTGTGTAATTAAATTTGTGGTTTTTTTCCCTCTAAAACCCTACTGAGATTTGTGAAACCTAGAAGGAAAATTAAATTTAAGGAGACGTGTCAAAATCTAAATGGTGCGGCACAATCTGGGGCATGAAGAGTGGGCAGGAGATCTGAATCCATCAATTAGAGTCATCCTTAACATATGATATGCATTCAATATGTGAAAATGTCGGGTGCATGTATTGTTTCATTTACCATATCACAGATTTGGGGATGTTCCGCCCTTTGACATTTTTGTGTCGCATAAATCAGTCACTTGCCAACTAATATAACCTATCAAAATATGGATCAACCGTAGTTCCTGAAGTTTGACTAAAATTTTCATTAATTAAATTGCATTAATTTTTTTTCTAAGTCACTTAATTTACATGTTACATTAATTATCATTAACTTCTTAATGTAATATACCTATAAATTCGAGTAACCCCGAAATTATGATATGTATTCAACTCCTGTACACTTAGAGTACATGTTGAGATTTTTTTGTATATGTGTCAACAAAGGTTCTTGAATTTGACCTTTTACGGATAACATGTTACTCATCGTCCATCATTTAGGGTCTCGAACTATTAATTTAGTTCTTCCATTTGTGAATTTAATCAAATTGTGTACAACCTAATTAGTATTTAAATAAATAATTGATGTAAAGTCAAGTATAAACTTTTGATTTTAATGAATTGAATTTTCTGATACGTGCCCGAATATTGAGAGCACGAAGAACACAATAATGTATGGAAATATGAAAGCTTACTTCCTAATCAACCCTAATCTCTTTAGGAGACTAAGATTAATTGTTGGAAGCTTGATATTTTATTAATAAGAATACCCTATATATAGGGATTACAAGAAACCTATAGATAAATATTCTAAATATTATAAGATAAAGATACTATCCCTAATAATAATTTAGCCACTAAAGATATTATCCCTAATAATATTCTAGCCACTAATAATAATAATATCGACCATAACATTACTCCTCTCCTCGATTACGAGCTTGCCCTCAAGCTCGTCTTGTGGGTACCCTCATAAAACTTGTTAGTATCAAACCAGGTCGATCGATCGGTCTTCATCTTCTCTGGGTCTAAAATATATGATATCGTGATTGATATGCAATATATTTTTTTCTCTGGGTCCAAAATAAAAGTGATGGCTTTAAAAGTGATGGACTTAAATTCTGAGGAAGCCCACTTTCCAAAGTCATGTGTCTCATCTTTTACCGGAGGCAGTAACTCAGTTTTAGGTGGCAAGCAGCCACCATGAGGGCTTTTATGGTCGACAAACCCCAGGTACAAGAGCAAGTCCTCCCTTCTTCTTCCTCCCTTTGACAAGGACGTCCCCGCCAGCACGTCTTCTTCAAAGCAAGTATTGTCGTTGACCTTGGAATGGTCATGGACCGCCCAGCATACAAGACGAACCAGCGGGGCCCCACCCACGGCAGTACCACTGGCAAAGCCCCCAAGAGAAGAAGCCCCGTGAACTCTTCGGCCTCCAATGGTTGAGGTGTGGATGCCACGGCCGTCCAAGTCCCGGGTTAAACGAGAATTGATTGTGGTGTTTAGGTGCCCAGATTGATGTTCGTAACCCTTGAGGTAGTATCTAGGGTCAACCAATTTCATGTTGCAATAAGAGGAATTAAAGCCTGAACCAGGTTGGAGGTTCATCCTTCCCCAACATTCCTTAGGCTTCGAATGGAGCTTCTCTAGGTTCATGGGAACCTTTTCTGGCGGCCGTCTCCTTTTTCCAGTGGTCGCCAACCACTCTCCATAGGCCATGACTCCCGTACCCTTTCCGATCTCGTTGGTTTTTGAGCCCACAAGGCTGACTCGGTGCCCAGGTCTGAGCCGTAAAAGATTTCGGGTCTCCAGTTTATTATCTACTAAACTGATTTTGTGTACCCCGCTTGTTGAGCGTGCTTGTGGTGTTGGTGCTTCATTGCCTTTGGGGAGGAATTTCACTGTTGTCAGCTCCTTAAGTCCCGTCTTGTGCACCTTCTCAGGCTCCACATCCACCAGCGGTGCGCCGGTTTGAATTGGCTTCTCGACCACATCTGTTTTCTTCTCGATCACAACTTTTTCCTCCATCTTCTTCAGACGCTCCTTTAGGAGTGCCGTTAATTCTCTCACCGTTAATGTGGACAGGTCCGCCATAGAATCGTCGGCTCTGATACCAAATATGATACGTGCCCGAATATTGAGAGCACGAAGAACACAATAATGTATGGAAATATGAAAGCTTACTTCCTAATCAACCCTAATCTCTTTAGGAGACTAAGATTAATTGTTGGAAGCTTGATATTTTATTAATAAGAATACCCTATATATAGGGATTACAAGAAACCTATAGATAAATATTCTAAATATTATAAGATAAAGATACTATCCCTAATAATAATTTAGCCACTAAAGATATTATCCCTAATAATATTCTAGCCACTAATAATAATAATATCGACCATAACATTTTCCTTTGGCGTTAAATCAATTTTTGTTGGTATTATGGTATAAAATTGCATGGAACGTGTATAGTTACGTTTGTATAGGTCAAACTGTTCCACTAATGACTCTAAGTGGTTAAGTACGGGTTTACATTCTTCACTCCTCAAGTTGACGAGTTAGATACAACTTTATCGTTAATAACCCACGCCATACGCGATATAACTCATTATTAGTTCTAACCTTAAATATATATACATGTAAAACTAATTTAGTACCGTAATGGAAAACAATAGTTAATTTTGTACATAATTATCATATTTCTATTTTTTTCGTTGTGAATTACATTGTGTCGTTCTTTTTTTCTCCTAGCCCCTCAAGTTGCCCATGTATGTATTAATTAAATATCATCATATTAAAAAGCTTAAGATAAATTATATATCTTAAAATTTAGACGATCAATACGCGTGCAACGCACGCGTTAATAACTAGTAAGTAAAAATGTAAAATACTGATTACGTTACTTTCCAAAAATAAATAAATTAGGTAGATAGAATATTGGCAAACAAGTAAAACTCTGGCTAAAAACCCTAATTTAAAAAAAAAAAAATATATACCCACAAAAAATATAGTATGTGTTGATAAAAAAATATGCATGATATGATTGATTATGGTATTTTGGATGACCGAACTATATAACACAATTGCCACCCAATGTCTCTAGCTACTGGAATAGGACACATGACATGACATTTAATTTATGAGTATGAATCACGAGGCTTATTAGAGCCCTACTATGGTTATTACAATTAATGACATTCGAAATCCTCAAATGCTTCAACTTTATAAAACCTGCTGAAACTTGAGGAATCACCGACAATAGCACAATAACTAGTAACAGATTTTCGTAACTCAAATACACCTAGTAAAATCTGAATCACAATAAGTACTAATATTTAAATTTTCTGAAGCAAATAACAAGATACCGAAACTAAGTTGCTACTTTAATTAGATATTTCAAAACACGAATGACTTCATCATAATGAAACTTTTTTGAGCTGTGCAAATATTGAATTGAATAAGCAATGTTCGATCGAGTTATGCCAAATAAATAAGCAAACCAATCAACCGTTTATAAACACGCGGAACTCCAGCAGCTTAATTATTCTTAAAATGATTACTGCAAAAGGCTATTAATGAGTATTATATTATTTTTTGTATTTTTTACATATTACATATATGACATGTTATACATTTCATTTCTAATGTTATTTTAACATATTCATAGAAATTTACATTTATAAGTTCCGATTTTACGACCTAACTATACGCACCTACCACTTTTTATCTCTACCTAGATACTTATTTTTTTAACAATAATTGTAACTACGTACATATATGCATAATAGTTAACCTAATTTTTTAAATTAAATAAAGGAGAAACATTTAACGAAACAATTTTTTGTTTTAATTATCATGGTCTTGTTAAATGTTTATCTGCACCATCGCCATCACCCTACGTCTATGGAATAGGACACGACATTAATTTGTGGGTATGAATCACATGGCTTTTTTTGGGTCGTGCAAAAATCACAACGCTTATTAGAACCCCAGTGCTGTTATTGCAATTTGGTCCATCCATTGTGGCCTAGCTCATATGTATATCATCCATATCCATAGGTGAAAAACATACAGCCTCATAATATGTCATATGACTTTAATTACGATATTTAATATTATGTCGTAAAATAAATGAAACAAAAGTGCCTAGTGCCTCCACATCAGCAGCCACGTCACTGCCAACTCATCAAAGTGGCACTGCTACAGTATTTGCTACAGTAAATGACACTGTAAAATTGGCACTCTCTCCAGTAGTGGAAGCCAAGTTCCACTTCTACATTAGTACCCACATAATTTCATAATTCAAATATAATTTTTGCATTATATATAAATTATATATCATTATATATAAATTATATATTCATATTTTTTACAAATACGGACATGAATAAATAATGAGATTCAAGTATTAGATGTTTTAATTAAAAAAAATTAGGGAAAAATATATTCAAAATTATAAAAATGTAATTGAATTTTTTAATAAAAATTTACATTCTATAGGGATAAGAAAATAACCGGGCCGGTCGGTTCGGAACTGGTATAGACTGGACCGGTTCCAAACAGACTAATTATGCGAGAGGAGAACCAGACCAAAAACCAGTAATATACTTCTTAAAAAATTGATTTTTGATTGGACCAGACTGTTTTGAACTGGTTTTTAACTGGATCAGTTTTGTCGGAGGATCGGTTTTTCGTTTTTTTTAATTAGGGTAAATTTGTATAGGAAAATGGGTCGGACCAGTTTTGAACCGAACCAGACTTTTTTTACACTTCCAGTCCAAAATCGATCCAGAATTTTTAGTGCTAATTTCAAATTCAGTCCAGACCGGACCATACTGTTTTAATTAGTACCAATCCAGTTCGGAACATATTCGGGCCCGACCGGTTTGTGCATATCCATAGTTCTCTATTGTCAATTCATTGCAATAATTATACGTTACTTGACCGAGGTAAAATTACTATTAGGTGCAGTCCCCATGCGGCATGCAGAATGATTGATAAGTATAATTATTGATATAATAACATTGATCAATCAAATTCATTGAATCTATTATTTCACCATAATCAGTGTATATCTGTTATACGTTGATTGACATATATTAATTCAACATCATCAACATATTCACGTTTATGTACATCCATGATCATATTAGTAAATTGATTATTGCATTAATCATGTGTTTATATATATGATTTTCAGTATATGTAAATTATAAATATATTATATATACATCATTCTAAAAGTATAATTTTTATAATAATTTATCGTAAAAGATATATTTCTTTCATATAATAATATAATATAATATAATATAATATAATATAATACGTCAAATATATAAAAATATATATGCTTCATTAAAATAATATAATATTTTGTAGTAATAATTTTCCATATTTAATAATTTGAAATGTTATACTATTTCAAAATTTAGAATTAACGGTTATTCAGCATGGTAACATATAAACAAATTAGATATGGAAATTTCGAAATTGATTCAAAGTTAGAAAGTAGTAATTTTGGTTCGTGTCGTTATTTATGTTACATAATATTCAAAATGACTGATTACGGCTCTTGTCTATCTGACTTAGCGTAACCGAATATATATACAATCAAAGAGATGAACAACACAATCGAATAAAATAATATTAAAAAGTTGGCACCGACATGAACAGTAACTTGGGAGTTCCTACTAATAGGAACTGTCCCACTTCACTATTCACTCAATAATGGCAAAACAGTAATATTAGTAATCCTAGTCACGCCTAGTGGCGCCCAGTCAGCGTCCAGTGGCAAAAATTGGAACTAGGCACTCCCATTTTGGAACAAGGCACTCCTATTGAAAATGCAAGTGCCTATTTAATCATTACCAGTAGGGACCAACAGTAAATGGCACTAGGCACTCTCTACAATAATAAATTTACAACATGGAACTAGAAACTAGGCATTAGGCACTACTATTGGAAGTGCTCTTAGAACCCCAGTGCTGTTATTGCAATTTGGTCCATCCATTGTGGCCTAGCTCATATGTATATCATCCATATCCATAGGTGAAAAACATACAGCCTCATAATATGTCATATGACTTTAATTACGATATTTAATATTATGTCGTAAAATAAATGAAACAAAAGTTATAGAAACTAAAATATAAAAAAATATTTAATGAGGTATAGTTTATTCCGAGTGAATATATTAAAGATATTTTCTTGCAAAAAAGACGGAAGATTAAAGATATTGAATGAAATACCCAATCGCAGTCATACGTAAATCTGTGGCACAGAAAAAAGCAGATGTAAATTGCTGTCGGTCTGTCATTATTTGTATTTCTCATGTGTTAAATGTTAATCGTGAAGGATTTTTCTTAGGTGGGGACGTGGGGGAAAGATCTTACGAATATTCATTCGTACGTAAGTATGCTCATGGCTATGGCTAGTAGTATAACTGAGTCGAATCGAATATTTTGCATACCTACCCAATCTGACTCGATTCGTTTTACTCAAGTTCATAGTCGAATATAACCAAATTTAAAATTTTTATATTTAAACTTAGCTTAGTGTCATATTCAACAAATTCGAGTTTGGTTCTACTCAACTCACAAAGTTATAAATTATTCACTTAAATTATAAGTGGTACACATTAGTTCGAGATCAAACTTAAACTTAACTTGAATAGGCATTTGGCTTGAGCTTTACCTTGATCTCGTCTTAAATTGAATATATATATATATATTCTGTAATTATTGAATAAATTTGAGCTCAAACTCGAATAATATTTTGGTAAAAACTAAAGGAAAAAGTTCAATTAGACTTCCGAACCTTTCCAATAGAGTATAAATGAATTTCATACTTGATTTACTACTAAAAAAAGCTTTATTCAACTCGAAACTTTGCGAGTTGAATTCGAATAACTGTGCTGATTCTCGTTAGGAGAGCAAACACCATTGATATGTTTTGTTCCTGTTAGAAAATTTGGGCTCATTTATATTTTTACTAAGGCTAGTTTTTTGGGCTTAGTTAAATTATTTTTGTTCAAGCCCATTGTTTTTACTCTAGCCCAGCCCAATTTGTTTTAGTGAATGTGGAAATTTGTTTGTACCACATCGACCACTTTAAGCATCTCCTCCCTTCTCCTCTCCTATATAAAGGAGTCTTCATCTTCACTTTTTTAGTAGAAGAAAATGAGATCTCTTCCTTTTGGTTGAGTATCCAATATTTTCGGAATCCATATTTTTGGAATCCAAGTTATTTTTCTCCTCCTCTGTTCTTCGTGTTGACGAATTACAGAGTTCTTCTTAGGTTGATTTCGACTTATGTCGTGTTCAACCTTTCTAGTTGTTTTTAGCCGTTGTTGTCGGCTTTCCTGTTCTTTGTTTGAGTTCAGGTATTGGGTTCGGTTCGGTCGAGCGTGTTGCATGCATAATACGATTCGATGACACTGTTGAATCCTGGGAGGTGATGCATAACCCGAGGGTGGGGAGGGGCGAAATTGCCTTAAGGAGACTGTGATTAGCACGGGCCTCAGTAAAAAAAAAAAAAAAAAACGTATTCGTTTTCGTGTTGAACTTCACGTATAATTTCGGTGTTGCCTATATCTTGCATTTTAATTGGATGAATTACTTGTAAGTAACCGAGATTTGACTAATTGCATTTTGGTCCTTGGACTTTATAAATTTGCATATTTATCCTCAATATTTCCAACAATCTTAAGGCAATTTTTTTGTTGGTTTTATAAGAGGATGCTTAATTGAATTTTGAGATTCAATTTTTGGAGAAAATTATTTATTCTCTAAAGTTCACAAATATTGTCGAACAATGATGTTGAAAATGAACATGCTCGAGAGCACATGCGACTGATAAAATCGCTAAGGCCATTTAGGTCGTCGAGACTGGTAAAGTCGTCAAAAGCCGTTGAAGCTATTAGGACCGTTGAGGTCGCTAAGTCGTTGAGACTACTATGAAAAATCGAGATGGTCAAGGTTGTTAAAACCTATTAAGGCATCCGAAATTGATATGTTTGCTTGGTGACTTGACCCACTTTAGCCGTTGAGGCTTATGGGGTCGTTGAATCCATTGTTGAAAATTGGATTAAGAAGTCGGTTAAAGTCGATTTAGAGTGTATGACAATTGTTATGGAAATTTTATTTCCTTGTCTAAAACACTGATTATTACGTGTGAATCAACGAATCGATTGCACATACCTGAACATTGGCACGTATGTACGCCGCGATATGTGTACATGAGTGTTTACTCAGAAGGTTAGCTCCGTGTGGGTTTGGTTTTGTCAAAACCGAAATTAACCGTGTCCAGGTTTATTTTCTGTCCAACAGAAAAAAAAAAATTAATTTGATTTTTGTAATTGAAGTGATTAAACTTAATTACTGAAATCAGAAATTCAAATCGTTATTTGAATTTTAGTAATCTGAATTTGATGTCCCGGATTACTATTGTGGGGTCGGGTACGAACCGCTCGGACTTCTTAAAAAAAAAAAAAAAAACCCAAGGAGTTGGTCATAGGTCCAATGTTTGAACGCTACTCAATGAGAATGTAGCTAACACTTGGCGGACAACTCTAAAATTGGGAAAGACCACCATGTGGTCTATAAGTGTTATTATTCTAGCGAGTGATGATATCCCATTTAACGACGCCTTGATCACCGAGGTTGGACACTCGTTTAGGCCGCCGTCTATAATGCAGGGGAAGTCGCCGAGACTTACTTCAGAAGTTGAAGTCAAAAAATGAAATTCTTTTTGACAATTCTGAAAAAAAAAAAAAAAAAAAAAAAAAAAAAAAAAAAAAAGAGGAGGAAGCGTCCCTATTGGGAGCACTCGAAATCGTCAAAAGAACTGTACGTTAAATACAGATAGACGACAAATTTGATTGGATGAAGTTGAATTACTTTAAGTGTAATGGCCGTGGTGCCTGAAGTAAACATGAATAAAAATGTTTTTGCATGGGTGTAGTGCCTATAGTGAACATGAGATAAAAATGTTCATTCTTGTGCTGAATTTATGGCACAATAATTTAGAACATGTTAATTACGATACCTTGCAGAGGTTATCTAACATGGTTCATATTCCTAAAATCAAAATAGATCAAGAACTTAAATGTGAAGTTTGCGTTGAAGCGAAACTTATTCAGTCGAAAGGATTACCGAACTTCTTGGTCTAAATACATAGCGATGTTTGCGACTTAATATATGTCCAAACGCGAGGCGGAAAATAAGTACTTCATTACTTTCGTAGATGATAGTACGAAATATCGCTATGTGTACTTGCTGAAGGAAAAAATGAAACAATTAACAAATTCATGGTTTACAAACAAAAACTTGAGTTTCAACTATTAATTGTTTTCGCAATGAGAAATGCGGCAACGATTATTCTCTGTTTAGAGAATGTTGACTTAAACACGATTTAATCGGTGAAGTCATTGCACACCGCATAAAACCCCGATGGAGTTGGGTTGCGGGTTCGATCCAACCGGGCAACATTTTAATGTTTATTTTGGACTAATTAGTATTAATAACGTTGTCGACGGTCAAGGTTTTGGCTTAGTGGGTGAATGGATTGTCATTAAGCATGCATTAATAAAAATATGAAAATGTTGTTTTGGCACTTGCGGTGCAACAGGTTGAGGCCTTTTATTGGTCTGAGGATCATACCGTTTGAGAAACGCAACGGTCTAGAAAAAAAATGTGTTGATGTGTTAATGGTCTGAGGATCTACAACGATAAAAGGATGATCCGAGTATCAATGATGATGTGGTTGAGAATTAGTAATAACTTCATACCCAACTCGTGTGTTAACACATTACATTTTTCTGGTAGAAATTAAAATAGTATGGTTGAGACCATGTTTGTTTTAGGGTTATGACGGGGTAGCTATTTTAACTAGCAATTACCTTTTGAATAAGGTACCCCATAAGAAGGAAGATAAAACTATGTTTGAGTTGTGCCTTCGAATGTGGGGGGTGTCTTGCTAAAAATTATGATACCTCTACGGAAAAGACGCATACATTCCTTAAACCGCTGACTGCATTTTCATAGGGTTTGCTCAGAATAGTAACGTGTATCGATTTGAATCGAAAGTGTCAAATAAACACAAAGATACGTTAATGTAATCAATAAATGCATATTTCTTTGGAAAATGTATTTTTTGGCTAAGTCTAGAGGAGATGCAAGCATATGAGACTATAGAGAAAAAATAGTCAAGACCGAGAACATGGAGGGCATGTTGAGGTCGAGCCCATGATGAGTAAAAGGGCGAGGATTGAAAAATCCTATGGTCCAGTTTTTTGACCTATATGCTTGAAGCCGAACCTTAGACTTACCACGAAGACGTAAACTCTTCTGAGAGACCTCTATGAAAAGAGGCAATCAATAGTGAAATTGAGTCCATCTTGCAGAACCACACTTGGGAGCTGGTGGATCTTCCGCCCGGAGACAAACCGTTAGGCTACAAGTGGATATTCAAACGTAAAATGGAAGAAGATGGATCAATTGATAATTACAAAGCCCGACTTGTCATAAAAGATTATAGACAAAAGGAATGGTGGAATTATTTTGATACATATTCTCCAGTAACTAGAATCACATTCATAAGGATGGTGCTTGCGATTGCAGCCTTGCAAATTCTAGAAGTACATCAAATGGATGTGAAAACAACTTTCATACATGGATATTTAGAGGAAGAAATATACATGGAACAACCTGAGGGTTTCTCTGCGCGAGAGCAGGAAAAGAAAGTCTGTAAGCTTGTCAAATCTATGTATACTCTTAGGCAGATGCCTAGATAATGGCTTTATAAATTTGACAGCGCTTTATTGGAGAAATGTTTCAAAATAAATAAGTATGAAAAACGTTTTACGTTGATGACATACTAATCGTTGGAAATAACGATGAGGTGGTCCGGTCCACTGGACCTATGTTGAATTTGAGTATTGACCTGAAAGACATGGATCTTGCCAATGTGATCTTTGGATTAAAACTCATTAGATCATCAGAAGGTCTCATTCTAAGTCAAACTCATATATTGACAAGTATTTGGATAAATTCAACAAAGAGGACAAGAACGAGGTCAGTACTCCAATAGATACGAGTAAGTAATTTCAAAGAATAAGGGAGATTGGCTTTCCCAAATTGAGTACGCTCGGATTATTGGAAGTGTCATGTACTTAATGTCATGCACTAGACCAGATATCGCTCACGTTGTAAGTGTATTGAGTCGATATACGAGTAACCCTAGTGTTGTCCACTAGAACGGGGTAATCAGGGTACTTAGGTATCTGAGACATATTCGTAATCATGGTCTACACAAAGAGATATCCTTATGTGATAGAGTGTTATAGTGATGCAAAATGGATATCCGATTAGACACTATCACCTTGAGTATAAGGGGTTACATATTCACCTTACGAGGTGCAACAGTGTCGTAGAAAATCCTCAAAACAAACAGTCATAGCCAGATCGACGATCAAGTCTGTGTTATTGTACTGGAGAAATGTGCCGAAGATGCAGAATGGCTATGTCATTTTCTCGAGGATTTTACTAATTGGCCAAAACCTGTGTTAGTGTAAAGATTGATGGTTTTTTTTGGTTTAATCCAAATTAAATCCAATCTAATGAAATGTTGATGATTTTCTTTAAGAGACAAGGTTAAAGCAGAAATAAGTGGTGCACCCCCCATTTGACATGAAAACCTTTGTTAAAGGTTGGGAAATGGGACACTTTGCGAAACTGTTGTCCACAAAAGAATCAATCTAAATTTAGATGTTGGATTAACAAAATTATTCCTGCAGGAAATGATAGTCTGAGGACTTTGTTGGTTTCAGAACATTGATGCAACGTTGCGACGATCAATCTGTATAACACAGTATAACCTGCATAATGGAATGTTTAGACATATACGTCATAATTCCATTAGACAGTTGCTCTCAAATATATTTATTGTGTCCGATATCGTAAAGTCGGCAGATAAATAGCGGATCCGCTACCCGAAAGGGTTAACCAGAGAGTTATTTGGCCAAGCGTCGAAAGGAATGGGGCTAAAGCCCGTCGAGGAAACACTCTTGAGATGGAAAACCCAACCATGATGACTGGAGATCCCAAGAACTTGGTTCAATGGGACAACCTAATCACAAGAGTGAGTGTTGTCACTGTGGGGGTCAAACCCCAAAGCCCATTCCTATGATGCAAACAGTGATGGAGAAGAGGTTAAGCTTTTGCTGGTGTTGATCTTATAGCAGTAATTGGAAATTACTTAATCAAGGTCATTTTCACACAAAGCTTTTAATGATTCGTAAGGAGAACTCAGAGTCGTGAAGATGCTCTTGAGACATAGAATCACCTATGCGAGTGAGAAGTGGGGCCGCTTCGAAAGGAATTGTTGAGGGCGCAATTTTTAGAAACGCTTGCAGAACCAGGCGAGTGATCCAGGGCCTAGGGATCACAGGGCGTGAACCGAACCATACTAGGAAGGTACCTGTGTGGGTTATGTCGTCATCTACACCAACGACAGTCGGTTCAAGGACATCGCGTCTACCGACCAGTCAGTAGAGAAGGCATGATCTCACAAGGGATAGGTTCAAAGGGGTCACCCCTACCTATTCTTTGCAGGTATTGACCGTTGAACTCAAATTTCGTGTCTAGATTTCCAATTTCCATTCATGTGGGGGATTGTTAGAAAATTTGGGCTCATTTATATTTTTACTAAGGCTAGTTTTTTGGGCTTAGTTAAATTATTTTTGTTCAAGCCCATTGTTTTTACTCTAGCCCAGCCCAATTTGTTTTAGTGAATGTGGAAATTTGTTTGTACCACATCGACCACTTCAAGCATCTCCTCCCTTCTCCTCTCCTATATAAAGGAGTCTTCCTCTTCACTTTTTTAGTAGAAGAAAATGAGATCTCTTCCTTTTGGTTGAGTATCCAATATTTTCGGAATCCATATTTTTGGAATCCAAGTTATTTTTCTCCTCCTCTGTTCTTCGTGTTGACGAATTACAGAGTTCTTCTTAGGTTGATTTCGACTTATGTCGTGTTCAACCTTTCTAGTTGTTTTTAGCCGTTGTTGTCGGCTTTCCTGTTCTTTGTTTGAGTTCAGGTATTGGGTTTGGTTCGGTCGAGCGTGTTGCATGCATAATACGATTCGATGACACTGTTGAATCCTGGGAGGTGATCGCCCCTTGTATAAACCCCTTTGCATAACCCGAGGGTGGGGAGGGGCGAAATTGCCTTAAGGAGACTGTGATTAGCACGGGCCTCAGTAAAAAAAAAAAAAAAAAAAAAAAAAGGTATTCGTTTTCGTGTTGAACTTCACGTATAATTTCGGTGTTGCCTATATCTTGCATTTTAATTGGATGAATTACTTGTAAGTAACCGAGATTTGACTAATTGCATTTTGGTCCTTGGACTTTATAAATTTGCATATTTATCCTCAATATTTCCAACAGTTCCTGCCTAAAATAATCATTCCACTAACCACTTCTAACGTTAAATTCCCAAAAAATGCTTGATCCATATGTTTTATATCTCTTGCTACGAACCAAAATATTTAGTGCCACATATCCTTATTTCTGCATATATATATAAACTGTTGCCACCAAACCTTCTACAAACGTAAGAGAGAGCTGTCTCTTCACTTTACCCTGAACCTGCTTCACTTCCACCAAAACCTATCTGCTACCTTTTCCGACAACAATGGCGGACCCAACCAATCCCTTCCCTCCACGTGGCAAAAAGAAGACAAAACTCTTCCTCGCCGTCTTCACCTCCCTCCTCCTCATCGCTCTCACCGCCACCGTCGCCGTGTCCCTCCGAAACACTCCGGCCGCCGTCCACGGCTCCCATGCCGCCATCAAATCCTCCTGCAGCTCCACGCTGTACCCGGAGCTCTGCTACTCCGCCGCCGCTCAGGCCACCGCCGCAGAGATGGAGACAACCAAAGACGTGGTCCACGTGTTGCTGAACTACACCATTACCACCGTCCAGCATAACTACGCCGCCATTGCGAAGAAGATAGCCAGTTCCGGGCTGACTGCGCGTGAGATCACCGCCCTCCGTGACTGCCTCGCCATGGTGGATCAGAGCCTTGACGAGCTGCATCTCACTCTCAAGGACTTGGATAGCACCGACAAGTATGTATGGCTTGGTCGACGTGTCGTTTTACCATCCACAAAATCTTTATCTTTCTTTTTATATGCAAGATGTTAGTATAAATACAAGTTATACAAATTGGATAAATTAACTAGTTAATCAATCGATTACAACCAATCTTGAAAGCAATCTTATACTAAGAAAAATCTCTACTACACAACAGTTAATACGGGTTAGTTAAAAGTGATTTTTAAGTATCTAAGTAAATATGTTTGTAGTTTTTTTTTTTTTAAAAAAAAAACCTTATTAAAGTATCGGATATTTGAAAAATGTTGCTCTTTTAGCGTTACTCGTCAATTTTGGATGAAAATTAAAAATGTGTCACACATGTAACAAAGTAAAGATATCAAATTGCAACGTTATGACAAAGAATATACATCGGATTGCAACTTAACAGTGCAACATACATGATATGTGTTTAATTTCCATCTAAAAACTGATAACAACATTTTGTAGATATCAAGTACCTGAATTTTTTTATTTTTTTAAAAAGATCTTAGATACTTATTTTTCGAAACGTAATTTCTCTCAAATTCCATAAAAATAAAAAAAATCTTAGATACCAAAATGTCAAAACGTAGTTTTTTTCAACATCAATAATCTTGTTTGCAAAGTATTTGATTGTGTTATTATGTTGATAATTATTAGGTCGATTAGTGAGTTGGGAGAGGACTTGAAAACGCTTCTGAGTGCGGCGATGACGAACCAAGAATCGTGTCTCGACGGCTTCTCACACGACACATCCGATAAGAAGGTGCGAGAGTCCCTGTTGGAAGGGCAAACGCATGTGTTCCGCTTGTGCAGTAATGCATTAGCCATGATCAACAACATCACCGATGATGCCACTAAACAAACCACACTCTCAAGAAAACTACTAGGTATATATATATATAACTAATTATGAGTGTTAATGGTTAAATTTCTTTTAAAAAATCAATAATGGATGGATTAACGGATAAAGTGAGTTGCGTTCTTATGAATGGGCCGAGTTCGATTCCTAATGAATGAGCTGAGGGCTTTAACATTAACAGACTCAATCTAAATATAAACGTTTTCAGTAGGATTCGAATTCAATTTGCCTGTACAGACCACGACTCGTTATACACGTTCGTCTAATCAACTTCTAACCTTAGTTTGATTAAAATATGAATAAAAGTGTGTCAAATATTTTCATTCATAAATTTACAGAAAAGTTAATTAACGCGCACATTTTATTCATGATGTGATATCAGATAAAATGTGCCAATTATTAGAAATAGAAGTTCTTCGAAGATTACAATCGTTGTCATAGGTGAAATATTTAAATTACAAAAGAAAATGTTGTTTAATTAATGATTAGTCCATTTACGGTCGTTGTCATTAGTGAACTATTAAAGTACAAAAAAGAGCGTTGTTTAATTAATGATGATTAGTCGATTCATGGCTTAATCACAGCTCACTCGTTTAATCGTGATATCACAGTTTTATCAGTTTTGCCATTGATGATTATGTATTGCCGGAGAAAAATATATCTCTAATTGACATGGGAAATGTTGACAATTAAATGTAGTCACCAGGAGTTGAACATAGACTCTCTGATTTTATGACTAGAATAAGATTTCCGTCTTAACCAATTATCTCATATGTTCGAACTTACTTTCTTAAGATTTCATAACGTTGGACACGTTCTTATTCATACTTTAACACTTTTATCGACCATTTTCCCTTAAAAAAATGCATTTTGCAAATGACAGGGAAAGATGAGTCAGGGGTGGAGTGGCCGGAATGGCTGTCGGCAGGGGACAGAAGGCTGCTGCAGTCAACGACAGTGACACCAGACGTGACAGTTGCGGCTGATGGGAGTGGCAACTATCGAACGGTGTCTGCCGCCGTGGCAGCAGCCCCTGAAGGGAGCAGCAAGAGATACGTTATTAGGATCAAGGCAGGAGTTTACAGAGAGAACGTGGAAGTTCCAAGTAGGAAGACAAATCTCATGTTTGTCGGAGATGGACAAACCACCACTATAATCACCGCCAACCGGAACGTAGTTGATGGGAGCACCACTTTCAATTCCGCCACGGTCGGTAAGTGTTAAATTTTAAATTAGACTGAAGCAAATCCAACTAGTCAACTATTTATACAATGGAAATTTCATATTAAAACTAATTGGTGATAAGAAAAAAAGGTAATTTTACTCACTCTAGAGCTATTGACTAGAGTAATTCCCCCGCACGTGGGGGTTCATTTAAGGTTGAAAACCTAATTATAGTCCTAGATGTTTGTACCATTTTGCTTTAAGATGTTTCAGGTTCAACTTATTACTAATAGGTGTCCCGTGTTTCGTTTTAGTTGTTAATAGGTGCTACAAATTTCATTCTTGTTGCCTTTTAATTTTCCGTCTGTTTTCTGTTTTGTTAAATTCGATGAATTTAGGTATGAGTTTTCTTCAATTCATGTATATTTATGCCAATTAAGTTAAATTAAACCTTAAATTTGCATAAATTCTTCAATATCACTGTATGTGCACACTAGTTGACAAAGGTAAATGGAATTAGAAGTGTCATTTTTTTTTAAATGCTCTTTCTTTAATTTTATGGACCATTATTGTTCCTCGGACACTTATTATAGACAATTTAAATTTAATACACCTAAAAATAAATAGTACAAATTTAAAACTTTAATTATTGGCATTTCAAATCCGAACTGATGGAGATTTAATTTGAAGTTTTGAACAAACTCCATCACAAGGAAAATTTAAGCAGTCAATATAAGCTTAAAATGAAGCAATTTTTGCAGCCATTGTTGGAGCCCATTTCTTGGCCAGAGGCATCACCTTCCAAAATTCAGCCGGACCTTCGAAGCACCAAGCAGTCGCGCTCCGTGTTAACGCGGACTACTCCGCCTTTTACCAATGTGGCTTTATAGCTTACCAGGACACTCTGTACGTCCACTCCCTCCGCCAGTACTTTGTCAACTGCTACATTGCTGGCACAGTTGACTTCATCTTTGGAAACTCTGCCGCGGTGCTTCAGGTATTAAGAAATAAATATATTATGAAAATATATTTTATTATATGTGTTGATTAAGTTATATTAAAATTTATTCCCTAATACTAGGATTGCGATATCCACGCCCGACGACCCAACCCGAGCCAAAAAAACATGGTGACTGCTCAGGGCCGTGACGACCCGAACCAAAACACGGGCATTGTGATCCAAAAGTGCCGGATTGGGGCAACCTCGGACCTTAAACCGGTGCAGAGTAGTTTCCCGACTTACCTTGGACGACCGTGGAAGGAGTATTCTAGGACAGTTGTCATGCAAACGTCGATTAGTGACGTCATCCACCCAGACGGGTGGTTCCCATGGGATGGCAATTTTGCCCTTGATACTTTGTACTATGCGGAGCATGCTAATACCGGGGCAGGGGCGGGTACCGGAAATAGAGTGACGTGGAAGGGCTTTAGGGTAATTGGCTCGGCCGAGGCTCAAGCTTTCACCGCGGGTCAGTTCATTGCGGGTAGTAGTTGGCTGGGCTCAACTGGGTTCCCATTTTTTCTTGGCCTTTGAGAGCTAGCTAGCTAGAGACCGGGTTGAGAAAATAAACCAACATGACAATCGTCATTTGTTATGTTTGGAGACCAAATACGTTGATTTATGTATTGTGTAATTATTTGGCTGTTGCATGTACCATTTGCCTTAATAAGACAAAATTGCTACCTAAAATTTGACCTAATTATAAATTCTTTCACGTAGTTTAATTTTTTAAAATTAACTATATTAACTTCCATTTTTTGAGCTACTACCTATTAGGGATGGCAACGGGGCGGGTCGGGGCGGGTTTTTGCAGTCCCGGACCCGCCCCGCGGGTCGGCCTGGCTGACCCGGCCCCAGCCAAATGGTCCTTTCGGGTCGGGTCGGGTCGGGTCAACAATCCCGCGGGTCGACCCGCGGGGGCCCGACCCGCCCCGTCATATGAACAATTTTTTTTTTTTTTTTTTTTTTTTTTTTTTTTTTAACTTTTCAATATTAAATACAATTTTTTTTGTCAAAATATTACATTATATATAAATTCAAAACATAAATCTAACATCAATCAAATATAAACAACAAACACATCAAATTCATTACAAATACAAATTTAAATCCAAACACCAAATTAACAAATCCTAGTAATCTAAATATAAATCTATTTGGTCCATGTTATTTATATAGGTACTATATTAACCATATTTCTTTATTAAATGTTAGATCATATTAACATAAAAAAATTAAAAAAAAAAAAAAAATTATATACATATGGATTTCGGGGCGGGTCTACGGGGCCCCGGGTCTCTAGACCCGGACCCGCCCCGACCCGAGCCCGACCCGCACCGGACCCGACCCGTGACCCGCGGGTCGGCGGGTCGGCGGGTCAAAACCGGGTCGGGGCCCCGCGGGTCAGCGGGGCCCCGAGACCCGTTGCCATCCCTACTACCTATGTTATGTTTTTCGTCGAATTAGGCATAAATGAAGCAAATAATGTCATGCGAGGATTTGGCATATAGTGGCCAAACAAATTCTGCAATTTCAGTTGATACTATTAACTTGATGGGAGAAGAAATTCATTCATCATTAAAAGAGCAAGAAATTACAGGACACAAACGAACATAACAACCAAACTTCCTGATATTGCTAAATAGTCATTGGACTTTATTCTAAACAAGTAAAAACTCCAATACTTCTTTATTCATGTACAGGTATTTAACACCAAAACCTGGAAGCAACAAATGAATTTGCTCTTTGCTTTGCCCCTTAGTCAATAAATCAGCTATCTATTCATTTGAAGCTACATAATCCGTTTTAATCACATTCTTCAAACATTTGTCGCAAACGAAATGACAATCGATCTCGATGTATTTAGTCCACTTATGGACCGTACAATATATAGAAATCAGCATAAATCTATACACATTCCATCAACTTCTGTCAATTATTCCGCTAAGTCAATGTTATCAGAACCTGACAGATACCGAACCGTCTAAGTGTCCAGTTCGAACCCGGTCTGACCGCTTCATCCCCTCCACTCTCATTTTTCAAGCTCTGCAATTCCAATTCAATGTTCCTCGCTGCTCCTCCGCTCTCATTCCCCAAGTTTTGCACCACTAGTCCATTTTCCTCAACTCTCATTCCCCAAGGCTACTCAACCCTAGATCAACACAGGATCGAGCCTACTCTACTCACCTCCTGTCACCTGCGGCCCGACTCTCTATCTCCATTGCAACACTTTCTGGATTCGATACTTAACTAATCGAGTACATTATTTAGCGTAATCGTCATTTAATTAATTGTGAGTCTCGTCAAATCTTCAATTTCCATCGACTTGCTTATTAAAAAACATTTATTTCTTTTTTTCTTCAACTTCAATTTGTTTTTGCAATTTAGCCCTTCAATTTTTTTTTCTTACAACTTCAATTCGCCTAATGCTAAATTGACCTAGCCATGGTCCGACTCATGGCTAGGTCGGACCATGGTTAGAGTCGCCCAGGTCCGGCGACCCTATCCATGGTCCGACCTAACCATGGGTCGAACCATGGCTAGGCCAATTTATGTTGGATTACGGGGACGTAATACTACGGAATGCTAAACGTCTACATGCAAGTAATCTAACTACGCAGCGGAATAGTGTACACATACCTTTTAGCTTTCCTGCCCAAGAACGTCGTGGAGGGAGTTCTGATCCTCCAGTCGGAACCACGTACAAGTTCTTCGTGAGAAGAAGTCCAACGCGGTGTAAGCTCCACAACAAAGCCTTTGATCGATTCTTTAACGGGTACAGAACATCGGACTAAGATGTGCCGAAAATCTCAACTAAAGGGGTGAGAGGGTTTCTCTCAAGTTCCTCAATGGAAGTACTTCTTATTATGAATGATGTGTAAACCCCTTAGGTGAGTCCTCTATATATAGGATTGGTGTAGTGGACAAAAGTCCACTCCAACCAATGTGGGACAAATCCGGCCGAACTAAGCAATTAAGGGGGAGGCCCAATTTTGGGCCTCTCATGTCAATTAGGGATTGAGTTTGGCCCAATTACCCTAATGTGACAATTACCTAATTAACTTAGGTAATTTTCTTAGCATTAGAGGGCTACCAATTACGGCGCCACGTCACTATATGCTAACAGCTCCCATTCGCCTGAATGGGAGGGTGCCTGTTAATATATAGTTATCCAATAGCATCAACATCTCAGTCTTCAGTCTTTGTCACCGTCTCCGAATAGTTCATACGAGGTTTGTCGTGCGACCGGCGGATACGACGGGCATCGTGCTACTCATTTGCTAGGAGTATTGTAGCGCCCGCAGAACGTTGATTCCCTTTCGTAAATCAATCATGTTAAAATAAAACATGTACCGCACTGTATCCTTGGTCAACTGATAACTCTCCAGTTGCCCAGTTTTCTACATAGGAATACTTCTCCAAGGCATCTGTTACAAGTGTTCACAACCTTCAACTAATATCCGGTTGGCGGCCACCTAGTGAACACAAGAGCCGGTGAATTATAGGTGAACTTGACCATCCCCATCGCTTATACCCTTTGTCTAACTCAATTGGTTTCCAAGACGTGGTCACTTGGCCGTTTTATTTGGCTCTACGCTCGTACGCCGGGAAGCGAACATTGAGCTAGACCTTAGGTATAAGTTCTGAGTCCGAGAGGATACTTTGGATGCCTCTTCATAAGACATTCGGGATCAATCACACGCTCAAGGTGAATAAGTATGCGCCCTTTGAATCACTAGGATTCTAGCTAGTACAACTGAGCATGACCCCGTGGTCGAACATGGCACGCGTAGTATGAAACACGCGTCGATAGCACACCTGGACTAGCCAGGATTGGGATATGTCAATCATGCTATCGCAGAATCTTTCATCTGGCCATGAATGTGATTTTATGATGGACTGGGTCCAACACGGCGATGTACAAAACGAAGATTAATTCATGCGTTAAGGGTGACAAGGTTATCGTTTCGTTTAACCAGATTTATCCCCCTGGTTCTTAGCCAATCTTGTTGTGGTAGAGGTCCCCCTCTCCTTACAAGATGACCGTGCCTGTGTGACGAGGCAAGGTTCACATCCGACATAATTTTGGTGGAAGAGTTTTACATCTTCCTACGACTTAGTTTATAGACCGTAAAATCCGATGTTATTTATCATTATGACATCGATAGATCATATACTCAATTTGCAATTATTTTATTCAACCGAAATATTATTTCAAATGTCAAAATGTCATCACTCATACAAGCCACTTTTTAAGCCCTACGTAATCCAAGCAATTTTACGTGCTTTTCGAAATTTTCTCTACGTAATGGCTTAGTTAATGGGTCTGCGACCATATTGTTTGTGGACAAGTATTTTAGAGCGATTATATTGTCTTCCACAACTGATTTGGCACAGTTGTATTTCACATCAATGTGTTTGGTCCTACTATGGTACTTTGAATTCTTAACTGCTGCAATGGCTGCCTGACTGTCGGAGTATACCTTCACAGGTTTGCTCTTATTGTCAGTGCCAAATAATGTAGTAAGAAGCATTTTCAGCCAGACTGCTTCTTGTGTGTTTTTAGAAAAAGCAACGAATTCTGATTCCATAGTGGAAAACGCGACTCAAGATTGCTTCTTGCTTACCCATGATATGGCAGCATTAGCAAGGAGGATAACTCCCCCTGTGGTGGACTTACGATCGTCCGGATCACCACCGTGGTCGGCGTCACTATAACCAGTCAATTCGTTTTGACTGCCCTTATAGCACAGAACATAGTCAACAGTACCCTTCAGATATCTTATAATTCGTTTTACGGCCTTTAAACGTTGATAGCCAGGATCTGATTGGAATCTTGCTACTAAGTCCACAACGTAACAGATGTCTGGCCGAGTACATGGCATGGCGAACATTAAATTTCCTACCATGCTTAGATACTCTGCATCTGTTCACGCTCCTGCTGGTTCTTCGGGACATCACGCTTCGACAACGCGCACCCGAACACAACCGGCGTATCCACGGATTTAGCATCGAGCATTCTGAATCATTTCAACATTTTGTTGATATATGATTCTTGAGATAGACACAATATCCGGGTGGCACGATCGGGCAATTTTAATGCCTAATATGTACGTGACATCTCCCATGTCTTTCATCTCAAATGCTGATGATAACCTGGACTTTGATTTGTTCATGAAACTTACATCGTTTGCAGCAATGAGTATGTCATCTACGTATAAGGTTATGATGACATATTTAGACCCGGAGGTCTTGGTGTAAACGCAGGGATCCTCGTGAAGATTCACGAATCCGTTTCCGACGATTTCCTCGTGGAATCTGCGATACCATTGTCGAGACGATTGTTTAAGACCGTAAATAGATCTTTGGAGTTTGCAAAATTTACGTTCTTTTGCCAGGAGTAATAAAGCCCTCTGACTGCTCCATATAGATCTCTTCCTCTAGGTTTCCATGGAGAAATGCGGTCTTTAACATCCATTTGATGAAGGCTCGTGATCGAGGCTTGCAATAAGGGCAATGATGGCCCTAACTATGGTGTAACGCACAGTTGGTGAGTATGTTTCGTCAAAGTCCACTCCGTGAATTTGGGTATATCATTTCGCAATCGTTCGAGTTTTGCAACACTCAAATTTTCCATCAGTAGTGAATTATAAAATTTCACTTTCTAGCTCTGTGGTTAGCAGGTTAATCAACTGTAGACCAAAAACGAATACGTTCTAATTTAGGCATTTCATCCCCGTTGTTTTCCTCCATTCCAATATTCTGAAATTTATCTTATTTCATACCAAAGCATCTAAAAAATGGATTATAAAAAAAAAATAAAAACTTCTAAAAAATGGTTGATAACGAAATTACTATTTAAATTTTAAACTAGTTACAAATCAGGACACAAATTTTAATTTTTAAAATTAGTTATTTAAACTTTTAATTTTCGAGTTATTTCAACAGTGGGCTTATTGTTATTTTATTAAATTGAATATAAATGAAGCTAATATTCATCTGAGATCTTTTAATGTGTATTCAAGATAGATTCGTCAAGTTCGATAAAAAAAAAGATTCGTCAAGAAATTAAAAATGACTACATCAAGATACTTTCAGTTAGATACTCAACTGAAAATCATTGTTGAAATTGTGGGAGGTTCAATTGAATGTCCACTTGAAAGTATTTCGCTAAAATCCTTACAAGTTATTACCAGATTCATCTTGAGTACACATCAAAATCTCTGCATGGACGGAAGAAGTCATTTTATGTCCAATTTGATAAAAATTAAAACAAGGATAACTATTTGCTCGAAAATTAAAAGTACAGATAACCAGTCAAAAATTAAAGTTTAAATAGTCTTACAACAAATTCAAGTAACAATTGTTAGGAGATTAAAATTTGGGGAAGCAAATTCATGCCTTCTACATAAACCCACTGAGATTCCATACTAAAACCAATTGGTAATACTAGGAGTAGTTCACCAAGTTTATATAGTGTTCCAACTCTTCGATCTAACCGATGTGGTACAACTCAGTCACATGTACATTTAACGATCTTCCCTTACATGTGAGTGCACCGTAACTCCCCTCAACTTGAAGACTACCCACATCGTAACTCTCCATTAACCGGAAGTCCGACACCAAACTGTAAATTTTTCAAACCAGACCCTAAAAACAGCCACGTTATGCATTGATCCAGTCCTTACCGGGACTCACAACTTTGGGCCTTTCCCAGACTTCTCGGACCGAGCCACCGGCTCTGATACTAGCTGTTGGGGGATTAAAATCTGGGAACGAGCCCAGGCCCACTGAGGTTCCAAATTAAAACTAATTGATAATAGTAAGAGTAGCCCACAAAATTTTTATAATATTTCGACTATTCAATATAGTCGATGTAGTACAACTTAGGGGTGGGCATAAAAACATGGGAACCCGAAACCCGGGGAAACCCGTTCCGAAACCGTCCCGAAAAAACCCGTCACAATTGAAAAACCGAACCCGATTTGAAAATTCCCGCCCGAAAAATTCGGGTTCGGGTATTGAGCTGAAAAACTCGTTTCACCCGAACTCGCCCGATTATTATTATTATTATTATTATTATTATTATTATTATTATTATTATTATTATTATTATTATTATTATTATTATTATTATTGGATGATGCAGTGAAGTTGTCTTTTGATTTGATTAGAGTTCGTTGGACTATGTATGCACGCAATGATGTTGTCTTTTGATTTGGTTAGAGACTTTGGTTGTGTGATGGATTGTTGTTATCTTATGTGTTTGAAATGGATGGCTGGATGCACATGTTGGTGTATGAGAGTAAGATGTGTGTATAATCCAGGTAGTCAAGAATCAATATGGTTATCTGATTATGCTCTGTATAATCCAGGTTACTTAGTCAAGATGTCGATGTGTGTGTAATCATGGTTACTTAGTAAAGTTATGGTTTGGTTACCATTTTTTTAATTAACATAATCTGCAAAATTGTGCAGATATTTATTGCTAAGTTGTTAGTTTCGTCTAACCCGAACCCGCCCAAAAAACCCGAAACCCGAGGTCGGGCGGGAATTTTTCTCATACTTTCCCGCCCGAGCCTGAACCTGAACCCGAATCTAAAAACCCGAACTTTTGTAAGCGAGAATAATTCTTCAAATTTCCCGACTGGACCCGTCCGCGCCTACAACTCACTCACACATAAAAAATATGCTATAAATATATGGTATGGCGGCTGAAATCATAGCTAGATATTTTCACAGATTTTATTATAGACACAAAATGAATGCATTCTGCACAAACGAGTCCCGGCACCAATTATTGTCCATCTACTTCCAGCTAATTCGTCCATAAATGTTGCAGCAACTTGATACTATCACAGATCTATTTTCTTTCAAACATCTATTCGATATTTTATACTATATATAGTTAATTTCCAAGTTGTTAAATAAAATTTGTTCGGTCGGATAAAGATAAATTAAGCTCATGCAAAGCAGCAAATAGCTATAGGTATGTTGTATTTTCTGTCTGCTTTTGATGGAATCTCAACTTATTTATCGAATGAGGTTGACTATGTACAATATTAGTGGGGCTTTGTTTTAGTATGTATTTTACTAATTAAACTTCGAAATGTAATTTTAAATATGTTATTTACTTATTTTGCCTTATACATTTTGTCATTTTCCGCGAAAACAAATGTCTTGTAGAACGTGATTTTTTCCATCCAAAATAGATGAATAATTCAACAAACGTAGGTAATTGTATAGTTGGTAAATATGAGTTTTGTTTTTAAAAAAGAAAAATCAACCAATTATTTATCTGTTTGGCCAAAAAATAAATAAATATTTATCTGTCGTGGAAAACTCCAGCTAGCATATTAGTAATAATTAACACATATATAATAATAATAAACACATATAAATATAGATATTAATCCATATAATATTTATTCGTAGACCAATAAATATTTTATACAGATAACAATTTATTATTATTTCAATATTACACCAAATTATTCTACTCATTTTATTTTTTAAAATTAGCAAAAAAAAATGTAAAATCCTAAAAAAGATTTAGAATAATTTTATAAAAAAGAAATTTAATGAAAAGAAAAAGAAAAATATAATGAAAAAGTATAATTTTCTTAAAGGAAAAATTATTTGTATTGAAATAATTTCTGTTTTAAAAAAATATATATCATATTTATTTGTATAAATTTTATTTCAAACTTTATTCTTCATTTTTTATTAGGTTTATCTATTTATTATTATTTTTATAATAAAAAACTTAAAAGATAATTCCATAAACTAATTTATAGCTAGTTTATAAAAAATTATCAGTAGTCTATTTTCCTAGCTGATTCTGCGGGCAAGAATTTTCTGAAAGTAGCAAGGAATATTATTTTTCACAAACAAAGGCAAGGAATGTTATTATATTCTTAAATATTGCTTGTATAGATCAATTATAATAGAGTGACAAATTTTGTTTTCTCTTGAGTGACAAATTGAACGAGATATTTATAATCAATTAATCATCACGTCTCCCACAAAAGAAAGAGCTCTCTCTCTTCAGTATTACACTGAACCTGCTTCACTTCCACAACAATGGCGGCCTCAACCAATCACTTTCCTCCACGTGGCACGAGGAAGATCTTCATCGCCATCTTCATCTCCGTCCTCCTCATCGCTCTCACCGCCGTACACGGCTCCCATGACGTCATCAAATCTTCCTGCAGCTCCACGCTGTACCCGGAGCTCTGCTACACCACCACCGCTCAGGCCACCGCCGTAAATATGGAGACAACCAAAGACGTGGTCCACGTGGCGCTCAATTACACCATCGCCACCGTGCAGCATAACTATTTCACCATTAAGAAGAAGATGGCCAGCTCGGGGCTGACGGCGCGTGAGATCACCGCCCTCCATGACTGCCTCGACATGGTGGATATGACACTTGACGAGCTGCACCTCACTCTCAAGGATTTGCTTGATTATCCGAGTGCCGACAAGTATGTATGACTTGGTCGTCGTTTCGTGTCGTTTTAACATCCTCCAAATCTTTCTCTTTCTCTAAATGTTCATAATTGACTTTGATTACTCATTAGGTAAGATGTTTAATCAAGTAGATGGATATTTATATTTTTCTTTTATAAGATATTAGATTATTTTGATAATTTTGAGTTAGCACAAGATTAGGTCTAAAGTGGATTAAAATTTAATTAGTTTATCCCAACACAATTATATAACTCGTTTTATCGATTAATCTAACCATTTTTATATTATATTTCATTTATATAATTTAGATATAGTTCTGGATAAATTCCATGTGGTTAAGTAGAAAATGATTTTTATACTAGTTTGTTTGTATTTATTAAAATTAAATCACTACAAGAAATTTAATCGTTTATGAAAAAATTATTTGTAAGAGATATATAATTAAAATTTGTAAGAGAATGTTAAAAATTCCTTAAAAATACAAATTTTAAAATTTTCTAATAAAATGACTCTTAATAAAAAATTTGGCTAGAAATTACTATATAAAATATTTTACAAAATTTTGAATTTTGTAAATTATTTCGTTCGAAACTTAATAAATTTCTTAATTTTTTTTAATTTTTTTTTTTTATAATTTGTGAGGGATTGCTTCCCTTAAAAAACGTCATAACAAATTACTAATTTTCTTGTAGTGAATTATAACACTTTGAGTCTATATAAGATCAAATTATAGATTAATATTCTTTTTATGTTGATAATTAGGTCAATTAGTGAGTTAGCAGAGGATTTAAAGACGCTAATGAGTGCCGCGATGACGAACCAAGAGACGTGTCTCGACGGCTTCTCACACGACGCAGCCGATAAGAAGGTCCGTGAGTCGCTGTTGGCCGGGCAGATGCACGTGTTTCGCTTGTGCAGTAATGTATTAGCCTTGATCAAGAACATGACCGATGCCGATGTAGCTAACGAAAGGACACTCTCAAGAAAACTACTAGGTATATATATGACTAAACATCTGTTAAACGTTAAAAAAAAACTTTAGTTAGCAATTTGTTTAACTAATATACTAACAATTTGATAGCAAAATGAAATCTAAAGGGTTAATTGATTGATTTTTTTTTTTTTTGTTTCCCCGGGTGGTCCTAGGGGCCCTCATCAGGAGGGCAGCACATGTATCATGCTCGCTCCACTCCTAGACTAATCCCCAATCGCACTGGATCAGCCCGTAAGGGGTAAAGTGCTGGTCATGAATATTTTTCCATTCCCATGGTCACTAGTTAACGGAAGATTGAACTCCTGACCTCTAGTTAAGGGATGAGGCGCTGAACCACCACATCATATTAATTGATCTTTTGATACAACATGTTAAACTACTGTTGACTTTTGGTGCAACATTTTTTTTTTTTTTTTGCATACTTTTGATCCAATACGTTTGGACCTTTTACACAATTGGTGTATTCATTAGTTGACTGTTCATTTTGACAGTTAAGTAGCCCCTAAATGTGCTACTTAACAGTCAAACCTAACAGATGCGCCAAAAATTTACATTTTTCAAACATATTGTAACCGGAAGTAATCAAACATATTGTAACAAAAGACCTATTAACCTAAGAGCAACACATTTAAATTCTGTGGAGTTCCGGATGTCTCTAAGTGGCAGTGTAGGTAATTTTGATAACTTTTTGGGGTAAAACATAATGCCTCACAGTCAGAACTTTGCGGAACACGAGTTTTGGAATCACTATCATTTTCCTTAACCAAAATTTTTACTCATAACAATTCTATTATAGTTGGGACCATTTTTCAAAATTAACACTGCATTTTTGCAAATGACGCGTAGAGAAAGATGAGTCAGGAGTGGAGTGGCCGAAGTGGCTGTCGGCAGGAGACAGGAGGCTGTTGCAAGCAACGGCAGTGACTCCAGACGTGACGGTTGCGGCAGATGGGAGCGGCAACTACCTAACGGTGTCTGACGCCGTGGCAGCAGCCCCTGAAGGGAGCAGCAGTAGATATATTATTAGAATCAAAGCAGGAGTTTATAGAGAAAATGTGGATGTTCCGAAAAAGAAGACAAATCTTATGTTCGTCGGAGATGGGAGGACGACCACCATAATCACCGCCAGCCGGAATGTGGTTGATGGGAGCACCACTTTCAACTCCGCCACCGTCGGTAAGTTTCCAATATCCGCACAAAAAATATTTAATCGAATTAATATCAAACCAATTTTGTTGATATGTAGAATAAGAGTGCGTTGAATTAAAAAATATTTAATCGAATCACTTTTGTTGATGGTATAAGAGTGTGTTGAATGTCTTCACCTATAAGTTTGAGCTAATGCGATAGTTTGTTAAGACACATCTCTATTGTTAACAAATTTAAGTTTAAATTTGATGTAATTTCTGCAGCCGTTGTTGGGGACCGATTCTTGGCTCGGGACATCACCTTCCAGAACACAGCCGGACCGTCGAAGCACCAGGCAGTCGCGCTCCGTGTCGGGGCGGACTTCTCCGCCTTTTACAAATGCGACATGTTGGCTTACCAGGACACACTATACGTCCACTCCCTCCGCCAGTTCTACATCAACTGCTACATCGCAGGCACAGTCGACTTCATTTTTGGAAACGCTGCTGCTGTACTCCAAGACTGCGATATCCACGCCCGGAAACCTAACGCGGGCCAAAAAAACATGGTGACTGCTCAGGTATTAAGAAAGAAATATATTAGGAAAATATTTCTTATTATATTTTGATAAAGTTATATTAATATATTAGAATAATATATTTTCCTAATATATTTATTCTTTAATATCAGGGACGTGACGACCCAAACCAAAACACAGGCATTGTGATCCAAAAGTGCAGGATCGGGGCAACCTCAGATCTTAAACCGGTGCAGAGTAGCTTCCCTACTTACCTCGGACGGCCGTGGAAGATGTATTCTAGGACAGTTGTCATGCAGACGTCGATTAGTGACGTCATCAATCCGGCCGGGTGGTTCCCGTGGGATGGCAATTTTGCCCTTGATACTTTGTACTACGCTGAGTATGCTAATACCGGGGCAGGGGCGGGAACCGCAAATAGAGTGACGTGGAAGGGGTTTCGGGTAATTGGGGCGACTGAGGCTCAGGCGTTCACCGCGGGTCAGTTCATTGCGGGTGGTAGTTGGCTGAGCTCAACCGGGTTCCCATTTTCGCTAGGCCTTTGAGAGCTAGTGACCGGGTTGGGTCAAAATAAACCAACATGACAATCATCAATTGTTATGTTTTGCGAGAAAGTACATGATCCACGGTGTTGTAATTTTGTTGTTTCATGTAAAATGTGCGTTAATAAGTTGGATAAATTCAGTAGTCGGCCATTCAAGTAATTACGGTGCATATCCAATTCAAAAAAAAAAAAAAGCGTACTCATATAAGTTACTACATGATGGGTTCGACTACAGCCGTTAGGCCCTATTAACGGTGAGGAAACGGAAAATAGGCCCGGTGGGCCCTAAACGAAGGCCAAGATGGCCCAGGCTAAGGATCCCGACGAAGGGAGTCCGAGGATGAGAGGTCCCGACAGAGTCGGACCTGACAAGCGAGCTGAACGCTCCCGACGAGATTCCTCTGAGTAGGCCCCGATGACGAATCCCTGAGAACAATAGGCCCTGTCACGATGACGAGGGGCCCCGAGCGGTGACACAATGAGACAACTCTGAAGTCCCCGACGTTAGTCGGGACTCATTATCAGGGGATAAGGCCGAGATACGCGGGGCGTGGCCGAGATACGCGAAACGTGGTTAAGATACACGGAGCGTGGCCGAGATACGCTGGGCGTGGCCGAGATAAGCGAGATCATGGCCTAGATAGGCGGGATCACACCCGAGATACGCGGGATACGGGCTAACCACCCCCAACGGTTCACCAGGTAACTGAGGTACCTCTTTGCCTATAAAAGGGCAAGAGGTCACCTCAGATCGATTACGTTGAATTACATTACTTGAGATTACTGCTTGCCAGTCCGTACAAGAGACTCATTTAAGCATCGGAGAGAGATTCTGGGTCACCGCCCGGTCTATCCCCTCTTGCAGGATTGCGTGGAGCGAAGGAGCTAGGATCGCCGTCAAAGATCGTATCGGAGTTCCGCCGTATTCCAACATTGGCGCCGTCTGTGGGAATCTAACAAAAAGCTGAGATGCCTTCTACTCGTTCAATGGCGGCTGGCAAGCAAAGAAGGCAAGGACAATCTGGTGGTTCCCGTCATCCCGCTGCGACGACTCTGAACTCCCTACATGAACAGGAGGAAAACCAGAACCATCCCGCTGCTGAGCTTTCCCAGAAAGGGGGGCATAATGAAGGTCCCGAAGATGTTGCTGCTCAGCACCAGGGGAATAGGGAGCAGGAGGGTCCCCCAGCTGCGGACCTGACGAGGGCTGTGGCAGAAGCCATGCCGATGTTTTTGGCAGCCGTGGAGGCTCTCTTGGATCGACGAGAAGCTGCGAGGAGGCAAGAGGAGATGCCCCCGTTAGAAGAAGCGCCCCCACCAGCAGAGGTTCGGAACGTACGGGAGGCTCAGCCCCGAGGCCAGAGCAGGAATGGAGAGTCCGTTCAGCCAGAGAGATTCGTGGTTGATGGGCCAGGACCAATACAGCACAGGACCATTCCCATTAATGGTCCCATCACCCCCGATCAGGTGGTAAAGATCGTGAACATCTGCATGGGAGAGCAGAAACCGCTGGTGTCGGAGCTGAGGGATCGATCTACTCATCCCTTCGTCCCTCGACTCATAGACACCCTAGCCCCGCCAGGATTAGGTATCCCCACAATAAAGGAATACGATGGTGAAGGAGATCCGGTTCGTCATGTCCAGAAGCACCTCATGGCGTGTCTGGGAAGAGCCCCGAATGAAGATATAGTGTGTACGCTGTTCCCGAACACACTTGGGGAAAGAGCCCTGACCATGTTCTATAGTCTGCCCCCAGGCTGCATCACTTGTTGGGCAGATATGCACGACCGGTTCATTCAGCAGTACCAGGGTCGTAGACGTTTGCTGAAGAGTGTGAGGTCCCTGACCCAAGTGGTACAGAGGCCCGACGAATCGCTGGCGCACTATTACCAGCGGTACACTGCCAGTGTGGCGGAGATTGATGAGGAGATCTCGGAGGGTGAGATCATCCGTACCTTCATTCGGAACCTAACGGCCCCCTACGGTTCCGATCTAATGCATAGCGTGGCTGAGAAGGCCGTGTGGAATATGGAGGCACTACAGAAGAGGGTGAAACGGCAAATCGATGTCCAGGAATCGAAGATAGTCGCTGGAGAACTGGAGCCCCCGAAGTCGAATAATGGGAAACATTCGGTTAAACCTTCCGACGATCGTAAGTCAAAGGGTAAACCTGAGAGCAGTCGGAATCGAGGCCGCTCTGATCGGAGAGATGATAGGCGTTCCTCAAGGAAGGACAAGCGGGAGGATCTCGACATTCCTCTAAACTGCTCCATGGCGGAGGTACTAACGGTCATGGAACGACAGGGTATCTCCAGGTATTCCCCAAAGAAGGATGGAGAATTCTTGGGATCCCGCACAGATCGCTACTGCCGATTTCACCGCGCAAATGGTCACAACACCAACCATTGTCGGGAGCTGAAGAAGGAGATCGAAAAGCTGATCCAGAAGGGGAAGCTCAAGGAGTTCGTCGGGGATAAGCGGTGTCGATCCCGCTCTCGGTCCCGATCGCGGTCCCGTTCTCGATCCCGCGATCGGTCCCCAAAGAAGAAGAGGTCCGACCCGGAGCCGTTCGGTGCCCCAAAGAACGACGGGGCACCATCAACGTGATTCACGGAGGATTTGCTGCTGGAGGTGATACCTCGTCCTCTCGAGAGGTTTACGCCTCTAGAATTCCTATGGCTGTGGTGCTGGGTAAGAGGTCCCGATCCTGGACCCTGAAAGAAGAGATGGTGATCTCCTTTTCGTCAGAGGATCTCATAGGCGTGGAGACTCCGCACGATGACGCCTTGGTTGTGACCTTGGATGTAGACGGGTACGAGATGAAGCGAATTCTGATCGACGGAGGGAGCTCCTCCGATATTCTATTCATGGACGCGCTGGAGGCTATGGGAAAAACGAAGAAAGACCTGAAGGAGGCGAATTTCCCGATGGTCGGCTTCTCTGGCTCCACCTCCTATCCGCTAGGGGTGATCACCTTACCAGTGGAGTTTGGCAGCGGGTGGAAATCAGAAAGAAGGAACGTCGAGTTTGTGGTAGTTGATTCCGCAGGGACTTACAACGCAATCATCGGGAGAACTACCATCAACCCCCTGATGGCAGTTGCCTCGAATGTTCACCAAAAAATGAAGTTCCCGACCGACCACAGAGTCGGAGAGGTCAAGGGCGACCAGGTGGCTTCCCGAAAATGTTATGTTAACGCCACCCGAAGGAGGAGGCGAGAGGCCATGACCGTCCTCCAGACAGATACAGATCCTAGAGAGGAGTTTGGGCGTCCCGCCCCCATAGAAGATCTAAAAGAAGTTGAGATCGACGGACCCCAGAGGAAGGTGAAAATCGGGTCTGCTTTGACCGAAGAGACAGCCCGAGAGTTGATTGACCTGCTGAAAAAGTTCAAGGAGCTGTTTGCCTGGTCCCCGAGCGATATGCCAGGAATCAGCCCCGATGTGATCGTACACGAGCTGAAGATAGATCCCGCGATTAAACCTATCACGCAGAAAAGGCGTCTGATGGGCACAGACAAGAAGATCGCGATCCAACAGGAGGTGGGCAGGTTGCTCGATGCCGGGTTTATTAAAGAGCTCCGATTCCAGACTTGGGTCGCTAATCCGGTACTGGTGAAGAAGACTAATGGGAAATGACGGATGTGTGTAGATTTCCGCGACCTGAATAAGGCTTGCCCGAAGGACTGTTACCCGCTCCCGAGAATCGACCAGCTGGTGGATGCCACATCGGGACATGAGCTGTTGAGCTTCATGGATGCGTATTCGGGCTACAACCAGATTAAGATGGCTAAGGAGGACGCTCCTCACACAGCGTTTTACGCAGACAGTGACATCTATCACTACGATGTCATGCCTTTCGGGTTGATCAATGCCGGGGCAACCTATCAGCGGATGGTGAATAAGCTGTTAGGAGATATGCTGGGGGAGACCATGGAGGCTTACGTGGATGATATGCTGGTGAAGTCCCGACAAGCTGAGGATCATGTGCACAACCTAGCCATGGCGTTTGAGCGGATGAGGCTTCATCAAGTTCGCTTAAACCCGACGAAATGCGCCTTCGGAGTCCACTAAGGGAAATTTTTGGGCTTTATGGTGAGCCAGAGAGGAATTGAGGTGAATCCCGAGAAGCTGAGGGCGATTGAGGAGATGCAGTCTCCGATAAACCATCGGGAGGTGCAAGTGCTGAATGGCCGACTAGCTGCAATGAATCGCTTCCTGTCCAAAGCCAGCGACCGATCAATGCCATTTTTTGAAGTCCTGAGGGCCAACAAGAAGTTTTAGTGGACCGCCAAGTGTGAAGAAGCGTTCCAAGCACTCAAGCAGCACCTTCGCACCCTCCCGCCGTTGGCGAAACCGGTTCCAGGCGAGCCATTCTATCTTTACTTGGTTGTTTCTGAATTTGCCATTAGCTCTTTGTTAGTGAAGGTTGTCGAGGGTAATCAAGTCCCCGTCTGTTAGTGAAGGCGTTTGCCAAGTCTGAATTGAATTATCCTGTCGTTGAGAAGTATCTCTTTGCGTTGATTATTACTGCTCGGAAGCTAAGGCCTTATTTCCATGCACACGAGATTACTGTGTTGACGAACCAGCCTTTAAAGCATTTTTTGAACCGACCGGATGCGTCGGGAAGATTAGTGAAGTGGGCAGTAGAGCTTAGTGAGTTTCGCATACACTTTGCTCCAAGAACGGCCATTAAGGGCCAGGCATTGGCGGATTTCATAGCAGAATCTACAGCCCCCGATCTAGAAGAAGCGGGCCCTGTAGAGGAGGCAACCATGGAGGTCCCGACGGAAGAACAACCAGAGAGGACAGAGCAATCAGAACAGCCAAATGAGGAAAATACCTGGGAAATGTACACGGATGGCTCCTCGAGTTCGGACGGATCAGGAGCAGGCTTTTTGTTGATACCACCGGGTGGAGGTGAGCCGCTTCGATATGCCTTGGCTTTAACGTTTAAGGCCACGAACAACGAAGCGGAATACGAGGCTCTTATCACGGGCCTGAAAATCGCTAAAGGCACTGGAGTCGATCACTTGAGAGTGAAGTGTGACGCAGCTTTAATCGTAAACCAGGTTCAAGGGCGATACGAAGCGAGGAGCCCGATAATGAAGAAGTATCTACACGAGGTACAAACCTTGAAGGAGAGCTTTAAAAGCTTCGACATCGAGGCAATCCCGAGGGAGGAAAACGTAGAGGCAGACGCTTTGAGCAAATTTGCCCTGGGGGCACCCTTGGAAGAAAATCAGAAGGTGCACTTTTTGGAGAAGGTGATCTTATCGACCACCGACCCGACACAGGTGTGTGCCATTGAGGCAAGATCAGATGAGGAGCCCACTTGGATGACCCCGATAGTCGCATACCTGACTACGGGGACAGTCCCCGATGATAAAGTAGTAGCTGATAGGATACGTCGGATCGCGGCTAACTACGTAATGCTGGACAATCAGCTATACAAGAAGGGCTGGTTCTCGACTCCGTACTTGAAGTGTGTGGCAGAGCCCAACACAAACCGAATCCTGAAGGAGATGCATGAAGGGGTCGCGGCTTGTCATGAAGGGGCCCGATCCATTATGAAGAAAGTGCTGAACTTGGGCTATTATTGGCCTACGATGAGCAAGGAAGCAACGGCGTTGGTTCAATCCTGTGACGCGTGCCAGAGGTACTCCCCGAGCATCATGGCTCCGGCCGCCAATCTGACATCCATCAAGAGCGCTTGGCCTTTCGCGCAATGGGGCATCGACTTGGTGGGACCTCTTCCACAAGCACAAGGTCAATGTAAGTATTTACTTGTAGCTATCGATTATTTTTCGAAATGGATAGAGGCAAAGGCGCTGGCCAGAACGACGGGGAACCAGATCGTCAAGTTCCTCCAGACCCATATTGTTTCCAGATACGGGATTCCTAAGGTGGTGATCAGCGACAATGGTCCACCGTTTAACGGATCTCAGGTGTGGGAGTATCTGGATGAGTTGAATATCGAGCATCGGACAGCTTCCGTGCGCCATGCTCAGACTAATGGCCAGGTGGAATCAGCCAACAAAATCGTGATGGATGGCCTGAAGAAGAGGGTCTATTCCTTGAAGGGCAAGTGGCTGAACGAACTGGAAAACGTGCTTTGGGCTGTTAGAACGACACCCAAACGATCAACGGGGGAGACTCCGTTTGGCCTCGTTTATGGCACGGAGGCTGTCGCCCATGTGGAGGTAGCTGTGGCGTCCCATCGGATGAGATATTACGAGCCTCTGACGAACGATGAGATGAAACGGCTGGACTTGGACTTGCTCGAAGAGAAGAGGCGGGAAGCCGATGAAGTCCAAGCTCGAATGCGTTTGGCGACGGCCAGGTATTACAATCGGCGAGTTAAGTCCCGACAATTCTTAGTCGGGGAGCTGGTTTGGCGTCGCAACGAGTTTACCCTTTTGGATCGAATAAACAAGATGTCACCAAAATGGGAAGGACCTTATAAGGTCGTGGGGATGCCAGCTCCAAATGCGTACAAATTGGAAGACCTCGATGGCAGAGTATTGAAGCATTCTTTTAGTGGCGAACACTTGAAGAAACACCATGCTTGATAAAAGTCGCCTTAAGTGGTGCCCGATGAAAATCGCCTTAAGTGGTGTATGTTGTTTATCGTTTAATTCGATGTAAGCCAATTTTATGCCATCAATAAATAAAGAGGTTGCTTCCGATTAGAATTGTCCTTAAGATTTACTCTAAGCAATATAAAGTCGCCTTGAGTGGTGCACGAGAAAAGTCGCCTTAAGTGGTGCACGATTCTTAGATTTATTTCTAAGTACTGAAAAGTCGCCTTAGGTGGTGCACGATATAAAGTAGCCTTGAGTGGTGCACGAGAAAAGTCGCCTTGAGTGGTGCACGAGAAAAGTCGCCTTAAGTGGTGCACGATTCTTAGATTTATTTCTAAGTACTGAAAAGTCGCCTTAGGTGGTGCACGATACCAAGTCGCCTTGAGTGGTGCATAAGAATTAAGTCGTCTTAAGTGATGCACGAAAAAGTCGTCTTAAGTGATGTACGAGATTAAGTCGTCTTAAGTGATGCATGTTTTGTAGATTTATTCTAAGTATTGAAAAGTCGCCTTAAGTGGTGCATGATGGTAAGTCACCTTAAGTGGTGCAAGTTAGTAAATCGTCTTGAGTGATGTACGAGAATGTCTTAAGTGTCGAAGTATCGACCTAAGCAAGTATAGTAAAGCCACTCAAAGAAGTGCATCGAAAAAATCGGGACTAAGAAAGTCTGATAATTGATAAGGGCTCAAAGGCCCGACGATTACAAAAGCGAGGAAGATACAAGGATTTTAAAGATAAGCAGTTAGGCTTGGTCCTTGTCAGCGGCTTCTACAGGAGTTGGGTCCACGAGGTCGGCGGCAGAAGGCTCCACAGGGTCAGCCGCGGAAGGATCGACTATCGGAGCATCAACACTTGGAAGCTCTGCTGCGTCTTCGACAATTGCGGGAGTACTCCCCCATCACTCTCCTCCGAAAGGGCAAAGTATTTCTTCGCGAAGGGAGCGAGAGAAGGAGACTTGTCGAAATTGATGGCGTCGCCATACTCCACGTGGAGCTCCTCAACCGCATTGAAGAAAGTGTTCTCCACCTCCGCGCCGAAGAACTTCACAGCATCAGCCTGGAAGTCTTCAGACCTCCGATAATCCTCCCGGCCCTTGACCTCGGCCGCGACCAACTGCGCGGGAACCCCCGCGACTTGCTCCTCCAGAGCCTTCTTCTCGAGGACCAGCTTGTCCTCAGCAGTCTGCCGCTCCTGTCGCTCCCGCCTCAGGAGCTCCTCGAAGTCGCCAACCTGCTTTTGGAGGTCCTGAACCTTTCGGTCGAGGATGGCCTGCTCCTTGGCAAGTTTCCCCCGCGAAGATTTGGAGGCCGCAAGATCCTCCTTAAGCTTGGCAATGGTCGCCCGGTCCCGCTCCCGGGACTCATCATAGGCAAAGAGGTACCCAAAAAGACGGTTGAAGTCCCCGAGCTCCTACGATAGAAGAAAGAAAAGTGTTAATGAACAAGAAACCAGCCTTACCAATGAAGAGGGAGAAGCGAAGTTTTACCTCTATCCGACGCAGGGACATCTCTCGAACATCCCGACGCATCGCCTCCCGATTCAGGGAAATCGGATACCGCATGGTGGGCAGAATCGAGCCTGCCAGCAGATGCAGAGCCAGTTCTTCATGGGCATCCCCTTGTCGAAGCTGGACCCCTTGCAGTGTTTGGATTGGGGTCCAGGGAGCATCCACCTGCGCGGGGTCGAAGGCCCTGTAGAAACTCCCGTCGAGAGGGAGAGGAGGAGGGCCAGCACGAATCGTGGAGGGGCGCGCCTCCGGCTCGACCCGGGCGGGGGAAGAAGTGAAGTCGTGGATGGGCAACGGTTGTCGCTGCTGCGGAGAAGATGAGGGGGGCACCCCCTGAGAGGTTGGTTTCAAGGGGGACTGCCCCGTCCTCCGACGATGACGAAGGGAGCCACCCTCATCAGTCTCCTCGGAGGAGCCCAAGGTTTCCACCCGACGAAATTGTTCGCCGGTCGGGGTTTTCTCCCCAGTTGAGGGAGGCGCCCCTGTTGAGGGTGGTGCACCCGCGGAGGCTTCAGCGCCCGATGGAGCTCCTGAGTGACCTGCACCTAGAGTACGAGAGGCTTCAGAAATGTAATCAGGGAGTTCATCAGGATTCTTACACCAAACAATACGTCGGGAGACATATTGGTCCTTCCCGTGGTAATTGTAGTAGCCCGCCTTCAAGACACGAGGAATTTCCCCTCGAAGGACTCGTTTGACGTCAGCAATGCGGGCCTCCATGGTTGAAGGAATCAATTCCTTCGGGACCATCCTCATGTACGATTTTATAGCGAGACGGAGCTTTTTACCTTCTTCAGCGTTCTGGACGTCGAAGAGCTGGTCCACCTCCACACGCTTCCGCTTCGGCTGCTCCGCAGAAGGAGATCCCGACGGAGCAGCAGCCTTCTTGGCGGACTTCCTCTTCCGCGAAGGGCGGACAGCATCGGTCTCCCCCTGCTTAAGGAACAGATTGGTCAGCACGGATACCTTCTTGGCTGCAAACAGTAGAAGAAAAAGAGTCAGAGATGTACCCAAGGAACCACATTGGAGGGGCCGTCGAAAAGCTGCCCCCCAGAGATTATATCGAGGAGTCGGATCCCGGCGTTCACCAGGTCCCGCTCCACGAGAGAATTGGCGTCGAGGGGAGTGTAGGACTCCCCCCATCGGTAGAGCTGGATGAGTTGAAGAGTTTGGAAATCTTCGTCAGTATAGGTGTGGAAGGCAGGAGGAGAGTCTGCTTCCACCTCCCATCGGGGCCATGGGATCGAAGAGTTTTGAATGAAGAAGTAGCTCCTTTTCCATCCGCTGTTGTCAGACCCCGTGTCGATCAGGAGTCCCCGAGCCTTGACCACCTTCCAGGTGTCAGTAGTCCAGTTACACAACCCGAGTTGCGTCTTGTTCCACTTCGGCATCCGGGGGTAGAAGGCGCAAACCTCCGCCTCGTTGCACTTGATCCCGTAGAAGGTCCTGAAGAGCTTGAGGCTGTACACCCACTTTTGACGGAAGCAGAGGACCTGGAAGGCGTTCCACAGATGTATGGCGTGGGGAGAGAAGGTGGTCGGATGCGTCTTATAATGCTGACACATCTCGACCAAACTGCCACAGAAAGGGAACCTAATCCCCGCTGATACTTGCCCTGCAGAGACAAATACCTCCCCTTTTCGGGGACGAGTAACCTCAAGGTTACCCGAGGGGCGAGGCCAGGGATACGGGAAACGAGGTTCCCAAGTAGAAGTGATGCATCCCTCCCGGAGAGCTGCATCATAAGCGGTGCTGGAGATTTCATTCAGAGCATAATCAAAGTTGAAAGGCTTTCTTCCCTCAGAGCTAGATCCACTGTCTGAAAAGTAGCAATGGCAAGGAAGGCACATTGGGATTTTCGGAAAGCTGCAAACAAGAAAAAGATGAGCAAGCAACGAAGAAGAAATCCTTACCAGACATGACGATTGGAGGTTGAAGGAATGAACTGGGCGTTGCCGGGAAGATGATCGGAAAAGCACTAAGGTCTTCGGAATCGCAAGAGCTTGAATTCGAAAAAGTTGTAGAGAGCTCCTGAAAATTCGAAGACGGTAAAAGTGATCCAACACCCACGGTTAGGGTTTTATATGCGAAGAGTACAGTGGAAGGGACACTTCGATCTGATTCGTCGAAGTCGAAGCGTTCTAATCTGGACCGTTGAGATGGAACGTGCAGAATGGCAACGGGCGTAATGATGAAACGGCCTGAAAAGCACTTTTCAGAAAAAACAGGCGCGAAAAACCAGGCACGAGTGCCGAAGACGTCGCTTCGCTATCTGCTGCATTTAATGACTGGGGAGCCGGGGAGTCCCCTCGGATTTGGCAGTTATCCACAAGGCATCGAGGAAACGTGAATGAGAAGACTAGTATTGAGTGACTATGCCAAGGGAAAGACCCCCGATTTCGATGTCGAGAGGTCGGGAGTTAAAAGACACGACGAACTAAAAGTCCCTCATGTCTTGGGAGCAAATGATGGGTTCGACTACAGCCGTTAGGCCCTATAAACGGTGAGGAAACGGCAAATAGGCCCGGTGGGCCCTAAACGAAGGCCAAGATGACCCAGGCTAAGGATCCCGACGAAGGGAGTCCGAGGATGAGAGGTCCCGACAGAGTCGGACCTGACAAGCGAGCTGAACGCTCCCGACGAGATGCCTCTGAGTAGGCCCCGATGACGAATCCCTGAGAACAATAGGCCCTGTCACGATGACGAGGGGCCCCGAGCGGTGACACAATGAGACAACTCTGAAGTCCCCGACGTTAGTCGGGACTCATTATCAGGGGATAAGGCCGAGATACGCGGGGCGTGGCCGAGATACGCGGAACGTGGTTAAGATACACGGAGCGTGGCCGAGATACGCGGGGCGTGGCCGAGATAAGCGAGATCATGGCCTAGATAGGCGGGATCACACCCGAGATACGCGGGATACGGGCTAACCACCCCCAACGGTTCACCAGGTAGCTGAGGTACCTCTTTGCCTATAAAAGGGCAAGAGGTCACCTCAGATCGATTACGTTGAATTACATTACTTGAGATTACTGCTTGTCAGTCCGTACAAGAGACTCATTTAAGCATCAGAGAGGGATTCTGGGTCACCGCCCGGTCTATCCCCTCTTGCAGGATTGCGTGGAGCGAAGGAGTTAGGATCGCCGTCAAGATCGTACCGGAGTTCCACCATGATCCAACACTACCAACAGGTGTTATATAGATACAGTGTTTGTCCCTGTTAATGTTTTTTTTTTTCCGCTAGGATGGATACCAAAATTATTTTTTGGTTATGTAACACTATAGAAGTGAAGTGTAAACATAGAAGTGTATGATGCCAACAAATAAAATTAGCAACATAAAACTATATTTTTAGAAAATATAGCTTGTTTGGGGTAGCATAATTCATTATCATGTAAATTTTGCTCTAGTTATGTAACTGTTGTAGAGTAACGAAACCAGTTTATTAATGTTATAAATAGTTTATATAACATCTATTATATCTTATTTGAAAGAATCTTACTTGAATGCTTAATATAATAATATTGTTGTGTGCTACATAAGATTTTGTAGTTGTACGGCCGTCGTGTCTAATTGGCAAAACTTGTAATTATTGACAACTTTTGGGGCAATATTTGCCCTATGAATCCGAACATGTCTGGAATCGGAACGTGTCGGACTCCTATTGTCGGAATCTACATCATTTCCGTTTTAGAAGAAATCTTTTCATAAGCTAAAGAAAAAAAAAGTCTTAACCGGTTCTGGGTATTTTCCTATTCAGATTATGATAACGTAAGTTCCGGATATGATAAATTACGCATCCATTCACGAAAAGAATGTTCTACGTAAACGTGAAACTACCAAATTTCCAAACATATTTCACAAGCACCAGCACCATTTTTGTGCTATTTTTACTATTATGAATGATTTAATTGTAACAAATCTAAAACTGCAAAAATATAATAATTTTTTTGTACTACAAAAGTTCCAGATATGATAAATTAGGCATCCATTCACGAGAACAAGATTCCGCGTAGACGTGAAATTACGAGATTTTCTAACATATTTCACAATCACCATTTTGTGATGTTTTTACTATTAGAAATGATTTAATTGTAATATATTTAAAACTTCAATATGATTTTTTTTACAACTAGAATTTGCATCAGGATATTATTAATTTCAATTTCTGCTGAAAATTTGCGATTATATGATAAATATAAAAAGCTAATATTACAAGGTAAACCCTAAACTCTAAACCCTAAATTAACTACTACTCGTAGAGCGAGGAAAGCTGGAGTCATCATCAAAAGACTCGCATGAGTCAGTGAGCGAAGAAAGCCTGGAGATCGAAAGCTTGGACGGTTTAGTGACAAAGCCATCCTTGAACCGGCCCTGATCGTTGCTATTAGTTAGCTTCTCGCTGAGCTTTGCCACCTCCTTCTCTAGGCGGAGGAGAGCCTCTTGAGCTTTGGAGATTTCAGCTTCCAAGGCTGCCCATTGCCGGGCCACATGAACCGGCATCGCCACCACACTCGGTTCCGTCTTCGACATCTATCAAACCGGAAAAAAAATTAATTTATTTTTTTACAATATTGCTTTCGTAATTTCGAACCGGTGAAATGAAACAACTCCATAAGAGATTCGGTGAGGTGATTGTAATTATTGTGAGCTAAAATGGTTTTGTCCATTGTGAATGTTCGTGTTTTTGCTCATCGTGAGTGCTCCAATTAGGGTTAAGAATATATAAACGGTCTAAGGTTTGTATAAATGTTGAAATTTGGTGTCTGGAGTTTGGAATGTTAAAATTGAGAGTTGCAGGTTTTATTTTTTTTGTTGAAATTTGGATATTGGTGTGATTATTTTAGAGAAGTCAATTCCGACGAAATCAACCGTCAAATTCGAGCTCCCATGCACGATTCATTCTCGTTACATTGCCGAGACTGTCACCTAAGAAGCTGACCACATCCGCGCAATTATATCCGCTGGAAATCGCTCCACACCACTTTGTTGGAAACCTTTTCTATTGGATGTTCAAGTTTTGGAGAAATTTGACGATTTTATGAAAAGTAATAATAAGTGATGGATTATGAGTGGGTGACTGGATTGATAAAAATAATTAAAATTAGAGGAAAAAACGCGCGAAAACACCAAATTTTAACAAAAATGAAATTTAGAATTGTTATTTAAACATTTCAAACTGCAGACACCATATTTTAACATTGAGCAAACTTTGAACTGTTTATAGGTTCTTAAACCCGAATTTATGATGGGTAAGACCATTTTGACTCTCATTTTTAATTAAGTTATCATAACATTAATTTTTCATAAAATAAGAAGTTGGAGAATATAATTTACCTCGGTTTTGTGTGAAGGAATGTTGGTGTTTAGTTGGGAGTGTGGAACTGCTGCTTCCTCAACATGTTGATTCTGTCGGAGCTCTGTGAGTGGTATTCCGGTCCAACGGTGAACCACCTCTGCTATGTTTTCTGCACAAACTGTCTGCTCATGATGTCCAACTCTAAAATTTGTTTTCTGCTGGAACATCTTCATATCCTTTAGCTTGAAACGCAGCTCTTCTATCTCTTTACCAACCTACAATATCATTATCAAATTTATAATAATTAATAATTAAAAAGAGAACCCATTTATTTATCATTCTAGGCAAATTATTAGGATTCAGATCACCTACCCCACTTTTCATACTCCAGATTATGCATTCCCGTTTTTATATTGATACGTGTCGTATTTGACGTTATTAATTTTGTGATTTTTCTAAAAATAATGTAGCATGATATGGAGATAAACGCGCAGAAATCAAAAGTTCAAGAAGGAAAAAATCTCGATTTTCTCATATATCATCAACTGAATGCAAAACGACGGCTATTATTGTCTTAAATAATGAAAATGAAATACTAACCCTAGGAAATAGCCGGAAATAACGAAAAGTCCAAATAAACCGAAAATTACAACAACAAAAAAGACGAAATAATATTAAAATAAGATTTTTAGCATCGAAACGATGGAATTTGGCCGAAAAGCAACGCATTTCTCAAAGCCGTGATATTTTATCTAAACGTCGTTTCCGCACGTAAAACACTATTTACTCGCCAGAATTCTACAGTTGTAAGTCCGAGACTAGAAATCGCAGAATTCTCAAAATTGTGGAATTAATCAATTCCGTCGGCATAAAAAAAAAACCTACTGAAATTGGTGTACCCTTGAAGAATGACACGTATCAAGATTTTAATAGTGAGATAAAATCTGAGACAGGAAAAGTGAGGCAGGTGATCTGAATCCCGATATTAGACTCATATATATGACTTTGTGCATTATAAGTAGGATACCTGGATAAGCCTTGCAGTGTCCTTTTCTTTGTCAAGGGCTTCATGTTCAATTTCTAGTTGCATTATCTTCTCTTTGAGGTCAAACATTTCTTCAGGTTGGATATCAAGTTGAATCCTCAAATTCGCGCATGCCTCGTCAACTAGATCGATCGCTTTGTCGGGTAGACGACGCCCTGCAACACATCAAAAAGTTGTTTAAAATAAATCAAACCAGTAAAGTAGGGGGTCTCACTTATAAATATCCAAAAGTGTTGATTGTAACATGTACCGATTCACCTATTTAAGGGCTCGCCTGAACCGAGCTCGTGCTGGTCTATCAGATTATATAGACTCTGGTCAGGCGAGCCCTAACTAGTTGAGAATTGAGTTTTACGAGCTATATAAATAATAAGTGAGGAAAAATATAAACAGGTGCGTATGGAGATTAATTTAAACTTGTAGCAAGTATTCAACTGATGTTGCCTAAATGTACACTTAGAAACAAAATATATATATATATATATATATGAATTACTTAGGATTTTAAATCAAACGGCTAACTGAGATATCACGCATTGATAAACTGGTACCCAAGTCGCCTAAAAAGTTCAAATTGTTGCACCAATCAAAACTGGTATCAGTTGACTTAGCTTGGGTCGAGCACAGGGCTAGGTCCGACCACCGGTACGTTCGCCTGGTTGCTATGGGACCCCAACCACATGGTCTGGTCTAGCCTTAGGCTCGAACGGGCTAGGTTACTGAGACCTAGGTTCGATTAGGGTCCAATCGTACATAGGTCCTAATCGAAATAGGCCAGGTCGAGTCCGATCATGGTTAGGTTCGCCTGACCTAGGCGATCTCAATTCTCAACCATCAACCATGACCGGAACTAGCTCTCGACCCGAATTATGTCAATTGGGACCTAGTTCCTAGTTTCGATTGGCACAACAGTTCTCAAACTAAAAAAAAAAAAATTAGTTACCAATTTGTTAATGCGTATGATCGTCTTAGGTGTTTGATTTTTAAAATTATTATTATTATTACTTACCAGTAATGTGACGGTTTGAAAGCTGGACAGCAACCAAAAGTGCTTCATCTAGAATATAAAGACCATGATACTCTTCATACCTCTCCTTCAACCCTTTAAGTATACTCAAAGTAGCTTCCTCACTCGGCTCTGCAACACTCACCTGTTACAAATTAATATCAGAAACATATAATTGTATATAAAGAACATAAAACGCATGACATCAAGCCGACTCCGATAATGATACGATGAAATTATTTACCCGATGAGAGTATGATAGACCCGACTTCTAATATGGAGCCCTTTAATAGTCTAAAGTCTTTTTTGCTACCGGTTGCTCGAGCATTTGAATTTAAATTTTTAAGATTAGAAGCCGGTCTATCATACTCTCGTACTCGGAGTTGGGTCAATAATATCCTCGTATCATTCTCGGAGTCGGCTTGATGTCATGTATCATCAGCACAATATTGTGCGCGCGCGTAACGCGGGTAGTGCAATATATTCTAATACGACCTGCTGAAACCTCCTCTCAAAAGCAGCATCCTTCTCAACATACATCCGATACTCCTCGACCGTCGTAGCTCCGATACACCGTAACTGCCCTCTCGCAAGCATCGGCTTCAACATGTTCGCCGCATCCATGGCCGACCCGGAAACCCGACCCGCTCCAAGAAGAAGATGAAACTCATCAATGAACAGAATCACTTTCCCATTAGCATGCCCAACTTCATTAATCACCGCCTTTAACCTCTCCTCGAAATCGCCTCGAAACGTCGTCCCGGCGATTAACGCGCCCACGTCGAGACTAATCAGGCTGACGTTCGCTAGGGTTTTCGGGACATTGCCACATGCGATTCTCTGCGCTAAGCCTTCGACCACCGCGGTTTTTCCGACACCGGGCTCGCCGGTGAGTACCGGGTTGTTCTTCGTTCTGCGTGAGAGGATTGTGATGACGCGGCGTATCTCGTCGTCGCGGCCGATTACGGGGTCGAATGTGGTTGCTTGCTCGACAAGGTTTACGCCGTATTTTTTTAGTGAGTTTGTTGTGTCTTGTCGGTAAGTCATATTGTTGGTCGGCTGGAGAGGTGATGATCGATCGCTTCAACTGTGAAGAAGACGATGAATCGTAAATCCAGCAAAAAAGAGAAAAACCTTAAATCACAGTAAGTGTAATTTTGGTATCTATATATGCCGAAATACCTTTTATTAATTTTCCTTTGCCACTAATTAATTTTCCGTAATTAACTCTTAATTCTGGACATATATCTTTCCCGTAATGAAACTCTTTCAAGTCTGTACTTATATTAACGGTTCCAAATAGGGCAATCTAATAATTATATTATATATATATAGATAGAATAGAGATAGAAGAACATAAAAGTAGGAGGAACAAAAGTAGTAATATAATTGGTATATATAATTTTTTGTATCAAAGTTATATGCAATATATGGAACAAAAATCTCAATTTAAATTTTATAATTATATAAATAAAATATAAAAATATTTATTTATATAAATTTGTTTAGATATGTATATATTTCGATATGGTCGTAAATGATCCTCTGGTTGACTTAATTAGAACCTAAAGCCTAAAGGACTTCTTTGTTTGAGGCCCAATTTACCGTAATGCGCAAATATATAGACATGAAATGGACTTCTTTAAATCACTTAGGACCCAAACTTATAACCTAAAAAAGGAGCCCAAACAGAGAAGAAGACCTTCCTGGGTAAAAAGGAATTCTTCGTGGGTTATGACTCATATAAATAACACTTTAGGGACTCATAATAAATTACAAGAACTTTTTAGGTTTTTCCGTTTCTTCTCTTCTTATTTAATCGAGAACTATATAAACTCTGCTCCCTCCTTTCGAAAAAAACCCTAGTTCTTGCTCAGAGAGACAAAGCCGTCAGGGCCCGATTTCGAAGATCTCCTCTTCAGGCAATCCCTAGCAAGAAATCATGGTAAATTAGGCGTCAGAAGTCTAATCTGTATCTGTAATGGTATCTTCTTCGTCTTGATTTGGCTGTGCTCACTGGTTTTTGGTTTTCGTGTAGACTTTCAAGCGTAGGAACGGAGGCAGGAACAAGCATGGCCGCGGCCACGTCAAATTCATCCGATGCTCCAACTGCGGAAAGTGCTGCCCAAAGGTAATGTCCTCTCGTTGATTCCAAGCATTGATGTTGACTAGATATCGTGTGTAAAAGATGCAGCTGGATCGGAAGTTATGAAATTTGTTAATGTACGCTGTGTTTGATTGAATCTGCTTAGCTCAATTGCGGAATTGGTTTGTTGGTGATTAATAGGACAAGGCTATCAAGAGATTCCTCGTGAGGAACATTGTGGAGCAGGCTGCTGTTAGAGATGTCCAGGAGGCATGCGTTTATGAATGTAATGCATTTCTATTTCCCTAACTTTTTGAAAAGATAGTTCAATTTTTGGCAAAAAAAAATGGATATTTACCTCTGAATTTAATATCTGGCGCAGCCTACACTCTGCCTAAGCTGTATGCAAAGATGCTTTACTGTGTCTCCTGCGCCATTCACTCTCATGTGGTCAGGGTCCGATCCCGCACTGACAGGAGGAACCGTGCACCCCCTCAGCGCTTCCAAAGACGTCGTGTATGTATAATAAACCCTTTGTGCTGTTTTGCTTATTGCTTATCATCTGTCTTGTTTGTTTGGCACATCTAGACGCATTATGTCTTCCATTATTGCTGTGGCTACATTTTGAAGTAGTTTGCCAGTCTCTTACATGGCTACATTACTCCCTTGTGACCTCTAGGTCCTCTAGGTTGTTTAGTACTCTGTATCATTGAATTTCTACCAATTGATTCTAAAGTTGGTCCTATAATCATACCTCTGATCCTTACTCAGTGGAATAAGTGTGCTTAATATCATTGAATATATTGTTTGTCAGTCTCTTATATGGCTACATTACTCCCTTGTGACCTCTAGTTGTTTTGTACTCTGCATCACTGAATTTATGTTATTTGATGCTGATTCTAAAGTTGGTCTTATAATCATACCTCTGATCCTTACTCTTCCGACTAAGGGTTGCTTAGTATCATTGAATGTATAGTTATGATACCTTGAGTGTTTTAGTCCGAAAGAACTCACATTAGTCCTTATGCTTACAATATAAACAAAAACAATCTTACTAAAGGGTATTGTAGTTTGTAACAGCAATGCCTGATCTGATGATTCCTCGAGTCTTTTTGTCTGAAAGAGTTCACATTTGGCCTGCCTTATTGTTCACAGGATAAACAAAAAGTCTTACTAAATTGCATGTAGTTTTTAACAACAATGCCTCGTTCTTCCTTTCAACTGCTTGACTCTCTTCGAGTTTTATAGCTTTTCATATTTTGGTACATCATTTGATGTTGAAATCTCTTGTGTTCTCAGGAGGATCAACCAAGGCCTGGTCAGCCTGGACAGCCCGGACAGGCACCCCGCCCTGCAGGTGCTGCTGCCCCGCCACCCCGAGTTTGAGCTGCATCCATACTCGTACACTTTTCTATTTCGGAGAAACTCTTTGGCAATCTAGAACTTTGTTTTCAGAAAACATGTTTCTTCTCAGTTCACTGTTTAGGTTACTAGGAAGTACCTGATCTTTATTGTACTGCCCTTTGACAATGGTGAAAACTGATCTTTTTGTACTTGGTTGGGTACATTTTGAGATAAGTTGTTGAGCTAAGATTATATCTATTATAAATTCCCTGCTTGTTGAGAAATTGGCTGCCCTCTGTTGCAAATCCTATTTTATAGTTTGTATCAATTAACTTCCATTTAGTTGCAGTATAAAACTGTAGTGTTGCTTTCTATAATTAGTTTATTTACTGTTGTGGATGGAATCAACACCAAAACATAGTTTAGTTGCTTGTGAAAATGCTTATGTTTGTACCACAGTTATGTTATAATTTGTATTATGTTTCTTTATGGGGTTATTTACCAAATTGCTACTTGAACTTAGAGCGAATTACAAATTGCCACCCAAACTTTCAATTTATAAGTAAATTGCTGCCTTTGTTACAAGTTTGGTTAAAATTGATAGAAAATTAGCATCTTTCGGCTATATGAGGTCTTTTCATGTGTATACAAGATATATATTTTTATTTTGGTCAGAATTTCTATACAAGATAATATATATATATATATATATATATATATATATTGAAAGGACTGTAGGGAAATATCTTTATTTGAACACTCAATTGGACCTCTAACCAGTTCCAATACATTTCAATTGAATGTCCAATTGAAGGTGTACTTCGCTACAGTTTTTGCCTAATGTGGCAGTAACATACTCATTTTCTGTCAAATTTGATGATATTGCAATAAATGTAGCAATTTGCTCGGAAATTAAAAGTTGAATTAGTCTATTTAAAAATTTAAAGTTCGGACATGCAAACTTTCATTGCACGTTATATATACAAATTCGATGGGGAACGTTAGCAATTCTCAACAAACCAAAAATACCATTACATAAGCTTAACTCATATACATAAGCTTATGCAAATTGTATGAAGTGGTCGATCTATATTTGGGTCAAACATGTTCACCTACATTTGACACCCCTAGTTTTGGTATAGAGCATCTATAATGTTTTTACATAAATTGTATTATTTAAAATTGTCATGTACACATATATGTACACTTTAAGTAATACGTAAAGTTAAACTTAAAACACACGTAACAATATTTGCTCTCCAATCATTTTACTTAACCATATTCCTTAAATATATTTTATTTAAACAATACATAGTGTATTCCTTAAATAATACATAGTGTATTCCTTAAATTTAAGGAACCGGTTAGGTAAAAATTGGTGTATTCCTTAAAATTTGTGGGTCCTACTTTTAAGGAAGGGTTAAGAACCTATGAAAGGTCTGAACTATCACCCATGTTAATGGGAGAGGTCTGAAATTTAAAAAGTTAATAACAGAGGTCTGAAATTTCAGTTTTGTTGATAACAGCGGTCTCCGTTAGTTTTTTCCGTTAAAACTAACGGAAGTTGGTCACATGTTTGGCATGTGACCGGAAATAAAATAAATTTCCAAAAATGCCCTTCTATCAAGTGTGCCCCTCACATGCTTGAAATGAAAAGACCAAAACGCCCTTGATGCCACCACGGCTCCACCAACCCAGCTCCGACGACCACCAACCGTACTCCGGCGACCACCACCTCGGCTCCGGCAACCCGACTCCGGCCACCACCTCAGAAAAAAAACTCCGATCGGAGCCAAAAAAGCTCCGATCGGAGTTTTTTTATGAGGTGGTGGCCGGAGTCGGGTCGCCGGAGCCGAGGTGGTGGTCGTCGGAGTCGAGGTGGTGGTGGCCGGAGTCGGGTGGTGGTGGCCGGAGTCGGGTGGCGGTGGACGGAGTTGAGTGGTTTTAATTTGACTTTAGGGGTAAAATTGTCATTTCACATTTCCTTAAATAAGATATTAAATAAAACAAAATATTAAAGGGGCAAAAATGTCATTTCACACAATTATGTTAAATTTAACCCTAAAAATGGACGGAAAACCTCAAATCAACAAAATTGAAATTTCAGACATCTGTTATTAACTTTTTAAATTTCAGACATCTCCCGTTAACATGGGTGATAGTTTAGACATTTCACAGGTTCTTAACCCTTTAAGGAATGATACATGAAACGCTATTGTAGCACGTTTTTATACACTTTACAATAAAAAAAAAATGTTAAACTCTAATTAAATAATACTATTGTGATGCTCTAACCAGATAAGTGCACAACTCTACCACATTGTCGTCCAAAACTTAAATTAACACACCCACACGAAGAGAGTGACCTTTGTTCCAAATCTAACACGACAATCTCAGACATGTACAATAAAAGACGTTCCATTGTCTGTTTTCCTCAATTCGACCGCCATTCATTATGGCTTCTTCTTCACAATGTACCCTAACCCTAATTCTAATCCTCCTCTTATCCGGATCAACAAGATTAGAAGCAGCAGCCATTAACGATGAGCAAGAAGATATGATAGTGAAAGCTCTACCATCGCGGTTCATGGGATCTCTCCAGACCGCCATTGAATTGGTTGAGAGTGCAAATTCGTATCTGGGATATTTTGGTCCTGGTTTGACACCAAGCAGATGGGGGTTGGGCACGTGGAGCGCTGTCCATGGATGCATGGACATGGTTGATCTTTCCGATGATGTTCTTCACTGGTCGCTTTGCACTATCGATAGGAATCTCAGTTGTAAGTCACGTGCTTCTTTTCCGCTGTATATAATAATGTTGTAAGTTTCAAGGAGTTTTTGGGGTGGAGAGTGACATTTTGTATTTATTTTTTTTTTTTTGGGTGGGGTTATTGTATGATTAGAGTTAATGACCAAATTGCTAGCAGACGTTTGGATATTAGGATAAATTATTAACTCAATTTTTTAGGACAAACAGCCAGTTTAAATTTTCGCATGGGGAAAATTTGTTAAACAAATATTTTCATCATTTAGCCAGTTTAAACAAATATTTTGTTTGATTTGAATAAAAATTGTTACGCGGCTAGTATGTGAGTAAAAAAATTGAAAAATTGACCTAAATGATGAAAATTGCCCTCATTTAATTTACATAGTCATTACGAAGCTCTATCTGGAAGAAGCATTCAAAAATTGTATTTTCCGTGATGACAATTCCACCCGTTTAAGTTAATTTCCAAATTTTTCTTTAATCACATGGAAGTCTCATAAATTTTATGTCAATTAGGCGGAATATTTTATGAAACTAACAATTTTTCCATAAACGAAAATATGAGCTACTTATTTGTCAAAAAAACAAAATATTTCAACTAGCAAGTTGTCCAACTGTCTAAACATAAACTATTAATTTAATAATTAATCATATAATGTAATAATTTTTTTATAAAACTAAATAATATTATACTTAAGTTTTATAAAAGTTGTTAATTATTTTTTATTTTAAGAAAGTAGATGGATTTTAGAAGTCATTTTCAACATATGAGGTTATTCCGATGATGTACATAAAATTAGATGACAATATTACTAAGAGCAATGATAGAAATTCCGAACTAAAGTGCCGAGAATTTCTGATTCATACAAACAGGTACGAAAACCGGGACAGGCGATCGAATATCCGACCTAAAAACATGGCTGAGCGCGACCGTAACCCTCCTTAAAACCTGTCTCGAAGACCTAGACGAAGTCGACCATGCAAAAGGCGACCTTACTCAGTTAAGAAAAACCCTTTCCGAGGGCTCTTCACAAACTACCGATCTCCTAAACATGGTCACACAAAAATTCCCGAACCAAGATCAACCCGAAATCGTTAAAACCCGGTTTCCTTCGTGGGTCACGCCAAAGGATCGGAAGCTTCTAGAATCGACTAGTTATAAAACGGGGTTTGGTTTAGGGTTAGGTTTAGGGTTAGGATTAGGGTTAGGGTTTAGGCCGGATGTGGTGGTGGCGAAAGACGGGACGGGGAATTTTACGTGTATAGGCGATGCGATTGAGGCGGCGCCGGAGTATAGTGTGGAAAGATACGTGATATTTGTGAAGCGTGGGGTTTATGAAGAAGTTGTGGAGATTAAGAAGAAGAAATGGAATATAATGTTGGTGGGTGAAGGAATGGATGCTACGTTTCTTAGATGGAATAGGAGTGCTATTGATGGGTTCAAAACCTTCCACACTGGAACCATTGGTAAGTAATCATTGAATTAAATTTTATATTTTTATATACTAATTATTAATTTGTGATATGGGCGCAATTTTTAAATAATTATATATATAAAATGTACGTCAATTTTCTTCAAATTTAACCGAAATTGGGCATTTTTACGCCATGTTGAGTCTTTTTATGTGTTCTCAAAATATTTTCATATATAAATTGAAAGAATTGCAATAAATGCATTCAATTTAATTCTAACTTGAAAGACACTGTTCGAATTGGTCGGAAGTCCAATAGAACATTCAAGCGAAGATATTTCATTGCAGTACTTTCAGTTTATATTTGAATCTATCTGCAGTAAAAATAAAAAGACCTCGTGTAGCGGAAACATGCTAATTTTCTGTCTAATTCGATGGAGTTAAAGTAGATGTAGCAAGATGATAGGAAATTGAAAATTTAGATAGCTAATTTTAAAAGATTAAAGCGTCATAATATGAAATTTTAATTTTTAATCAAAATTTTAACCTCTTTTGCAGGCATTAGCGGCTTAGGGTTTATAGCTTGCAACATGTCGTTCGTGAACACCGCCGGTCCGAAGGGCTATCAGGCCGTCGCGCTCCGCTCCGACTCAGACCTCTCTGTTTACTATAAATGCGGAATTTACGGATACCAAGACACTCTTTACATGCACTCAATGCGCCAATTCTACCGCGAATGCACCATCAAGGGCACGATAGACTTCATCTTCGGTCACGGCACGGTCGTGTTACAAAATAGCGACATCCTAGTACGAAAAGGCACGTATCACCAGACAACAAACACGATAACCGCAAATGGCAGATACCTCGCCGATTCATCGGGATTTACGATCCAGTCATGTAACGTAATCCCCGACCCGACTCTGATTCCGCATCTTAATTACACGGAAACCTATCTGGGTCGGCCGTGGAAGAACTATTCGAGGACCGTGTTTATGGAGACGAACATGAGCGATATCGTAACGGGTAAGGGTTGGTACCCGTGGGATGGGCGGGAGTATTTGAAAACCGTGTTTTGCGGGGAGTACAATAACTATGGACCCGGGTCGGGGACTGCGGGTCGGGTTAATTGGCCGACCGTCCACGTCATCACTGACCCGAACCAAGCTAGTATGTTTACGGTGGGTAAGTTTATTGAAGGGGATTTGTGGTTGCCGTCAACGGGTATTAGTTACAATTCAGGACTAGAGAATGCTCATGTAATGTCATTGTGAGTAATATATGTAAATGAGCTACAGTGTGTAATAGATGATTTTAAAATATTGGATTGAATTATAAAGTTCAACATTTAGAGAATTAAATTAACAATCTTAACTTAAATTGGGTTACAAGAGATTTTTTAGATAAAATCTTTATATATCTAGATAAAATTTATACCCACAACAAAAGGAAAAGGGATTTGAAGTATATTGGTCATGGAAGTGGAATAAGCATATACGAAACTTGTTAATATAAATAGGTCATAGATTTTTGAAGTATTTTTTTTTCCTAGAATGAATAATAATGTATCACCCATCCATATTACTCTTTTGGTAACTCATGCGCAGTATAAAAACTCACATTTCATTTCGACACTTAACCCTAAACGAAAGAGTTTACAATTTCTCTGAATAGTTTCCCGACAATGTCTATATTCTACGGTTTACATCGGATTTCTGATTATCTTCCTAGCTGAAAGATCGATAGCGGCAATAGCAAAGTCGGGATTTATAATAGTCCCGCGATCGGAGTCCTTGAGCTCCCTTCAATACACGTCAGCAGTATTCAGAAACGCCAATCTTCGTTCAGCGCTAAGCATTGGTTGCATGGAACTAGTTGAGTCATCGAATGATGCTTTAAACTGGTCCATGTTGTCTATCACTCAGAAAAACGGTAACATTTATTTTACTTATCACTCGTAATAAGAACCAACTTAGCCGAATTTAAAAAATTTTACAATCAGAATGTACTTAGGAATATTCAATACACTTAGATGTGCTTTTATTAAAAAAAAGACATGTCTTTTTTTTTCCACAACCACTATGTGTCGTAAAGAACTCACTTAGCCTAGTTTAATTTTTTTTAATAAGAATGTTCCTAAATTCGCTACTAGCTATGAGTGAAGCATAATTTATGTTAAGACAGGTTTTATACACTAAGGGCATGTTTGATTACATATATTAGCTAATACACATATTAGCTAAGCAGCGATTACGATATCCTAGTCGGTGATTAGTTAATACTATGTTTGCACGAACCTTGTATTAGGATATCCTAATACAATGTTTGGATGCATTTTGTATTAGGATATCCTAATACAATGACTAAAAGACCTAAATGCCCCTAAATAGATATGTGCATTTTTTAAATTATTATAATAATTGAAGTCCGACCGGGTGATCGCCGGGGACCGATGTTATGAGCCGAAGTTGGTGTAGTTGTTATATATTAAGTAAGGTTAGAGGTATTTTGGTCATTAGGTATCATGTATTAGCTAATACATGATTTTTTGAGTGTCTTAGCTAATACTTGATTTACTATAGAAATGAGTATTAGTTAATACTCATGTGTTAACCAATACCAATATCAAAGCAAAACAAACAAAGTATTAGCTAAGACATGTATTAGTATATCCTAATACATGCAATCAAACATGCCCTAATACTATCTTGCAGGGAGATGTTGTCGACGTCCTCGTGGTTGTATGGAATAACATCATATGGGTAGCGTATGGACAGACGAATTTTATATCTACGATTGTTGGGTATTGTTCTGTTCTGAACCCAATTCTTCAATCTTCATTACAGACCATTGCTCGATTTGTCCGTACGCGCCGATAGTTCTGAATGGTTAACTGTTGTATTGTCCATTTTGGTCATTTCTAGCTGTCTGGACACGTAGAAGGATCCCAAGATTGATTTGGTTGTGTGAGGAGTCTGAGGTGAGTTTCGAAATTGCTGATAAAGCTGCCGCCTGTTTGCTTGCCGTCTACATGTACGCAGTATGATATGTTATCTATATTATTAGCGCAATTCAATTACATTTTATTAGTTTTAGTATATATATATTGTTTATTCACGGAACATCTGTACATATATTGTTAGTTGATTTTGCATTTTAAGTTTGTTGTGATAAAGGATAAATCCACTTTTATATCAACATCATACATTTTGACATGTAATCTCTTGTTTTGGTTTTGATCTGGGCGCGTAGCGAAAAATCAAGCAATGGTGTATGATGGAGATTGAAGATTTTGATTCATAAAAGAAAATATTAAGCGAATACATTAATTAAGCTTAAAAATAATAAAATTTGACAAATATTAATAACATTAGAAGTTTAAATGAACGACAACACTGATAGTTGCATATATGAACGTCGTCCAACCATATGTTATACAATTATGCCAAGTAAACACGGGACGTCAGCAACATCTCCATGCATCACAATATTATTAGTATTATAGCTTAGAATCTCTACATTTTCTGCATAAACAGCTGTCTTAACATAAATTATAATATGGTCGTAACTAGTGGCGAATTTAGAAACTCCTGAAAGTGGATTTTTATTACAAAATTATGTAAACTCGGGTAAGTTGATTCTTATTATGAATTTTTGTACACGAGACATATTGATTATATAAAAAGACATGTCTTTTTCTAAAAGACCAAATCAACGTGGATTAAAAATCTCATGCCTTCACCCACCATCATTATTAGGGATGGCAACGGGTCACGGGTACCCGCCGACCCGCGGGTACCCGACCCGATTTTGACCCGATGACCCGCCGACCCGCGACCCGCGGGGCAGGTTCGGGTTTGGGTTCACGGCGACCCGCCGACCCGACCCGACCCGAGCTTTCATTTTACATATATATTTAATATATGTATATTATATAAAACTATACGGGTAATATAACACATAGTCAAAATAACAATTATTCTAATGAATGAGGTGATTTATATTTGGATTATGAGTTAATTTAATAATTTATGATTTAAATTTGGAGTTGAATTTGAATACGGTAACATAGAATTTAGAATTTAAGATTTAAAATGATAAATTATACCTCACACGGGTCGACCCGCGGGTCGACCCGACCCGACCCGAAAGTGCATGGGACGGGTCCGGGTCGACTATATTGACCCGCGGGGCGGGTCCGGGTCTGGCGATACCCGCCCCGACCCGCCCCATTGACATCCCTAATCATTATTCTCCACTTTTTCCTCTCGAATCGAACTTATAATTCCTCGTACTTTCGCCTTCACGAATATCACATGTCAGCGCATACTTTGGTCGAGAGCTGCCACAATTTCTTCAGTAATAATACTACTGGAGTTGCCACTTCCATCTTTTGCTACCACCACACCGAGCCGGAAGCTAATGGAGTCTATGATCCTAAGATCCGCACTGCTAACCCACGACGGGGTTTTCTCATGCTAGGCCACATTGGTTGATGATCGGACTTTGTGGAAAATGTCTCTGGCTAGGGCAATGACCTTCATAAGTCTTTACTTCATGTCTATATCGCTATTGTCTGTATCGTCTAGACAAGTGTATAGCATACCGATTGCACCACTCAAGCACGTCCTTAGGTCGGAGCTCCGATCACCCGCCCCAATCTAAATACCTACAATTATAATAAGAAATATAATTATACTTGATTAATTTAGATTTAGCCAAGTTCCTAAATTCGCTACTAGCTATGAGTGAATCATAATTTATGTTAAGACAAGGTTTATACACTAAGGGCATGTTTGATTACATATATTAGCTAATACACATATTAGCTAAGCGGCGATTACGATATCCTAGTCGGTGCTTAGTTAATACTATGTTTGCACAAACCATGTATTAGGATATCCTAATACAATGTTTGGATGCATTTTGTATTAGGATATCCTAATACAATGACTAAAAGACCTAAATGCCCCTAAATAGATATGTACATTTTTAATTATTATCATAACTGAAGTCCGGCCGGGGGATCGCCGGAGTCCGGCCGAGGGATCACCGGAGTCCGGACGGAGGTCGCCGTAATACGGCCGGTGACCGATGTTATTAGCCGAAGTTGGTGTAGTTGTTATATATTAAGTAAGGTTAGAGGTATTTTGGTCATTAGGTACCATTTATTAGCTAATACATGATTTTTTGAGAGTCTTAGCTAATACATGATTTACTATAGAAATGAGTATTAGCTAATACTCATGTATTAGCTAATACCAATACCAAAGCAAAACAAACAAAGTATTAGCTAAGACATGTATTAGTATATTCTAATACATGCAATCAAACATGTCCTAAGACTATCTTGCATGGAGATGTTGTCGACGTCCTCGTGGTTGTATGGAATAACATCATATGGGTAGCGTATGGACGGACGGGTTTTAAATCTACGATTGTTGGGTATTGTTCTGTTCTGAACCCAATTCTTCAATTTTCATTATAGACCATCGCTCGATTTGTCAGTACGCGCTGATAGTTCTGAATGGTCAACTGTTGTATTGTCCATTTTGGTCATTTCTAGCTGTCTGGACACGTAGAAGGATCCCAAGATTGATTTGGTTGTGTGAGGAGTCTGCGGTGAGTTTGGAAATTTTTGATAAAGCTTCCGCATGTTTGCTTGCCGTCTACATGTACGCGGTATGATATATTATCTATATTATTAGCGCAATTCAGTTACATTTTATTAGTTTTAGTATATATATATATATATATATATTATTTATTCATGGAATTTTTGTACATACATTGTTAGTTGATTTTGCATTTTAAGTTTGTTATGATTTTGCATCTCATGCTAGGCCACATTGGTTGATGGTCGGACTTTGTGGAAAAGGTCTCTGGCTAGGGCAATGACCTTCATAAGTCTTTACTTCATGTCTATATCGCTATTGTCTGTATCGTCTAGACAAGTGTATAGCATACCGATTGCACCACTCAAGCACGTCCTTAGGTCGGAGCTCCGATCACCCGCCCCAATCTAAATACCTACAATTATAATAAGAAATATAATTATACTTGATTAATTTAGATTTAGCCAAGTTCCTAAATTCGCTACTAGCTATGAGTGAATCATAATTTATGTTAAGACAAGGTTTATACACTAAGGGCATGTTTGATTACATATATTAGCTAATACACATATTAGCTAAGCGGCGATTACGATATCCTAGTCGGTGCTTAGTTAATACTATGTTTGCACAAACCATGTATTAGGATATCCTAATACAATGTTTGGATGCATTTTGTATTAGGATATCCTAATACAATGACTAAAAGACCTAAATGCCCCTAAATAGATATGTACATTTTTTATTATTATAATAACTGAAGTCCGGCCGGGGGATCGCCGGAGTCCGGCCGAGGGATCACCGGAGTCCGGACGGAGGTCGCCGTAATACGGCCGGTGACCGATGTTATTAGCCGAAGTTGGTGTAGTTGTTATATATTAAGTAAGGTTAGAGGTATTTTGGTCATTAGGTACCATTTATTAGCTAATACATGATTTTTTGAGAGTCTTAGCTAATACATGATTTACTATAGAAATGAGTATTAGCTAATACTCATGTATTAGCTAATACCAATACCAAAGCAAAACAAACAAAGTATTAGCTAAGACATGTATTAGTATATTCTAATACATGCAATCAAACATGTCCTAAGACTATCTTGCATGGAGATGTTGTCGACGTCCTCGTGGTTGTATGGAATAACATCATATGGGTAGCGTATGGACGGACGGGTTTTAAATCTACGATTGTTGGGTATTGTTCTGTTCTGAACCCAATTCTTCAATTTTCATTATAGATCATCGCTCGATTTGTCAGTACGCGCTGATAGTTCTGAATGGTCAACTGTTGTATTGTCCATTTTGGTCATTTCTAGCTGTCTGGACACGTAGAAGGATCCCAAGATTGATTTGGTTGTGTGAGGAGTCTGCGGTGAGTTTGGAAATTTTTGATAAAGCTTCCGCATGTTTGCTTGCCGTCTACATGTACGCGGTATGATATATTATCTATATTATTAGCGCAATTCAGTTACATTTTATTAGTTTTAGTATATATATATATATATATATTATTTATTCATGGAATTTTTGTACATACATTGTTAGTTGATTTTGCATTTTAAGTTTGTTATGATTTTGCATCTCATGCTAGGCCACATTGGTTGATGGTCGGACTTTGTAGAAAAGGTCCCTGCTAGGGCAATGACCTTCATAAGTCTTTACTTCATGTCTATATCGATATTGTCTGTATCGTCTAGACAAGTGTGTAGCATACCGATTGCACCACTCAAGCACGTCCTTTGGTCGGAGCTCCGATCACCCGCCCCAATCTGAATACCTACAATTATAATAAGAAATATAATTATACTTGATTAATTTAGATAATGATACATCAATTGTGTACACATTTAAAATCAATTTTAACGTTTTTTTCGAATTAGAGACAACATGGACCAGTTTAGAGCATCATGGGATGACTCCACTTATTCCATGCAACCACTGGTTAGGTTTTCGAAGTTGGAACGGATAGTGGCGTCCGCTCTTCTTATTACCGTTGTGGTGGATCAAAGGGTGCTGAACTCCGATTGTGGGACTGTTAAAATTCTCGGCTATGCTGTCATTGTCGATCTTCCAGAGATGAAGATGATCAGATGACAAATGGTTATACCGTAGAGAGATATTGTCTGTCAGAAAATCCGATCACACGCCTTCAGAAATAAATTTTAAAACTATTCAACTATTCAGACGAATTTATAAGTTTTTTCATTCATTCAATAAATTAAAATGTGAGTTTTTATACCATGCAGGAGTAGGTACATGTCCATAAGAGTAGCGATTCGAGAGAGTTTATCAATTATTGATCGTATGTTCTATCATCAATCAATGAAAAAAAATCAATCAATTATATATATTGGATACCTGATCGCGCTACGTGCGTGCGCGTTGTCGTCGTGAGAATGTTACAATTAGATTGATCAAACCAACATAAGTATAATACAATGGCATGATCATGCTGATTCTGATTTAATGACGGTTTTTAATGAATTATTGACAAATTTCTTACTCCTTACTGAATCATTTATTTCTTTTATTATTATTACTATATCAAATATAATAATAACTAAATAAAATAACCATATATTGAATCTGTGAAATATTTTTGAGAATATATAGACTGGTGGACATGGGCTCATCTCATTACCACAAAGGTCAAGCCCGATATTAGAGGTCCAAGACCCGCTCCACCAGATTGGTGACTAAAAGAAGAAACGATAATTTGTTTTTTCTTTTTTTTTTTCCCAATAAAGAAACGATAACTTACATGAAATAAAAGTGATTACCGCAACCATGTAAAATGGTATAACGATTCAGCGATTCATCAATTTATTAAAGGTCAGTGGCTCAAACATTACCGGTAACTATAGGAACAGAAAAATATTCATGATTAGCACTTTACCCCTTACGAACTGACTCCGGCGTGAGTGTATATTAATCTAAGTATGAAACAAGCATGTAACGGGTGCTGAGTGCTGCCCTCCTAATTGAGATGAATGGCTAAGAAACACATCTTTAAAAATGCAATGAAATTACTTGAGTAGCATGCAAGGAATAATGTTCCTAACAAAGAATATATAGAGTTATACAATTAAAATGTGAAGTAGACTATAAATCTCAAATATGATTAAGGCGATTACTTTAAAATCGCATTTGTTTATAGAATCACATGAGAGTTGATTAGTCGGTTCATTTATTAATCTACACTTAAGAGAGTTAGTGTAATTCAAGTCATAAGTAACGGAAACCCAACATTTCATCTGTATTATCCCTAATTAACTAAATGTTTAAAGGGTAACAACAAGTTATTATATAGATGAATTTAGTACTAAACTGGCATACTTCTATATGTTAATTAGTTCTATGGCATAGTAATATAGGTAGAGAGGGTGATGTATATAACTAAATTGTTAATGTGTCTATATAATAGAGACACAAGAGACATGCATGTATGAACTATAAAAGTGATGATTCATCTAACAAATTAGTGGGTGTTCTTTGCAAATTGTTCCGATAAAAATTAAGAAATTTATTAATTTTCACCAAAAAAAAAACATTTATAACGTAACCCTATTTTGAACCTTCTGGATCTGCCACGTCCCTAAATGAAACAGTTTTGTCTAATTTAAAATTTTAGGCCTAATACACGTTGTAAACCACCTAGTGGGAAGAAAAACTCCTGAAAAAGCATGAAGCCAATAAAAGTCAAACATTAGAGTCAAAGATAACAGTGTTTAAGGTTGTCTTTGATAGCAAAACAGTAATTTCATGGATGTCTTGGATTTAAACTTGTTTAAAATTTAAAAATGGGAAAATATTCATAAATAGCGTTTTAATCCTTATTAATTGACCCGATACAAGCGTAAATTATTTGATATTACGAATTAGCCTAATAATACACGTCGTAAACCACCTAGTGAGAAGCCAACAAAAGTCAAATATTGGAGTCAAAGATAACAGTGTTTAGGGTTGTCTTTGAGGACAAGACAGTAATTTCACAAGGTTAAAAATTAACGCGGTAGAGGAATTGTGGGAAAATTCAGTTACTCATCCAAACACGTCCATCACCAATTCATTGGACTTCTTAACTAACTTTTAAAATTTAACCACCTTAATTCTCTCCCGTCCTAACCATTTTGGGATCGTTATAAGGAGAGATGGTACCCAGAATAACAACATTTGGAGGGCCCGAATAAACCGATCGATATCGTTTTTCTTCACCTGCCTCACCTCTCTGCCTTAGCCTCGGACCTAAGGCGGAGGAGCAAACCTCCTTGAAAAAAACAAAAAAATTTAAAAACTTTTTTAAAAAATGGCGTTTCAGGATTTCGATTACTTATCGGAGCGCCGAAAGGCTGAAAAAAGCAAAAGATTGAAAAAACGGATAGCTGTTGCCGCTATGTCGACCCTGGTTCTTGGTGTGGTGATTGCGGTCGCTGTTCTTTGTATCATCCACAGCTCCGATAAAAACGCCTCGGATGGCAAAACGACGAGCTCCAAAGCATCCCCCGATGAGGCAGCAGAATCGACCGAGGTATTTCATAAATTTAAGTGAATAATAATTCTCCTATTACGTGGATTGTGTTAATATGTGTAGTATAAGAGTGTTTCAATGTCTTCACCCACAAGTTCGAACTTATAGGACAGTTGGTTAAGGCGCTCGTCTTATTATAAACAGTTAATAATTCTCATCACACTACCTGTATTTTATAAGGATGCTTCGTCCGGTTCAAGCAAGGATGCTTCGTCCGGTTCAAGCAAGGATGCACCATCCGATTCTAGCAAGGATGCACCGTCCGATTCTAGCAACAACGCGACCGCGGCGGCAGCCGCAGCGTTAAAAACTGCTGACTTGGCTGCGAAAACTCTTTGTGCCGCCACAGATTTTGAAGACGCTTGCAATAAAGCGATGGGAAAAGTCGAGAAAAATGAGTCGTCTGATAATAAAACGAATAACGTCGTCAAGGTGGCGATCAAGGCTAACACCGAGGAGGTCAAGACCTCGTTCGGGAAAGTCGAGTCGTTGAATTTCCAAAGTAAGGAGGAAAAAGACGCATTCGAGGATTGCAAGGAGCTACTTCAAGACGCGATGGACGAACTTAATAGCGCCACCACAGAAGCGACTGGGGACATAACCAAGATCCCTTCTAAATCAGGTGATCTCAACAACTGGCTAAGCGCGGTCATGTCATACCAGCAAACCTGCATCGATGGGTTCCCAGACGGGAAACTAAAGACGGAATTGGAGAAAACCCTAAAGACCGCGAAAGAACTAACGAGCAATTCCCTCGCGATTACAACAAAAGTGTCCTCATTTGGTAAGGACGAGGATAAGGACGAGGCTAAGGCTGGGAGCCGCCGACTCCTATCGAAAGGAGCCCCGAACCATCCGGCTAACGATCTAGACAAAGTATGAAAATAATGAGATTGTATATCTATTTTTAATATAACTCATTATGAACATAATAAAATAAATTAATTCCTAATATATTTTATTCTCTAATACAAGGATGGATTTCCGCGATGGTTATTGGAAGGGGATCGGAGGATGTTGAAAAATAACAAGGAGGATATGCCAACGCCGAATGTAACTGTCGCTAAAGACGGAAGCGGGAAATTCAAAACAATCAACGAAGCGTTGTCAGCCATGCCCAAAACTTATAAAGATAGGTAATTAGACCTAATAAATAAAATGATGGTCAAACTATAAATTAATGTTACATCTTTTTATTTATAATGTGAACTAATTTTTTTTTTCTTATATAGATATGTTATCTATGTGAAAGCTGGAATTTATGATGAGACTGTTATTATAACGAAGAAGATGGCTAATGTAACCCTGTTTGGGGACGGGTCACAAAAGAGTGTAATTACCGGCAAGAAGAACTTCGTTGATGGAGTTAGAACTTTCCAGACTGCAACTTTTGGTATTTTACTCATTGAACTTACAATTATTAACAAAATCTGAATTTTGGACCAATTTTTATACTTGAAAAAAAAAAAAAAAGTTACTTTAACATGAGCTAAAGTTCCTATTATAAAAAAAAATAAAAAAATAAAAAGAAGCTAAAGTTCCAGTTTTATAACCAGTTTCAAACCCACTTTTATAAATAAATCAAGAAAAATATTAAATTATTTTTACCAAACTGATTTTTAAATTGTTAGTTTACATTTGAGCAGAGAAATTGCTAGCTAAAGGTTTTTTTGTACAATTTGCTAGCTAAAGTTTCGTTTTGTGGACAATTTGATAGTTGAAGAATTTGCTAGCTCAAATTTCCCTTTTTGAACAATATGGTAGCAAGCAAATTGTACATAAAGTAAAATACGAGCTAAATAAATTTCCTCTAAAGGAAACCTAAATTAGCAAGTTGTCAATACAGTGAAATCTAAATTAGCAAATTGTCAAAAACATCAAATAATAATTTGTTCAGGAAGTGAAACGAAGCTAGCAATTGTCCAAAAAAAACTCTAGGTAGCAATTTCTCATAGTGTTCAAATGTGAGCTAGCAGTAACATAATTAACCATTTATTTTATTATTAAACAGTGTATTTATAATGCATTACAATTTAATATACAATATGACTTTATAAAAAAATTGATAATTTTTTTTTCAAAATATAAAAATAAAAAATAGACATTTTTTGGTCTCATATTGTTAAATTCATGCATCTTCCACTGCTAACACTTCTTTTAACTACTTTATAAAGCTGCCTTGGGAGAAGGATTCATTGCTAGAGCAATGGGGTTCCGTAACACCGCGGGCCCCGAGAAGCACCAGGCGGTGGCGGCTCGGGTCCAGGCAGACAAGGCCATTTTCCTAAACTGTCGTTTCGAGGGCTATCAGGACACACTATACGTCCAAACCCACAGACAGTACTACCGAGCATGCGTCATAATCGGTACAATCGACTTCATCTTCGGTGACGCGGCCGCTGTCTTCCAAAACTGCGAAATCATCGTGCGTAAACCGCTAGACAACCAACAAAACATTGTGACTGCCCAGGGTAGGGTAGACAAGCGCGAGACCACGGGAATCGTTATCCAAAATTGTCGAATCGAGGCTGACCCCACATTGGTCCCAGTTAAGGCCAAGATTAAAAGTTACTTAGGAAGGCCGTGGAAGGAGTACTCGAGGACGGTGATCATGGAATCAACCATCGACGACTTGATCCAACCCGAAGGGTGGCTGCCTTGGGAAGGGGAGTTTGCCCTAAAGACATTGTATTATGCTGAGTACAATAACAAAGGTGCAGGTGCTAGCCTTACTTCTAGGGTAAGTTGGGAAGGGTATCAAAGGAAGTTTAAGAGGGCAGATGCCCAGAAGTTTGCAATTGGGACATTCTTGGAGAGTGAATGGATCAAAGAGGCTAAAATTCCTGTTAAGGTTGGCCTCTATTATTGATGGGGTTTTTAATTTTATTGATTTATGTAATTTTTAATTTTCTTGTGTTTGGCCAAAAGTTTGACAGTAATTTTGTGCAAAGAAAACAATGTTGGGTTTTTTGTTTTCCCTTTATAAAAACATTTTTAGGGCATTTGTCTCAGAAAAGATCAATTCAATTTGACTCCTGAGATTTTTTTGAAATGATCATTATATTTCCTTCAATACATATATTATATACTTATATAACATTTGATACAAATAAGAAGTGTTAATTTAGTGGTTTAACGCTTCATCATTTAACCAAAGTTCTCTGTTTTAAACTATGCTAAGTCTTGTAAATGAAAAAATATAAAATAGTAACCGTTTTACCCATTACAAAATTTAGTACAAATGAGAATTATTCTAATTGTAGAGAAATTATTCTACTAATGATGCAATCCTACGGATGACAAAACAAAAATGCTAAGTGCGGAAATTACTTTTGACAGAATCTGAGGCTTTTAGTGTTTATAAAATTCTTTAAGCAATTTCAAATAGGAAACATTAAATTTAAAACCCTCCCCAAGATAGAATTTTCAAAGAGATTTGAATTCAGTTAGAAAAATTTAACGAAATACAAAATTATTGCAAATAAATTGATTCCATACCGAGACCACCACATATACTGCGATGAAGTGTGGACAACGATCGAATAATATGTTGGTTCAATCACATATATCTCTAAACGAAGTGGTATTTCAATTATGTCGTATATACTTGATGAATTATAGATTAATCAACAAACTGTCATTTCTATAGTTCCGAGAAACTGTGGTTTTATCTATGTTGTGTATATCTGCTGAATTCTCAATCAATTAATTAAGTAGTAAAAGTGTATCACTTATTTTATAAGGGGTAGCCTAAGTGGTAAATCCAATGGGAACCCGAAAAAATCATCTAATCCATTATATGAATGTTGTTGAGTGTTGAGCATTGGACCCGGATTGGGCTTGTTATGATTTGGATGTGATGGGTTGTAATTATCTAAGTTGTATGGCCCATTTCCTTTGTATCCGGCCCATTTATGTTTGGTCAAGTCTAATGGTGCAATCTGATATTTTGTAGTTGAGTTTGAGGACCTTGTTGGTTAACTTAGAAAGATTGCACCATCTTTATTTATCTTGTTAGGGTTTAGTATATATAGAGGTGATGTAAAGAAAAAAACTGTTACAGTAATACAAGTGATCCCTTATATTTTTCTTGGTTGTCTGTTAGAGTTTCGTCCATTCATTCACTGCGCATTCTCTGGTTTCTTGCATCCATCGTTGTTCCAGTTTGCACAAATGTAACACGCGAGAGACGTATGATGTTTTTTAAGATAATTTATTTGGTCTCTGATATAGCCGTATCTCTAACGGAATTGCCATTTCGAGTAAGCATCCATATCTAATAAAACATATGGCAACACTGAGGACATCCATGGTTGTTGATCTGACTTCATCTACTATATATTGTCTTGTTTCCTTCTTCTATAAATTATACATATCAATAACTATGAATGAATACCTAATTAAAGTCGGTTCTCTAAGTTAAAATGGACATATCGTTTGAGGGATAATCATCTTGTTCGGTATCTAATCTAATACAAGACAATTTTTGGTTAGTGGACTATATAGCTACTTGAGGGTAAATCAGTCATTTAAAATTTTATTATGTAAGAATCTTGATAAAAAAAATTAAAGACAGAAGTCAATTACGGTTAAAGGGTGAGCAATCCGGATCGTACTCTTTTAAATTTAGGGTGTCACAATTTTCACATAACCATCTAATTAATTAGCTTCCAAATGATTTAGTGCTACAGTTTTCAAATTTTATAAACGGTTAACAAGTCTTTTGGTCCATAATGTTTGACTATTTTTGGGTTTTGGTCTGTGAATTTTTTTTTTTTGTTGCCTAGTTTTTGTACCATATGTTTGCAGATTTTTTTCTTGTTTTGGTCCGACCGTTACATTCCGTCCATTTTTTCTATTAAGTGACATGTGCAAGTCACGTGATCCACCCTAAACTTTCCATTTTGTTCAAATTTGGGGGAATTGACCCATTGAACTAGGTTTAGGGTGTCAATTCCCCCAAATTTGATCCATTAAACCTAGTTCAATTCACCCAAATTAAACTGGGTTTAGGGTGTCAAATCCCTCAAATTTGAACACAATTGAAAGTTTAGGGTGGATCACGTGACTTGCACATGTCACTTAACGGAAAAAATGGACGGAGTGTAACGGTCGGACCAAAACTAGAAAAATCTGCAAACATATGGTACCAAAACTAGGCAAAAAAACATCATGGACCAAAACCAAAAAATGGTCAAATATCATAGACCAACAAATTTGTTAACCCTTTTATAAACTATGGCGCTATAAATAAATTCGAGCTCGTTAAATCCATTTAAAACCAAGAGCTAGCTAGCTAAAAGGATGTATCCAAAATTCCAATATACCTAAACCAATAAACTATAGCTCGAATAAATAATAAATGTAAATACTTTTTTGGTTAAGCTTGAAGAATTGAAAATGACATAATGATTCTATTCCATATAGAGTACGACGTGACACACTTATTTACTTAAAAACACATTTAGTGTCTCAAGTTTACATCATGTGTCAATTTGGTGTCTCATGATTAAATTGTTACTTTCTACTGTCTTAGGATTCAACTTTGTTGCTCTTTGGTGTCCCCGTCAAATTTTGGGAGTTAAATTTAACAGAAACTGATCATGTGCTGGTTACAAGACCTCATAAATTTGAAAATTTCTAAATTACCCCTCAAAATGTTCGAAATCGCCGAATCGGGTCAACCGGAATTGGAGGTGGGTGGCTGGAATCGGAGGGCGGCTTTGAAAAAAATATCTATAATTGGAAAAATTGTATTTTTCATCTCAGTTTGTCAAAGTTAACCCAAAATTAGACGGAAAACCAAATCGCAACAAAATTAAAACCTGAGACACTAAATATTAACAATTTAATCATGAATCACATGACCGAATAAATTTGAAAATGTCTAAATTACCCCTCAAAATGTTCGAAATCGCCGGATCGGGTGAACCCGAAATTGGAGGTGGGTGGCTGGAATCGGAGGGCGGCTTTGAAAAAAATATATATAATTGGAAAAATTGTATTTTTCATCTCGATTTGTCAAAGTTAACCCAAAATTAGACGGAAAACCAAATCGCAACAAAATTGAAATCCGAGACACTAAATATTAACAATTTAATCTTGAATCACAATTTTTCGTATATTAAACTTATTAGGCAAAGGAAATGGCAAATAGAACTTAAACTTCCATGTACTTGAAGCCACGATCCACACCAACTTTTCGTGTAGGGTACTTGGCTTTTCACGTACAAGGAAAAAGTGAACGGGGCATGATTTTTCAAACTCATTTCCTAATGCATGTGTAGCTCTAAAAAACATAAATGAAAGCACGCTTAGATCTATCGATACATCTTATAGTTTTGACATAAAGTTACGTGTACGTATATTTTTTTAGTGTTAATAATAGGTCCGATTCACTTGTAAGTATTTATATAATTTGTGTGAACAGAATTTTAGTGTGGTCTATGTGCATTGACATGTTTAGAGCACGTGGTCCAATACACATCTATTATTAGTCTTCCATCAATATTTTATGGTCATGGATATATTTATTTTTGTGCTAACTCGGATATTAAATATATCTAGGACTCGTTAATATCATATTTTATGTCAAAAATATAAGTGGTCACTAGTGACCCTGACATAAAATATGATATTAATTTAAAAAATTATTATATATAAGGTAAAAATAATTAAAACAGAATAAGGAAAAAAAATATATTTTAGAGCATGTGGTCCAATATACACCTATTATTAGTCTTCCATCAATATTTATGGTCATATAGATATATTTATTTTTGTGCTAAATAGGATGTTAAAATATATCTAGGACTCGTTAATATCATATTTTATGTCAAAAATATAAGTGGTCACTAGTGACACTGACATAAAATATGATATTAATTTTAAAAATATTATATATAGGTAAAAATAATTAAAATAGAATAAGGAAAAATATAGATTTTTGAATATATATTGTAGAATTTATCTTCCAAATTTTTTTAAAAAATAAAAATGAAAGCTATTAAAAGTACGAAAGCACAGCAAAATTTTCTTTGAAGGAGATCGAAAGTATAATTTTTTATCATTCCTAAAAACAAACTATAAATCTTACAACTCTAACAAAATATAATCTTAGATTAAAAAAAACACACTCAAAAGAGAAAGAAGATAATTAATTGTTCGGTATATATATATAGCTTAGCTAATTACCTCATTTGATCATTGGGTTGTTTTGGTTTGCGCCCTAACCGTGTATGATGATATTCTAATATATGTATTAATAATTTAATAATAACTTGTAAGTATAAACTAATAAATTGTTTGGACCGGTTATGTGCTATTATTAGCTTAATTATACCTATGTATTAAGTAATACTTATTTATAGGAGCAAATTATGTATTAGCTAATATTACATAGACCATTGTATAATTTAATATATAATGGATAATAACAAAAATATCATTACCATTATATAGTTAATAATAACTCAGGCGGCCAAAATATAATAATAGTTTATATATATAGGGGTATATAAGTTTTTTTAATCACCTTATTGGTATATATATTTTTCACAAATTTCATTTAAATATAATTGGTACATACTTGTATAAGTTTTATTTAAACATTATATCAATTAATTAGCATCGATTAAAATATTTTAATCGGTATCTAACTAATAAATGTATTAGTGAATCGTAAAAATGAATGTACGATTGCGATGTTATGGCAAATAGAGAATTATACTATTTCCACACTGGTTATTAAATGATGTCTAGTCTAGTTTGGCTCTTGTTCATCGTCATCCGCTAGATGGATTATATATTTATACCAAAAAAAAAAAAATCGAGATCATCTATACATTGAATTTTCTCTGCTAGCTAATTCAGGCAGTGTATTCTGCACAATAAATATTTATACAAAAAAAAAAAATTCAATATCATCTATACATTATGCAAACCATATGGTCCCACCATGATCAATAATTACTTAGTACTTATAATGTTTAAACTAAATTAATTTAATTTAATTATTCATAGCAATTTGAAGGGGACATTTGAAGCTTCATTTTCTTGTCACACTCCCAAGCCAACTAATTAATATCCCTTTACCTTATATATGGCCCAGACTTAAAACTATTTTTTAAATTAATTAATTAATTGTCAATGTATGTGTTAAAAATATAATATGACTAGTTTCCATGCAAAAGAACTAACCCAGTTATAGTTAATGTCTTTTTTCTAATCGTGGAGGGAGTTATTATTAGTATCTAATTTCCAAAGGATAATACGGCTTACGCACGGCATGTTCTTAATTAAATAGGAGATTGTAATTAATATCTTAATTAATCATGTCTTCTATATCTATTATTAGTGTCTTGTATTTTTAGAAATAGTGACTAATTATCATCGTATGTAATCCTATGTGATGTGAAGTTATTAACTACAGGTTTACCTATTTAATTAGACGGACTGATACACATAAATTTTGCCATTAGTTAAAAAAAATTCAAGACCATATATAATTTTCTAGAGATCATAAGTTACAAATTTAACAATTTACTCTTTAATGCATATTGACTTTTAATACTGAAAAAAAAACAAAACAAAACAAAGATAGACAAACTAATTAAAAATTGAAATAAACCCTATATATATATATACCATAAATTTCAATTTTTTTTATTATAAAAAAAAATTAAGGGTACGTTTTAATTTTTAAACCAAGGTTACTATATATATATATTGCCATGTAAGGTTACTATTCTGACGACACACAAAAACAAAGGTTACTATATTCGTACATAAATACTAGATCCTGCGATTCATGTCTGACAAGCTTTGTCGGCAAGATATATATGGTAATTTTGTTCGGGGCAAACTCTAATAATGCATGTCTAATGTGGTCCTTGTTCTATGTAAAAGTTAATAGTTAGTCCCTATATATATTATAATGGCAAGTGAGTATTTAGAAAATCCAAATTCATGTAATTGTGTAAATTGCGCGGCTGAACTATATATATTAATATTATGAAATATGAACTAACAAACCGATTATTTGTTTAGTTTACTATCCAGAAACACAGTGATTAAGTTCATCCGCGAAATTAAATATTTATAATATATATTTTTAAATATTTTCCACACCCGCTAAAAAAAGGTTCAGTTGTTTAATTACTTGGGACTACTCATAAAGAATATTGAGAGGAAAATATTAATAATACTAATAAATATGATATTCAAAGGTTTTCCCAATGAATTGACTAATAATACAAAACAAGCTTGTAAAAAATATTCAAAATTGTGCACGTTAATAATAAGACGTGTATCTTAACTAAATGTTTCATAAGTCTGAACTTATAGATGAAAGTATTCGGTACACTTTTATACTTAAACATTCTCTCGAACACCTCGATCTTGACCAATTCTGGGTCAAACTATAAATATTAGCCCGGCTACCTCGGCCTTAATCATCTCTGGATCAAAATATAGTAACCATTTTAATAGGACGTTAATTTTTTTTTCTTTTAAATGACATTATCAGAATTAGATCATGTGCGTTTTAATACCATGTTAATAATAAAACCTGAAAATTTTCTTATAAAGTTCTGATAGCTTTTTAAAATTTTGATATTTACCATAAATTTTTATATAAAAACTTAATAAAAACGTCACAAATCTCCTCACATAATTATTATTATTATTGCCATTTTCCACACCACCTAATAAATAAAATATAATTAAAAAAGCACTTTTTAATAATGAAACAAATTCATATATCATTAATGGATACTTATTATTAACAAAGAAAATTGCATCCCTTCTTATCTTCTTATAAATATAAGCCCCCACTTATACGTATTGCCATAAATTAACCAAACCTATACACCTAAGACCTAACCAAAGTCCCTCTCTTTCTCTCTCCTCATGAGTTTTCAAGTTTGGCTGATCACGGCGGCGGTGGCGGTGGTGCTCTGCTGCGCCTCCTCTGTTTCCGGCAATGGCGGTTTCTTCTTCGGAAGGCAGCAGCCGCCACAGCCACACCATGAATGCGAGTTCACAAGGTACCCTAGCCTCTGCGTCGAAACCCTAGTTGAAGAGACGCAGGACGTAGTTTCAGCTCTTGTGAACAAAACCATAGTGGAGACAACAAAGCTTTATGCGAGTCCATTGTTCAACATTGAGACTAGTATGAGCTCACATGGGCTTTCAAAAGCTGTCTCGGGTAGGTGTTAATTATGTGATATCGACTTTATTATGGTATGGATAGAGATTTTCTTTCGTGGTGTTGAAATATATATTTTATTATATATATATAAATAAGTCGAATGTTTTCATTTATAAATTCGAACTTATGGATAGTGGATTAAGATGCATGTTGTTCTTTGCATGTATCAGAATACACATGTTCTATTCATGATGACACCAATTTTAAGTGAAAAAAATTATTAAAAAAACATATTAATTAATAATGAGTTCGAAGCTCGTGTTTAGACTCAAGTAATGTCAATGTCGAGTAGCCGGATTGAAATTCATAGTATCGAGCTAAGTGAGGTCAATGCTGAGATAGTCAGGAGGATGTTGAAGTATATATGTATAAGAGTGTGCTGAATGTTTTCATTCATAAGTTTGAATTTATGGGGCAATTAAGTTAATGTGCACATCTTATTATTAACACTAATAGGAGAACAACACTAATAATAATAATCATACTTAAAATAATCATACTCGTATTGGATTCAGAACGTAAATTAGTCCTGTATTACTAAGATATTATTGCATGCACTTATAACACTAATAATAGTAGACGTGGGGTTCCTATCTTAATCGCAGCACTTATTCAAAAAAGTATACAATAATTATACAATATGCACTATATAGTTAATTTCCTTACAAAATAAAGAGAGTCATCGATCTTGCTATTATTGCATGCATGAATATATTGTTATTAGAACATGTCCACTTACAATCATTCCTAAGATTATGGGTTCTATTTTACTATTTAGTTTGAATAGTTTTAAAAATGTAAAACCTTATATAATGAATTTACCTATCATTATTAAACATGGACTTCATTTATGTTTTACATAGAGCATTAATTAATTAAATTTAAGTATTTAATCATGCGTTTACGAGAAAAACAAACACTTTATTATTTACTTTTCGATTACTCTGATGTGATACTATTCACTCGCAGCCTCCTGTAAAGACCTACTGACCATGTCCTTAAGACGGCTCGACCAGTCTCGCGAGTCTCTCAGACAGTCCCGGCTCAAGAACAAGCCCGACATCCAAACGTGGCTCAGCGCGGCTCTAACTTTCCAACAAACTTGTAAGGACGAGCTGGCTCGAACCCACGGCCTTGAGCACCAAATATCCGACCATATTGACTACGTTTCTCAGCTCTGCAGCAACTCACTGGCTCTGGTCAACCGAATCGTCAACGACAGACGCAGTGTTAAGGAATCTCATACTCGACGTACACTATCACTTTCCCTATAATTATATATATATATCAAAGTTCTACTTGAAGACCACAAAATTCTATTTAAATATTCGACATTTTATTACTTTATTTGTATACCCTTTAAGTCATTATTTTAGTGTGATTTTTTAAAAATAAGAAATTTGTATAAATACAACTATTTAAAAAACGAAAATCTAAATGGAAAAATAAATGTTTGCGTAATTTTTTTATAATTATGTTTTCAATATTTGTTTCTGAAAATTTATATTTGTTTTCCAAAATTTAATTTTTTTGTGGAAAAAGAACAACATTAAATGGCTTAAAAGGCGCTATAAAAATATACATGTTGTTTATTTAGACAATAAGTCAATATTTTAGTATGCTTTTTTAGAAAAAATGAACTTTTTATAACTACGTACAACTATTAAAAAACGAAAACCTGAAAGGAAAAAAACGTTTTCGTGAATTTTTAGATTTATGTTTTCTATATTTTTTTTTCTGAAAAATTATAATATAATTTATTTTCAAAATTTTAATTTTTTAATTTTTTGGAAAAAAGAACAGTATTAAATGGCTTAAAAGGTAATATAAAAATTTCGAACTTTTGCTAATTTACAAATTACTATATGAACTTAATTTTTTTTTTTCACATGCTCTAGCATCATCTTAGACATGTTTATTTGTTGTTCGGATAATTTTGTGTGGTAGATTTCCCGAACTGGGTATCGAGAAAAGATCGGAAGTTACTTCAATCCACGACGGTGAAGGCGAATGCGGTGGTGGCAAAAGACGGCTCGGGACACTACGAGACGGTATCGGAGGCTATAGCGGCGGCGAGTGGGGGCCAATTTGTAATTTACGTGAAGTCCGGAGTTTATAAGGAAAAGATTCGGACGAATAAGGACGGGATAACGTTGATCGGAGATGGCAAGTATTCTACGATCATTCAAAACGACGATAGCGTTGGCGGCGACGGCACTTCATTATCCGGCTCCGCCACTTTTGGTGAGTTGGCTCTTGTTAGATTTATGCTTATTGAGAACAGTTTTTGAAAATTGTAGGTAGTGTTTCGGAAAATAACTTAAATTGTGCAATACTTTCATTCATGCAAACATATGGGGCAAAATACTATTTTTCAAACTATTTAGAAGTATATATATTAATATATATATATATATAATCAAATTGCTACCCAAATTTCCAGTAATTTACAAATTGCTATCTGAACTTTTAAATTTTTTAAATTGATTATCCGAACTTTCAATTTCCGAGCGAATTGCTACATATGTTTCAATTTTGTCAAATTGGACAGGAAATAAGCATTTCCGCCACGCTGGGTCTTTCTATGGGCACCTAATATAGATTCATATATAAATTGAAAGAATTGTAAACAAAATATCTTCAGTTGGATGTTCAATTGAAAGACACTGTTCGAATTGAGTGGAAGCCTAATTGAACATCTAATCGAATGTATTTCGTTGCAATACTTTCAATTTATTTTTGAATCCATATTGGGTACATTCGAAAAGACTACATGTGGCGGAAATATGCTCATTTTCTATCCAATTTGACGGAAATTCAAAAAGAGAAAACAATTTGTTATGAAATTAAAAATTCAGATAATCATTTTTAAAAAATTAAAATTAAAAGTAACGATTTGTAAATTGATATTAACTCGGTAGCAATTATATATTTACCCATATATTATAACTAATGTGTTTCATTTGGTTTGGGTTAGCAATGTATGGGGATAGGTTCATAGCAAGGGACATTGGGTTCCAAAACAATGCTGGCCCTGGTGGAGATCAAGCCATAGCCCTAACAGTGTCGTCCGACCGAGCCGTTCTCTTTCGGTGCAGCATCGCCGGCTACCAGGACACGCTATACGCGCTCGCACTCCGTCAGTTCTATCGGGAGTGCGATATTTACGGTACAGTCGATTTCATCTTTGGAAACGCAGCCGCAGTCTTCCAAAGCTGCGACCTGATCCTACGTAAACCCGGCAATAAGGCGTATAACGTGATCCTCGCCAGCGGGAGGAGCGATCCGGGGCAAAACACGGGGTTCTCAGTCCAAAAATGCGGGATCAAGCCGGGTCCCGACTTTTCAGGCTCGGTTCCTTCGTATCTCGGGAGACCCTGGAAGGACTATTCCAGGTCAGTTGTGATGGAATCAACGATCGATAAGACGATCGCTTCTAGGGGATGGATCGAGTGGCCCGGGTCGGGCGGTTCGGTTCTCAAGACGCTTTATTTCGCCGAATACGGCAATGAGGGATCGGGGTCCGGAACTTCCGGTAGGGTCAAGTGGTCAGGGTTTCATATTCTCGACCCAGATGAGGCATCGGCGTTCACCGTCGGGAGCTTCATTTCGGGGACGTCGTGGTTGCCGTCGACCGGAGTGACGTTTGTCTCCGGTCTACACTAAAGTAAATCAAACAAGTATATTATGTATAAGGATATAACATCCTTGAATTTGTATATTATTATTTACGTGACCTTATGTTTAGGTAAGGTATGTGATGGGAGAGTTACTAGGTATGATAGGTGGCTAATGTACAATAATTTATATTTGGAGAATATAAGTAACTCATATGTATAACGAATAATTGTACACAAGTATGTGTGGATTTGGAATGCAAGTAAACTTTTTATGGTTAATATATATAGCTTTTTCAATTTCATTACTTTAATTTTTGTCGGTCTTTTTATTTTTTTCGATTGCTGATTTGACAATATGTCACGCAAGTAAAATATTAACATGTGAGTAAAAAACATATTATTTGAACGTTTACTTTTATTTTGTAGTAATCTTCAAAAGAAAAATATCCCATGAATAGCTTATCGTCCAACTTTTTTACTAGAAAAAAAAATCAGACGATGATGATTGTCATATTTATTAAATAAAATATACACTCATGAACAGTATTGTAGTTTTCTATCCCGTTACGTCATTTTTTCGTCAATACTAAGAGCATCCACAATGGTACATTTATGTACACTTTAAGTAATACGTAAATTTAAGACACACGTAAAAAATATTTTCTCTGCAATCGTATTACTTAAACATATTCCTTAAATATATTTTATTATTAAATTTTCCAACAACCATATTAGCATTAATTCTAAAATAAATTAATTTATAATAAAAAATTGGTTACGTAATACATAGTACATTACTTAAATTTAAGGAATACTTTATGTAAAAACATAAATTTACATATGAGTTCAATATTTAAGGAATGCTATGTAAAACCACTATAGATAATTTTTGTTGCTTTACTTAAATAAACATATATGACCCACGTTTACGTAATCTTTACGTAATACCACTGTGGATGCTAACTATCGCAAATTTCTGTCGCTAACATTCATAAATAGAAATGATCAAATATATATAAAATTAACCATTTTTTTAAATATATAGTTCAAAAGTAATAATGATATGAATAACTAAAATGATATTTTGGCAAAAAAAAAAAAAAAAACTAAAATGATATAGAGAAGACCTCGTTCAAAACTCAAAAGAACTACGGTCCACAGCTGTCTATTTCTGAAATAATTTATTAACAAAAATGTACGGAGTCGGTTCAAAAATCAGAACTACACTCAATCATTATAATTATACATTTATATTTCAAACAAATAAGACAAATGAATCACGTGTATTCTATAAGTCTTCGAGTCGTACGTATCTACATTCTTAAGTATGTCGGTGTACTCTAGAATACCAAAACAGACGCACTTAGTCGGTGTACTTCGTAGCTGCAAAGTGCTTCAGTTTATTCTGGCCAAAAAAAAAGTGCTTCAGTTTAAATGATATAATAATGACATGTCGTAAATTTGGCCTATTTGATTAATTTACATGACATAATATAATAATAATATATTGTGAATTAGTAATTTTTAAATTTATAATTAATTTTTATATTTCTGAATTCAAACTTTCATACTTGCTGCCGTATGTTTTCTTTTTGGACTCTATTTACTATAATCTTTTCCGATTTTAAGTATCAACTATTACAGAGTCGTAATTTTTATTTTACTGTTAAATGTAATGTATCTGTAAAGAGTTTTATAATGTCAATATGTCATATTATACTATAGATTTATTATTTTGCATATATTAGAAAGATTCTACTAAAAATTAGTGACAACTTAGATGAGATAGTGATACCCAACCCAACTAATTTCCAATATTAATTATGTATATATATTGCCTTTATAATTATAATTAAATTAGAGGAGAATTAGTGATAACGAAAGATGACCAAGAAGAGTCCACAAGAAGTGACGACCCCCTCACTAACATGGCTGTCCTCCACCCGAAGCTTTTCGTACGTCTAATCCTTAAGCAATCAACATGGATAATATTTGTTTAATTCTCGAGGCGTGTACTAGACCCATTGTTATCAGAACCGAACCGGACCGGCGGTCCGACCGGATTCGAACTGGAATAGGTGTCTCCAACGATCCAGTTCGAGCAAAACTGGAGTAAACGAATTCGGTTTGAAAGCTCGGATTTCGGCGAAGGGGTCAGTTCTGAGCGGACCGGTCGGTTCGCCGGTTTGTCCTATGTAACAAAAAAAAAAATCATTTGAATTGTATTTTCTGTGATTTTATTGAAGTTTATTGTGTTGGAAACTCATTATATGAATCTATAGATTGTATTTTCTGTGATTTTATTGAAGTTTATTGACTTTGTACTAAAACTGGTCGGACCGGGTTTGAACCGGATCGAACCGAGAACCGGTGGCCTAGCCGGTTCGACCTCCGGTCTAGTCCTGATAACACTAACTAGGCCTAATTACCTAACATATTTGCTATATACTTAAAATATTTTCACTCGCATTGAATCAATTTATAAAAAGTAAAATGCTTGTTATATTTTTTTATTTAGTTATAAAGTTTAGCCGATTTTAAACCGAAATGTTTGATTAATGGATAAATCTCTCAATCGCTATACCATATTACATAACTTACCAACATGAATAATATACACCTCTTAATAAGTCATCTAACTTAATTAATTAGCCATCTTCTAATTATGTTGATGATGATAGCTTAACTTCCTTTGGATTTAGCTAGCCAATAGGATTTTCCTTTTACCGCTTCTAGTTTGTTAAGTAACAACTTATCCAACAAATTTATTTTAATATATTCGTATTAGGGGAATTCTATTTTGGTATCTTTGTATTGGGAAAAATTATGATAAATATGTGAAATTTTAAATAGATCACTTGATTAACTGTTATGGAATTTTAGAGTGATAGATAAATATATGTATTAATATAATTTATACACTCGAATATTGAGCTCTCATCATGTGAACCGATCCGGAATTGTTTAAAACGATTTGGTATGGAGCGAATCGAATTACCACTTAAAATTCTGGACCAGGATTGTACAAAAAAAAGTACTGGTCCAAAACAGTCTGATCCAGTTAAAAATCAATTTTTTAAAAGTATACTACTGATTCATGATCCGATTCTCCCCTTGCAGAATTGATCTATTTACAATCGATGCAGACTGGACAGATTCCGAACCAGTTCCGGTTTGAACTGATTCACCTGTTTCCCTCCATAGTTTTAACTTGACAGAGCAGAAATTCGAAATCTGAAAATCGAACTTTTAAGTGACAGTTTATGAATGACACTATTTTTCAACTGTATAACTTTATTTTTGCCAAAATAAAGGAATTGATTACTAGTGACGACTGACGACTCTAGACCTATCTCGTTAAGTAATGTTTGTGCTTTTCTACTTCACGGTCAGAAAATTATTCAATTCAAACTAGTAAACAATTAATGCATACACTGGTTTCGTCAATTAAAAATTAGTAATTTGAATATTATAAGTGGATTAACATGTCGATATCAATATGAGCTAGCTAGCTCCACCAAGTCGTGGAAAGTCGTCAAGTCGTAATTAGCCCTACTTAATTATACTTTTAAGGCATGACTAACATGTCGATATCGATTACTTGAACATTATCTTTAATAATATTGGACCCGTTTGTCCACACTAGAAATGACCCGACCCGATATTATCTTCTTCCCCTCACCTTAGACTGTGATATTATAATATTCAAGATACTCGTTATACTTATAACTAAAATCGGCATCTTCAATCTTATAAATGAATTAAATTAGCATGTTAGCACGTCGATATCGATATGAGCTACACTAATTAAGCCAAGGAAAGTCGCCAACTCATAATTAAAGACGTTATTATTGTTCAACTTTGTATGTTAAATCACGACTAACGAGTCATATATATCGATTGAGATTTGACTACTTGAACATTATCTTGCATTCAAATGGGACCCGTTTAATTTGTCTACACTAGAATGATAACAAAAGGTAAATTATTTACTCAAGATTGGACACTTGACGAATTCTTCGTTATAGTCGTAGTTTTTTATATGAATATTTTTGTAACTCGGATTTGATACGTGACTTGCACGTGAATTAAAAAAAAATATAGAAAAACTGAATAAAAATATTGGAATTGGCCTTAAGTATGTTTAGAAATTTATAATTTTTCATTTTAATTTTAATATTTTTAATGTCGAGATGTGATAATAAGAAGAAGTCGAAGATTCTAGGGTAACTCTGTTATTTTATGTTAATTTCTAGGTAATTTTTTTTTTAATTACGTGCAATTCAAGTAACTACTTCCTTACGGATTAGTTAGACATAATATATTTGACTGAGCTAGTAATTTATCCCCAATTAAACCCTAAAGTAAAAAATTGTCTAAAAAAGTTTAAGTTGTGTAGCAATTTATCTGAATGTTGCAACATCAACTAGCAAGATAAAAATAATATTAATATTAATATTATGGGCCTATTCTTTTTCCTATCCAAGTGATTATAAGGGTTAGTGTATAACTTTATACGACATTATGTTGAGCTATCCTTGTCGGAACATTATATATCGACTTGGAATTTGTTAATAGCTACGTGCACAAACATTTATAAAAAGTGCATTTTTCGCCAATAATGGTGGCTCTTCATGTCCACCATTCTCCACCACAATTGCCCAAAAAAAAAAAAATTAGTTCACGAGTCAAGTCAAGTCCAAAAAAAGTATGGACATTTAAAAAACAAAAAAAATCATGCAGCATTTTTTTACTCGAGAGAGTTGATTCCGTCACCTTTTGGGTTATGCGATTTTTAACCTAAAAGAATAATTATTTTTTAAAATATAAGATTTTTTAAAATCTTATATTTACTCTGCAAACATTTTTTACAACTATTTGCCCATACTAATTGTTAACCCTAAAGAACAGATTCCCTCAAAATTATCCTCATAGTCGTTGACCATGAATTTTATCTATTAATACAAATGCACCTCGCATGAACGTATAGAAAATCCACGATATGATCTAATTAGTGTAAGAATATATATTTAAAAATACAATATATATTTCTAATTATGCGGCCATATAATATTTAAAGTCTTTATGGTATAATTTAATCTAGACCGTTCGATTGGCTACTCAATTGACATACTAGATTAATGTTAATATATTAAACGGTCCCCTCTCCCTATCAGTATCAGTCACAGAGAGTAAGAGAGTTACTCCATCAAACCGTATCAGTACAAAAACATAGACAATGGAGAGAAATAGAACCGTTCTTTAGAGAAAACAGATTGACTGATCATATTAGGAAGGTCAATGGAAATGAAATTTGTACCAGATATATAATTTCATACTATACTTCAATCCTCGTAAAATATGATTAAGATCCTGTCAATTATACATAATTAGTTGTTATGGAGCACACTTACACACTCTTAAATATTAAAAACCGAAGGTGAAGTTAAGTTTGCACTTGAGTTGTTATGGGCCGAGTGTTACACCTTTATATGGGCCGAGACGTCACAATTTTTTATGGGCCGGTTGGCGTAGCAAAATGAGGCCCACGAGTCCTAAATGTGGGGCCCGACTGTGAAGCTTACCCAACACTCTTCTCTTGGCGCCCATCATTCAAAGGTTGATTTCCATTTCCCTCCATTCTCAAATGACAAATCTCAATCTTTCGTCTGCTTAGCTGTTCTGCCTCTTTCTGCTCACAATCTCGCTCAGCGCAACCCTTAACGGCGGCGAACAATCATCTTCCGGTATGGAACAACAGAGGATGAATGGTCAAACGGCACAAACCGAAGAGCCGATTGAGGATGTGCATCATGGCCCCTTCCCCGTCGAGCAGCTTCAGGTACATCGAAATTGAAACCCTCAATTTCGCGGAATCGGTTGCGGTTTCTTTGATTGGTCGCGAGTGTGCTAAAACGAGTTCCTTTTCAATTCTGGGTCATGGGTGTTTCGCGTACATGCTTCGTAGCTGGCTTTGACGAGTTACGAGTACGAATATTACTGAGAACTGTTCGGATCAAGAAATGAACTGCGTTTATCGTACTGGGTTGTGATCTTTTACTTGTTGGTTCGTTAGTGTTCTGTTAGGTTTGGTCACAAAAGAATCCTGATTTTGGTTTCAAGATAGCGCTAAAGCTCTTTATGAGAATGGCAACAGAAACGATTGTTAACGCGTACCGTGGTTTTCAATTAAACCATAACCAATAGAACCTAACTTTTCCGGGCTTTCCGTTTTTTGTTTTTGCTCTACTGTATGTTTGGTTGAACACTTCAGATTGCTCATGCATTTTAGTCGTTTTGCTGTTGAAGTAGCACCAACATCTTCTGATTTTATGGCAAAGGGTAGTCCAGTCAGATTCTTATGTGTTATAGTGGATTTCAGTAGCGTTTGATACTTGTATTTAACACCAGGCCTCAGGCATTGCTGCCATAGATGTAAAGAAGCTGAAAGATGCTGGGCTATGTACAGTTGAAGCTGTTTGTTACAGTCCCAGAAAAGAGCTGCTGCAAATTAAAGGGATAAGTGAAGCTAAGGTTGACAAAATTATTGAAGCAGGTATATGTTCATCTTTTGGAAAAATATAGAACAGAAAAAAGGGGATAATTATTCATTTGACAGAATGGTAGTATGGTTTATGATTATGATTTTGATGTTTCTTAAATTGTTGTTGATAGCTTCCAAGTTAGTTCCTTTGGGTTTCACGAGTGCAAGCCAACTCCATGCTCAGAGGCTCGAGATTATACAGATCACTTCCGGGTCAAGAGAACTTGACAAGATATTGGAAGGTGTTTGTTTTTAGAATTTAGAGTAAATGAATGTTTACTTTTCATATGGTTGGTATTGATATCAAATTTCTAGTAATTTACTTCATTAAGATGGTGAGTACTGCTTTGGGTTTTCGAACAGGTGGCATAGAAACTGGCTCTATAACTGAGATCTATGGGGAGTTTCGTGCGGGGAAAACTCAGCTATGTCACACACTTTGTGTTACTTGCCAAGTATGAGTTCCTTCATTTATTCATCATTATGATTTAATGTTTCTATTTGATTTTGCTTCTTCCATTGTTATTATTTAATGTTGCAATCTTGAGGGTCAGTTAAGTAAATTAATCTAAATGTTTCAAAATTTCAGCTTCCATTGGATCAAGGAGGCGGTGAAGGAAAGGCAATGTATATCGATGCAGAAGGAGCATTTAGGCCACAGAGGCTCTTGCAGATAGCAGAGAGGTATTCAATTATCAAGCACGTATACATAATTGGAGAAACTCTTTCAATATCTATAAAATGTATAAAATTTACTGAAGGTATGGACTAAATGGAGCTGATGTATTGGAGAATGTCGCTTATGCAAGAGCATATAACACGGACCATCAATCAAGGCTTTTGCTTGAAGCAGCTTCAATGATGGTAGAAACAAGGTAAGGTGATTATTTGCAGTATTCCTGTTCAGAATAATGGATTTGGAAGATATCTTATCATATTTGGGACTAAAAAAGTTTATTTATAAATCAATGTTGTTGAAACATGTGAATTGTTGGCAATTATGGTTTTGTGATAAACTGATAATCAAATATAATTGATTCAGGTTTGCCCTAATGGTAGTAGATAGTGCAACAGCACTCTACAGAACTGATTTTAGTGGAAGAGGAGAGCTTTCAGCAAGGCAGATGCACCTTGCAAAGTTTCTTCGAAGCCTCCAGAAATTAGCTGATGAGGTGACACTTTTTCTAATTTCGAGTGCTTCAATTTGGATTAAATATAGATGGTGAAAACTGAAAAGCAATATTTTTATTGTTCATCGAACAAAAATGCGATCCTTGGTTAATTAGCCAAGAAAAACAAAATATCTTTAGCCTCTTTAGCTGCTTTGTATGGTGGTTTCTGCAGTTTGGTGTTGCGGTTGTGATCACGAACCAAGTTGTTGCACAAGTGGACGGCTCGGCCCTCTTTGCAGGACCTCAAGTCAAACCCATTGGTGGGAATATCATGGCACATGCAACCACAACAAGGTCTTATATTATCCATTTTCTTTTCTTGCAGTTCAAGAAACTGTTTCTTGTTTTGGTTTCTCAGAAACACTAAAGACAGCTTTTCGCCTTTGTGACAGGCTTGCTCTACGGAAGGGGAGAGCAGAAGAGCGGATCTGTAAAGTGATTAGCTCGCCTTGTTTGCCCGAAGCTGAAGCTCGGTTCCAGATCTCTCCTGAAGGTGTTACTGATGTCAAGGATTAATACATTTTCAGCACTGAGAAACTGTAAATTTTGAATCTTTAGGTCGTCGTTTTGTAGACCTAAATGTGCGAAACTGAACTGTTGTAGCTGAGCAGATTCGGTTAAATGAGACCGATTATGTTTGTGATCTGTATGAAGCTCTGTATTTGATTCCTCTCTTATGTTGTAGAATCTAATAAGATGCCTTTCCATTTCTGAAATTTTGTACATATTGTGCTGCAAAATGGTTGATGCTGAAAATTAGATGTATTCAACACAGTAGCCTGAATCACATTCGAAAATGGTAGCTTTTTGCTGTTTTTTTTAAGCCTCAGATGGGGTTCTTTCCAATTGCAATGCCATTGTGAAAAACATCATTGCATAGAACAAGTTCTGATAATTAATAATCCTAGGTTAGGTACCCATATATGAGTATTCGAAATTCATAGTTAGGGTTAACTGCGTTTGTCAGTGCATTCTCAAAGTGCTTTTGCACTTAAAATGACTTTGATAACACAAGTTCAAAGTGTTTTTTTTTTCAAAGCATTGATTTCTAAAAGATATGTTTTCAAAACAGCCGGTGTGCTGTTTTCTAAAAGTCACTTTCTAAGGAATCATATTTTTACCATATAAAATCTAGACTACTCTTAAATAAAAAAAATTACATCTTTATAAAACTTAATAAATATATATATATAATATATATATTTTATATATAAATGTCTTATTTGTAAACGAACTGAATTTTAGTTACCTACTTCATTCTTAAAAGAGTAAAGGGATCGATTTAGGACTCTAGCTGCCTAGCATCGTTTTCATTTCATCGTTGGGCATGGCGTTTAGAAGAAATTGGTAGATCCGATATCAAAGAAGACTCCAACTCTGCATCACAATACAGTTGCAGTAACTGAAATCTCTTGCAGCGCCTTCCATGGCTGCTAAAGCAAGCCCTCCTCCGCCTCTCACTAAATCCGGCGCTGTGTCTAGAGGCTACAACTTCGCTTCCACTTGGGAACAGGTTGTGCATTCGCTCTCTCATTCTGTCTCTCTGGGATCGGAAGTTCATCGTGTTTTGGGATATCATAATTGGATCATTTTGAATTGATCATCAAAGAGAGCAATAAGAGGAAATGTATTGTTCTCTCGTTTTCGATAATTCAGGATCCTCATCCGCCGATATCATACCTTAACTTGCTGATTTTGTCTCTGCCTTGTGAAACTTAGCTCGAATTCGTGTGATTTTTTCTTGGAGAATGCAATGGATTTGCTGGATCTGGTCTATTGAATACGCAGCTATGAAGTTGGTATTGGTAATGACAACTTCCGTTTTTGTCTGGTCTGATCTTAATATTATATCGTTTTGCTTTTACCGTAGAATGCACCACTGACGGAGCAGCAGCAAGCAGCGATCGCATCTTTGTCTCAAGCAGTTGCTGAGAGGCCATTTCCCGCCAAATTAGTGAGTAGCATAATGTGGCTGAATTGCTGATATTTGTCAATGCATCTGTCTTTCATATATGGTTTTGTATAGCAGCTTCTTGGTTGTGATGTCTACTGTGAAACCAGGCTCAGGAAAATATCACGGGCTTGGAAAATGGTTTGTCTGTTTCACTGAAGGACACTACTTCTGGAGAAGCTCAAGCTGTAGATGATGTGCTGGTTAACACGAATCAGGTTAGGCTCTTGATATGTGTATTTAGTCAAATCCACTTGCCAAGATAAACTTGAATGAATTTTCATTTGAAATTTCTATCAGCTACCCATGTTGTTATTAGGTATGCATGTCCACTTCCATTTGTTTATAGAGATTAATCTATTCCATCTTGTATCTTCTTTGTGCCACAGTTTTACAAATGGTTTACTGACCTTGAATCAGCCATGAAATCAGAGGTTAGTTTTAAGGTCATGCTTTGCTGGCTTTAGTCTTGTACACCACGAAGTGCCTGCTAATCAGCTGTCATTTCTTCATCTCTTAGACTGATGAGAAGTATCAACAATACGTGAATACACTTGTCGACCGCATACAGACATGTGATGGGATTCTTCGTCAGGTGAATTTCTGTGAACTATCCTGTATTATTCCTCTACTTTTCCATTTTTCTTCACAATTTCTCAATTACTTATATATACATTTTTTGCTTACTCTATTACCTTTTGCTGTTTCGGCAATATATTACAGGTCGATGATACCTTGGACTTATTCAATGAGCTACAGTTGCAGCATCAAGCAGTGGCTACAAAGACTAAAACTCTTCATGATGCTTGTGATAGGATGGTGTGTGGTTTTTAACCTCTCTACTATCAGATATACTAGGCAAATATCCTAGTTTTCTCCTCTCATCACCGTTTAAGGAACCCGGTGTCGAGATTTAATTCTACCTTGTAAAAAAATTTGTTTCGTTGTGATTGGATTTCTACATTTAATGGATCTTCTTGTGTCCTGCTTATCTACAGTTAATGGAGAAGCAAAGATTGATTGAGTTCGCTGAAGCGCTTCGGAGCAAGCTGAATTACTTTGATGAATTGGAGAATGTAAGGTTTGATTGCTACCTTACTAGAAAAATGAAAAATGGTCTAAGCATCTTAAAGTTTCTTTAGACACCTACAACACTTTGGAGTTTTTAGGTTGCTAGCTACTGTCTGATGTGCAAAACTTGTATTGTTGGAGGATGTAGTTAACTTATATTTTATTTTATTTCTGTTAGTACACTAGTGTTGGAGGAATCGAACCGTACCCTATATAAATCCATAGAACATGTATTAATGAGGCAGTGAAGACTTAGACATGTGTGCATTAACCGCATTCTCTCCGCCTGTATCTGCAGGAAGAGCATTTTTCTCATTTGTTATTTTTCTCTACAGATTGCTACCAACTTTCATTCACCAAGCATGAACGTCGGAAGCGAGATCTTTCTTCCACTGCTTAAACGGCTCGATGACTGCATATCGTGAGTGTCAACTTTTCGCTCTTCTTTTGTGCTATCGAGTATCGAATAGTCCCTATTGATCAAACTGGACTGAGTTTTTTTTTTTTTTTTCATTTTTATCAGACATAAATAAATCTCTTTTTTTTTTTTTTTTTATAATTATTGTATTAATTTAGTTTTTTATGTTGCTGTCTTTAAGGTATGTGGAAAATAATCCGCAGTATGCTGAATCTGGTGTTTATTTGGTCAAATTTCGTCAACTACAGGTATTTACAAGAGTACCCAAGGAGCTTTAAGTTGCTAGCCAAGTTGGCCAATTGGGGCCAACTAGTATTTGGCTTCTAATAATGGAAGAGACCTTGATGATATTTGTCTAATTATTTGTCCTGTTTTTATGAATTGACAGTCTAGAGCTCTTGGCATGATCCGCTCACACATTCTTACCGTCCTTAAAGGCGCTTCCTCTCAGGTGCATATATAATGTGGAGGCTTGCATCGGTTTAGAAATTATTGACAATTTGACATTATTAGCTGTCTTTGCAGTGGCATTTAATTTCTTACTAATACTGATCCTCTTTCAATAGGTCCAATCTGCTATTCGGAGTAGTGCTGGTGGCAAAACTACTGTTTCAGAAGGCATAGAAACATCTGTTATATACGTCCGTTTCAAGGCAGCAGCAACAGAGGTAACTTATTATTTGTTCAATAAAGTACCAGCACCATTTTAGGAAGTTCTGCTTTCACTTGTACATTCAGAAAGTATAAGTGGTATCAACCCTGAATAAGCCACTTCAGAAATATTTCCTGAGTTTTCAGTGCTGACATATGCCAAAAGTTACAGCTTTCCTCATTTTATAACTCATATTGAGCTAGTTTCTTAGGTACATTTTGCCTTCTTGTAAGTTTTTATATTGTTTCTAGAGTATTGCACCATACGACTCCTTTCATGAAAAAGGAAGTGTTGACAAAGAGTTTTTTCTTTGCAGCTAAAACCTGTGCTTGTGGAAATTGAAAGTAGATCATCAAGAAAAGAATATGCTCAGGTCCTTGCAGAATGCCATAGGATATACTGCGAGCAACGGCTTTCATTGGTGGGCTGATGCTATTGTTTTGTTTGCATTAAGTTTTTATTTTTCGTTCTGGTTAAGTGTTTCACTTTCATATAATTTTTATGTCACTTATTTTGTAGATAAGAGCTATTGTGCATCAACGCATATCGGAATTTGCAAAGAAAGAGTCACTGCCATCATTGACTAGATCTGGCTGTGCATATCTTGTGCAGGTAGGTAGTTACACTGGAGGAGCATTTTATGTAGTATGTGCTTTGATTCTTAGGACTTCAATAATCTCTCAACACTTAATGTTCGAGTGTCTCAGCCATTTTCTTCAAGTATAAACTTGATATGTGTCATCAGTATATTTATTACCTAATAGACTAGATGTAGTTAAAGCTAGAGTTGGTTTCCAGGTTCTTTGATTGAATGAATCTGATTTTACTTTGGAGTTCTTCTTCCATATGAACCTTCATGCATCTATTTTTCCAACTAAGCATGGGATACTGAGTATGGTTTAGGATATTTGGTGTTCTTCATCAGTCGAAGAGTTAATTTGGTGAAAAGTTTACAAAAGGATATCTAATCTTTTTCCTGGTAATTTTGAATAGAATAAGTTAAACCTCACTTTTATCTTTCAGGTAACCTTTTAACATTATAATAGGTTTCTTGAACTATAATCGTTTGCCTGTAGGTTTGTCAGTTGGAGCATCAACTCTTCGATCACTTTTTTCCATCTTCCGTCGAGGATGTTTCTAGTTTGACTCCATTGATAGATCCATTGTCTACCTATTTATATGACACATTGCGACCAAGACTGATCCATGAAACAAGCATTGATCTTCTTTGTGAACTTGTTGATATTCTTAAAGTCGAAGTGTTGGGAGAGCAGATCAGTAGACGGGGTGAAACACTAGCTGGGTTGCGTCCTACTTTACAGAGAATATTAGCTGATGTTCATGAAAGGTTGACTTTCCGTGCACGAACATATGTTCGAGACGAGGTATGATTATTAATGACAAGTCATGATCTTGAAAAAGAAATCATCAGTTTATTCTAAAAAAATCATTTTCATTCTTGTAGATAGCAAATTATTTTCCCCTTGATGAGGACATAAATTACCCAGCAAAGCTAGAGCAATCTACGGAGGCCAAGTCAGAAGGAACTTCTGTACGTGATCATGGACTAACATATTTGTTATTTGAATGTTTATCAGACTATTAAAGTGGACATGGTTATTTTGTGGGGTTAATAACTAAAAAACTGTCCAAAGTTTACCCTTTGTTAAAATTAGGTGTCTGAAGTTTGAAATGTTAAAATGGACTGTCCCAAGTTTCATTTTTGTTGAAATTTGGTGTCTTTGTGCGTCTTTTCATCTTCATTCCATCATTTTCATCAACCCATCAACCCACTCATAATCCATCACTCTTTACTTTTCACAAAATCGTCAAATTTCACCTAAAAATTGAACATTAAAAAAAAAGTTTCTGAAGAGTGGTGTAGAGCAATTTTCCAAGGACAATAGAGCGAGATTTACTTGCCCGGATGTGACCAACTTTTTAGGTGACGGTCCCGGCAAGATGACGAGAATGGAGTGTGTATGAGAGCTCGAATTTGACAGACGGTTTCGTCAGAATTGACTTCTCTAAAGTAATCACACCGAGACATCAAATTTCAACAAAAATGAAACTTGGGACAGTCCATTTTAACATTTCAAACTTAAGACACCTAATTTTAACATAGGGTAAACCTTGGACAGTTTTTTAGTTATTAACCCTATTTTGTGTGATAAGCATTACATTCCACTGCTAGAGCATATCATATAATATTAACTGTATATTAGAGTAGAGGGCCATGACTGCATTTTACCTTTTATCGTCTTGATATTTGCAGGCTGATGAAACTGCAGAGTCATATGAGTCTTGGTACCCGCCATTGGAGAAAACAATATCATGCCTTTCAAAGTTGTACAGGTGTTTAGAACCTGCTGTTTTCACTGGTTTAGCACAGGTGCTGCTCTTTTCAATTTTGTCTTTCATTAAATTTCTTGTTAAAACTTTACTTTTTTGAGTACTCTACTGAAAATTGGTTTATCATTCTGAAACAGGAAGCTGTAGAATTTTGTACAATATCAATCCAGGTAAGCTAAACTAAATATTTTAGTGCAGTATCTTAATTTTTCTGGTTGTCATAATAAGAAGTTTTTACTTTTATCTGTTTTTTGTTCGAAGTTTATAACTCCTTCATTTTGCTCGAGTCATTATAATGTGATTGTCACTGCCATGAATGTGAAATATAATGAGATTTCCTGCCTTGTCTGCTGCAGAAAGCTAGCAAACTGATAGCAAAGAGATCGTCCCCAATGGATGGGCAGCTCTTCCTTATAAAGCATCTGCTTATATTGCGAGAACAGGTTATGAACCGTTCACTTTATTATTATATTATTGACACTTCATCTTACATCTGATTACTGAATTAGGGTTTTAACCATAAAATCCATTCTTTCAGATTGCGCCATTTGATATAGAGTTCTCAGTGACGCACAAGGAACTCGACTTCTCCCATTTGCTGGTTAGTACTAACCACAAGATAAACGTCTCCATTTATTAGCTTTGCTCTTGAGAAATACTGGTAGTTTCTAAAAAAAATAATGGCTACAGTTTCTCGACACTTATTTTAGATTTTCTTATCACGTAGGAACATCTGAGACGAATTCTTAGAGGTCAAGCATCATTGTTTGATTGGTCGCGATCAACCTCATTGGCAAGGACCTTGTCTCCAAGGGTTTTGGAAAGTCAAATTGATGCTAAGAAGGTATTTTTACTTGCTTCTATACATGCTAAGTCACAGAATTTCAATCGGCGATGGTATGGAAACCTCACTATGCATTTAAATATCTCTAATCGCATAGTCAAATAAAATTGTTGAGCTCATATTAAATGGTCTGGCCAATTATTTACATAAATATTACTGTGGAACTTAATAATGAACGTGCAGGAATTGGAAAAAAGCTTAAAGACCACATGTGAGGAGTTTATTATGGCAGTCACTAAACTAGTGGCCGATCCGATGCTTTCCTTTGTCACCAAGGTTTCTCATCCTCTCTTTTATTTTTCTTAAAAAAAGAATTATTATTATATTAAGAAGACTAAATGATCTTTATTTTTATGGTGTCACTGAAATTGCTCATTTTGTGAAAATAAAGGTTACAGCAGTTAAGGTTGCATTGTCTTCCAGTGGTTGTCAAAACCAACAGCTACAGTCGGTCATGTCAAGACCACTTAAGGAACATGCTTTTGCTAACCCAGACAAGGTCGCCGAGCTTGTTCAAAAGGTAATCACAATACTACATATAATATATGCAGCCTTATCTATGCTATTTATAAAGGGTAGTGGACTCCACTTTTATTTTCAATTTCACCCTGCAAAATATGTTTTAAACTAGGGTTAAGAACCTATAAACAATCCAAGGTTTGCCCAATGTTGAAATTTGGTGTCTGAAGTTTGAAATGTTAAAATTGACAGTTCAGGTAATCACACCAAGACACCAAATTTCAACAAAAAGAAACCTGGGACTGTCCATTTTAAAATTTCAAACTTCAGACACCAAATTTCAACATTGGGCAAACCTTGAACTATTTATAGGTTCTTAACCCTTTAAATTTAAAAAAAGAAGAAGAAGAAGAAGATAAATTTGAGACTAGAAGTCTTGAACTCATGATATCTACATTTACAAGCAAAAATACCAACCAGTAGTCCAGTAGGATAACGTAACTTCAATGTATACGTTACACAATTTCTGTAAGTACTTAAATATTATGGTTAAACCAAGTATGTAAATATGTACGCGCATAGCACATGTTTGCTCTCTTGTATATGTAGAAGATTAAGTTAGTTTGGAAATAGGTAAGAACTGCAATGGAAGAAGAGCTACCTATAGTGATATCAAAGATGAAGCTTTACCTGCAGAACCCATCCACCAGAACGATACTATTCAAACCGATCAAGTAAGATTCTCACTATTCTGCAGTAATCGTTCAATCCACTGTTGGGGATTTGAAAGTCATTTTACTTACGTAGAAACGCAATTTGTATCCGTATTGATGATAAATATAATACGGTCTTAAATGCAGGACGAATATAATCGAAGCACATATACAGGTGCATTCCTTGCTGAATGCAGAGTACTCAGTAGAGGAGAGACAGAGTATTATCAACATGGTCTCCATATCCGACCTTCAGTCGCAGCTCGACAGTTTCTTATAGGGTTTATCGGCGGAAGAATCTATAGCTGTTTCTGAGTTCTGAATTAAAAAAAAAGAAGTTTTGAATTTTAATAACTTGATCTATGCTGTATTGTTCTTTCTTTGAGATGGCAAAATTGTTGTAGTTTTAATGTATGAGAGAACATGAAGAGTGTGGAGACAATAGTAGAATACAGCAGTCATATGATTAAAGAGCACATTTCCCCCTTTTTAGGGTGATTTTACTATTCCCCCTAAAGTTTGTTTTGTCACATGTATTCCTCTATGGTATTGGGTTTATTATACTCAGAGGCCATCCCCTTCATATATATACTATATAAAATTCATGATATACACTTTATAGATATTTTGAAGTTTTGGAGGATATTATTTTTTTAAAAAAATAAAAATTATACTAAATGAGAAAAATAATAATTCTAAAAGTAATTGGGGACCTTGTTTCGGTGCTGCATCGGAATGCCGCATTCCTATTTAACAGGTTGTATGGCTAAAAAAAATCACAATCTAAATATCCCCCTACTATAGTTTTTATTTTTATTTTTTAAGTGGGAGATGATTGAATCGAAACATTAATACCACAAACAACGTTATATATCTAATGATTTTTTCGGTTTAGTTTAAAGTTTAATTAATATTATATAGTAGATGGACTTAACTTACAGATAAAACGAGTTGCGATGTTGGACGAAAAAAAGCTATACTCTAGATCCATGACTAGGCTTTAATAATATTAAATTTAACGAAAAGTTTGAATATAAATTATTAAAATGGACGTGAAAGTGGCTATTAATCTCATCATATGTGAGTTTAGTACTTATCGACCTCTAATGCCTTTATTTTTGGATCGCAAAAAGCTTTTTAAAACTTTTAGAATATATATGTTGAGACATTTATAAGAGAAAATAAATAAGATTGCGGATAATCTTGCAAAAAAAAATGCAGTTGGAAATTGGAATAGAATAAGCGTTTAAGATTATAACATGTACTTCTAATAATTTGAAAGAGTAAATCCTTAAAACGTGAAATTTATAGTAAAAATTGTTGTGAAAGTAAGAGAGAGAAAGTTGGTGTAGTGCAAATTCAAAATATTATTGTATACTATTTCCACTTTCTGTGAAAATTTCACGATATTTTTCACATTTTGTATCAATACTTAATTTGAAAATATTGTTGCTATATGATTTAGTTAGAAGGAGGACAATGTTGTTCTTAGAATGATGTAGACTAGTTTTTATCTTTATTCCTGTAACTTGAAAAAAAATTACTGAAAAAAAAATGAAAAAAGAAAGATGACATGAAGTTCATCTTCAGAATTTTCTCGATAAAAGAAAGCTTCAGAATTTTATATATCCCTACTAACGGATTTTAGATGTTATGGACTTGTATATTTGGAAATGGTTTATAGAATCATACTATATAAAACTCAACCCGGTCCGACTGATGATGAGTTTCAACTTTCATGGACGGTTGATTTTTATTTATTTCTGTATTAATCGTTTTAGGGTTCGCTTTTACTTTACGGATCGATTTGCTGCTGGCAAATTCTCTACCTTTCTTCCGGATTTCTGAGACTGTTTGGCGATTTCCATTCTAGGGTTCTACAATTGCCAGATTTTCGCTCGATTTAGGAGCTCTGTGCACTTGTAGTAAGGTAGGAGATTGAAATTTGGAGCAATTTTGTTTCTGAAGCTTCTGCAATTTGGAGTTAGAGCAGAAGCAGCTCCGTGGTGGCAGCAATGGTGGTGCCTCTGCATTAGAGGCAAGACTAGGCTGTTCTGTCTTGACAGAGCTCAGTGCAGTGGCATAATTGCATGATGTTTTCCACACAAAGTACTTATAGGAACCGCTGTTCTCTCCTTTCTGTCCTGTCTCGGAAAGTTTCACATGATGATGATACGAAGAAGCAACTGTTCACAGAGGACAGGTATCCGTTACCGGAGCTGACTTCTTCCGGGCGACTCGAGGTAATGAAGTGGAATCTGCTATTTTGATTTTTTTGGCTTAAATTAGTATGATGAGGCTCTTTTGATGCTATCATAGCTTGGTTTGATGTGTCTGATACACATTGCCTTACATTGTTTCTGTTTCTGCTAAAGTATGCAATTATTTCATCATAACTGATCTGTTGGTTGATTTTCATGTGTTTGGGTTGCTGATCATCCATAGATGGAAGTAGGCACCGGAATATAATGATGTATTATAGAAAATTAAAAATTTGGATGAGTTGATTTTGATCTTGTGTTAACATATCTGTATTGCACTTTAGAAAGTGGCTTAATTGTCTCTTGGGTTCAATGTGGTTCAAAATGCAGGTCAATGTATTGAACGACCCCGATCCCGAGGATTTCCAGCGATCCCTCGAGGCAGTCGAACCTAATTTCTTGTACCTTCAAGGTTATCAACATGAAGGCAGTGAAGAAATCGGTCCTTTAGTTTGGAAGAATGTTGAGATATCAGATCCTGAGGGTCTATGTTCCCTACTCGGTTCCAAATTGCCTACCACTGTAAGTAATTTAGTATTAATTCAATTCTTCATACATCTGTAGTGTTTTGGATCAATTCATCTTGCAATACAAGCTATTATTCTAATTGAATTTCTATAATCTATGATCTTGGAAGAAACTTACTAAAATTGCCCCTTCTCAATTTTTTTGCAGGTTTATCTCGAGATCCCTGATGGAGAAGAATTCGCCGAGGCGCTTCAGTCTAAGGTGATTTTTTTTGCATATGATTAATCCATTAAGAAATATAGCTTTTTTGCGGTTAACCTATATTTGTGTTTTTTCTTCAGAGTTCTATAGTTGTATTGAGTAGATATTAACTGCTCTATGTCGTGCTGTAGGGAATCCGTTATGTTATATTCTGGAAAGGTGCTGTTTCTGTCTATGCAGCTGCTCATTTTCGGCAAGCATTAGTTTCGGTAGTGCAAAGGTACATCATTCCCTTTGTGCATCATTCTCTTTTCACTCATGTAGATATAGTGTGTAGAAAAATACTGCTATTCTAACTTTTAACATATAATATAGTATGCGTAAATTCCCAGCCAATGGTTACCTCAGATGGACTTATTCAATTTCATGATAATCCTAACAGTGATTTTCATTCAAATCAATATCCTCAATTGAATAATGAAATTGACAATGTAGCAAATCTAATCCGTTGATCATGAGTAGGATCACATACCGGCCATAGGATCAATGCATTGAGACACTGCCAATTCATTCAGAATGTAAATAAAAAAAATGTATGCAACGTCCTCAGTTAGAAAAAAATAAAATTGAACACCTCATCCGTTAATCCTACCTAGGATCATATTCAAGACCATAAGGGATTGAAAACCCTGATTAATTTAATATACTGTACTTTTGTTTTCCAATGCAGTTCATGCAGCCATACATGGGATGCCTTCCAACTCGCAGAGGCATCATACAGGCTATACTGTGCACAGAACGACGATGTCACCTTATCCCCTGATTCGGAAAACCCTAGCAGTGTATCAGGACCTCAGCTTTTAGGGGACCCACCAACCATTGACATTGTTCAACCTGAAGCAGATGCAGAAGGTGAAGAGGACTCACAAGAGAGTCTCTCTTCAGTGAAGATTTACGATGATGATGTCACCATGAGATTCCTTGCTTGCGGAATGCCCCACACTTTTGTAAGCATTATTCTCCAAGTACGCTATTTATAATGTTTTGTTATGAAAATGAAATATAGATTAAATTTGCAAATCTGTTTCTTTCCAGGATGGTCAACAGTTTCTTCGGTCTTTAGAGGATGGAATCAATGCCCTCTTGCGCATAGAGGTATGTGAATCTTCAATATGTGCCATTTCTTTCTAAATATATGTGACTCCCTAACATGAGTTTACTTGTTTAGCGCTCCCCCTTTTAGTATTGAATAATTTCTGCTGTTACCTCCATGACCTCAGCAAACTGAACTGAACTCGTTGGTACCTGGGAAAAATGATGATTTTTTTTTTCCATTTTTTTTACTGAAAACCGTATAATGTCTGTGTAACTGTCTTTAATCAATCTCTTTCACCATTTCAGGTACGTGGGAGCAAACTGCATAATCGTGTAAGGTATCTCATGAGCAGCTATATGAGCCGTCCATTCTTGATTTACTGCTTATGGATTTAGTTTAATTTGAAAGCACCCTAAGAAATAAATTTCCAAATTCATTAGAGGTTGAATTAAAGTAAAAAGTTAACATTTTTGTGTTGCCATTTTCAGTGCTCCGCCTCCGCCACTTCAAGCTGGGACATTTTCTCGTGGAGTTGTGACAATGCGTTGCGATTTTTCAACATGTACTGCTGCTCATATCTCTCTCTTGGTTTCTGGAAATGCACAGACTTGTTTCAGCGATCAGGTAAATGGGTGTTGGTTTACATGTTAAATTTTGAGAATTTTTTTTATTGATTTCTAAAATTTTAATTACACACCTTTAAGGAAAAAAGTTCTGAATTTATTATCTTAATATTTAGTTTCAAGATGAATATATCTTCTGCTATAATTTTTCCCGAATTGTTCTTAAAAAAAGGTAAAAATGAAGCACATAAGATCTAAGCTAAATCCAAGCATTTAAAAGCTGGGTGTAATCTTAATATTGATTGTTAATTAATAAGAATATTTTGTATTTACCGGGGGAAAATCAATCAAATTTTACAGATAAACTAGCAGAGTTTACTTTTTGCAATTCGTTTAAAGTTCAGTAGGGTTTTTGCAGAATAAAATAAAATTCATTATGTATGTAGTTTCGTAATTAACCCTATTCATAAAAATGATTTTTACTTTTTGGACTAACTGGGGTTATGATACTATGACACAATTCTGATCAATATGTTATCATCCTCAGCTTCTTGAGAATCATGTGAAAAACGAACTTATCGAGAATAACCGACCTGCACATGCACTTCCTAGCTGTGAAGAGATGAACCCATCTTCTTCATTTGAGCCACGTAAATCGGCTGCCATTGCTTGCGGAGCCAGTGTGTTTGAAGTTTGCATGAAGCTTCCGGCATGGGCATCTCAGGTCATTTTGTCTCCTCTGCTTACTCTGATATGTTTTTAAATCACGTGCCGGAATCGGGGCCTAAAGTTAAGGCTCCAATATTGCATTACATGTAGTTTTAGGTGCTGATCCTATAGAGGAACCCATTTAGAATTACCAATTGTGTAATTACCAAACTGCATAGTCAACTTCTGCTAGATCGCAAAAAACTACTCATTTTTTTTTGTTTAAAAAACAAACCGAACTTGCACCAAACAGCATAATCCAATACCTTTACTACGTTTTCTGTTATATTTAGCGGATTTTATTAAAAAAAAAAAAAAAAGACAAATGCATTTAGGCTCAAAGTTGAGTTTGCAGTTTGGCTATAATCCAATCCCATTACCAATAGTATATTGACTTCTGAATTCCTTGTTTAATATACTAATGTGGGAATTCGTGACAACCTTATTGCAGATACTAAAACAGCTAGCCCCCGATGTCACGTACCGAAGCTTAGTCGCCCTTGGCATCGGAAGCATCCAAGGTCTCCCCGTTGCCTCGTTTGACAAGGATGATGCCACACGCCTCCTCTTCTTGAGTGCACGCCAAGGAGGTGTAGTACGAGGCGGGTCCCACAATTCGAACAACACCATTTCCACCACTCCTCCTATTTGGTTGAAGCCTCCTCCACCCATTGGCCAAAAAAGATCTGAAGAACTGTGCGAAGAATCGAAGCCCTTGACTGCTAAGAAACAGAGGACAATGATGAACTGTGCTGCAATGAGGCCGATTCCGCATGTCCGGTCCCATCGAAGGATGCTGCCTTTCAATGGGTTGTCTGAGATAGAGAGGCACGAGGCGGGTTCTGTGAAACTGAATATGTCGATCGTATCGGTGAAGCAGAGTATCTCTGGCACACCCTTGATGAGAAAATCGTCGAATAGTAATCATAGTAGCTCTCTACACGCTCAACAAATGATTGCTTTGAATCCTCTTCCTTTAAAGAAACACGGGTGCAGCAGATCTCCCATACAGAATTGCTCAGAGGTTTGGTTTTGTTTTTTTCTTTGCAAGTTTGAATTTTGGTATCGACCAATGGGTTATTCGAGGTTGTTTTTGTCGTTCTCAACATTGCTATGGTTTTTTTTCCTGCCAGGAAGAATTTCTCAGAGATGTAATGGAGTTTTTGATTCTTCGAGGGCACACACGGCTTGTTCCTCAGGGTGGGCTCCCCGAGTTTCCTGATGCAGTCCTCAATGCAAAAAGGCTCGACCTTTTTAACTTGTATAGAGAGGTAACATAAAGCTATTTACTAATCTTGTAGTACAAGAAAACTGATACATGCTACTCGTCTACATATTTCCAGATCTGATTCCGCAATAATATTGAAATAATTGTAAATAGTATACATATACCTTGAAGTAAAGTCTCAAATTTATCATCTTTTTTTGAATTTAGACATTTTGTAGGAGAGTCCACTATCCCTAATGCACCCTTTTATAAACTATATAGATTTCTGCTACACTATACTGAACTATTCTTGTAAAACGTTATCATTACTTCTGCAGGTAGTAACACGAGGTGGGTTTAACGTCGGGAACGGAATCAACTGGAAAGGTCAAGTTTTTTCCAGGATGCGTAATTACACTCTCACTAACAGAATGACGGTATGTCAATATAGATGTATTATTATTCACACAATAAGATGTTTAGCATAGCAATAGTAAAATGCTGAGATTGTTACATTTAGTAACTAAGAGTTTTGCTTTGCTTTGGATGGTATTAATCAACCAGGGTGTCGGAAACACGCTTAAGAGACACTACGAAACATATCTTCTAGAGTACGAGTTGGCGCATGATGATGTCGGTGGAGAATGCTGCCTTCTCTGTCATAGGTCTCTCTCTCTCTATCTGTTTACCTCTACCTTATATAGTATGCACTATATATGATTAGTTAAATATAACTGCTGAACCGAAACATATACACGCGTAGCCCATATTAGCTCTCTTGTGTTTGTACGATTATTTACACTAATTTGTATCTCGTCTTTGGGACAACAGTAGCGCGGCTGGGGATTGGGTCAACTGTGGAATATGTGACGAATGGGCTCATTTTGGCTGCGATAGACGGCAGGGACTCGGAGCTTTCAAGGTTCGGTTTTTTCACCTTTTCTTGCCTTCCAAGCTTGCTATCAAACCTACAAAAGAAATGCAGGGAAGTTGCTTTCTAATGCCCATCTCAAAGAAATTGGATATATCTAAGCAAGTGTTAATTACCTAAAAAATTGAACTTTAAATCTCACAACATAAATTTCTCTCTACACGTGCGATTTTCGTCACGTTTAAACAGCAAACCAATAGAAAATCAACTTAATTTTTGCTATCTGATTGAAAGTTCAGTTTGTGTCTACAAAAAAGTCCACTTTTTTGTTGTAATGAATCCTTTTTCGGAACTTTAGCTTCTAGGGATCATCTGAGACCTATTTTTCACTTATGAAATGATTGTATTGAGATATTAACGCGTCCCGTGACTGGCAGGACTATGCAAAGACCGACGGGCTTGAGTATATTTGCCCGAACTGCAGCACGTCGAATTTCAGGAAGAAATCTCAGAAGGCCAAGAACGGGTATTAATTAACCACGATTCACGGTCGGACACCCGAATCATCGATGTTGTGCACATTCGGGTATTAGAGATTGATGGCATTGAGTTATATAGATGATGTAGCTAGTAGTAGTAGAGTGTGGTTGGATCAGAAGCAATATTGTTGTTGTATCTTATAATGATCTTAATGTAGTTGTAGAAGTCTGTACACACTTCAATATTGAATCAAGTGAGGTTACAAATCAAGTTATGAAGTCGGAATTTTGTCGAATCAGTTGTCGCACTTCAGGACTTGTCAAAATTTTCATTGTTTTATTATTATGACCTTTTGTTTCAGCTAGATTGCTTTTTTCTTTTTAGCACTTGCTAAATAGATTTTTTTAGCCACAACACAGTAGATATAATTTTTTATATCAGTATCGCATTACTTGTAGTTAATAACTAGTATAACTATTAATTAAACCCATTTTTTTTTAAAGAAATTGTTAGTAAACGGCTAAACGAATAGAAATAGGGAAAAATAAATTCAGAAAAAATCTTAATACTTACCGGCTTTTCTTAAATGGATATATATACTATCTACTATATTATATTAATTCGGCATCGGAAGCCCTAAGAATGACACGTGGACAGTTTGTCCTATCACCGTTTCCTAATTTAATCGAAATTTAATTGGGGTTCCCTAAATTTAGATACTTAATATTGATCGATTGAAAATTAAGAAGTGTTTTTATATCCTATTTTGGTCTCTATGCAATTTAAAGAAACAAATTAATTAAAAGTTTCCTTTTAAATAGTAAATCTATACAGTTTGGTTCCGGAATACCATAGGCCGCCACGTAAGCACAACGTATAAAGAATATAATAAATAATAATATGTGATTTTACATAATCTCACAACGGTTAATATAAATTTATTTGAATATATAAAAAAAATTAGGCAACATCTCACAACGGCAAACTTTTATTTAAATATATATCAAAACAATATGAGATTCTTTGAAGATCATATGCCAAGGAATCTATCCTAATTACGTAACTTTTTATATTTACATTATTACTGAATAGATATTAAATTCAAAATCTTAAGCTTATAAATAAATAAATGAAGTAAACAATTTGTTTGAAATATTTATATTTAAATATAAAATTAAATAAAATATTTTTGTTTTTATATTATATTATATATATATATATATATATACATATATTATTAGAGGAAACAAACATAACCTATAATCAGTATTTTTATTAATATTTTAACAACTAAAGTTTTCTTTTTTCCAATAATAAATAGAGCTTTGAAACACTATCCTTAAGGTTAAATATATTATTATTGTCGCATACATTTTGTATAATCTTCGTAAAGTTGATTAGATCAATACAAATATATATTCTAAATAATAATTTAATAAATAATTAATTTTTGGAAGACTAACGTAAGGTGTTGTATATACTTACAATGTAACTTTTACAAAATTATTAAATAAATAACAAAAAAACTAAATAATAAACTAAATAATTTTTTTTTGCCAAAGTAAATAATATATTGAAAAACTAAAAAAATTGGAAAACTAACGTAATGTAGTATTAGTTTAAAATATTAAATTAAAGCCTCCTATAAATATTAAAATAGTATAAATTTATTATTGTAAAAATAGATAGTTGATTTTTTTTACTTTTAGAGTATATTTTCTTCCTATATTATCTGATTTATAGTACGTGGTTTTCTTAAGAACAATGGTTTTCTAAATAAAACATTTGTATTATTTCTATTTCTATAATTATGGTACTTGAACGTAGTATATAATAAAGCACATCCTCATCTCATATAATACACATACGGTTTACTTTCCCCTTTCTCTTCTCCTTTCATAATTATTATTATTATTTAATATTTTTTGTTTGAATTTCTAACTGATAGGTAGATTCTTGAGCAGATGGTTGTTTGACGTTTGTCGTCACTATAAATCGATTAATAAAAAGAATACAAAATCGCAGCGAAGATGTTCCTGGTTTGTTCGGTTTATTTACTTATTGTTATCCAGATTATTTACTATTATTTTTTCTTTCGAGTCTTTATAAATATGAATATTGAATATCTCCACCCCCACCCTCATGAGTTTTCTGAACTATTATCAGGTTACTATAAACAAAAAAACAAAAAAAGAAGTTGAAGAAGATAACAAACTATTTGTGCCTGATAACAGATTTTTACTGAATCAGTAATTATCTTTGTTATTGATTTTGATAGTCGATGATTTGCTTCGTTTAGGTATTTAGCATTCGACATTTGAATAGAATTAACACGTTGTATTGTGACAATAAATATGGTATCCACGGTATCTCCATTTGAAAGGTAGTACATGTATTCCCGACTCGCGTCATTCTTTTTTACAATATGAATTTAATATCCAATATTCGCCGTTAATTATTCTAAAAATGATGCTAGAGGATTCAAAATCCAAATAGTGCAGGCATCTTTCATTTTAGATGGCAACTCAAGGTATGGACTTCTTTAAATTCTTACTATTACTATATTTACTATACACGTCATTATATGAAGACAATCCATTTATTTTTAAAGATAATAAATAAAAAATATTTACAGACATATTAATTTTTATTCTAAAAGATAACCAAAGCAATTAATAAATTTATAAAGATGATAAAAATTGCGCAATATATATAAAAGAATAAATAATATCATGTTATATAAAGTAAACATATATTTAAATTAGCTATAAATATCTTGCGCAATATATATAAAAATAAATAATATATCATTGTTATATAAAGCAAATAAATATTTAAATTAGCCATAAATATTTAGCTTGCTTTCAAAAACAAACATAATTATTCATTTTACAAAATTAGCCAAATGAGAAGACATGACATGAAATACACCTTTATAAATATTAGAATAACTTTATTTTAGCAAGTTGATTAAATAAAAATGTATATATAAAGTGAATGTATTAACATAACAATTAACTATACTAATATAGGTTTTTAGTACACAATATACATTATTTATACCTATACTTAGTTATTTTCCAACTATATAAAATATATTTAAATAATCAAAGTTTTCTAAATTTAGATACATAATATTGATTGATTGAAAATTAAGAAGTATTTTTATCTCCTATTTTGGTCTCTACGCAATTTAAAGAAACAAATTAATTAAAAGTTTCCTTTTAAATAGTAAATTTATACAGTTTGGTTCCGGAAGACCATTGGCCGCCACGTAAGCATTGTATATATAGAATAATAAATATGTGATATTGTATAAAATAATATATATATATATATCATAATAGTAATTGTATGTGTAGAAAATAAAATATATTATATGATAGATATGGCAAAACTATGGTAGATTAGCCAATATTGTGTTTTTATTATTTGGAAATATAATATTATACTTCAATTAATAAATGGAAGAATAATTATAATTCAATTATAAATACGGCAAAACTATAACATAATTTATTACGTCAAATTTTTTATTCTTCCTATGTTTCTTAAATCATTCTTCTCCATGAATTCAAAGCATTGTTTCTCATTGAATTTTAGTCTTAATTGATTATAATTCAGCTTTAATCACTATTTTTTTTAGTATAATAGTTTTCAAGCAGCAAGAAGTATGATTTTTTTTTTTTGGATACTATAGGTTTTTTTTCAAGTTTTAGTTTTGGTCCCTCCATCAACGAAAGGTAATCACTTTTGTTTCATCCCTTCGTCTTTTTTCTTTTAGAATGAATGACTATGTTCATTAAATAATAGACCATAATATTCGTTACATTTTATTTTGTATTTAGTGTCTCATCGAGTCTGTTTGTTTTGCAGAATAATTTTTCTCTTAAGAATTTTTTTTTTTGCCGTGTCTTTTATTCGTGGGTGAGCATGCCTATATAATAACACTATTTCATTTACAATTAAAATATAACATATGTATTTCCTTTAATGCTTGATGTCATTTGTATTGATCACCTATAATTCACATGTACAGGTTAAAAGACGAGGGATTACAAGCACTCTTCTAACAACATGAAGTACTTTTGGAGATTTAGATGCATTCAAGCTATGAGAAGCATGATTTTCATAACGAGTTCATCAATTAATGGAGAGGTTACCGATGTGTATTGTGTTCGTATAGATATACTCATGTTTGTTTATTTCCTAACATTTATCAGTGAATATGATACTTTGATCAAAAGTGGATTATAAGTTGACTTAAAGAACAATTGAGATACGTTCTTACAGGCAAGCACGATTTTATTGGACGTACCGAAATTTTTAGGTACTATTTTTTCCATTATGTTCATTTTTTGATAAAATTTTAATCGTTATACTACCTCACTTTCTCTGAATCACGTTTAAGAAGTAATACACACCTGATTTTTATTAGTTGTAAAACTTAACTATATATAGACATTCCTAATAAAAGTTGTGACTAATCATGTTTAGCTATATTGGAAACTAAATTCTGGACTCTTTGTTTCTTGAAGATTTTGGGAGCATCGTACATCTTTTTATTATGGAAGATGGACAATAATGTAATTAATTACATTAACAAAATTTATTCTAATAAAGAATTTTCGTCCATTTAATTATGTTTCTATACTTTAATTTAGTTTCAATGTTTAGATTATTTATTTCTTATTATTATCTCATCTACTACAGTTATATTTTTTTTCATTTCACAAAAAATGTTTATAGGAAAAGAAGGTTCGAAAAAAGAATTTTTTAATTTTGAATACTCCTAATATGATGAAAATATAATATGCAGTAACATAATGTTTAATTTTATACAGTTATATAGAAACAGACAGAACAAATATATATATATACTAAAGTGTATACATTTTTTCTATAACCCTATTTATAAAATATAATTATATAATACATACATACTATGTATTATATGCTTTACCCGCGTGGTGCGTGAGGTTAGTCTATCATATATAATTGATACATACAAATACCAGGAAAAATATATTCATTTATAGCAATCTAAAATATTTATATTTGTGATTGTATGTCAATGGGTTCCGAATACTTTAATCATATGTCAAATGAGTTCTTCTCTTTAAGGTAATGTTTTTTCGATGTTAATACTTTAGTTATACATATTTATGACATTTTTTTTCTTAATTTTAAGTTTATAAGTTGATTACATTATTGATAATTCGATTAATCTATTTATAACTATTACCGACAAGAGCTATATATATATACTCTTGACAATTCGAGTGAATATAATTCACAATTGAGATTATAGCGTTTAACATGTATTATGATATATTTGGATATAATTTTTTTATATAAATATTTGTTTATTTAATGTAATTTTTTTTGTAAAATTTAGATTGCATGTGATTAACATGCTAAAAACAGCGGATACGAAGAAAAATAATAACAATCATATTAATTTTATTTGTAGTTATTCACGACAAATTTTGATGCTTTTATATAAAAATATATTATTACCTTTAGTTATACATGTAAGAATAATATAAATGGTTTGATATTATATTTATGAATTTATTTACTCGCGCAGTGTAGAGAGTGTTTCCACAACAATAAAGAAACAAGTGATCTAAAGTTTGATAGTGGAAATCATCAGAGCGAGATATCCTATTACTGGGCGACAATCGTCATCGTTTCTTTAATCAATTGATCAAGGTAAAGTAAAATTGTGGATCTATCTCTTTGAATTTTCATAATCTTAATTTATAATATTTTTAGTTATATATTGTTTAATTCAGTTATGTCAAAGCAAAAAGTAAGGTGGTGAAGATGATGAGACTAATGTAAAGAATTCATGGAAAATGATGAACATAGTAAGGTTTTTCTGCTATGATATCTTATTGTTAAATGTACACTTAAGACATGGCAAAAAAAAGGCTTGATTTTTTTAAATGTTTTTTTTTTCTTATTGTGCATTTAAACCGCAAGATTGAAAAACATTTTTAAACACTTAAGATATCTCGACTTGTGAACATTTTTAAACCACAAGATTGAAAAACATTTACTCTTTTTTGAGAATTACTTTCGTTAAAGCTTGACAAGCTCATGGAGATATATGCTTATTCTTTATGTTACTAATTAACTACAAATGCTCAATTTTAGAAATTGATATATAACTTGAACATTATCATTTATGCAAGTTTAGAGTCGGTGCAATATAAGATTTTTTTTTTTTCATATTCAACAAATTAAAATAACTCATTTTTTTAGTTTTAATTTTATTTGAAAATTTTCCCGCGCGGTGCGCGGGGATAGTGACTAGTATTATATTAATTCGGCACCGGAAGCCCTCTGACTGACACGTGGACAGTCCACGTAGTCACCGTTTCCTAATTTAATTGGAGTTCTCTAAATTTAGATACATAATATTGATTGATTAAAAATTAAGAAGTATTTTTATCTCCTATTTTGGTCTTTACGCAATTTAAAGAAACAAATTAATTAAAAGTTTCCTTTTAAATAACAAATATTTACAGTTTGGTTCCGGAAGACCACAGGCCGCCACGTAAGCGGTGTATATATATAATTATAATAATATACTATAGACGATTAATGTTACATATATTTAATAAAATAAAACTATATATATGCATGGCGTTAGGGTTATTACCATTAATTAAAATAAAACTAAACGAAAACTTTTGCCGAAAATATACTACATCCTTTTTTTGTAATACAAAATATATACTACACCTAACCTTGGGCTATATATACACATGAATTGTATGGGAAAATTGCAATTGAAAATTCTCTTACCCCAGTTTCCTCATCCCCTATGAGATTCTCTTCCCAAAATAATCACGCAGAACTCAACCATCACATCTTCTTCCTCTCGCTTTGGTTTAATGGTTCTTGATAGAAGCGATAATGTGATTATTAGACGCCAATCAGTGTCATCAATACCTAGACAGCACAGTCGTGGAAATTGACGAGGAGGGCGACAATATATATGTGAAGGCTGGTGGATCATTAATTAATTAATTACATGGACAACGCTGCCGTTGAAGATGTTTCTTAGCCAGGAGAATGTGTTCTTGTGGTGTTTGTATATTATAGATGCCTATCTTCATCTATGATCACTTTCTATGCATGTGTCTTAAGCACTAACTATATGTCTGTAACACTAACAATATGTTTTATATATGTACATACTCGAGATGTTGATATATATTGCGCATGCTTTTGTATTAATAGTGGATAATGATTCAAACCGATGCTACATTGGTTGTTACTAATTTAGCAAGAAGCTTTGATTCTATCTACTATTGTTTTAATAGTTTTATTGTATATATTACTAACTTACCTATTTGAATTATGAATTTTTTTTTGTGGACGACGTACGTTATACATAATTTGATGGCAATAGCTTTTTCCATGCTATGATATTAACAACTTAATTTTAGTCAATCTATATTTCAAGTAGGTACACGTCATTGCCCTTTTAACTAGCTATGAATTTTAACTTGGTGCTTTCATTGGTTATGTGGTTGCAATCGTTATGTGTTTCTGGAGACATGAAAGAATTTTTTTCCCATATCAACTTAATCGGACATGCATCTAACATGAAGGTAAATGTTAATTTCATTTATCTATGCACATTTATTGCTATTCATAAACATATTCTGGTTTTTGTTAATTTTCTATTGTTTTGTTGATAATAGCTTGAACAACTCTTCTATCAACCATACATAAAACGTTGCATTTCAAAATATCTAGAACGTTTTCATAGTTGCTTCAAATAAGTACATATATTTACCCATTTTAATTGCAATGAAATTTAATTAGGTGTTTTTCATTGGTTATGTGACTGCAACAGGTATGTGTGTGTGCATACATGAATTTTTTTTTTTTTTTCACATCAATTTAAGCGGGCATGCATCAACCATATGAAGGTACGTAATTCTTATTTTCATAATAGAAATACACTATTTTAATTTATTCGTCTATGCGTGTTTAATACTATTCATAAACATAATTTGGATTTTATTTATTTTCAATTATTTTATTAGTAATAACTTGAACCTCGCTCATAGTAATCTAAAAATTCTTATAAACATAATGAGTAAATTCTACAATACGGATATTAAGTGTTATCTAAAATTGTCGAGATTGAAAAATTTAAATTGCTTTAGTTTCTCGGATATACCTAAGGAAAATCTATACTAAAAGGAAATTAATATTATTAGTATCTTCTATATTTGAAAGATAAATTCATTATAGGTCATTATACTAAATATTATTATATTTTATACGTTAATTATGCACATAATTAATATATATTATTTCACAAAATATATTTTGTGAATATCAATTTCCTTTAGTTTTTTTTCTCAAATAATATATTTAATAAAAATATTATATATATATATATATGTATAATATTATATTAAATATATTTTTATTGTTGACTATTAGATATTCTGCATTAACTTTAGATATTCTTAATATATATTATTTCACCTCTAGAAAGCCACTCATATATATATATGAAAAATTTCACGACCAACTTCATAAATATAATATATAAATATATATAATATAAAAAATTCACTATGACGAAATACATAATTAAAATATAAAACCCGTGTATATTTTATTTTTTTAGGAAAATTTTAAATATTATATCAATGAAAACATTTAAATTATTTTCATATCTCAAATCCAATTTCAACGGTTTTACTTTATTAAAAAATTAATGCTAAACTCATTTTTTTTAGTTCGATTTTCTTACCCGCGTGGTGCGCGGGATTAGCATCTAGTTATATATAACATAAATAAAAAATTTAAAGATTTCCTTATCGATTAGCATAGCTGGTTTAACAAAAAAAAAAAAAAAAAAAAGCCTATCTATTGTTAGTCAAAGGGTAAAAGATGAATAATCAGAGAAAATGGTTGAGTCATTTAAGTGTCGAATTAAATAGTCTAAACTCACCGAACTAGCATTTTTGTTACTCTTTTATTTTTACTTCATCTCTCTTCTCACTTTACCACTCTACTTTCCCTTTCCAATTCCAGCGTTTATCACTCTACTTTTCCTCCGCTACCTTCGTCTTCTTCCCCCAAAACAAATTAGGGTTTGAACTCTCCATCTTGGTCTCTTCCATCTCTAATACTAAGGTACGGTGACTCTTTCTCTTCCAATTGTTCAATTTTCTCATAACTCTACTCCGAGACACCAATTGGATATGATATTATACCAGAAATCATAAACCCTAGATTAGTAAATTAATTTTGGTGCAAGCTGTGTGATTCTGCTCGAAATTAAGAATACTAGATTATTATATTAGATTTAATTTTGTTTGATTTGATAATGTTATAACTGGATTGAATACAAAGCTATTTGAATTAGTTTGGTGAATTACTGAATTGCAGTAATGTATCAAGAACATTAGCATTGTGTTTATTGTCATATGTTTTGTCTTTTATATTATACTAAATGTGTTGTGTGTATCGTATAGTGGTGTCCACTTCCGATCAACAAGTATAACCATTTGACGTTCTTATACTCTCTGTTAGCTTTATTCTCTGTTAAGTCTTATTCTTTTTTATTGAGTAGCTTTTGTATTTGACTTCTTTTAGTTGCTTAATATATAATAATGTATTGATTTAAAGCTAGTTCTCAAAATTATATAAATTTTTTTGTTCAGTGAATACTAATTATGGAGAGGTATTTCAAAAGGATTAAGGTGGAAACTTCTGATCCTGCATCAACTGCAACTGAAGCTCATTCTTCTCTTGTTATTCAAGATGAGATTTCTCATCCGTCAGCTCCAAATACTAATGAGCATGCTCCATCATCATTAAGACCAATTCCAGCTGTGCCTATTTCAACACAAGCACATAGTCAGCTTGATACTAATATGCTTGAATCTGATCCTGGCTTGAGGAAAAGAATTTCAGAGTATCATATAAGTCAGCAAAATGAAGTGAGAAGAGCATACTTAAAAAGAGGACCTTGTCAACCTCTTAGAAAAGTATTTCCTCTTAGAGAAGTTGGAGGAGCATCGCGACGGTTTAATCCGTCTTGGTATAAGAAATATCCGGATTGGCTGGAATATAGTGAGCATAACAATGCTGTGTATTGCTTATATTGCTACTTGTTTAAGAACGAGACAGGAAAAGCCGCCGGTGGTGATGCATTTGTTAATGGAGGATTTCATAGTTGGAACAAAATGGATCGACTCCAGAGGCATATCGGTTTGGTTCATAGTTCTCATAACAATGCATGGAGAAAGTGTGATGATCTCATGAATATGGATCAATCTCTCCGAACTTATTTCCCGATGTATTCTGAGCAAGAAAAGCGTGATAATCAGACCCTCTTAATCGCTTCAATTGATGTAGTAAGGTTTCTTCTTCATCAAGGATTGGCTTTACACGGGCATGATGAAAGTGAAGATTCAACGAATAGAGGTAATTTCCTTGAACTTTTGACATTGTTGGCCAAATATAATGATGATGTCAATGACGTTTTGAATAATAGTGCTCGACGCAATGATAATCTGATAGCTCCTCCAATACAAAAAGAGATAATCAATGCTTGTGCACTAGAAACAACCAAAGCGATTCTCGAAGATCTTGGGAACGAGTACTTTGCGATATTGGTTGATGATTCAAGTGATGTATCACAAAAGGAGCAAGTTGCTATATGTTTGCGTTATGTTGATAGAAGGGGTAGAGTAATTGAGCGGTTTCTTGGTCTTGTGGATGTCACTAGTACCACTACTTTATCACTTAAAAATTCTATCTTCTCTATGCTTTTGAAGCATTCTTTGAGTCCCTCAAGAATTCGCGGCCAAGGTTATGATGGAGCTATTAACATGAAAGGTGACATCAATGGTCTCAAAACCTTGATAATGAATGAATCTTCTTCTGGATATAACGTGCATTGTTTTGCACATCAACTTCAGTTGACGCTTGTTGCTGTTTCGTCAAAGAATGAAGACTGCGTTTGGCTTTTCCAGCAACTTGCTTATCTTTTGAATGTAATTGGAGATTCTTGCAAGAGAGAAGAAATGCTTGGAGAAAAGCAAGCTGAGGAAGTTGCAAAAGCATTGGAGGTTTGGGAAATTGAAAGTGGAAGGGGTTTGAATCAAGAAGCTGGTCTGAGGAGACCTGGTGAAACTCGATGGGGTTCTCATTACAAGACTCTTTTGAGTTTGGACTCTCTATTTTCTTCTATTTGCAGTGTTCTTCACATTATTGAAGACATTCATTCGGAGACAAAAGCACAAACTGTATTGTACCACTTGATGTCATTTCACTTTATCTTTATCTCTCAGTTGATGCTGGCTATATTTGGGATCACACATGAATTGAATCTTGCATTGCAAAGAAACGAGCAGGACATTGTTAATGCTATGGCATATGTCAGTTTAGCGAAAGAGAAGCTGCAAGAGATGAGAGACAATGGGTGGGAGTCTTTTATGGCTAGAGTCTGTGCTTTTTGTATTAAGCATGAAATCGAACTTGTCAACATGGATGGTACATATGCTCCTTGGGGAAGATCAAAGCGTGGGTTACAAAAGGTTTCAAACTTGCATCACTTTAGAGTTGAAGTATTTCTAAAGGTGATTGATCTACAACTTCAAGAGCTTAACAATCGGTTTAATGAGGTAAACACGGAGTTGCTTCTTTGTATGGCTTGCTTGAGTCCTAAAGATTCATTTGCTAATTTTGATCTGCAACAACTTATAAGACTTGCTGAATTTTATCCTAATGAGTTCTCAAGTATTGAATTGTTGGCTCTTACATTTCAACTTGAAAATTTCATTAGTGATATGCGGAGGGATTGCAGATTTCATGGACTAAACGATCTTGGTCAACTCTCAATGAAACTTGTTGAGACAGGAAAACATATTTCATTTGATCAAGTGTACCTACTTTTGAAGCTAGTTTTGACTCTTCCAGTGGCAACGGCAAGCGTTGAAAGAACATTTTCAGTTATGAATTTCATGGAGAATGGGTTGCAGAATAGTATGGAAGAGGATCTCCTTAATGATTGTTGTGTTACTTTCATAGAGTCAGAGATATCGTCAAAGGTTTCTACTGATGCTATCGTAGATCGGCTTCAAAATATGAAAAAATTTCGAGGACAGTTGTAAATTTTAATATGTTGTTTTGTTGTGAAACAGTAATACGTTGATATATATGCTACTTAATTTTATATATGTAGTATGGCTTAGTAATACATTGATGACTTTGGTTTGTATTTTTGTACATCGGCTTTCTTATTTTTCTATTACTTTCGGAATGTGTATACACTACCCGATTTTGTGAGTACTTAAGGTTAAGGTATATAGATATGGAGCTACACAACTAAAATATTTCATGTAGAATAGATATGTGTTAAAGGGGCAAAGCTACCAAGTCACCATTTTTCCTCTATATTATATATATAAGTTATAGAATCCAATAATTGATATGAAAAAGCAGGTGCCATTCTATTATTCCCAAAACCCAGAAGAATACAGTGCCTCAGCACAAAACTGACAGATACAACACTACATTCTTAAGAATAACTTGCCAAGCAAGAAATGATTCATTAAAGCCCGATATAACATTACATTCTTAAGAATAACTTGCCAGGCAAGAAATTAGTCATTAAAGCCCGATATAACACTACATCCTTAAGAATAACTTGCCAGACAAGAAATGAGTCATTAAAGCGGTCGCCTCATACCCGAAGCTTCTTACTAGATTTTGCATTATCATCATCGAAATGGTCATCTTCACCACCACCACCATCACCCTCGCCTTTCTCCATTTTCTTCCGGGCAAGGATCTTGTTGATCTTGTGGAGCTCATTGTTGATCTTCTGGTCCTTATTCTGCTTCCTTGTCTTTCTACCATCTTGCATTTTTATTCCAAATTGGTATGCTGCCTTGGGCATTGCTTCCTTCTGTTCATTGTATGTCGCCCATTCCTCTTCCGTCTCAAAATCCCATCTATGGAGACGACCCTTTGCCTTTGTTAGAAATAGAGATATTATTGCTATCATTAAAGATAAGGATCTACACTATATATATAAGTCTCTGCTCAACCCTAGAGGTGTCGAGGAATAAGAGCTCTCTAAATTGTAAGTTGGTATCAGAGCGAGATTCTAGGCCACTCAAACCCTAGTTTCTCAGTTTTGCTTATTGCCGTCACACCAAATTTATCTCCAAGTTTCAGACAGACCCATTCAGATTTAGGGTTTGTATTTCGAAATTGGCATCAATAATCATCTCAGAAGCAGCCGGTCATCGCTTCTGTTAATCCACTGCCGGAGCTGTTAATCACGCTCTGGCCGCCCGGCGCTGTTCATCAACCAGACTTAGATTCCTATCTCTTGAGAACTCAAGGACAAGGAGGTACGAGCCTATAGAACAGATCTATAGCCTATTCCAGTACGTTTCGCCGTATTCCGCCTCACGCGCCGCTGCTGCCCATATCCCATCACAAGCTACAGCAAGGAATTCATCTTCAGAGAGCTCAGCGGTTTAAACTTCCATTGACTCGGCCAACTTGAATGAACCGACCAGCATTCAGAATTCCCTCTCTCTCAACATCAAGTCCTGACTTGTGATCTTTAGACAAATTAAATGCAGGGAGCACAACTTCAAGCATCCACAACTACTAGTTCTACCGCTTGCATCTCTCAGTCTGGTAATAATCAAAATCTATGGATTATTGATTCAGGTGCTTCAGACCACATAACGGGTAACCTTTCCTCTTTTGACTCTATATCTCCATTAAACTCTAGTCATCAAATTACTCTTGCAAATGGCTCTAGAGTTGCTCCCAAGGGAATTGGTAAAGTCTCACCAATGTCTTCTCTATCCTTGGAGTCTGTTTTATACATCCCTGGTTGCCCTTTCAACCTCATCTCTGTCAGCAAACTGGTACGTTCATTCAATTGTTCAATAACATTCAGTAAAGACTCACTTGTTATACGTGAACTTAGTACCGGAAGAACAATTGCGGTGGGATATGAATCAGGAGGACTTTACTACCTTAAGTCATCCTCAATTATTTGTGCTGCAGAGTCTCCAAACCTTCTTCACGATCGTCTTGGTCATCCCAGTTTGTCCAAACTTCAGCAAATGGTTCCCAAACTGGATAAGCTCAAAACACTACAATGTGAATCATGTCAACTCGGGAAACATATTCGATCTAGCTTCGGAAGTCATGGTGAAACTAGGGTCAATTCTCCTTTTTCTGTTATACATTCTGATATTTGGGGTCCTAGTCGTGTACCTACCCATACTGGGTATAAGTACTTCGTCACTTTCATTGATGAATTCTCCCGCTGCACTTGGATATATTTAATGAAAGAACGTTCCGAGCTATTTCCTATATTCCAGTCCTTTTTTGCTGAAATTCAGACACAGTTTGGTAAAAAAGTCAAAATTCTTCGCAGTGATAATGCAAGAGAATATTTCTCGGGAACGTTTTCATCATTTCTGAGTCAACATGGAATTCTACATCAGTCCACATGTCCTCATACACCGCAACAAAATGGTATTGCCGAACGAAAAAACAGGCATCTGATTGATACTGCACGCACATTATTGCTCCATAAAAATGTGCCAGTCCGTTATTGGGGTGATGCTGTTTTAACAGCTTGTCATTTGATAAACAGAATGCCTTCGTCTTCCCTTGGTAATAAAGTTCCATACTCTATTATGTTTCCCAAGGAACCATTATTTCATGTGAACCCCCGTGTATTTGGCTCTACCTGCTATGTTCATGATCTTTCTCCAGGACTTGACAAACTTGCTGCACGTGCCATCAAGTGCGTTTTTTTAGGATATTCCAGGTTGCAGAAAGGATATCGTTGTTATTCTCCGATCAAGAACCGATACTATATGTCCGCGGATGTCACATTCTTTGAAGACACGCCATATTTCTCTCTTTCCATAGCTGAGTCATCATCTACACTGGATGTGTTATCACTTCCTATCATGAGTACACCATCATTTCCGATACAAACTCCATCTCCGATTGTGTCAGAAATGCGTCCCTCTCCTCCACTTGTGTCAGAGGCTCCACAATCTCCTTCCGTTGTGATAGAAGTTCCATCTTCATCGGTTGATCCACCGCCTCTTCTTCAATATCAACGTCGACAGAGACAGTCTACTGCAATAGAGACCTCTACAGTTCCTACTCCATCTCGAGTATCTGAACCGACTACAGACCAGCCTGACTCATCCGAAGAGTTGCCCATTGCCCTTCGAAAGGGAAGTAGATCCACTCGTAACACTCATCCTATTTATAACTTTTTGAGTTTTCATCGGCTTTCTCCATCCCACTTTGCTTTTGTTTCATCATTATCTTCCGTTACTATTCCCAAAACTGTTCGTGAGGCGCTTGCTCATCCCGGATGGAAGCAAGCCATGATTGACGAGATGCAGGCATTGGAGCAAAGTGGTACATGGGATTTGGTCCGATTGCCGCCGGAAAAGAAAACTGTTGGTTGTAGATGGGTGTTTGCTATCAAAGTTGGAGCTGATGGTCAAATTGACCGCCTTAAAGCACGTCTTGTGGCCAAAGGCTATACTCAAGTTTATGGTCTAGATTATGGGGATACGTTTTCTCCCGTAGCAAAGATTCCTTCTGTACGGTTACTTCTCTCTATTGCAGCTATCCAGCATTGGCCGTTGCATCAGTTAGATATTAAAAACGCATTCCTTCATGGAGAGCTTGAAGAAGAGATTTATATGGAGCAACCACCTGGATTTGTTGCTCAGGGGGAGTCAGGACTTGTTTGTAAGCTGCATCGCTCTTTATATGGACTCAAGCAATCACCACGGGCCTGGTTTGGAAAATTCAGCTCTGTTATTCAGAAATTTGGGATGAGTCGGAGTGAAACTGACCATTCTGTCTTCTACTCGCACTCTTCCTCTGGTCTCTGCGTGTATCTAATCGTCTATGTCGATGACATTATTATTACTGGGAGCGATCATGAGAAGATTAAACAGCTGAAGACGCACTTATTCAGTCACTTCCAGACCAAAGATTTAGGGAGTCTTAAATATTTCATTGGAATTGAAGTTGCTCAATCAACGAATGATATTTGCATTTCTCAAAGGAAGTATGCACTAGATATTCTTGAAGAAACGGGCATGTTGGATTGTAGACCTGTTGATAGTCCCATGGATCCGAATAGTAAACTACTTCCGAATCAGGGAGAGTTATTTGATAACCCTGAAAGATATAGAAGATTGGTGGGCAAATTGGTCTATCTCACTATCACTAGACCAGACATCTCGTTTGCAGTAGGGGTGGTCAGCCAATTCATGCAATCTCCATGTGTTGAACACTGGCAAGCGGTGATGCGAATACTTCGATATGTCAAGAAGGCTCCAGGTCAAGGGTTGATATATAAAGATAAAGGAAACACTGAAGTGGTGGCTTACACTGATGCTGATTGGGCAGGTTGTCCAGTAGACAGAAGGTCTACGTCTGGTTATTGTGTCTTTCTCGGAGGAAATCTAATATCGTGGAAAAGTAAGAAACAGAACGTTGTTGCTCGTTCTAGTGCTGAAGCAGAGTATAGGGCCATGGCAGTTGGTACGTGTGAGCTTCTTTGGGTCAAACAACTTCTTCAAGAGTTGAGGATTGGAGATAATAAACCAATGAAACTTTATTTTGACAACCAAGCAGCTCTACACATAGCCTCAAATCCAGTCTTCCATGAGAGAACCAAACATATAGAAGTCGACTGCCACTTTATCCGCGAGAAGATCGTCTCCAAGATAATTGCCACCGAATCTGTTAGTTCTAGTAATCAACTAGCTGATATTCTCACTAAAGCCCTTGGTGGCTCTCGGAGTCAGTATATTTGTAGCAAGCTTGGTACACATGATATGTATGCTCCAGCTTGAGGGGGAGTGTTAGAAATAGAGATATTATTGCTATCATTAAAGATAAGGATCTACACTATATATATAAGTCTCTGCTCAACCCTAGAGGTGTCGAGGAATAAGAGCTCTCTAAATTGTAAGTGCCTTAAACAAACAAAAAAAAACATTTTTTTGTTTTAGAAACTCAACATCAAAGCCCATTTTCCACAATAGATCTCCTTATGCACTAATCAAGAACCACATATACATTTCCCATCTAAGGTTAACACTAAACAGAAAAATGAACAAGCTAGCAGTTGTACTTCAATATTAGTTCAGTGTAAAAAGTCACCAAAAGATGTTCAGCTAGCAAGCAGAGCATTAACCGTGAGTTCAGCTATCAATTTAGTATGTAACCCGAATAGAATTGCTATGAAGTGTGAAAAAAAAGTAGGTAAAATGAAAAGTAGAAAAAGTTATTTACTCGTCCACCCATGTCCATTTTGGATAGATCCTCTTCATCATCACTATCCACAACCTCCCGATTATACTCCTGATACCCAGGATAGCACTCTGAATAACTCTCAGATATAAAGTTTGGATCTTTCTCCCGAGCATCCTTCTCCCTCAGCTGCTGAAGCCTCTCATCATCCCGCTTGAATACAGATCCCAAACCTCTATCCTTCTCCTCTTGAGTCATAATGTTTGGATCTTGCAAGCCATCTGCTTGAATATCGTACCCGATCATATCTGTCTGCGGGTACTGCTCTTGGTAAGCAAGTTGTTCACTGTATTGGTATTCCTGCCATTCTGGGTAAGCAGCATAAGCCTGTGCTGCTTGTGGTTGCATTACATCATAATTGTTCTGCAATCACAAAAAAGTTTTTTTTTTAACAGTTAGACGAAATCTAGTGGTTTGGGATTATTAACAGCTTCTGATTTGATATGGGTGTCGTTTACTTACAACAGCCTCCCATTCTTGAGGAGCAGAAGGTGGAACTGGGCCATAAGCAGGTTCGTCAAAGTAGGAAACTTTTTCCTTGTTTCTAGGAGATTCTTCCATGTCCTCTGAAAGTGGGCTTTGGCTGAGATCTTTACCTGGAACGACGTAGTCAACTCCCTCGCCCACAAATATGTCATCATCATCTGTTCTAGGAACAGCAGGAGCTTGCTTCTCCACATGGAGAATTCTGGGAGGCAGTGGAGGTGGAGGAGGCAGCATTTGTGTTTCAACTGTTTTCCTCGATACCACTTTCTCAGACTGTGATTTCTTATCGTTTTCATATCCATTTGTAACAATGGATATCTTTCCTGTACTTAAAGTTAGCAAGAGCCAAGTTATATGCTTGAGAAAGTAAAGTGATCAACCATGCATGGAAATTCAATTTTAAATGTGACTCAAAAAATGAAATCAGCTACCTTTGCCATCCTTATCCTTCTTTTTCTTCTTAAGGACCTTTCCTGAAGATCCAAGACGAAGATATTGCAGAATTTTAGAAATGCGATCCAGGACTGGTCCATCAACACCAACGGACACCATTTCCTGAAGTATTTATAGAAAAGAATTCGGTTAACTATAACATAACTGAAGAAGCTGGTCAAGCTAACGATTTGAAACGAAGAACAACCTCTGGCACTGGACAATCAGCTTTACTCCGGTGCAATGTAGTCGGGATATCATTCGAGTATCCACCTTCCTACAGAAATATCATGGACTGGGAATCAAGCTTTCATCAATTATACAGTAACAGATAGGTCCATGCACAAATAAAAAGAGTTGTGCTAGCCTTTCAGTTTAATTATATAAACGGTTTTTACATTGAAGACTTATGCGAGTCAATTTTAACTAGAGCTTTGCTTAAATCCACTCACCAATGCTACCATCTCAAACAGTACAATCAAGAGACCTGCCTCTTATAATCTGATCTATTTCTTACCACTGTCTCTCAGATGATCTAATCTTCTCTCGGATAATCTAATCTTAACAATTAGTTGTATTCAGTCAAAAAAGCTAATTTACACACAAAAAGAAATTTGCAACTTAGCAGAACTTAAGCATGACCATTAATAGCTGAATCAGAAATAGTAGACAAGAATTTCGCGCAATCCTTACCATGTTAAAAATAAATGACATTAGACCGGGAAGGAACATGTCATTTGTCTTCAGATAAGTCTGGGGCTTCACAATCCATTGATAGACTGACTAAAGAGACAAGTAAAAGGCACTTATAAGTATCCACTTATAGTAAAGCAAAATACAACTGAAGCCAAATCGTGCGTTACCTACCTTTGCGGCTGCAGTACGGAAAGAAAGCTGATGGTCTTCTTTAGAATCCCTACCAGAAAAGAGAGAAAAGCGAATGTGTTGGTGCACAATACCAGCAATTACAATTGTACAATACCAAAGCATTATCAAGACAAAATTAAAGTCCACAAGACCTTATCAATAACAAATTAAAGTCACAAGACCAAATTAAAGTTCACAAACCTTGATCTATTGTCGGGATCATCAGGCTTCTTGACAATCTCACTCCTTATCTTGTTAAGCAACGCATAATCCAAACCTTTCACCAAGTGAGTGTGCTCAACATCACCTGCAAATGATAAATTTGAATAATTTAAGAACAAAAAGTGAGCTCCACACACCAGAACAACATTCATCGACATAAATGCCAAAAACATACAATCCAGCTCTAACCTCCAAGGTACTTGCTCTTTTCAATGGATAGCTTATGAGCATCAGCTGCTGACCTGCAATCATGGCAATGAAGATCGTGATTCATTTCAATTGTGACCAATACTGAGGTGCAGAAGTTGGATACATCAAATTCAAATCATCAAAAGAGCCTCACTGAAGATCAACAGCGCCAGGCGGAGCAACGGCATGAAATGCGCCCAATTCAGTCGGCTCATAGTCAGGATTTTGATCTTCTCTGCGCTCCTTTGCACGATCTCTATACTTTGGAAGCTCCGGCTCCTCTGGCTTCTCCTCCCTGTATCATAAAAGCATAGTTCAAGTACTGTTTAACGTTTTGGAAGCATCGTGTTCATCGGAGGAGGAAAAAGAGATTGCGACGAAACTCACTTCCGGTGGGCGATTTTCTCCTTGTAATTTTTCTTCTTCGACGACATGATTAATACTGAGAAAGCAAGAATGAGAACTTGAGAGATTTGAAAAGCTAGGGTTTTTAATGGTCCGATGATGAAGATTTGCAGAATAAAGGCGGAGAAACCGGGAACTTGGATGGAATTTACAGAAATATCCTCGCTTCCCAAAACCCGACCGAAAAAACTATCCGAGACCGTCCTAGCTTGAGAAGGACTGCCTATGTATTGATACCAAATGTCAATGACAATTACGGTAAAAGATTATAATAAAATTGGTATCTGAGATAAAACTTCAAGATGAATTGGTACCCGAGACGATACTGTACCATTCGAAATACCGATAATTTGTTTCTTTTGTAATCGGCTAATGCAAATAGTGTAAATTAGAAATTGGGGAAAAATAAACAAAAATCAGCAACTAGTATAATTGGCTAACACTTGCATTCCATATAGGGCACGTGTAGAACCTTCATTGAAACTTTTTTCAAGTGCCAGAGGTTTTCACCGCAGCAATCAATTCACAATCGCATTTTCTTTGACTAGGTGTGTCCATCGAACTACTTGAAGCAATTTAGAAGATATCAATTTGAACCGGGTCAACGAAAACCGCAGCTAGTGGTGGAGAGAGTTCAGTAAAATTGAACCTGCAAAACCCTAATTAGAATGAGGAAGAAGAATTTCAGGTCCGTCAATTTTTAAAATTTCGGCTAAAACTGGTCACATGTATCTTTTCCATCTAAAACTAACAAAAATACTAATAGTGCAACACCTGAATTACCTCAAATACCCATTCGTCATGTAGTGTTATCCAGGTACCAAATTAGCTATAATCCCTCTTGAATATGCATAATTAATTCACGTATAATATAATCTTTATTTACACTAAATCAACTAATATATGTAAAGTAGTGTTTCATAAATATTTTTGTTTCATAATTTTCCAATAAGTGTAATTTGTCAATCTATATAATAATGAATATGATTTATCAATCACTATCAGTCAGTTCGAGAACGTGGCAATGATTAATTAGTTAATGTAATTAAACAACTCATCATTAGTGAGAGGATTGAAGTACTAATTAATGCTTAGAGTGAAAGGAAGACTATATAATATACATTAATACCCACTGATTTTCATTCATGGTATATAACCTTTGCAATTATTTGTTATTGAGATAATAAATAATAATAATACATATAGTCTAAGATTCTACGTGCGTTCCATCAGTGCATGGGTTTCTTATAATATTCATGAAGCCAAAAATCAATACTTACAATATATGATATATATAGATAAGATGAATGCCATACGTACCCATGCACATGCAGTTCACCAAACCTTAACCAATCATGTAGAGAAGATTGGATTGCTCAAGATTTCTTACATACCAAGTCAACTGACCATATGCACTTGACTTCTTACCAAAGATTTTTTACTTATTACCTTACACCTCATTTACAACAACCCCCACCCTCCCTAATGCTATAGTAGTGTGACAATTTTCACAGGTCACAATAGCACGACATGAATAGTGGCAGATTTAAAAATCTAATTATGTGAGTTCCTATCTATTGTATATACTTTTTTTTATAAAAAAAAAAAAAAATGTCAATTCGGGTCGGTTTGGGGGAAATTGTATTTTTGTGAACGGTAATAATTTTGATAAATAAAATGATAAGTAATTATATCATGAGAATATGATCTGTTGTTATAACACTTAAAATATAATAGTTTGAAATAAAATGATAAGAACTTGCACCATAATATGAAAATATGAGTTGGTGGTATAACATATAATTAAGTAAATGATGTCAATATTTGTAATTTTGCACGGGAAGGGTAGAAAAAATAACCTTGCAATATTCAAACTATTTGGAATTCAGTTACAGATGCAAAATCGAAATCGAATAATTATGGGTAAGAGAAAATCGAACATGGATGTTTTAGACATAAAGAACAAATAAAATTACTAAATAAAAGATTACTTTTGAATTTCATATTTTATTTGAGATATGATAAAATGTTTTTTTTGCCAATTTGGCAATAATATATGGTAAATGGAAATAATGATTTATCCTAGTAATAAAAGTAAAATGACTTATTATAAAAGATGAATAATAATGCCTTTAAGGTGAAAAAGAAATGTGTGAAAAGATAAATTGTTTAGGCCAGCAAGAAATGAACTTATTGGGACTTCAAGTAAAAAGTAGACTAGTCAGTAAAACTACAAGGCTTTATTGGCATGCTATGTTCTTTTTTTTTTGGTCTTAAAGCATGCTATGTTCGGATAATTAAATATGTATGTGGTGAGTTCCTAACAAATATTAGTAAGTATACACATACACAAAAAAAAAAAAAAACACTAATCCAACTGGGGTCCTACACTGAATCCGCCCCATAGCCCCAATTGGCCTACACTGAATTCGCCATTGTACTTGGCATGAAAAGACCGTATTTGTTTATGTATACGGCAAAACGATAACACGAGCACAATTAACTTGATATAATTTTCGTGTTGTGTTCGTATTTAAATATCGTAACGTGATACACGATAAAATTATGATATTACGTCTAATTATTACTGAGTACTGATTTGAACAAATCTTATTTAATTAATAACTTTAAAACTCTAATTTGTTATTTACACTACTAGAAACAGAGTTTTAGATGACTTTTCATTAACGAAGCTTGCTTAGCGTCGCAAACATCTTCACAATAATCAAATTTGTTCAAAATTGGCGACGCTTCGTTGTAGCGTCGTTTCTTCTTGTATTATTTTGACGCTTTTTAAAGTGTCGTTAAGTTTTGATTTAGGTAACAAGATTTTCAAGAAACTAATATTGTAACGACGCTTAGTTATGTTGCCACTAGCAAGAAAAAACGTCACTTCTTTTAAGAGTTTAACGACGCTACTCCAAAGCCTCGCAGAGTTTATTACGACGGTGATCAGAAACGACACATCGATTTGCGCCGCTACAAGCGTCGCTAGCTTCATAGCGACACAATTTAGCATCGCAACAAGGTAATTCTAATGTCGCAACAATCCATTTTTCTTGTAATGTTAATTTTTAGAGTTTGTCAAATATATATTACGAACCTACAAATACTGACATAATAATTATTAGTTTTTTTTTACTATATGTAGTTCATTATTTTGATTTTTACTTATATATATAGATATACAACTGAATAACTTAATACAATACAATAGCACGACACGAATACACACGGTTTGTTGATGGTAGACAATTTGACAAAATATTAGGTGAAGTATTTTCTTAACAATTTGTTAGCTCAGTTTTGTTAGTGGAGAAGTTACAAGCTATGACAAATATTAGGGGTGAGCTCGGGCCGGGACGGGCGGGCTTTTACCTGAGCCCGAGATTTTCGGGACACTAATTTTTAGCCCGAGCCCGAAAATGAAGAAAATGGCCCGCCCGAGCCGGGACTTCGGGACTCGGGCTCGGGCTAGCCCGAATTTTAACAAAAAATCTGAAAAAAAAAAAAAAAATTCGAATATGGAGGAAGATGGTTAGATACTAACTATAGTTAGTGGGGAATATATATAATTATATATATTTATATAGTATTAAAAAAAATTCGGGACGGGCTCGGGCTTTTCGGGATTTTGGCAAAAAAGCCCGAGCCCGAATTGAAAATAAAAGTCCCGCCCGCTCGGGCTCGGGTCTATTCGGGACCGGGTTTTTCGGGACGGGCTCGGGACGGGTTTTTCGGGCTTTCGGGTTTTCCTGCTCAGCCCTAACAAATATTATATTTAATTTAGATAAATTTGATTACATGGATGGTACATATAGTAAATAAATCAGAAAAATAGACTTAAATTGACATCCACGTAGTTATTAATAAGTAATTAAATAGACGAAATTAAACTTTCTTTAATTACATGTCTTCCATATAACCAATTTCATTCAAATTAGATATGATATTTGGCATAGCTAATAATTTGTTCAAAAATAAATATAAACTAGCAAATTATAAAGGAAACAAAAATTTAAATTTGATACTTAACCCTAGTTATAAATGTTATATACTTACTTTAAAGTTTAAACATATATTATTGTTTGGTTAGTTGGATTAGATATATACAGGTGGAGATAAGATCCGATAGTTAAAACTAGCAAATAGAGAAAGTTAACTTGGATTTCAATATTGGACTTCTGTGAGTGCCATTATATATAGTATAGTATATATATAGTATAGTATATATATAGTATAGTAATACACAATAATGTCATGTTGTATACCCCAGAGTTTCAAATACCACTTATCAAGCCCCCAGAAATTAATTAACCATTTTCATGATAAAAAATAATAATAATTAATAATGTAAAGAATAAAACCCACTCAGCCAATTGACTTCTTGCTCACCCCCCATACCCCCGTTATATAATATAGGGGTGACAATTTCTGACACGATACGAATTCACGAGCTGTATTTAAGCTGTTTTTTTATATCTTTGATACGACACGACACGGTCCGTGTCTAAACAACTCTGACACGAATATACACGACTATAAGCATGTCCGTGTAGCTCAGAGCTGCATGTCCACGATTAAGACACGAATAGACACGATTTCACGACTAAACACGAATAGACACGGATATTTAAAATTTAATATTTACATATATACCTCATCATTTTCAATATTGCAACTAAACCTTAAATTAATATATATTTTAGGGATGACCAAAAAACTGATCCGACCAGACCGTTTAGAACTGGTACATTTCGGACCCGTTCAAACAAACAAGGTTTTCAAGTGAAGAACCTAACCGAGAACCGTTAGTATACTTCTTTGAAACCGGTCTTGAACTGGACCGAACTGGTTTTGGACTGGACCAGAATGGTTTTGGATTGGTTTTTTTTAAGTTTACTGTAAGTTTATATATAAAATTTGGAAGAACTTGTTTGGATCGAACCTGACTATTTTTAACATAATAGTCTAGAACCGGTCCCGAACCTGGCCATTTTTTTCTCTCTTATATCTTAACCAATACAACATTTGGATCGGACAGGACTTGACTGAAACTGTTTAAACTCCGATCCAGGTCAGATCTGGTCCGGTCCGGATCTGTTCCATGCCCATCCCTAATATATTTACATTATTACCCATATTCACTGCACCACGGACCCGCAACGTTTATACTAATTAAAAATAAAATAATGATGAATTTATTTATCAAAAAGTGATGTTGGTTCATTATGGATCATTCGTAATATTTGTAAAAAAAAACGGTCCAAATGCGTAATATTTGCATTATTGATTTTCTTGAGATATCACTTATCATGTCACACGCATGTCACACGGACAAGACACGATAATTTGGTAACACGATACGACACAAAAATAGGATGAACACTGATGGATATACGCCCAATTTGAACCCGTTGACTTCCAAACCGTTGTATTTTTATCGTCCCATTAACGTTTGTAAATCGAAACTTCAATCCGAACACTTCACGAGAACATCAACGGCTCGGACGGGGCCGAAGCGCCCGTCCGGCCAAGGAAAACTCACCTAGGTGAGGTTGGGTGGCCACACCCGACCTCCCCTAGGAGAGATCGGGTCAGCCAACCCGATCTCTCCTAGGGGAGATCGGGTGGACCAACCCGATCTCTCCTAGGAGAGATCGGGTCGGCCAACCCGATCTCTCCTAGGAGGGATGGGGTTGGCCAACCCCATCCCCCCTAGGGGGGGTTGGGTGCCCTCACCCAACCCCTACCCTTGGGGGTCGGATTTCTCCCCCCCCCCCAAGGGCCCCTGCGCCATTTTCGGACACCCACACCCGGTTCACGTCGCCTACCTTCTCCGTATCCTAAGGTCTTAATTGTACACTTAAAGGTTAATTAATTGTGTTTAAAGGTTAACGATGTCATTAAGCCACCTTAATGACACCGTTGCCTATAAATACCCCACCTTCACAACTCATTTGATCATCTTGGCAATTTGGATTATTTTGCTCTGACATCTCTCTAGTTTATCTCTCTAAGAAGAATACTGACTTAGGCATCGGAGAGGGTTCACCAGGCACCACCCCCTCCGTGTCTGGTACTGCCCCTTCTGCAGGGTAGAAGGAGAGAAGAGGCAAAGGAAGGAAGGAAGGAAGGAAGAAGATAGGCTAAGACAGGGCAACTCAGAAATACCGGATCACACACATCCTCAGTAAGGAGCGAGATCAAAACCGACCACCCGTTGACCTAGATCTCACAACCTAACAAACACGTTTTGACACGTATGTCACTAACGACACGACATGAATAGACACGACACGATCTAATTACCACCCCTAATATAATAATAATAATAATAATAATAATAATAATAATAATAATAATAATAATAATAATAATAATAATAATGCCATGTGATGTAGGATGAGAAAATATTACCGAAATTAGTTGCGAAAGCCGAAGTGAGTTTTTCCCTCCACGTCAGCTCTGTCTTTTTTCGTTTTGTATCACACTCCTTTAATTTGTTTTAAATTTTTATTCGTCGGATGATGAAATATTGTAATTTCTTTATAAATATCGCCTGCGTGTGTAGAGTTTTCTAAATTAAAGGACTCATGTTGAATAAAAGAGAATTGTTAATATTTAAAATTGTAAAGAGATTCTATTAAAAAATTAATATGAATATAGTGCGATTGCCTACGTACATGTCGGTGGCGTTATGCCGCAGTTCTCTCTATTTTTATTTTTGGATTTTGGTGAAGCAAAAGTGACACTTGGGGGCCATGCAAATCGATGGATTATGGATATGCTTATTATTTGGTGAGTATATTCATTCATTCACTAAATAAAATAGATGAATGATCATATTAAGTGTTATATATCGGGTCTTTTTACTATACTCCATTATTATCATACTTATGATACACTTTTTTTTAATATATCTTTATATTGTTCTAAAGGTAAACTTTATATATAGAGAATTTGATATGTTTAATAGCATAATACAAATATTAGATGTAATTAAAAAAATTCATAATTTTTCATATTTTTAAAATTTTACGTATGTTGCAATTAAGTTTACCCTAAATTCTAATAGTAAAAAAAAGTAAACACATAGTGTTTCACAAAAATGGTAGAAAATATCAACATCTTCTCTCGTAAATCATATTATTTTAAATTTTAGGAACTAAATTGGTCGTAAGCTAAATATGATTTCCATTTTGAATTGTAGAGAATAAATACAAATCATTATTTGATATACTGTAATGTATAGAAAAGTGTCAACATTTATTTATTAATTAATCTTGACTTTTGGAAAAAAAAATTAATCTTGACCAAATTTAGGATACTACTTTTGTAGCGAAAGAGAGAGAAATAAAGGAAGAATAAGAAGTTTTTTTTTAATATAAACAAAAAAAGGAATAGGCTAGTAGTAGCAACCCTAGGCCTATCCCGCTACGTAATGTCCGAACTTTCGTGAGTCAAACCACATGGGAGTAAGCGCTCTCAACTACTAAACCACAACTGCGGGTGGTAGAATAAGAAGTTGGTACGTGAAAATAGAATTTATATTCTAGTTTCTCACATCAATATAAAATAGAATTTATACTTATACAATCAAAAAAAGAAAAAGAACCCCACTTGTACATTGTACAGTGTGTCTTGAATAATTTCTTGGTTATTATTGGTTCAAGACCCACAGGCTATAACTTCAGATTCCAAGAGAACCAATCACAGTCACACACGTGTCAAAGCGCTGAGATTCTTCCCCAAGCGTAAAACACCCAAAGACATCGAAATGTCATTATGTTAATGGATGGATGAAAATATATGTTAGGATATTCTTGTGATCCGATTTAACTTTTCCTTTTTGTTGCTAATAATAAGTTGAGAATATTATCTTTTAGGAGCCTCAATTATCCTATACATGGTTTTTAGGACTCTCAATTTTTTGTTTTTAAGATTTAGAAGTTTTAAGTTTGAAAAATATTATTTATCAGTTAGATATGATTTAAATTCACCTAGTTAGATGCTCGTTTTTTTTTTTTCCCATATGGTCTGGGAGATTATTTATATCATGAGTTTGGATCAGAGCAGAGCACCATTACCCAATCAATTAAATCATGTCCGATTTAGAGTTTTGATTATTTAGAATGAGCCATGTAGCTCACCCAGGTCCAAAGTTATCTTAAACACGATCTTCTAGACAATGTAAACATATATGACATATACTCAAGTCAATACAAATATGAAAGTTTTAATCTTTATAGGGAAAAGAATTTATTTAGTGTCTTAGGTTTACCTCATGTTTCAGATTGGTGTCTGACGCGTAATTATACTGTCCCAAGTTTGAATAGTATTGCTATTTGGTGTCTCCGTCAAATTTTGACGTTATATTTAACAGAATTCGGTCATGTGACCAGCGCATGACCAAATAAAATTGAATATTCCCAAATTACCCCTAAACCCTAAATCAGGTCAGTTGCTCCACCGCCGAAACTCTAAATCGGCTGGAATCCTAAGTCGGCCGGAATCCTAAATTGGCCGGAATCGGCTGTAACCCTAAATCAGGTCAGCTGCTCTTCACCGCCGGAATCGATTGGAATCGGGCTGTAGTCGGCTATAATCGGCTGGAATCGGGCCGGAATCATCTCGTTTGGAGGTAGGTGGCCGGAATTGGAGGTGGATGGGTCGGAATCGGAGGTGGGTGGCCGTAATCGGAGGTGGGTGGTCGTAATCAGAGGTGGGTGGCCGAAATCGGATTTAGGGGCAGTATGGTCTTTTCATCTAAGTCTATTAAACTTAACACCTAAATTTTAACAGAAAACCAAATTGCAACACTATTCAAACTTGGGACAGTCCATATCAACACTTTAATCCTGATACACCAAACTGACACATGAGTTAAACCTAAGACACTAAATAGGTTCTTTTCCATCTTTATATAACACTTTCGGACCGAAATAGAGAGAACGCCGAAATAGGTGTGTTTAATGGCGTGGGATATAAGCTAATGTTCCTTTTGCAAGAGAACGTGTATTCTTTCCCAACATCAAATGAGAAGTACTATTCGCCTTTTATTCTATTTTTATTTCTTGCCCAATAAGTATATTATATTGCTTTCATATTTGAACGAAAATATTTCACAAAATGTCGTTTCGTGTAAGGTAGGGTCGCCGGATCTGGACGAGCATAATTAGAGTTTGACCCAGACATGGGTCGGACTATGACTAAATGTCATAAGATTTAATTGATCCTAGAGTTAAATTGATCTAATTATGGTTCGACACATGACTGGATTGAATTATGGTTAGAGTCGCTCATATCCGGTGATCTTAGCCAGGGTCTGACCTAGTTATGTGGCGGATCTGACTAGGTTAATTTAGATTAGGGTGCGGATGAAAATATTTAGGACTAAACTGTAACAATAAAAATTAGGGTAATAGATTTGAGAACTAAACTGAACAAAATTAGAATTCGAAGTTACTCATGTGCAAGTCATGTGACTATTTAACGATCAATATTGACAGTCAATTAACGAATGCACCAAAAGTGTACAAGATGCAAATATATTGCAATAAAGTATAAAAAAAATGTTGAATCAAAAATCAAAATTAGTCAAATATGATGTACGTATTAATCATTTTATATATGTTCGAGAGAGTCGCCCTTAAACAAATAAGTTAAATATGGAACCTCGTAGGTACCAAATAATCAGATGGGACCGGTTTTACATTATAAGTCATGATTATTCTATTATTACAAACACAAGAATAATAAGATTTTATATGAATGCATTAGGTAATCGGAAACGGTCTAAGCCACGTGTTTCTCTCCCAATATTATGTTTTTATTTAGGAAAATGATTAGCATTTCGAATTTGGAAGTATGAGAAATTTCGAATGTGAGAAGGATAAATATGCCATTAAAATTGTCATAATTTACACTTATATCATTGAAAGATAATTCAGAACCTCTTAGATTCTAAAGTCGGAATCTCTATTATAGCTCTTTTATTTATTATGTGAGTGATGGACTACTGTCTCTTATAGATATTTCTCGTTGTACTTGGAGTTGATGAATGTTACCCCGTTACGATCTCGAACGGAGTCCTCTTTGTGAGATCACTCCGCTACAAATTTAGGAGAAATGAGCTGCATCCAGCAACTTTGCCCACTTGGTTTGCATCGAGTCGCGTAGTGTCAAAGGTATAGCTTCAAAAATGCGCATTGACTCGCTCCATTTTCCCGTCGATTTAGGAATGCAAACTCGTGGAGACGTTCAAATCCGTACCTAACATTTTCAAAATTTATGTTCAAAACCGCTTGGTGAACCATGTATCACGTTCGTTAGCGGTTGTAGATGACACTCCTCAATACTTGACCGCGTACTTCATGCAAATGTATGAGTATGACACCAAAAGTCTAAAAAAAAAATGACACAAAATGTCAACTTTTGTCAAACATATGACATCAATGATCCTTTGATGAGGGCATAATTAACTAATTCTACGATTTTCAGTCCCGGACTTTCGAGTGTCGGATTTTGACGTACGAATAGAGTTTTTCATGCGAAAACGGCTGTATGAGCAATACTCATGGCTTTGTCATTAAATAAAATATTTTTTTGGCCAAATTCATTTATTTAGAGGGTTAAAATCGCAATTTAAGTTTCTTTAGGTCTTTTTTTACAATTTATCGGTTTTATTTGAACTCAGTTGTTAATTTCATATTTGTCCTAGAGTTACAGTTTGTTTTTAGTATTTAAACTCTATTAGCCTTCGTTTACATTCAGTATTAATTAATTAATGAAAAAATTGATATTTTCCTAATTATACATCAATTTCTCAGCATTTTTTAAATCAACAAAATTTTGCGCACTCTATTCTCATTACGCTGCATCATTCTTTAACCTTACTTTTTTTTTCCACTGAATAACATTGTAAACCCCCTAAAATCATCTCCATTCACGTCAAATAATAAGTAAAATACTGTTTATAAATATATTTTTTTCGTATTAAAACGCTATATACCATATTATAAAGTTTAATGATGCAACTTTTATAATAAAAAATAAATAAATATCTGGCCCCTAATTGGTGGGTGGAAAAGCGGTTTCAAGAAAGGAACAATGAAACCACACACACGAAAACGGGAGCAGGTGGTGGAAACTATGTAATGTAATTATGGTTTTCATTTTTGTATTTTCACGAAATCAGAGCACCTTTTTTTCCTTTATCCAAACGCGGCCTTAATTAACTCCCTTCTCCGTGTATAAAAGGAGCACCTACCCCTTCTCTTCTCTTCATCACTTCCATTTGCGTTCACTGCATTTCCTTGCGTCGCGTTTGGACTCTCTCAAAGTTCCCTTCGTTTGTTGCAGCTCATCTTCTGCTGTTTTCTAAGGTAATCTTGCTTCTTATTCTTCAGTTCTTTTTGTTGATTAATGTTCCGATCAACGGTGATCGAGCAATGTAGCTGCTAGATCCGACGGTGATCGAACACTCACCGCATATAGTAAGTAGAATCGTAAAAGGATTCAACTTTATTGAGCTAGTTCATCATTGCATGTAATATTATAAGTAAATAAATGCCTGAAAATGATAAAATGTCTGAAAATACCAAAAAAAAACCTAAAGTTTAAAATAAATGAACTTTCTAGTTTCTACCATTTCTTACATTTTTATTATATTTTATTTATGTGTCTTCGCTTTCGGGTTCTGTATTGCTTACATGCAAAATATAAGAGATGGAAGTAGAACATTCTTGATGGAAAAAAAAGTAGAACATTCTAGCAATGTTTGAAATTATGTAATAATGTGGGTATACTTATCCACTAAGTTTATATATTATATATTATTTGTGGATTAGATTGCATGGAGTTATTTTATCAACCCATTAATTAATTTCCTAATAAGTTTGAATCTATAGTATCTACAATAATATACTATATTTTGTTTCAGATGTTTATCCAAAACATATATAATAATAACATATATAATATACTTACCATGTTTTTTTGGTAAACTACTTTCCATAGTTAGGTTAGGACAAATTAATAATAATATATAAAGAAAATAAACATCATAAGACGGTTTTTTCTTGAGGAAGAATCCAGACAAATAATTCATTAACATTTTCTTGATAAACAATTCAGAGTTCAGACAATAAAAAAAAAGGAAAATTAGATGTTGGGCCACGTGGCTTCCTCACAACCCTCTAAAGGAAGCGATTTCATTACTGATCTAACGGCTGATATTAGGATCTTGATTTCTTTCCATAAACCCAGACTTTTCTTGTTTTTCAAGAAGCTTCTTTTAATTTATTAAATTAATTAATTATTTTTCGTATAATATAATTTCAACATTATATATATATATGTATATATGTATGCAAACTTCCTTTCACTATCCATACTTTTCTCAACTCTTGTTCTTCACAGACAGTCTTTGTCAACATGCCTCTCTTTAACCGTAACCGTAAGTAGATTGATTTTGAGTTGTTCTATTCTAGTCTTGTGTTTTTATTATTATTCTAGTCTTGTGTTTATAATTTGTTCATTGTGTTGTTTCCACGTGTCGTTCATGCAGCCACTCACTGCATGCGAATTTCAAAATAATCAACCGATTCTGCATTAATCTCTGCATGCATGTTTTGATTCATCTGCTGTACCAAAATGACTTTTATGCTTCACTGTTCACATTATTAATATCCAATATTAAAACAATTTCTTTTAAAAAATCGTTTTTTTTAAAATTTTTTTTGTGATCTGTTTTTTTTTTCTCAAAGATGTCATATTTTTTAAGGTTGTTTTAGTCAGTATCAGTACTGTGGGATCCAGGGATTTATTCATGCATGTAAAAAAGTATACTTTTTTTTATTAAATAAAAGGGTTTATAGGTCTTTTGGTACCCTACGTTTGCTCACTTTTGGCTTTTGGTACTACATGTTTGGTTTTGCCTATTTTTGGTACCATACGTTTGTCAATTGTATACTTTTGGTCCGACCGTTAGTTGACCGTTAGAGTTGACCGTTAAATAGTCACGTGACTTGCACATGCCTAGCCCCAAATTTTGATTTTGTTCAATTTAGTCCTCAAATTTTTGTCCTAACTTTTTTATTATTGCAATTTGGCCCTTAAACATTTTCAACCGTACCCTAAGACTAAATTGACCTAGCCATGGTCCGACCCATGACTAGTAGAACCATGACTAGTGTCGCCGGACCCGGGCAAACCTAACCATGGTCCGACCTACCATGGGTCGGACCATGGCTAAGTCAATTTAGCAATTGGGTTCAATTGACCCAATTGAACCCTAATGTTAAATTGACATAGCCATGGTCCGACCCATGACTAGGTCGGACCATGGTTAGGGTCACCCGGGTCCGGTGACCCTAGCCATGGTCCGATCTAGGCATGGATTAGACCATGGCTAGGTCAATTTAGTCCTAGGGTGCGGTTGAAAATGTTTAAGGGCCAAATTACAAAAATAAAAAGTTAGGACAAAAAATTTGAGGACTAAACTGAACAAAATCAAAATTTGGGGCTAGGCATGTGCAAGTCACGTGACTATTTAACGGTCAACTCTAACGGTCAACTAACGGTCGGACCAAAAGTATACAATTGGCAAACGTATAGTACCAAAAATAGGCAAAACCAAACAAGTGGTACCAAAAGCCAAAAGTGAGCAAATATATGGTACCAAAAGACCTATAAACCCTAAATAAAAAGTATGTACAATCATCCATTAATTTGATTAATAATAATTTGGTGGGTGGGTCATGTGGTAGGTGTAGAAAAAAATATATCCAATTAAGATAAGATTGCAAAAAAATAATTAATATAGAATTGACTTTTCAGTTACCTTATTTATTCTACTACTTTATAAAAAATTATATATAACTGCAAATATATATATATATATTATGTACAATTATATATATATTTTTTATTTATAAAAGAAGTATATATAACTGCAAATATATATATATATATATATATATTATTTAGAATTATATATATATATATATATAGAATTATAGTATATATAGATATCATTCTGGGGTTAATTAATCTGTATTTTGCTATCTAATTTTTCAGACATGGCTGAACGTATGCTTACCAGAAGTCACAGCCTTCGTGAACGTCTCGATGAAACTCTCATTGCTCAAAGGAATGACATTCTCTCTTTTCTTTCAAGGTCTGCCTTTTTTTCATTACTTTTTTATTCTTATCATCAGAAATTAACATTTGATTTATTTAACTTTGAAAATTTGATTTTAATGTTTTTTTTTGTGTGTAATCAAGGATTGAAGCAAAAGGAAAGGGAATACTGCAGCACCACCATCTAATTGCTGAATTTGAAGCTATTCCTGATGAACATAGGCAGAAACTTGCTGATGGTGCTTTTGGTGAAGTCCTGAGATCTACTCAGGTCAGTCAAATTCCAGAATTTTATAAATTATTAAGCTTAAATTTAAAAAAAAAAATTGTATTTTTTTGTTGTAAAATGGGTTTCGAACTCGATTTTTTACATTTTAGTCTGCATTATATATATACACTCCTACATTATTTAACTCACAAGTATGAACGTTGCTCTTACTTGGGATGCAAGTAATATTTTCTGAGCTTATATATTAATGTGAATGTTTATAAATATATATTGTAGGAAGCTATAGTGTTGCCACCATGGGTGGCTCTTGCGGTTCGTCCGAGGCCCGGTGTTTGGGAATACATTCGGGTGAATGTTCATGCTCTCGTGCTCGAGGAGCTCCAGGTCACCGAGTTTCTTCAATTCAAGGAAGAACTCGTCGATGGAAGGTATAAATTATTCTTATCACATCTTTAATACCATAATCTTGATACTTAACCAAATTTTTTCATCATAAATAGTTTTATATGATAATGTTGATACTAAAATGTATGATGTTATTTGCACATATAGTGTTGTGTTTTTTTAGCTTGTTGTATAAAAATTGTATGTGTATTGACAAATTTTTGCTATGCCTTGTTTTGCATTAGTTTGAATGGAAACTTTGTGCTTGAATTGGATTTCGAGCCGTTTACCGCGTCATTCCCGCGCCCGACTCTTTCAAAATCGATCGGTAATGGAGTCGAGTTCCTTAACCGCCACCTTTCGGCCAAATTGTTCCATGACAAGGAGAGCCTTCATCCTCTCCTTGAGTTCCTCCAAGTCCATTGCTACAAGGGCAAGGTAAAATATTGATGAACTCATTGTAAAAAGTTAATTTTTTTTACTTGTATCGAAGCAGAATTATAAAATTACGAACTTTAGGACAGTTAATCAGGTGGTGTGTTAAAAATTTTAATATAATTTTCGTATTTCGTGTAGAACATGATGGTGAATGCGAGGATTCAAAATGTATTTTCCCTCCAACAAGTCCTGAGAAAGGCGGAAGATTACCTTTCGACCCTCAAGCCCGAGACCCCTTACGCGCAGTTCGAGCACAAATTCCAAGAGATCGGGTTCGAGAGAGGTTGGGGAGACACCGCTGAGCGGGTTCTCGAGATGATTCAGCTCTTGCTCGATCTTCTAGAAGCTCCCGATCCTTGCACACTCGAGAAGTTCCTCGGAAGGATCCCGATGGTGTTCAATGTTGTGATCATGTCTCCTCATGGTTACTTTGCACAAGACAATGTACTAGGTTACCCCGACACCGGTGGCCAAGTCGTGTACATCTTGGATCAAGTTCGTGCTCTCGAGGCCGAGATGCTTCACCGTATCAAGCAACAAGGCCTTGATATTACTCCAAGGATCCTCATTGTAAGTTCACTCTAATCTATTACAAGGAACTCGTTATTTGAACTTTGACCGTTTTACAAACTGCTACCTGAACTTTAATTTTTGAAATTTCGCTACCTTAACTTTCGATTTTAGACCGAAAAGCTAGCTCCATATCACATTGTTCGTCAAAGTTGGACAGAAAATGTCGTGTTTCGCTTGCCTAACTGAAGAGTAATTTATGTATTTTTATCCAGATCACTAGGCTTCTTCCTGATGCGGTTGGAACGACGTGCAATCAACGACTCGAAAAGGTGTTCGGCACGGAGTATTCGCACATTCTTCGTGTTCCGTTCCGAACAGAGAAGGGAATCGTGCGGAAATGGATTTCGAGGTTCGAAGTGTGGCCTTACCTGGAGACTTTCACTGAGGTAAACTACATTAAGGCATTAATCATCAATCTCTTAAGATTTAGACTAATTTGTAGGAGGTTTGAAGAGATTTCGACATGTTTCTAAACTTCGTATCGTGTTATTACTAGGATGTTGCGGCCGAAATCGCGAAAGAATTGCAAGGGAAGCCCGATTTGGTGATCGGAAACTATAGTGATGGAAACATTGTTGCATCCTTGCTTGCCCACAAGCTTGGAGTTACCCAGGTAATTATCACTACTCTTTTGGGTCCAATCGAGCCTAGATCGAATTGTAATTGAGTTACTGTATTGTAACGTTAGTATAAGTTATTTTGATTTGTTATCGTAGTGTACGATAGCACACGCCTTGGAAAAAACGAAGTACCCGGAATCCGACATCTATTGGAAGAAGCTTGAAGAGAAGTACCACTTCTCATGCCAGTTCACAGCCGATCTCATCGCGATGAACCACACCGATTTCATCATCACCAGCACTTTCCAAGAGATCGCCGGAAGGTAATCACAATCTCGACTCGAAAAGATGCATTGTTCATCGAATATATATTCGTTTATTGCCTAAGAAATACGTGTTTTAGCGAACTGTCGAGACAAACACACCTAAATCTGTTGAAATTTAAAGGTTAAATCATGCTTTCGCATATTGCCTTAATGCTTTACAATAGTTGGTCAAGTAGTTAGTTTGAAATTTCACAAAATCATGACGTTCTCGTGTTATGTTTGATTTTGCAGCAAAGACACGGTCGGGCAGTACGAGAGCCACACGGCGTTCACCATGCCGGGACTCTACCGAGTCGTCCACGGAATCGACGTCTTCGACCCGAAATTCAACATCGTCTCGCCCGGAGCCGATCTAAGCATCTACTTCCCTTACACCGACGAGAAAAAGCGCCTCAAATCGTTCCACCCCGAGATTGAGGAACTCCTCTACAGCGAAGTCGAGAACAAGGAACACCTCTGTGTCTTGAAGGACCGAACCAAACCGATCATCTTCACAATGGCTCGCCTCGACCGAGTCAAGAACCTAACCGGTCTCGTCGAATGGTACGGCAAAAACAAGCGGCTCAGAGACCTCGTGAACCTCGTCGTGGTCGGTGGGGACCGAAGGAAGGACTCAAAGGACTTAGAGGAGCAGTCGGAGATGAAGAAGATGCACACCCTCATCGAGACCTACAACCTTAACGGCCAGTTCCGTTGGATCTCGGCTCAGATGAACCGTGTCCGTAACGGTGAGCTCTACCGTTACATATGTGACACACGTGGAGCTTTTGTCCAGCCAGCAGTTTACGAGGCATTCGGGCTCACAGTGGTCGAGGCGATGACTTGCGGGCTGCCGACTTTCGCAACGTGCCATGGTGGGCCTGCCGAGATCATCGTGCATGGGAAGTCGGGATACCATATCGACCCGTATCACGGGGACCAGGCTGCGGAGATCTTGGTCGAGTTCTTCGAGAAGTGCCAGGTGGATCCGGGTCATTGGGATAAGATCTCTGAAGGTGCAATGCAGAGGATCAAAGAGAAGTATGTGATTTTTTTTTTTTTTTTAATAAGGTTTTACTCTTGTATCATATTCAGAGTCAGGTGGATCATGCTCTTGTATTATTCTCGGTTATTATAGGTATACATGGCAGATATATTCGGAGAGGCTGCTGAATCTGACTGCTGTTTATGGGTTCTGGAAGCACGTGTCGAACCTGGACCGACTCGAGAGCAAGCGTTACCTCGAGATGTTCTATGCACTCAAGTACCGTAAATTGGTAAGCATGGCCGGATCAATCTCTGTTGAATGAATGAAGTCATTAATATTAAACTTGACTGATAATGTGTTGTTATTTGATGACTCTAGGCTGAGGCAGTTCCTCTTGCTGTTGAAGACTAAGAGAAGAAGATGAAGATGAAGAGAAGTTTTATGAATGAATAAATTCGGGATTAATGTTGTTTTTTATAATTTTGTTGAGAACCTTTTTTATTGTGAAATTCGGGATTGGTGCTTGTATGGCTGCTTTCTTTCGAATGAATAAAGATTTTCAAGGATATGAATGAATGTCTCTTTCTTTCGTTTTAGTTTCAGTTAGTTTCTCATCTTTTCAAAGGCTATTCTAGTCAGTTCATCTTCTATCTATTCTACTTATTCTGCAAGTTTGTTCGATTTCTATCATTATACATCGAGTTTCTCAATTCCGATCGATACCCTTTTTAGCCTGAGATTTGTCAGTGAATTAGATTAGGAGAGTGGTATTAGAACCCAATGTTTCAGTAATCGCAATTTCTACAAGTCTTGCAGATGAAGAAAAACTGTTAAGTTAGTTAGTAACGGGTTTAAGTCAATATCGAACCTGCCGGGTTCAGTTTCCGGTTCTGAAATCCAGTCCAATTGTAACATCAGTTTCTTATAAAGCAAGTAATTCCGTTTATTTCCATCTATTCTACTTATTATACAAGTTTTTATCAATTTACATCGATTTTTCGTTCTTTCATTATCAGCTGACAAAGTAGAAGCTATTATATTTTTGGGTTAACAGGTCTTTTGGTCAATGATGTCTTTTCTTGTCTAGTTTTGGTCTCGTATGTTTGCATGTTTTTCTAGTTTTGGTGTCAACTCGCCTGCAATTGGACTAGGTTCAATTGGACCAGACCTGGGCTAGCCCAGGGCTGAGTCGATCCCAGTTGGGGTCGCCTGGGTCCGGCGACCCCGACCGTGGACGGACACAACCCTGGGCTAGGTCGATCCCAGTTGGGGTTGCCTGGGTCCGGCGACCCCGACCGTTGTCAGACACAGCCCTGGGCTAGTTCAATTGGACCTAGTTGTTCAATCTGAGGTCAATTTTAAAAATTTGGGACTAAATTGAACAAAAAAAGAGTTAGAGAAGTATTAAAAGGACTAAAAATTGAACAAAATTAAAAGTTTAGGGTAGATCACGTGACTTTCACGTGTTACTTAACGGAAAATATGGACGGAATGTAATAGAAAGACCAAAACTAAACAAAAAAAATATCATGAACCAAAACCCAAAAGTCGTTAAATATTATGGACCAAAAGACCTGTTAACCCTATATTTTTTATGGATAGTTTTGAAGAAAAAATATATGACGAATCCTATTAGTTTGAATATTGTTCGTTGTACAATAAAAAAAAGAAGTAGATAGAAATATCTTTCTTTTCTGCGAATCCTTTATTGATGGCTAGAATCCATAAATGAAGTGCTAAAAAAACATATGATTATTATTATGTCTTTTATCTCATCAATTCCAACTGAATTAAGTTTTACAGGAAGAGCTTACACTTACAAGAGGTTTCCTCCTCCTTAGTAGCTATTTAGGCCATATAACGCCTGTACAAAATGTACGTGGTATGACTACCTCTATACATCTATACAGATTGGCTACGTCTCTTTACAGCATCCGAACAACAACACAGCTACAATCACTATGTTCGGGTTTCGCCGCCTCTAAGTCCAACCGTAGTGTCAAAACTTGAATCACACACAGCCTCACCAATTAATAGACCGACTCACTCTTCTTCCCGGATAGGTCTGGACAGTTCATCTACCCGAATAGGTCGTGATGAGTTGAGTATCTTCGGTTTGATGCCTCTCGGGTAGAGGATTGCAGCCAACAGTAAGGAAAACGCGATGCCTACTACTCCGCTGAACGGTTGGAAAGGCTGGGTACCGGTTATCCACTGAGGGAAGTCGGATTGGTAGGTTAGAAACCCACCTGTTTGTAAGATGTGGCTCGAGGCGATTATCCCTGTTCTTAGTCCAATTGGGATGGAGAGGCTGCCACCGTTTATATGACGAATCCCAGATAGGCTTGCTGACCACAACAATAGGCCTGGAACTGCCCATAGCGGTCTGCAGTCGAAATAATTTAGTTAGAAGACAGTTGATCAGGATTTAATTCTGCCTATGGCCACCAATAGATGGGAAAATTCTTGTGCAAGGGCGTTGATTTGCACTAAGCTATTTAAAAGTCAAGTGTCTTTTAACGTCCACTCTTTTAGAGTTCACTTTTAGAGTTTTAGGGGGAAAAACACAAAATAGCGTGTGGCACTCGACATGTTTCTATTAGAATGGTGGAAACACCAAGCTCACAATGACCCTGTAATACCTCACATGCTTGTGCACCACATTTGTTTGAAATAAGATATTTGGAGCTTTAATAAACAAGAGAGGTACTACTCAAGTCTAACATGAATTCCTTATTTCTAAGCTTAAGTGAGGACAACAAGCTCTGTTAAGCAGAGTTGGGCTAGTGGGACAGTTGCTCAGGCTTTTGCCTTAATCAGCAAGAGAGATACTAGTCAATTCCAACTGGAATTCCTCTTTTTTTAGGCCTATTGAAATAGACATCCACCGTGAGGGAGGAGGTGGCCGATGACCCACATGCTTATCTATTACTCGATTGTACATCTACCAACCGGTGTGGTACATATATGATTGCTCTCTGGCCCGTTGGGTTTGGCTCGGCCCAATGTGGATTCTAACATGGTATCAGAGCCTGGATCGGGCCTGGGCCTAGGAGATGGTTTGTTGAAATCAGAGAGCCCTCACGGTGAGGGGGAAAGTTGAAATAGACATACACCGTGAGTCTGTAGTACTACACCGGTTGGTATCTGTACAATCGAGCAGTATATAAGCAAGTGGGCCACCTCCTCCTATCACCAATTGGTTTTAGATGGAAACTCACTTGCATATATGGCTGCTTTCTGCTGGCCCGTTGGGCTTGACTCGGCCCAACGAGGATTCTAACAAGGCCCAAGTGAGAACAATTAGATTGGGTTGGGCTAGTGGGGACAGTCGCTCGATGATGGGCTAGTGGGGACAGTCGCTCGATGATGGGCTAGCGGGAACACTGACCTCATTTTTTCTCTACTCTCTACTTCCTCAAACTGGGGAGAATCCTAAAGTAATCTTAAGTTTAAGATTTTGTTTTAATCAAGTGGTCATTGATATTTCTGAGCAAATTCTATGCTTTAGAAGTTAAGATGGATGAGGATATGTTACCTCTGAGTCAGAGCAAATAGGAGTCCTGACAGAAAAATCCCCCAATGATATCCAAGATCTGCAGCGATTTCTGAAGGGAGCCACGACCGGAAGAGTAGTTCTTCCACAAGGGCAATTGCGCCTGCTGTTACTATGCCTTGTCCAGCCATAAGAAGCATTGATCCGTAAACCTTGAATTTCGTCATAGAACTTGAAGAAGGTGATGCAGTTAAAATATTTGGAGGCAAGGAGAAACTCATGTAACCTAATGTTACATTCATATACTGTATTGCTGAGACGAGTACAATTCCCCACACCAAGCCCTTAAAAAGATCTTGGACCTGCAAAAAATCAGCAATTATATATAATCTAGATGAAGGCATTTGCTGTTATTTGAGTTACAAGAGAGCCAACACATACATATTTATTTGGGTTAAGAACCTATAAACTGTGAGCTTTGCCCCATGTGAGATTTTGGTGTCTGAATTTTAAATTGTTAATATCGGATGTATGAAGTTTCAACTTTGTTGAAATTTGGTTTTTCGTCCATTTTTCAGTCAAATTTGACAGAATTGTGTGAAAAGTCGAAATTGCCCCTGATACTTTTATGTTTACTCCGGCTACCACCCAACTACGGGTAATTTTGAGATTTTTTTTTATTGGGTCATGTGACAAGCACATGACTAAGTTCTGTCAATTTTAACAGCAAATTTGGACGGAGACACCTAATTTCAACAAAGTTGAAACTTCAGACAGTCAATATCAACAATTTAAACTTCAGACAATAAAATTTCACATAAAGCAAACTTCAGACAGTTTATAGGTTCACCCGAAACCCTATATAATTGGTTTGGGAATAATAATTAAGTAACCTTAAGTTAAGTTAGAATAGTGTTTGGTATCTCTGCTTGTGAAATAGTGCAGCCTTTAAACCCTGTAAATATTACCTTCTCTATTGATGTGAAATCAAGTCCGTACTGCTGAAATGGCTTTTCATATTTACGGATTCTTTTGCCCCATATCGTGAGCAGGATCATCACAGCAGCATAGAAGCCGGCAATGCAAGCCAGCTCAGCCATCTTTGGAGTATTATCATTCAACATCCAGCCTTGTACAAGCGTTGGAAGCAGAGGAATAACAATAGGAGACCATAAAAGTAGAACCATGAGCATGAAACCAATTATCCTGAGAGACAAAATCAGCAGGTTGTAAGTAAAGACAGCGAACTAGGATACAAACAAATTCAAAATCTCTATCTGACAACCACATTACATAATAGAACTGACAAGAACATTCAGGCAATTAAATGTCTATAGATGGAAGGTGCTTATTATGGATCTATGGCAAGTAATGTTACTGGTTGACTTTACCCAAAAAAGATATGATACACAAGCATTGTGTAGCTTCACTTTGAGTTACTAGTTCATCTCCAGTTAATAAGTCGTCAAAGCATAATGTAATAATGTAGAAACTAAACTGGCAACATAAATATTGCAAATTGAGCAAAAGTCATTGAACTGGTTACCTTAGAACTAACGGGCGTTCAGCAATATGTAAGAACGATATTAGCTTGTCAGTTAAACTCATAGCACCACGTAAACCGCCCCAAAGCAAAGCCACTTTACCAACTAGTCTCAGCATTCCACCCCTCTGCCCGAGCTCCGCTAGCATTGATACAATCCTAGAGGGAAGAGAATATTATATGTTGGTAAGTGGAAATCGACATGAATAGCGGCTAGAAAGAAAATAGAACAATGACGACAATGATATGATGAATACTTTGCTTGATCTACTCCGCCGTCTTCTCTTGTAGGTACCACTGGAGCAGCCAGTGACATTGCTCTCTCAGCAAGGCTGGTGACTAGGTTTGTCTGGTCCTTCACTGATGATGCTTCCAGTAGACCATTGTGAATAGCATCTCCTCCTTGCTCAAGGGAGACGGATGAACTTGCATCTCCATCACCTTCTTCTGATCCCTTTTGTCATTGCAGTTATAAAAAAGCATGAGTAATTGAAAAGGACATAAACAAGAACTGCTTCAATTTGTTGCATCTGAACAAGCATGATAAAACACACTATCAAATGAGCCAAAGTGCTATTCACCCATGAAGCATGGTCATCTTTGAAGTCAAAAGCTTGAAAAGACCATTTAAACCCAATAAAACTGAGAAGCTTCATCTATATAAATGTTTGTTAGTGTTTACTATCAATGTACTCCTTTACTCGGGTTGAGAAGGTTAACCTAGACGACAAAATTCTAATTGAATGAATAGTAGGTAAAAAAGTGTGGTGACTCAGAACTGATGCTTACAATGTGAAATTTACTTGACCTGAAAAAAAAATGCAGAATAGCAAAGGGAGGGAAGATAACTCTCGGTCTCAGCAGATACTTGTGCAATCCAACTTGGGCATATTACATATAATCAGAAAATGATGACTTGAACAGCGAAAGTTCAATAAAGTACTGAGTAGACTAACATTTACCTGTTGATTTACTAAGAATGCAGTTGTCCCGAGAGCAGCAGTAACAACACCAGCCATGACCGTGTTGTTGCGTGCATCATCCATTTGCTTGTCCTTACCGTCTTGATGCAGTGAGACATCTGGCATATCCTTATGCTGCTGATGATGTGCATTTTCCTTTGTAAGATCAGTATCCCTAGAATATTTCACCATTAAAGGCTCCACTGTGGAGGGTTTCCCATTAACATTTCCCATAATTTTTGCCGCTTCATTATCAGTTTCTGTTCGGGCAGAATCTTGCTCTGTAATCACAAAGTACTCTCTCAAAGCAGCTAAGCAGGAGCCCACAACAAGGCCGACAGGAAGTACCCTTTTCAAATGATCTGTTTCTTGTATCGCCAATGAAACTGCACTCACTATCTTTCCACCAGCAAGAGTCCCCAGCTTAAGATGGGAATAATCAAGACCATTTTTTCTGGTTTTCCAGGCTAAAGTCATATCCTTGTCATGAGTAATGGTCGAACACACAGCATTTCCAATAAGATCAAAATCTTTAATAAGATTAGGTTCAATTCCTTTCCTATCTTCTAGATGTATCCTGCGATCAACTTCGATTCTCAAACAGTCATATGTTATCTTCTTTATGAAGTGCTTCAGCTCAACTGCTCTTGAATCACCACGATCAGCTGCTCCCATTTTCTCAAGCTCCTTGTCGGAAGAGTGTTTGTCTGGAGGGTCAATCGTGTTTTTAATTTGTTTTTCTTCTGCAGATAAATGGAATTCATTTGCTTCAGTTGAATCTCCATCTTGACCGGGCTCTTCTAAAAGTTTCCACTGGCCTTCTTCTGGAATGTAGTCGAGGAACAGAGCTGCAGTTTTGTCCATATCAAGTGATTTGGCGGGAACCTTGGAAAGAAGGTACCTCCGGACGTACTCACCGCGAACAAACTCCTCATATGGTTTTGGTGTTGCATAGAATGGAATGCTGTTAGCATGTCCAACTTTATAAGGAAAACTATCTAAATGTTTGCTCTTTACTAGCTGAGTTTTCATGTCATTTTTCTCTTTGACTATTCTATTAACTAAGTGTTTCTTCCCAGAGCCACCATCCACATCGGCAAAAGACTGATTTGGTTCCTCCAATTCAGATCCATGTCCTATCTCAGATCTTGAATCTAGAGTCTTGTCATGATTAACAGAAGCATTTGTGTCCTGTGCAATATCATGCTTCTGTAAAGGAGAATCAATTTGCTTCTCATCAACCTTATTCTCCTTTTGATTATCTGAACTCTCTTCCAATTGAGTGATCATCTCTTCCAGGACACCAAATACACTGTTCACAGCCACCTGCGTGGAATCGTCAATTCCTGAAAAGGCATCCAGTGCTTGTGTAACGGAGAAAGAGGGCCTATCGGAACCTGGAGAGCTGCTAGTTGTTTTCTGGTCTAAAACAGGTTTCTCATTCTTCTGATCATCATCGGTATCTGTCTCCGTGGTTTGGGATTCAGAAGGTGGCTCAACTTCTGCTATAGGTAATTCAACCTTCTTCTCTTCTGTTAAATCTTCTGTCACTGATTCATCAGCATTACTATTGTGATCTGCTCCACCTTCAACAGCTGCTGCTTCCCCAGGTTCACTTTCATTTTCAGACCTGTTTGGGTTAGAAGGATTTTCCCCGGAATGTTCCTCAGAATCACTACCGCCACTTCTATCCTCGCTAGAATCTTCTGGCATTTCAAGTTCTGATTCACTAGCTGTGTCTAATGCATGATCATGGCTATCCTTGACTTCTTGGTTGTCTTTAGAACCATCGGGACCTGAGTTTTCCACTTTCTGCATCATATCTGGATTTTCCCCGGAATGTTCCTCAGAATCCCCACTACCATGTTCTTCGTTCTTTGAGTTGCTAGGAATAACATCTATGTTCTTGATCTTATTAAACCGTAGTTTGGCACCTTGAGCGGCAAGAATATCAGATACAGATGTAGTAAGCTTTCCACGAACATCCTCTGGCACAGCATCCTCCAAAGCCTTCATCAGCGACTCCCCTCGATTCATTGCAGCAAGGACCTGGACACATAATTCCATTGAGTGATAAAATAAGAGCAGTCCAAAGCCATAGTATTTAAAACTAAGCAGAAAACACAAATGTTAATAATCTGTATCTATTTCACCCTATACTGGGGCACAACATATGAAGCATAAATAGAACACCCAGAGAATTGGAATAACATCAAAGCATAGAAAGAAGGGGGGGAAATGAGTACGATATAAAAGATGGTTCTTAGTAAACTTAGTCTCTTCCAAGTGCAATAAGAGACAAACAGCAAGAATACATCTACGATGAAAACAACAGGACTTTTGTAAAATCTAGATACTCTCAAACCAGAGGAGGCAGTAAAAACCAGGCAGGTGAATAGACAACTAGAAATCTTGCAGTGGGTACTCTCAAACATGATTACTACATAAGCTCATCGAACATAAATCAGAATAGTAAATTCATGGCACTTCAAATCAGTATCATGAATAAATGATCAATAACTGCATAAGTGCAACTGGAAACAAGTTTGTTTCTTGTAGAACTTACCTTCTCTTTCTTTTCATCCGTCAAAACACCAGGTAATGTCTTGTCAAGCATATTCATGACAACCTCTGCAGACTGCGCCACTTGTCCTTCATCATCACCATCATCATCATCATCATCATCATCATCATCGTCCGTGGAGCTTTCTTCTATCCCCTTTTCAGTCAACATATCACCACTGCTCTCCTGCAATACATCATTATCTACTACTTTGATGTCTTTGTCCTCGCCTTCTCCACTCTGCGGATCTTGCAAAGAACCAGAACTGTCGCTTGTAACACCGTGACCATCTTCAAGTATGTTATCGTTGGTGAATTCCTCGAGCTTATCTTCTTTACTACTCTTGTCCAACGATCTGCTCTCCACAAGAGATAAACCAGCAGAAGGGCTAATACTAATATCGATATCCTCCAAAAGTGGATGACGGCCCTTGAGAAGTCCTAGTTCCACAGCAGCCAGCCACTGCAAGTACAATATTGCATTTCAAACTTCTGACTCAACAACACCTCATGATTGCATTCACAAAAACTATTGTGGAACTTCAACTTTTGAATGTAAGGTGTAAAGAGCTGAAAAATTCTTAAAAAGGTCTAATTTTGTAAGGGTAGCTCAATTAACTATCCATCGTAATACAATTCAATTCTCCCTCTCACTTCTCAAGCAAAACATTAGGAACTATCATGATATCAACTCGGGCTGCCTAGAGCGTGTTATCTTGGAATTGGCTCTTATACCATGTAAAACTTTAGGCCAGTCCCTTCTGGCAAGGGTGGTTATCCACACCCAGGCACTAGCATGTCTGATGTAGTACAACTACAACTTGATATAGAACCGGAAGGTAAATGGAGGAAAAAACAAGAAAAAGGTTTTTAGTACCTCAACAGTAACATGCTGGCACCAAGATAAAGCAGGTTTGCCAGTACCACCAGATGGCAAGCTGGAATGCAAGAGTAGACTCGTGTAAGGATTTTCACCTATCTCTCCTCGTGGAATTGAGAACATGGGGACTGTTCCATCATCACTCTAGTAGACCAGAAGATGTGCAATCAATTAGTCTCTCTTCCCCTTCAACGCTCTTTGAAGAACTGAAAGAGAGTGGCGACTAGCAATCTGATATCATAAGCTATCAACGCTAATATAACTATAAGAAATATAAAATGATGAAGCCAAAATATGTAAAAAAGCTCATGATAATTATTTTGCTGCGTCAGATTTTACTGATATCGGAAGAGAGTCATTTTCGCATATCGTGCACATGCCACTCTTTAAGTTATGAGAGTTTTCAGTCCAAATATAATGGGCATATATATGTTAAGCTGACTAATCTATTCCCTAACCAATATGTCCTATCACCAATGAATTTTTGGTAGGGTTAAAGGTACTTTTCATACCACTTGTTTGACCGGATGTGGCTTTTAGTACTGGATGTTTAGTTTTGTATAATTTTGGTACCAGACGTTTGAAAAAATGTGGTTTTTGGTACATCCGTTGGTTGGCCGTTAAATAACATGTGCAAGTCACGTAATCGACTCTAAACTTTTAATTTTGTTCACTTTAGTCCCTCAAATATATTCATAACTTTTATTTTGTTTAATTTAGTCCTAAAGCTTCAAAATCGAACCCAATTGTAACCTATCTCCAATTGGGTAAATTTGACCCAAATGGGGCTATGTCAATTGAATTCGATTGGTTTAATTGGGTCCGATTTTGAAGTGTTATGACTAAGTTAAACAAAATAAAAGTTAGGAATATATTTGAGGGACTAAACTGAACAAAATTAAAAGTTTAGAGTCGATCACGTGACTTGCACATGTCATTTAACGGCCAAAACTAACGGACAACTAACGGATGTACCAAAAGCCACATTTTTTCAAACGTTTGGTACTAAAAGTATACAAAACTAAACATCCAGTACTAAAAGCCACATTCGGTCAAACATGTGGTATAAAAGTACCTTTAACCCATTTTTGGTACCAACAAAGCATCCTCATGCAGACACATCTTGCAAAGTCAAAGTAGAAGTTACTGACACACCGGAACTGGGAAGTGGCAGCACTCAAACAGAGCACATTGTGTATTTTGCATATACCAAATCACACCAACAAAAGTAACTGATCAATTAGGAAAAGCTTTACAACTCAATACAATTGCAAAAAGTTCATACACTTCGCTTAAAGAGAAATGGGAGAATATGAATTCCTGATTCCATTTAAAATAATAATATGCTCCAGAGCTATTTAATAGAGGGAAGTATATACCTGTATAAAGAGAACTGGGACCTTCAAATCTCCAATCAAGTTCCGTGTGCTTGATTTTGAGTAGAACTCTGCTATCTCCTCAAATCCATATGCTACCATAGATATTGCTTGTTCGAAATTTCGGACTGTTTTTGCTGAGAGAGCTTTTTCAACATCAAAACCTTTTTCCCTGCCTTGGAAGAGCTCCTAAGAATGACCAATACCCACTTCATTACAACTGGGTGTATCATAACTCTACCTAATGAGCAACCAAGACAAAGCCATCTTTCTTTTTTGAGTTGCACAATATTTTTTCACAGATAATAATGAGAAAAAATTACCTTGTTGGCAAGCAAAATATCCTTCAGTCCAGCAGTGAGCCTCTCATCAATAGCTATAGAATGAGGGTAGGACCTTGTGGACTCCTCTAGATCAAAAGGATTGTTTATGCAGGTTGCAGCTGTAATAGGTGTTCTCTCCCCGGCTTCTGCCAAGTACTTTGTAAGCATATTTGCCCCGAAACCCCAACCAACACCCATCAATGTGGTCCAGGGCCTGACCTTACTAATAAATTGAGTGGCTCTATGAATATCATCACTGTCAGCAGCTGTAAATAACCTACACAAAATGAAGTGTTTGAACTGTCCTGAGTCTAGCAAAAGATTGCAATGTGTTCATTAATGTTCCATATCAGACCGAATGTCAGCATGCTTCAATTCCATGTGATAACCAGAAAATCACTCTCAAAGGAGCATTTCTAAAGAAAATTACTTCATGATGATGAGCAACTATTGGATGGTGTAACCATTTTCCACTAATCAAACAACCAAAAGTTCGATGTTCATAATCTTCATCGAGTTAAAGCAAATCTGTAAAGTCCACCACAGCCTGCTAAGTTATTGTATCCATAGCACTTAAAGAACCCAATGAATCCAGTCTCAAGAAGTTCAAGAGGAAACTACCTTGCAGTAGTAAGAGGCGAACCAGCGCACCCTCTTGGATTCATAACCACCGGAAAAAACCCACGGCAAATAGCTTCGCAGACGAACGCCTTCACGTCAGCATCCAAACTCCCCTGAGCTGTTCCCGGAACTAGCAACACAGTGGTGTCTAATCCACGCTCCTCCTTCAGATCAAGATTTTCCGGCCAATCCAGTGAAATTACTCCACCATCGTCTGTAGCCAAGCACATCCGCTGATACTTCAGCAATCGCGGCTCATAATCGGAATCTCTCCTAGTCCTATCACCACCCCCAGTCAATTGCGTCTGAATTCTACCGCTGTTGCTCCTCACGAAATGCCTCTCCTCCTTCACGAGCCTGTCGTTGACGTCCTCGAGAAGCTCGCTGCCCTCGAATGCCACCGAAGGGCAGCGCAGCAGCACGAACCTGTTGAAAGGAGTCGGGCTGGAGAAGAGGATCCATTCTTCGGCATCCGACGGCGGAGAATTGCGGCGGAAGGAGGCAATGGAGATGGCCGCGGCAGAGGCGGAAGCGAACCCGAGGAGCGAGGTGAAGACATCGTGAGCAAGCTCGGAGCTGAGAATGTTGTCGAAGCCAGGGAATTGGCACCGGACGGGGAGGTGGCGGGAGGGGAGTGGCTTGAGGCGGCGGCGGCGGTAGACGCGGAAGTGAGGTATTTGGTAAGGGAGCTTCGGAGAGAAAAGTACCGGTTGGGACTTGAACGGAGACCGGAGATGGCTCATTAGGAGATTGTGCAGTGAGCTCCGAGCTAGTTCCTTCAATGTGAAGGAATACCTAGCTGAAGAAGAAGAAGAAAGAATTGCTTGGTCACTTGGAGTCACGTTAATGGAGTCGGCTGAAGGTTTGGACTTTGGAGCGGGAAAAGCAGCTCTAATACACCCGGAGCATCTGTAAACTACTCAAATTGTGAATTTAGCTCGAATACACCTGCCAAAAAATTGTTATATTAATAACGGTTAATATGTTTTTGGTCATGATGTTTGACTAATTTTGAGTTTTGATCCATGATATTTTTTTTTCTAGGTTTGGTACGATCACGTAACTTGCACCTGTCAAAAAATGAACGGAATGTAACGGTCAGACCAAAACTAGAAAAATCCGCAAACATATGCTATCAAAACTAGACAAAAAAAAACATCAAGGACCAAAATGTCCAAAACCCAAAAGTGGTCAAACATCATGGACAAAAAAGATATGTTAACCCTTAACTGTCTGAAGTTTCACTAATGTAACTAATGTTGAAATTTGGTGTCTGATGTTTAAACAAAGTGTCCCAGGTTTTATTTTTATTAAAATTTGGTGTCTCGGTGTGATTACTTTAAATAAAAGTCAATCACACGAAACTGACGGTCAAATTCGACCTCCCTTGCACGCTCCCTTAATTGTCACCTTGCCAGGACCGTCACCAGCTGGTCATATCCGCGCAAGTTAATCCCGCTCCGTTGTCTCTGGAAATTTCTCTGTAGCACTCTGTTGGTAACTTTTACTTTTAGATTTAGATGTTCAAGTATTGTGGAAAATTTGTCGACTTTGCGAAAAGTAAAGAGTGGTGATTTATAAGTAGGTGAGTGGATTGATCAAATGATTGAAGAGATAGGAAATTACTCGCGGAGACACTAAATTTCAACATTGGTGAAATTTCAAATAGTTTATAAATTTTTAACCCCGTTGAAAATGACATTATCCTTAATAATGCTCAAATTAGAAATTGCGGCAAATTGATATTATATATATAAATATAAAATAAAAACCCTAAAAATAGTAGTTATTTGTTTAATATATATATCATTGTAATAATCTAACCAAAATAAAACGTGTATAATTTTTTTTTATATAATTTAATTTAGTAAACAAATTCCATTTTTTTAAACCAAAAAAGTTCTCATATCAAAATGTAGCGTGTTGGAGTGAAAGTGAGCCGGGTGTATGCTCCTTGCAGTTATAGTCTTGTGAACAACGTCACCCATATTGTATGGGATTGGGAAGCTGGAGTTAGCTTGTGGATGCAAAATATTAATGGATTTTCTATATTTTCCTGTACACATATTTTTATTATTTGCCTTTTTCCTAGGCCCTTTTTAGTTTTTATTACTCGACCGACTGAAGAAACTGCAACACGTGTCAGCTGCACAGTTCCCGTTTTGTCTGCAATGCAAGATGAAATGTTGTGTAATTAAGTTCTATGTCGGCTTGGAATATTATAATTAGGGTTGATGATGGTTAGGTTACAGTCAGTTTACCATCAATATTATAATTAATAATATATTTTTCCACTCAAATTAGTAAATGTATTTTTTAGAACGAGTAATTGGTAAAACAAGTTCCCTTTCACATCTGCGACCTGCAGTCGAATTCCGTTATAAACGCCACCTTAAGAAGAGCTTTAATATTAACGCTCCTAGCTCGAAATTGCTGAAATAATTATAAAAAAAAAAAAAAAATTAGAACCATAATTATAGTTTTCATTATATTATAATTAAACTATTACCCATATTTTTTTAAACTATATCTATAATCGATAAAAACATAATAAGTGAATCCATAAAAATAACAACAATTAATATACTTTCATACCCAACAAGTCTAAAAATAACCCAAAATTAACATACAATTAATTCAGTTACTTAAAATAAACATAATTTCATTGTTTCACTTAATTAAACATATCTTTTTTAATCACCGTCACGGGTGGTCCTAGGTGGGCGCCCATCAGGAGGGCAGCACTCGTAACATGTTTATTCTAACCCTGACCTCTGGTTAAGGGAATGAGCGCTGAACCACCACACCATATAATTACATGGTTAAGTATTAGAGTTAATACATACTTCTTTACTTAATTAAATCGGTAGGAATTGTTCGTAGTTCTCTCTTAGTTTCTTAGAGCACCGACAATGCACAACCCCAACTCTCATCCCACTTTGTGGTATATAGGTGCCAACTAATAAAAAATAACATAAAATAAAAGTGTCTAACAGTTGTCCATGACTACTTCAATTGTGTCTATCATATTCAACTCCCATATTTATTTTTGTATTCTCATATCTCCTTCTTACATAAATAAAAAGTAAGAAAGATAAGAATTAAAAAATAGTAAAGTAATGTTGGGATGAGATAGTAAACTCCACCTAGGGTGGTTGGACAGGAAAAAAAAAAAAAGCTCACTTCAATACAAAGATACAAAACATTATACTACATAGAGGAGTTGTTCTTTAAAAAATTGATGCATGTGGATGCTTTTACCAACATTATTAAGAATTTTTCCTTTATGTCATTATAATATTCATTATAATAGTCATCATCCTAAAAAGTACCTACCATTTCTTATCCAAATGGTACAACTTTATTTGAGTGTACATATACATATTATTATTACATATGAATTCTCAAAGAAAAACAAAAAAGAACGTACTGGAATCAGATAAATACTTTAACATGCATGACTAGTATCACTTAAAAGAGGTCATCTATTTAACCTCTATCAAACTTGGTCCATATGTTGATCTTATCATGTAGATGACTAGTGGAAGCTGCAACATAATGAATAAGCCACTAGGAATACAAGTGATTCCTACTATTGAAAATATGATCCAGCTGAATCTTGGGTGTAAAATAATATTATATTTTTGTTGTCTATGTTTTAAAATAGATGAACTCATTGATAATCTATGCTTCAAAGTTAGTGATACTCTATTTAACAACTTTATTATTTTGTAATAATTAAGATTTAATGTTATTTCAGTTACATGTCTAATCCATTTTAATTAATTTGTAAAAGAAAATGAAGGATTCTTCTTGTACATTTTTAGTAGTATGTGCATGCGTAGAAATAACTGATATATATAATAAGATAAGAATTCTCTCACAAAACACTATAAATACAGATTAATTCATCAGACAAATACTTTCACATGACTTTCACATGGTGATCTATGGAACCTTTAGTAAACTTGGTCCATATGTTGATCTTACCATGTAGATTACTAATGGAAGTTGCAACATAATGAATAACCCGACAGGAATACAAGTGAGTCCTATGATCGGGAAAATGATCCAGTTGAATTTCGGGTGTAAAATTATATAAAGTGCTGCTCCAAAAGCAATCGTCATGCTTGCAATGGCAATAAGTAGAGACACTAATCCGAGTATCAACCTCTTCGGAAGTCCACGAAGAAAGTCATCCTCAGCGTAACGTGCCGTTAGAATCGATAAGAACATGAGAATGGATGTTGCTGAGGAAAACACACCAATTGCATCTGAAACAATAAACACCAGAAAATCACTCCGTCTTAATAGTAACGGAATACCGGTTCCATCAATGTTGCCTCCTGGAATAGTAAATGCAGCTGCAAAAACTACGGTTATTATGAGAGTCGCAACCACAAGACATGAGTTTGATGTATCTTTTAACCATATCTCCGCATCCTTGCATAGATCCTTATGTTCAATTGTAAATAAAGCTCGAGGATTGTGTCCGTCTTTATTTACATTTGTCTTCATACTAGGAGAAGCAATCTTATCCACTGCCTGACAGTTGGGTAAAGAGATTAAACATATAAATACTGGCAGACAAAAACACTATGTTGCTTTAGGTATTTCAGGTTTAAACTGTTACGTTTTCTGTCTGTTTTTTCTGCTAAATGAAAATGAAACTTGAGACACCTAGTAGCAACAATTTAAACCCGAGACAATTAAAAAGAGGGTTAAAATATATTTGTGTCCAACATCTTTGACAACTTTTGGGATTTGGTCTAACATTATATTTTTTCTTAGTTTTGGTGCCATATGTTTGAAAACTTTTAGATTTTGGTCCATCCGTTAGTTGACCGTCAGTTTGACCGTTAAATAGTCATGTGACTTGCACATGCCTATCCTTAAATTTTCAGTTTGTTCAGTTTAGTCCTCAAATTTACTATCCAAACTTTTGATTTTTGCAATTTAGCCCTTAAACATTATCAATCACACCCTAGACTAAATTGACCTAGTCATATGGTCCGACCCATGGCTAGGTCAGACCATGGTTAGGGTTTCCCAGGTCCGGCGACCCTAACTATGGTCTGACCCATGGCTAGGTTAGACCATGGTTAGGGTCGCCGGAAAACCATGGTCCGACCCATGGCTAGGTCAATTTAGTTATAGGGTGTGGTTGATAATATTTAAGGGCTAAATTATAAAAATAAAAAGGACAATAAGTTTGAGGACCAAACTGAACAAAATAAAAATTTGGGGCTAGGCATGTGCAAGTCACGTGACTATTTAACGGTCAAACTGACGGAAAGAGACCAAAAGTCAAAAGTTGTCAAACAAATGGTACCAAAACTGGAAAAAAAAAATGTTGGACCAAAACTCAAAAGTTGTCAAATATGTTGGACCAACAGACCTATTAATCCTTAAAAATAACATGGTGCAAAAGTGTTCTTAACCTAAATTAATGAATTACCTGAAACCACTGTAATTCTCGTTGCATTTGCAGTGCCGGACTGGACACAGACGTAAGGCGAGTGTAGGGTGCTAATTTTGCAGCGACATGCAGAATGTTTTCCTGGGCATCGTCATCGACATACATGTTGAAAAACGTAACAGACACACCTTTCTCCATCATAAGGTTGAAAACATGTTCCTGTCGATACTTAATCGACCAAAAGACAATATCAATTTGGGCAACATAATCAATCATGGTATGTGGAACATGCTTGAAAAGTGCTGTAATGATCTCAGTTCCTCCTCGTATTGCTGCCTGATAATCAAGTTCTCGTTCTTTCAAGTACTTCACAACGTCATTAGTGTCCCAGCGTGACAGTGCTTTGCATGCAACTTCTAAGAGTAATGTGATGCACTTGTGCTTGTACTTTAAATCTCTGATGCGTGTGAAAAAGGGTACTGCATGCATGCATTAAACTAGTTACAATTTAACTGTTAAACGTAATAAATATATGTCATATATATGTATACTCACGGTATACTGTGGATTTTGAGATGGCTCCAAAGATCCGATGCATTACTGCAATTAAATTAGCAATATTATTAGGAAGTAAATAAATAAGCATCGATCTATTATATGTATGCTTGTTTTAAATAAGGTGAATAACTAATAAACTGTCAGATGTTTAGCTCATGTTAAAATTTAGTGTCTGAACTTTAAAGTGTTGAAATGGACTGTCAGAGGTTTGGACTTTGTTGAAATTTGGTTTTCTGTTCAAAATTGTTGTTAATTTTGACAGAATGTTGCAAAAAGTCGGAATTGCTATTTCTACCAAATATGAAGTGACGAAACTATCCCTAGAGTCAAAACAAACCACCACCCAACTCCGGCCGACCACCACCCAACTCCGGCCGGACACCAACCAACTCCGGCCGGCCACCACCCTACTCCGGGGCCGGCCACCACCAAAAAATCCTATAGTTGTTGATTTAGTTAGGAGGGGTAGTTTCGTTATTTCCCTAGGAAATGAAAGGTCAGATTTTTCATGGATGGGCATTTTTGGAATATCTCTTTTATCGAGCTCACATGATACACTTCCGTTCGACTTAACTAAAAAATAGATGGAGACACCAAATTTCAACAAACACCAAACCTGGAACAATCAATTATTTTAAGGGCAGACACCAAATTTTAACATGAGTCAAACCTCTTACGTTTAATTAATTATTAACCCTTTAAATAAGTATATGATGCACAACCTACACTACATACCTCCATCCAAATTTGATGTAATTGTGTAGAATTGTTGTGGTCGAGAATCAACAGCTCCCAATTTTTCGCTTCTTATAGAAATTGGTGCTTCAATGGGAATGGCTTGATATATGTATCTTTCCCAAAAACTGAGTTTGCTTCCACTCGGGAACTCTGACGATCGACGAGCCAAGACACGGAGTACGTCTGTGTCAAAGTTAACTTTCCAATGATCAACCAAGTCATTAGCTAGCTGAGGATAATGACTGAGCAGGTACAAGCAAACATCTACAGGTGCACCAAAACAAACTAAATTAGTTATACACAGTGTCCGATAAACGCTCACAAGTTCAGACTTTTCAGACTTATGAGATAGTAGGTTATATGTATTTTTGGTATCTATGTTTGCCCATTTTTTACTTTTGATACTACATGTTTGGTTTTGCCTATTTTTGATACCATACGTTTGCCAATTGTATATTTTTTGTTTGACCGTTAAATAGTTACGTGACTTGCATATGTCTAGCTCCAACTTTTGATTTTGTTCAGTTTAGTCCTCAATTTTTTTGTCCTAACGTATTATTTTTGCGATTTAACCCTTAATATTTTCAACCGCACCTCAGGACTAAATTGACCTAGCCATGGTCCAACCCATTGCTAGGTCGATTTAGCATTACGGTCCAATTGGGTCAATTGACCCAATTGCTAAATTGACCTAGCCAGTTCGACACATTGACCTAGCAAGTTCGACACACTAGGGTGCAGTTGGAAATGTTTAAGGGCTAAATTGTAAAAATAAAAGTTAGGATAAAAAAATTGAGGACTAAATTGAACAAAATAAAAAATTGGGGTTAGGCATGTGCAAGTCACGTGACTATTTAACGGTCAACTAACGATCGGACCAAAAGTATATAATTGGCAAACGTATGGTACCAAAAATAAGCAAAACCAAACATGTGGTACCAAAAACCAAAAGTGGGTTATAGGTCTTTTGGTACCCTATGTTTGCCCACTTTTGGCTTTTGGTACTACATGTTTGGTTTTGCCTATTTTTGGTACCATACATTTGCCACTTGTATACTTTTGGTCCGACCGTTAAAGTTGACCGTTAAATAGTCACGTGACTTACACATGCCTAGCTCCAATTTTTGAATTTGTTCAGTTTAGTCCTCAAATTTCTTGTCCTAAAAATTGGGGCTAGACATTTGCAAGTCACCTGACTATTTAACGATCAACTTTAACAGTCAACTAACGGTCGGACCAAAAGTATACAATTAGCAAACGTATGGTACCAAAAATGTGAAATTCTTAGCTACATCGGTGGCAACAGATGGAGACCATCTGTTGCCACTCTCACCAATCAGAATAAGACACACGTGAGAAAATGACAGAATGCACAGTCAGTAGTGGCAAGTGTCACTTTCTGATTGGTGAGAGGGGCAACAGATGGACTCCATCTGTTACCATCGAGGTAACCAAGAAATTCTCACAAAAAATAGGCAAAACCAAACACGCGATACCAAAAGTCAAAAGTGGGCAAACATAAGATACCAAAAGACCTATAAACCTTTTTACGTACCATAGTTATGTCCAGAAACTAAGTAGCCGAGTAGATTGGCTCCGGTAACCCCGGAGAAGTAGCCAGGATCCTCAGGAGGGCAATATTTGATGATTATTTTGGTGAGGTACCAAACCACTTTCTTGTTATCTGTAAAACTTGTTGCTTCTAAAAGTAGTGGGGATTCATCACATTTATTCATAGCTTGTATCAGGGTATTGTCTTCATGATTCATAATCTTAACAAGACTCAAGTTTCGAGATGCAGCAGCATAATGTAGAGCTGACCACCCATAATCATCCAGCAGTCTCATTGCTGGTTTGGGAAAAAGCCCAGATTGAAACATCTTCTTTATGAAGATTGTGTGTCCCATGTTGGCTGCAATGTGAAGTATTGTCATTTTGGTTAGGCTAACGTGTGTGATATCTGCAGTTGGGTGAATCTTCATGAATTTCTCAACATCTTCCCAAACTCCGTTTAATGCTGCCTCGTGTAAGGGTTGATAAAACCGGAGCAACTCGTCACCTGTATTAATTTGTTACAGTGGTATTCATATATTTTAGGGTTAAATGTACTTTTCATATAACATATTAAGCTGAATGTGGTTTTTTTTTTTGTACAAAATGTTCTATTGTTTATGTACTTTTGGTATTAAATGTTTAAAATTTGATGGCTTTTGGTACATCCGTTAGTTTTGGTTGTTAAATGGCATGTGCAAATCACGTGACTTACACTAAACTTTTGATTTTGTTCAATTTAGTCCTCAAATACATGCCTAACTTTTATTTTATTTAATTTAGTCCTAAAATTTCAAAAATCGAATCCAACTGAACCCAATTAAACCCATTTGACCTAGTCGGGTGTAGCCTAGAGATAGGCCCGACCCTGTGTCGGGGTCACCGGACCAAGCCGACCCTGACCCAGAGTCAAGTTCGCTCCGACTAGGTCAATTGGGTTGGATTTGATTCAATTGGGTTCGATTTTAAAATTTTATGACTAAATTAAACAAAATAAAAGTTAGGGGTGTATTTGAGAGTCTAAATTGAACAAAATCAAAAGTTTATGGTGGATCACGTGACTTGCAAATGTCATTTAACGGCCAACTAACGAATGTACCAAAAGCCATCGTATATCATTCATAAGGCCCTCCTCTACTTTCATATAGAAAGAAAACAAAATATTATTTGTTGATTAGAGTACAAAAAAAAAGTTATGCCCCTTCATTACGAGATCAATATAAAATAATATTATAGTATATTAACGGAAAAAATATTTAGAGACATTAAAATTATATAATATTATTTAATGAAGTAAATTTTAATTTGGTGCATTTTGAAGTTTAAAATCGCTACTTGTATTATGTGCCATAATATTACGCGTTTGAGTCTAGAAACTACAAGATTAATTTTAAATATCAAAATTATCATTTTCACTACATTTTCACTACGTGTCATAATCTAATTTAATTCTTTAGAAATATATTTATTTAGATGCCTTCTAACTCAATTAATAAATACCTCACTTATAGATATTGTGTCTATTTGGTCACAATTTAGGGTTTTGATCGATCTGGGTGAGCTAGGGGTCTTACCCTGGCTCAGACTCGTTGTATATCGGGTTGCGGGTTTCGGGTGACTAGGCTCAGTTGCCTGGGCTGGGTGACTAGGCTGAGCCCTAGACCGAGACTCTAATTAGATAAATCGAGTTATATGTGATTTGATTGTTAATTACAATTTGAATAAGTTAAGTACTAAATATATTTAAAAAAATGAAAGATGCCAAAAAGACAGATATCCTATGAAGTGAGATGCTAATTAGGCTTTGTTCCCATGACATACACTAAATCTTACCTATCAATCTATATCATGATTCAAAGTGACATACGTTTTTTCATTTCAGCCGCTTCTTCTTCGTCCTTCTGTTGTTGCAGAATACTGTTTGCATCATCATTTGGTACAACTTCATCATCGTCCGTTGCTGTGAGTTTCAAGTTTAGATCAAAGGAAATAAATATGGCGAATTCAAAGCATAAATGGTGTAGCTAGGGTTTTTCTCAGATTAACTAAAAACCATGAATTGATGTATTATTTTGAAGACAGATTAAACAAACACACACAATAACGTTGTAGCTGGTTGTAATCGAATGAAAAAAAATATATATATATATATATATTAAGAATCTATATAAACTGTCTACCTTTCACAAATGTTGAAATTTGGTGTCTGAAGTTTGAAATACTAAAAATGGACAGTCCGAGATTTCATTTTTAATGAAATTTGGTGTCTCTGCTTGTATTTTTCATATTCCTTCAATTATTTTCATCAACCCAATCATAATCCATCACTCTTTACTTTTCACAAAGTCATCAAATTTCCCACAAAAATTGAACATCCAAAATATAAGATTTCCAACAAAGTGGTGTGAATCAATTTTCAGTGACAACGGAGCGGGATATACTTGCGCGGATGTCGCCAGCTTTCTTAAGTGATGGTCCCGACAAGGTGAAGAAAAGGGAGCGTGCATTAGAGGTCGAATTTGACAGTCAGTTTCGTCGGGATCGACTTCACTAAAGTAATATATCACACCGAGACACCAAACTTTAACAAAAATAAAACTTGGAACACTCAATTTTAACGTCAAACGCCAAATTTCAACATTGGTGAAACTTCAGACAGCTCATATGTTCTTAACCCTAACTAAAAACCATGAATTGATGTATTATTTTGAACACAGATTAAAAACACACACAATAACGTTGTAACTGGTTGTAATCGAATGAAAAAAAAAATGAACTTAATGTTGGGGAAAAGTAGAGATAATAAATCAAACATACGTTTCTTTGAGTCAGCTGCAGCTGCTACATCGTCTGTGTGTTGTTTGATACTTGCATCTTGTCCAATTTCTTTCATGGAAGCTTCATTGACTTCCTGTTCTTGTGCCATCATATATAATAATATAATAATATCGTTCTGCAGATTAAGATTGGATTGCAAAACGGGGTTTAGTGTATTTATAACATGTGAAGAAGAAGACTAAGTATGAATGGGGGAAAATAATTAGCACCTTAATTAATTAATTATGGTATGCTCTGAACGATCGAAGAGACAACCCAATAAGCTGTCATTGAGAAGCGTATTTGTTTAATTATGGATTAATAATATATAATTTGATTAATTTTCAATTTTATTCTTTGAATTTTCAATTTTAGACCAAAAAGTTACACTCATCATAATTCTAAATCAAAATTATATAGCGAACTGTTTCTTAAGGAGAATAATTTAGCCAATTTTATGAAAATAAAAAATTACGTTACTGGGACGTAGACTTTTCCATCATTTTTTTATCGATAAGATGACAAATGTAGTTTTTTTTTTTTTTAGATAGAAAGTTGAGTTATCAAAATTTTAAGAACAAAAGTTCGAATATAACCTCGACGACTTTGAGAAGTCAATGATAAATGATGGAGGCCTTGCATCTGAAAATATAACTAACATATTAATTCATTAACTTAAGGTCTTGTTTTCATGTGTCATGGGAAGTGATTTCGTACAAAAAAATGATATATTATTGGATGAAATTATAGGAGTTAATTATTATGTAAATTATGCTGACATATTAATTAATTTTTTTAGAAAAATTATGTGCAATAACGAAGATAAAAAAGTTTATCAATCTGATAAATTTTAAATTTATATATTTTGCAGGCAAAATATAATTTAGTAACTAAAACATTTTTTTCCAATAAATACATTATTTACCGGCCAAAATTTTAATTTAGTATGTAAAATAATATAATTGTTGATAAATACATCTTGTCGGCAAAAAATAGTTGAGTTTAAAAATAAATAAATTTTTATTTACAGTATTTAGTTGGAAATGGAAAAAAAAAATGATTTGAGAAAGGCGACAATAAGTCTCATGCACCAAATGGTCTAGAGTACAGTTTAATCTAATTTTGCTAATATATTAAAAATGACATTTATTATTTATATTTAATATTTTTAATGTGCACTCACATTCTATTTTCTTCCAAAAATCTATATTTATAATTAATCATACAAATGTGTTTAATACTATCCATAATTCATTTCCCTAATAATTGAATGATCTATAAATAAGTGTGAATGGAAATAGTGGCACCTTAATTAATTATATGGTCTGCTCAGCAATTAGCTAGAGACAACCTCAATAAGCTGTCATTATGTGTATTGTGTAGTTTTATACTTAAAATTGTATTTGTATAATTGTTAAGGAGTTAATGACCCTCCTCTCCACCACTTTGAGAAAGAAGTCAATGATTAATGATGGAGGCCTTGCATCTCTCACAATTTTACAATTCTACAATTTTTTTGGATCATCTTGTGCTGAAATCTCTATTGATATGTGCCACATCATTAATTATAGGGCTTTAAAATGCATCTTGAAAATTTATATCATTACATAATATTATTTTATATTTATGTTTATATCATTACAATATTGTTAATACTTATGTAATTCATTAATTTTATTTACCTTATTATTTTCTTATATGAGCTATGTAATCAACAATGACTTATTTTTAGAATACTTCGATTTATAGTATTTTTAAATGAGAATATATGAAAAAAATTCTAATAGCATCTAATATTGTATATTTCTAAGTTTCTTACATTATTATTAAATATATTTTTTGTGCAACCTGCAAATTAGTAACTTTTATTTGCTGTAAAACATTGCTTTCACAATTTTCAAGTCAAAACTCTAAATTTAATATATTTTTATGCGGTGTCTTTGCTTTACTTATTGTTATGAAACCTTAAATATTTTATAAATAATTATGATGATAATTCCTCATGACATTTAGTAATAATACACTAGTTAAACTTGAGTTGTATTTTTTTTTATCTACAGCCGGAAAGTCTTTGTGCACATGGGCCGGCTATTTGAATACTACTATAGAATCCAAAAATTAGTTCGGTAGTGAGCAGGGTCGTCTATTTTGATTAAATATGCCAATATTTTATAATACAGTTGTTTAACATTTTAGGGTCTGCTATACCAATTACCTGCGGTCTTAATAAACTAACCAAAAAAAAAAAAATCTACCAGTAAGTCCACTGTGCACATAATCTACGGCAGATGGGATGGGTCCGGGTTTGGGGTGGCGGGCCCTACCGACCCTCCCCGCGTGTATTATATATATATATATATATATATATATATATATATATATATATATATAATATGCGTATTTTATAAAATTATTATATATATATTGTAACACATAGTTAAAATAATAAGAGTTTTAATGAATTTACTGATTTGCATTAGAATTTTAACTTTAATTTGTAATCAATGGTTTCACCATCTTCGGGGCAGGGGGCACATCTGAAACCTCCTTCTCCATAGGAACATCCTCTACTACCGTCAGAAGCATCACCATCCTCTTGAAATCAGAAATGCCTATAGTGAAACCAACATACAAAGCAAAGCAATAACAAAAGTTAAAAACCCTAGAATTACATACCAAAGAGGGAGAAGGAGACGCCAATTGAATCTTCACTTCGCATAGCTCCTCTTCCGCACAGCGATATACCGAACGAAAAGAGATTGACGTGTTCCCAACGTATATGAGTTTCAAGTTTTGGCGGTCCGAGACAGAAAGTTGGGAAACGCAAGAACGTCATCCTTCTCTTGGGGAGAGGACACGGACCAGGTAACACCCCGATCTACAATAGAGAAGTAGAGTTTCTCCCAATAACCACTACCACCCTCATAGGCTAGGACAAAGCAAAGCTTATTATCCAATTCCACGTTACCCAGCTTGGAAAACCCCTATAACTTCAACGAAGGGTAACGAATCACCAAGGTGAAGAACCCCGGGGCACTAAAATATTGGATGCGGTAGAAACATCGGAAAAGAGTCGGGGAATAAACCCAATACCGATAGCATAATAGCCTAAATCCGACCCAAGCTCAAATGACGGAGGGGGCCAAACGAACATGAGAAATCTGATAATAGGCACAGAGTTCTCTAAGCTCTGCACAATACGGGAAACGTAGTCCCGCCTTAACCTGATGAGAGTACACAGCCACCATCCCATCGGGAGGTTCAGCGATAGAACTACGAGTGTGATGATCGGGCAAAGAGAATGGAAATGTGGACTGATCTAAACTACAGAGCATTGTCGTCCTAACGTAAAGGCCAAACTCCTTCTTTCTCAAGATATTCTCAGAATAGGCCATGAGAAAACGCTCAGCGCGATGGAGAAAAGCCAACTCAGCCTCAAGGGTGGCTCTAAGTCAGAATCGAAATCCGGTTCGGGATCGGAGACATTCGGGACATAGTCCAAGCTCAAGTCAGGATCCGGGAAATGCTTTCCCATGAAATACTCAGCATACTCAGTAATACTAAAATGAATCCTATGAGGTGAACCACCATGGGAGGTCTTAGAAGAAGATGGTATATTCATGATTACTGAAGAAGAATACAAACTCTTCTTAATCTACAAGCACCTGTGAAACTCCAAAGAACCACCTGCCAACAAAGGGGAGAAGCGAGCAATAACACATCAGAAACCACCAACCATGACAGACATATAGGAAAAAAAAAAAAAAAAACAATTCACACACTAAAGCGTCAGGAAAACCCTTAAGAACAACCTACCCAAGAGTAAATCCCAAAATGCATGAAGATCTAATGCTTGCTAAGGGGGCAAAGACACATGCATGGATAATAGATACTCATCATGGGAAAGGCTATGAATCATATGCCACTATAAAAAATGCTCACAAAAGATGGGCAAATAAAACAACCTCAATACTACATAGGGTGGCCAATTGAGGTATCAAACACCTACGTCGAGCTATGTATTAACTTCACAAGCATGTGGTGACCTAGGTAAAGCACTAAGACACCAAAACAACAAGAAACTACCGACTCTTAAGGGAACAACATCAATATTGAAACAACTCAATCACCTATGGCAAGCTCTACCTTTTATTGCAAACAAAGGAAAGATCACACACACGTAAAAGAGCTATAAGATTGAACCTTTGAAGAAAGCGAGCACGATCGAGCAAAAAACCGGGTCAAAACACCCAAATTCGGCCAGAGTTGAACCAGCCTAGCCACCCGGTGCCGGACCGCCGCCGCCGGCCTAACCGAGCCTACCTCCGGCAATAGCACGCGTCCAATCCTCGGCTGCCGCCTCCCGCAGTTCCACTCCCCGCCTGCAGCTCCGCCGTGGTCGGTCGCCACGCCAACTCCCGTCGCTCCGCCTTGCAACCAAGTCGTCGGTCCTCCGCCTTTCGCGCCGCCCACGTCGTTTCAAACCGCCATAGCCAAGCCTAAACCAAAATCGAACCTAGTTGAGCTCCATCTAAGATATGGTGACTTGATTGGGTAGCAGAATTAAAAAAAGGAAGCTTAGGTCTAAGGTAAAAATGAGTGCTCTAGAAAAATGGAGGTGCATGCAAATAATGAAGGAGCAACCTATAGTATTTCTTATATAGGGATGTGTTAAGAGTTTTTTTCCTTTCAAAAATTCCAGTAAAATGAAGACACAAATAAATGACACACTTCGAAAGCTAAGTAAAACGGGACCAAGACCCGTAGTTCTCGCCCTTATACGATATCTACATGAGAATGCATAAATTTGCTTAAACTAATGATAGCATTTTGTATATCTGGCTTCTTTAAATAGGGGGCAAGGAAAATTACAGCGATCCTCGAGCACTCAATGAAAGCCGGGATCGTCATAAAGGTACATTTCACAACTCGCTTGGGCGATATTCCGCAAAAATAGAGTCATGTAAAGGTTAAACAATTGCTGGACTCGGGGGCAAATGTTGGATATACGCCCAAGCTATCATAAATTGGACTATAATTAAGCTACATTCGATTATAATTCGAAACTTTAGAAAACGGACACCCAATGCTCAAATACTTAGGCCCAAAAACACCCCGAGTGGCGAAATCCACTCGGGGTAGCAGAGCTTTTGCTCGGGTAACCCAAATGCTCCCTTAAGAGTACCCATCCGGGTAAGCATCAATGATTTGACCAAATCCGGGTTAGATCCGGGTAAGCATCAATATAAGCATCCGAGTGTGCTTTAGATCCAATGATTTGACCACTGCGCAAGTACATATAAGAGAACAATAACTACAATATAGGCTATATGTTCACTTTGTTCTTCTCGGCAACATCAATGCCATATTCACATATTGTTTGGGCCAGGCCCATATTGTCCAACAACTTGAACATGAAGTGTGTTCGAGCACGTACATCCTGATCATAATAAGATATCGTATCTTTTGAATTTAATATTATTGCATTGTATTGTTTTTCCTACTTGAACACAGGGACGTTAGCTACATATATGGGGCCCCTTAATTTTTTATAATGTGTAATTTTGACCCTCAAAATTATAATTTTTCTTAATTTGATTATTTAAAATTTTATATTTTTTTCCGAATTTTTTACATAAATTATTTAGGCATTGTTCAAACTTGTAAACTACTCAATTGAACAAAATTTTGGAATTTATACACAGTGGACTTTTTGGTAGATATTTTTTTGTTTATTAAAACCGTTGGTATAGCAAACCCCAAAAGGTTAAACAACGTTATATATGATATATCTGTATTAAAAAAATGGACGACCCCGCTCACTACTGAACTAAAATTTGGATTCAAATAGCCGGCCCATGTGCACAAAGGACTTTCGTACATAAAAATTAAAATACAACTCGTTTAGGGGAGTTTGGATGTACGTAATGTGAGATTATTTAAAATGTGAATTACATAATGTAATGTCAGATTAAAATGTTTGGTTATATTGTAATGTAGAGTGTAATATTAGATTACAGCGTTAGATATGTGTTATAATATACATTATAATATGACTTTATTATTATTATATTAATGTATATAAACAGTATATTATATTTAATATGATAATGACACGTGTAGATAGTTAGGTCCAGTTGAATTATATTTGTTTATTATTAACCACACACAATAAAATATCTAAAAAACTTCTATACCGAGTTGAGGTATTTATTTAATAATAAACAAGTAAAAAACAACTTTGAAAAATAAATAAATTACAGGATAATATTTGTCGACCTTCAATTCTCAAATTTTAATCTCCCATCGTTGATTATGAAGATGACAATTGCCTTGCATATGCCTTCCTAGTTTTACCTTTGCACCAAATGAACTAGAATCAAAGCATTAAGCATTTTGAATATAAATGGATGTATTTTTGGCCAAAAAAATAATAAATGGATGTATTTGTGAGTTGTATTTTTAGATGCAAGGTCTCCATCATTTGATGATCATTGACTTCTTTCTCAAAGTGGTGGAGAGGAGGGTCATTAACTCCTTAACAATTATACAAATACAGTTTTAAGTATGAAACTACACATAATGACAGCTTATTGAGGTTGTCTCTAGCTAATTGCTGAGCAGACCATGTAATTAATTAAGGTGCTACTATCCCATTCACACTTATTTTTTTGTATATATATATAAATACATCCAAGTACTCAATGTGATTTGCACAATTTATCAAATGGTTATTTTTATTTATAATATTATTGTTTAATTACCTACCTTTCAGAACGTTATTAAATAATTTAAGTTTGTTTGACTCAATGTGATTAAATGATATGACGGTTTTATCCTTACCTTCAATCAATTTAAATATTCTTTATCGTATTATTCTAAAATTTATCGGATTGATAAATACTTTTCATTTTAGTGTTTGATATTTACCTTCGTTATTTTATATATATATATTAAAAAAAATGCTAATATAATGTACATAATAAATTGACCACAGCAATTTTATCAAATAATTTATTCTATTTTGTACTAAGTCACCCCCACATGACACACGAAGATAATATCTTAGTTAATGAATCAATATGTTAGTTATATTTTCAGATGCAAGGCCTCCATCATTTATCATTGACTTCTTAAAGTCGTTGAGGATATGAGGACAACTACTTGTAAATAAACAGAAATGGGTATCTGTTATTCCAACTTTTGTTTTTTAAATTTTGACACCTTAACTTTCGATTTTAGAACCAAAAAAAAAACACTTGCCATGTTATCCATAAAAAATAAAGGAAAATTCCAATGTTGGTCATGTGATTTTTTATTTTTTTTGTGGACAAATTGGCTAACCTACTCTGCTTAAAAAACAAGCCGAACTTTGATTGTTTTACAAATACCTGAACTTTGATTTAGAGTCACAGAGACATTTTGGTCTAAAACTGAAAATTGAGATAGTAAAATTCAAAATTAATTAAAATCCATCTAGAGATCAGTATTATTAGAACCGGACCGGACCAACGGTCCAACCGGGTTCGAATCAGAACCGGTGCCTCCAGTGGTCCGGTTCGAGCAAAAGCGGAGGATGTAAGCGACCCGATTCGAAAGTCTTGTTTTCGACAAACCCAATTCAGAAGCCCTGTTTACGGCAAACCGGACAGTATTCGACAAACTGATCGGTTCTGAACGGCCCGGGCGTTTCAGATTCCGTAATAAAAAAAAACCAATCGAATTGTATGTTCTATGATTTTATTGAAGTTTATTATGTTGGAAACTCACCATACGAATCTATATTGTATTTTCTGTGATTTTATTAAAGTTTATTGACATTGCACTAAAACCGATCGGACTGGATTCTAACCGGACGAACCGAGAACCGGTGGCCTGGCCGGTCGACTTCCGGTCTGATTCTGATAACACTGCTAGAGATTATCGATTTATTAACTCATTCCACAATTACACAAATACCCTTCTGAGTATAAAACTAAACATAATTAATGACAGCTTATTGGGTTGTCTCTTCGTGCACAGCAGACCATAATTAATTAAGGTGCTAATTATTTCCCCCCATTCATACTTAGTCTTCTTCATCACATGTTATAAATACACTAAACCCCATTTTGCAATCCAATCTTAATCTGCAGAACGATATTATTATATTATTATATATGATGGCACAAGAACTGGAAGTCAATGAAGCTGCCATGAAAGAAATTGGACAAGATGCAAGTATCAAACAACAGACAAACGATGAAGCAGCTGCAGCTGACTCAAAGAAACGTATGTTTGATTTATTATCTCTACTTTTCCCAACATATTAGTTCTTGTTTTTTTTTTTTTTTCATTTGATTACAACCAGATACAACGTTATTGTATGTGTTTTGTTTAATCTCTGTTCAAAATAATACATCAATTCACGATTCATTTTTAACTTCAGACACCAAATTTTAACATTGGTAAAACTTTAAACAATAATTTATAGGTTCTTAATTTTGTTTTACAACGTTATTGTATGTGTGTTTTTTAATCTGTTTTTTTAATTAGTGTATTTCTTAACTTGAACCTCGCAGTGACGTCGGACGGTGATGAAGTTGTGCCAAATGATGCAGACAGTATTCTGCAACAAAAGAAGGACGAAGAAGAAGCGGCTGAAAAGAAAAAACGTATGTCACTTTTATTCATTAATTTATTCTCTTCATAACATTAGGAATCATGTATGTCATGGGAACAAAACCTAATTAGCATTTCACTTCATAGGTATATTTGTTGTTGCGGTACCTTTTATTTTTTATTTTAGTATGTACTCAGTTATGACTCGATTAACCTAATTAAGGGCTCGGGATATGGCTTAATTTGGTCGCCCGGATCAGGCGACCTGATATGCGTCGAGCCTGAGCCGAGGCAAGATCTCTGGTTTACCCTATTAGATCAAAACTCTAGACCGGTCATGATTCAGTACCAAAATGATACTAACTATAAATGAGATACTGATTAATTGAGTTAGAAGGCATCTAAATAAATATATTTCAGCCATATTAAATTAGATAATAAAACGTAATGAAATAGATAATTTTGATATTTAAAGTCAATCTTGTAATTTCTAGATTCAATTGCATAATATTATGTCATGTAGCATAATTGATGATTTTGAGCTTAAAAATACAATATATTAAATAATACTATAATTTTAATGTCTCTAAATATATTTTTTCCGTTAATTTACTATAATATTATTTGCAACTCATAACTTTTTCTAAGGTACTCTAATCTACGAACAATTTTTAATTTCTTTCTAAATGAAAGTAATTGTGAAAACTTTATGAATAACATATGATATCATATATATATATATATATATATATATATATATATATATATAATAAAATTTAGGCTTAAATGTACTTTTAGTCCATATGTTTGATCGTTTTTTACTTTTGGTATAATATGTTTTTTTTTTGTATACTTTTGGTACCAAACGTTTGAACTTTGTATAATTTTAGTCAATCCGTTAGTTGGTTGTTAATTTTGGCTGTTAAATGGCATTTTCATACGTGACTCATCCTAACCTTTGATTTTGTTCAATTTAGTCCATCGCTAATACATCGTTAATTTTATGTTGTTCAAGTTGGTTCTAAAATTTCAAAATCAAACCTTTGACAAGAAGACCCAGCCACAATTGGATACCAAAAGTATAGGGAAAAACATATGGTATCAAAATAAAAAAAAACGATCAAACATATGTATGACCAAAAGTACCTTTAACCTAATATTTATAAACACTACTGTTACAAATTAATGCAGGTGACGAGTTGCTTCGGTTTTATCGACCCTTACACGTGGCAGCATTGAACGGAGTTTGGGAAGACGCTGAGAAATTCATGAAGATTAACCCAAATGCAGATATCACACAAGTTAGCCTAACCAAAATGACAATACTGCACATTGCAGCCAATATGGGACACACAGTGTTCATAAAGAAGTTGTTTCAATCTGGGCTTTTCCCCAAAACAGCGATGAGACTGCTGGATGATTTTGGGTGGTCACCTTTACATTATGCTGCTGCATCTCGAAACTTGAGTCTTGTTAAGATTTTGAGTTATGAAGACAATAGCTTGATACAAGCTATGAACAGTTGTGATAAAACGCCACTGATTCAAGAAGCAGCTTGTTTTTCGGATAACAAGAAAGTGGTTTGGTATCTGGCTAAAAAAATTATCAGCTATAATCCTTCTTCTGATCCTGGCTACTTTTCTGGAGTTACAGGAGCGAAACTACTGGGTTTCTTAGTTTCTGGACATTATTACGGTACGTAATCGCGGTCTCAGATTTGCAGTTGTTTTTAGGGATTCAGATTTACTGTCACACTCTTCATACCCAAAATCGTGCATCACCTGTTAAAGAGATCTTGACATGTGTCTTTAAGTGTAATTAGTTTTGTGATTTTTTTCTAAAACCGTATTGGGATGGATGAACCCTGAAAAGGAAAATATTAAATATAAGGACACGTGTCAAGATCTTAACGGTGAGACACGATCTTGGGGATGAAGAGTGAGGCAGGTGATTTCGATCCGTTTTTATGGATTCAGATCACCTGCCCCTTATCGTGCATCACCGTTAAGATCTTGACACACGCCATGAATGTAATTAATTTTGTGGTTTTTTCTTTCTAAAACTATATTGGGATTGGTGAATCCTAAAAGAAAAATATTAAATTTAAGGAGACGTGTCAAGATCTTAATGGTGAGTCACTTTCTGGGCGGCATGAAGAGTGGGGCAGGTGATCTGGATCTTGTTTTTAGGTGTCGCGTGTTTAAATTGTTGCTTTTAGGTGTTCCAGGTTTGCACTATGTTGTTTTTAGGAGTCTCATGATTCATTTTCATTGCTTTTTTAGTTTTTCGTCAGTTTTTCTTTTAAATTTGACGGATTAGCAGAAATATACATGAATTCGAGAAAGTTCATGCGTATGAGTTTTCTTAAATTCATGTTTATTTATGCTAATTAAGTTAAAATGAACCTCAATTTTGCATAAATTTTTCAATTTCACCACATGTAAACATTAATTGACATAATTTAAAGAGAAGTAGAAATGACATTTTGTTCTTTTCTCTTCTTTAAATGCTTTTGATGTTGAAATTTCTGGAGACATGAACCAAAATCCGTCAAATTAAAAGAAAAAAAAAATATATATATATATATAATGAAATCTGAGACAAGTATTAACAACAATTTAAACATGAGACATCTAGAAGTAACATGATGCAAATTTAGTACTGTATGTGATTAACCCTAACAACTAACCCGACCATCTCGATTGATTTAGTTTATTTTGTTTTGGTTTGGTGCATGTATATATATAGATGTTTGCTTGTACCTGCTGAGTCATTATCCTCAGCTAGCAAATGAATTGGTGGACCATTGGAAAGTCAGCTTCGACACAGACATACTCTATGTCCTGGCTCGTCGATCCCCAGAATTCCCAAGTGGAAGCAAACTCAGTTTTTGGGAAAGATACATATATCATTGTAAGTATATATATATATGCCAATATATTGATTCACTATTGATCATAGTTGTTGTTTATATAAATATCTTATCCATTACTTGTTTGTCAAGTCATTCCCATCAAAGCACCAATTTCAATAAGAAGCGATTTGGGAGCTGCTGCTGATTCTCAACCACAACAATTCTACAAAATTACATCAAATTTGGATGGAGGTATGTAGAGCTGGTTGCACACCATATATAAGTATTTTGGTACAATTTTTTTTTTTATCACTTTTGTTTTTGGTGCAATTTTTTTATTTTTATTTTTTGTGTCATACGTTTGCAAATTGTATACTTTTGGTGCATTCGTTAGTTGACTATTAATTAGCATGTGACTTGTCCTATAATTTAATTTTGTTCAGTATAGTCATTCAATTTATATCTCTAACTTTTTTTGGAACAATTTAGTCGATAAACCCAATTGAACCCTAGGAACCAAGGTCCGACCATGGTTGGGTCAGAACTCAGACCCTGGCTGATTGAAACCCTGGCTGGGGTCACCCAGGTCCGACGGTCCTTCCAGAGTCTAACCTACCCATGTTTGAGACTATGTTATGTCAATTTAGCCTTATGGTCCAGCTAGGTTGGTTAGAGGCTAAATTGTACAAAATAAAAAGTTAGAGATATAATTTAAAGGACTAAACTGACCAAAATAAAAAATAGAGGGCAAGTCACGTGCAATGCATATGCTAATTAATATCAAAATTATCGGTCAATTAACAGATACACCAAAAGTATACAAGTTGCAAACGTATTGCACAAAAAATATACAAAAAATAGATGATATACCAAAAATCAAAAGTGGTCAAATATATTGACTATTGTAACAAATTTTCTTATTATAAAACAATTATATTGATGCTTCTTTTTGGCAAACGATGCTTATTTATTTACTCCCTAATAATATTGCTCATTTAATTGCAGTAATGCATTGGATCGTTGGAGTCATCTCAAAATCCACAGTATACAGTGAGTATATACATACATATGACATATATTTACTACGTTTAACAGTTAAAGTAAACTAGATCGTAATTACTTAATGCAGTACCCAGTATCCAACGCATCAGAGATTTAAAGTACAAGCACAAGTGCATCACATTGCTCTTAGAAGTTGCATGCAAAGCACTATCGCGCTGGGACACTAATGACATTTTGAAATACTTCAAAGAACGAGAAATTGATTATGAGGCAACAATGCGAGGAGGAACTGAGATAATTACATCACTTTTCAAGCATGTTCCACATAACATGATCGATTACGTTGCGCAAACAGACATCGTATTTTGGTCGATTAAGTATCGACAAGAACATGTTTTCAACCTTATGATGGAAAAAGGTGTGTCTGTCACATTTTTCAACATGTATGTCAATGAAGAAGCCCAGGAAAACATTCTCCATGTTGCTGCAAAATTAGCACCCTACACTCGCCTTACGTCTGTGTCTAGTCCGGCACTACAAATGCAACGAGAATTACAGTGGTTTCAGGTAATTCTTTAATTAAGAGTTGTTGATATGTAGTATAAGAGTGTGTTGAATGTTTTCACCTACAAGTTCGGACTTATGGGACAGTTGGCTAAAGCACACGTTTTATTGTTAATACGGTATCAGAGCGTTCATGTTCTATTCCTAGTGACGCCGTTTTAAAAAAATGTTACGTCTTGTTAAACATAGAGTTTGAAAGCCCATTATTTTTAGACCTAATTGAGATCAGCCAAGGTGGCTAGGAGGATATTGACAGGTAGCATAAGAGTGTGATGAATGCCTTCACCCACAAGTTCGGACTTATGGGACAGTTGGTTAAAGCGTACGCCTTATTATTAACAACAGTTAAGAACTTTTACAGTCTCAGGTTTGCACCATGTTGCTTTTAAGTGTCTCAGGTTTAAATTGTTACTAATAGGTGTCCCAGGTTTCGTTTTCGTTTAATAGAAAAAAAACAGACGGAAACCAAAAACGAAACCAGAGACACATAGCTATTAGCAACAATTTAAAACCGGAGACACCTAAAAGTAACACATATATGCAAACTTAGGAATGTGATTAGGTTCTTAACTCATTAATTTAAGCAATTCACTTAGCTGGATTCATATTGCATGTCTCACTATTCCTACACCAGATCGTGCTTCACCGTTATGATCTTAACACGTATCCTTAAAATTATATATATTCCTTTTAGGGTTCACTAATTTCAATAATTTTTTAGAAAAAAGCTACAAAAACTAATTACATCAAGTATACATGAAGAGTAGTGCAGGTGATTTGAACTAGAATTTTATCCATCAATATTAACATATTTAATCTCTTTACCCAATTTTCAGGCAGTAGATAAGATTGCTTCTCCTAGTATGAAGACAAATGTAAACAAAGACGGACACAACCCTCGAGCTTTATTCACACTTGAACATAAGAATCTAGTGAAAGACGCTGAGATATGGTTAAAAGATACATCAAACTCATGTCTCGTGGTTGCAACTCTCATAATAACTGTAGTTTTTGCAGCTGCATTTACTATTCCAGGAGGCAACATTGATGGAACCGGTATTCCGTTACTGTTAAGACGGAGCGATTTTCTGGTGTTTATTGTTTCAGATGCAATTGGCATGTTTTCATCCGCAACTTCCATTCTCATGTTCTTATCGATTCTAACGGCACGTTACGCTGAAGATGACTTCATTCGTGGACTTCCGAAGAGGTTGATACTCGGATTAGTGTCTTTGCTAATTGCACTTGCAAGCATGACGATTTCGTTTGGAGCGGCACTTTATATAATTTTACACCCGAAATTCAACTGGATTATTGTCCCGATTATAGGGTTCACTTGTATTCCTGTCGGGTTATTCATTATGTTGCAACTTCCGTTAGTTATCTATATGGTAAGATCAACATATGGACCAAGTCTACTAAAGGTTCCATAGATGACCATGTGAAAGTCACGTGAAAGTTTGTTTGATGAATATGTATTTCGCTTTAGTGTTTTGTGAGAGAATTATTTTTTTATTATATCAGTTATTTATCTGCATGTACATACTTGTAAAAAAGTTGTTACAGAATAAAGTTGTTATTTGAAATTTAAGTTTGATTAGCTATTATTTCATTTTTTCATTTAGAAAAGTTTTAAATATATTTGGATTTTTGATGATCATTTATAGTTACTTGTTACAAGCTGCCAAAATGTGTAATCAGCTAAAATGTTCGGATTTTTTTATGAGGATTGAGTTTATATCAGATATATTCCGATAGTTTCATGTATTCATTGTAGCAGAAACATTCTATTAATTTGAGTATACATTGAAGATGCAAAATAAAGAGATCATAATTCATCTCCGTTTATACAATTTGATATAATTTAATCAAAACCACAAATCAAATATGACTTCAGCGCATTTGCAGAAACTAAAAAGGTTATTTTTAATCAAGGGATAAATGTATTTTTCATATCACTTGTTTGACCGGAATCAACTTTTTATACTATTTGTTTTTTCGTACATTTTTTGTACCAACCGTTTGCACTTTGTATTCCTTTAGTACATTCGTTAAATTTCCGTATGATTTCGCCGTTAAGAGTCATGTGCCGTGCACGTGAGTGACCCTAAACTTTTGATTTGTTCAATTTAGTCTCTCTAATACATTTCTAACTTTTATTTTATTCAATTTAGTTCTAAAATTTCAAAATTGAGTCATTAACCCAAATTACATAGTCAGACTTATTATATCTAACATAAAAACCCCCTTTAAACGACATAAACCATCTAACATTATATTCATATAGTGTGGTGTTTATAAATAATTAGGACATGGAAGAATCCTGAATCCTGATTATGTCATTGACCAGCCAGACCATGATGAATTATCTGAAAGATTTTTCTGGTCTCCAATAATTATGGTCCCTAATCCGATCCTGTGATTGGACCTATAGTAGAGAGACATGTTCCCGACACGTTAACGGACATTGATATTTGCTCTTTCTAATCATCATTATTATCATCATTATAGCTCAAGCTAATTAAATCGATAATGATCACATGCACTGGTACATTTTTGGGCATGAAATACTTCTGTATTAAAACTTCTAACTACAATTCATGTTCAAGTAGGAAACGCACTACAATTCAATAAGAATCGCGTTGAATAAAGTTTGAGTGACCAATGGTTGGGTGGTTCAAAATTCAAATCCGTTATAAGTTAAAGTCTATATTTCTCATAAAATAATGGTGTCTCTTGAATATGTTAAGTCCAAAATTATGTAATAAGATATATTTTCTAAATATTTGACTTTCTAAATTTAGTGAAAGTGTAATTTTTACAAGAAATTTGTATGTATTGGTTCTGATTTCATTTAGGGTAATAGAAAAATACAACAAAAATATCAAAAAAACAGGGTGCTGTTAGAGCATGATAGAAAGATCCATAAAGTATAAAGACTTAATTTCAACACTAATAATTCGGGAGCAATTTGAAGCTCAATAGGAGCAATCTAAAAATTAGTGAGGGCGAATTGTAATTTAAAGGAAAGCAAAAGTGAAAACTACTTAATTTATATGGGTTATTTCTAGTAATTATAAAAAGTTCAGACGTGCAACATTACCCTAATCATTCTAAATAATAAACTACGCACCCACATTCACATAGATTACATACTCTTACTTGATTCATTACACATTTTATTTATTTTACTTAGTTTTACGTAGTCACCAAGAAACAATTTTGTGATAATAAAATTAATAAGCTCATAACACCTAAATAAACATATACATCTGTATTTAATAGCTTATATACTTTAGACTAATAATATATAATACTATTTAATTAAATTTATTTTTCTTGTGTATTGAATTACTAGTTGTGCTATAAAATAATTTTTGGCCAAAGTGCTACAAAATAATTATGACCGGTTTAAACTCTAAAACTAATATTAAATAACTTAATCGATGACTTATTAGCCACATATTGTTATTTTATTTATTTTTTGGTTTCCTGAACTAAAAAAAAGGGATTGAATTAGAAGCTAGCTAGTTAATTAGTTAGTTATAACTTCTTTCAAATGATAATTAATTAAGAATATAAAGTCAATGTATCAAACAGTAGATACAGTCAAAAAAGAATCCTTCAACCAGAAGGAGAAATAAAATACAACAATGCCATCACAATCATTGCATCTAGATTGAAGTCCTTATAATAATGATGATTAAAGAGTTGATTAAGAATGAGATTATCTTTCCATCTTATTAAATTCTTTTTTACCTAAAATAATCAAAGATGCTTTCAATTCTCCCTACTTCACCATATGAAAATAACATTATAAAACCATATCAAACATATAGATAGAAAAAAGGTGGGGTTTTGATGAATACTAATTCAAAAAATATAAAATAATTAAAATGTAGGTAGGGGTGCTATACCAGTTATTTTAGTCCTTGTTCTTTATATTTAATTTAATAATAAAGTGGTAGAAGAAAAATAAAATAATAGAGACTATTGGTAGGTCAAGATTCCAAAACATGGAAGGCTTAATCTCTACTAATCTATAACTTAAACTAATTATCCATATTTTTCAATTATATTACCATTAAAAGTACTTGGGCATAAAAACCGGTCCGGGCGGACTGGTTCGGAACTGGTCTGGAACCGAACCGTTTGGAACCGGTCCAGAGTGGATCGGTCCAAATTGGACTGGTTTGTAACCCCTAAATTGGAACCAGTCCAAGGGGTATACCAAACCAGTCCAATTAACCAGTCCGGACCGGACCGGTTTTGAACCGCTTTTAAGTAAAAAAAAAAAGTTTTGACTGCATTTGACTGAGACTATTTTTTTTTTAAAAAAAAACCGGTTTTGGACCGGTTTTTACGGGTTTTTAATGATAAAACCGGTCCGACATATAAAACCGGTCCAGGACTTGTTTTTTTTTTAAACAGGCCAAAACTGGTTCTGGACCGGTTCTAACCAGTCCAGTTTTTTTTAGACCAACCTAAGCCAATATAAAACCCTAGTCATTACTGGACCGGACCGTTTAAAACAGTTCCGGTCCGGTTCGGAACCGGTTCGGGCTGAACCGGTTCAGTGCCCACCCCTAATTAAAAGTCTTTCATTTTCTATCTCTATCAATAAATTTTTTTAAATAATTTTTACAACAAAAAAAAGGTTCTAACTTCACTAGATAGATTACTAGTTTCATCAAACTTTCACTATTTTCATATCAACCAAATTAAAAACCTCATTTTTTTTATATTTAGGCTATTTTTCCTTAAATTTTAAGAAAATTAACACCTTGACTATTTATTTATTTTAATAAGCAAATATTTATTTTTTTTCTAAATAGACAAAGATTGTTTCTTAATAGGAAAGAAATAGTAGTTGGATTGTATTGGTCCTAATTTGCAGACAGTGCCGTCGCACATGTCTGTCGCTTTCTGGAGCAAACTTTTCTTCTCAATTTTATTTTATAATATAACTTGGAAAATAATAATAATAAAAATAAGAAAAAGGAATAAAATCGGTTCAAGTTCTTCTTCACTTCTCCTTAGGATGGGATCATCAATATAATGGTGCCAACTGCCACCAACTCTGTTAAGTTTGGTGTTTTAGTAGGCCACAAGTATATATATATAAGGACAAGATACACTTATCAAAACCTTTCATAATATAAACTTCATACTTTCTAAGCTATTATTGTTATGATCCTCTTTTGTTATTTTTAAAATATTATGAGAAAACTGTTTTATCGAATAAGTCATTTATAGTAATTTTGAACAGTCGGATTTTGACGTACTAATACAACTTTTTATGTGCAAACGGCGAACTGAGCAAGACTCATAACAAATTACATGGTGTAAAATGTTTTTCGATCAAATTTATTTGTTTAGATGGTTAAAATTGCAGTTTTACGTTTCTTTGAGTTTTTTTTACAATTTGTCGGTTTTGTTTGGACTTAATTGCTAATTTCAAATTTGTGCTAAGGTTAGGGTTTTGTTTTCAGTATTTAAACTCTATTTAGTTTTTTTTTACATTCAGTTATTGAGTATTGGTTGAATTATAAAGAAAATCGAAATTTTCCGCGTCGAATTATCAGTAATTTGAGGAATTAACGAGTTTTTATATCTTCTACTCCATCTATCCCATCATGTTATATCAATAAGTAATAACACTACTCATAATTTATAAATGGTTTTTTTTTTTAATTTAAGAATGAGGGTCCAATTTTATATTTTACAACTTAATTAATATCTTCTTTTTTGCCAAGAAAAATGTTTAAAAAAAAAAATCGTTGATTTTATTTTATAAATATAACTTGTTTTTCTTTTTACCACAAATATTAAATTACTAACGATAAAAGAAGCCCATTTGCCGCCGCTTTGTGGAGCCCACACAGTATCCCCACCGCCGGGACCCACTAATCTCTTTCACCCTCACCATGCATCTCCTTCACCAGCGCCCCTTTATATTGCGAAGCTTCCTTTCTACTTCTCAGCGATCTCTCTCTCTAATTTCACTCTCTCTCTAAATTCTCTCTCTCTCTCTCTCTCTCTTTCTCTACAAATGGCGAGAGGCGGCATTCCGACGAAGCTGAAGTCAGTCTTCAAGAAGCTCAACTCCTTCGGCAGCCGCTCCTCCTCCTCCCTCAGCCGCCAGAACACGATCTCTCCGGCCGGCGACTACGATTTCCCCGCCGCCCACCGCCGCACCGACCTCTGCCCAGTCTTCGTCGGAAAGTCCCGGCGCCGGTACCTTGTCGGCGCCGAAGTCATCCACCACCCGCTGTTCCGCGAGCTGGTCGACAGGTCCGGCGGCGCCGACTCCGACAGCATCACCGTGTCGTGCGAGGTTGTCTTGTTCGAACACCTGCTGTGGATGTTGGAGAACGCCGACGAGTCCATGGATGGCCAGCTTGTTGATTTCTACGCTTGCTGATGGAGAAGAGAACAAGATAATAATAACTTGTTCAAACAGTTTGTATATTAGTTACATTATTATTTTTATTGTTATGTTTTTAAAGAAGATATTTTTTAAGGAAAGAGTTAATTATGTACGTTTTGTTGGTTAATATAACCAACTTTTACATTCCTAATCCAAAAGTATGTCTCCCTTAATTAGTTAATTAATTAAATGATTATTTGATGTAATGAATGATAATATTAGTGTTAATTGTATCCTTGTTGACATTGTTATTATGAATAAATTACTCAGTTGGAAAAAAAAAAAAAGTTTATTTAAAGCGTATATCTTATATATATATATATAATAATAATAATAATTACAATTACGAGTTTAGTTTTTGTACAATTTAAGTAATATTAAAAGGTGAGCACAAATTTGGTTCAAATAACAACATTGCAAAACAATTTAGTGTCATAGATATCAAAAGTGGTGCAAATTACAACATCATGTTCAGACACGTGGGTGCACCAATTCATTTATTTTAAGTACGTACTTCCACAAGCACGAGGACACAAAAGCGAGGAGAAATCAATGAAGTATAGTAACATTATATATATCACTTTATGTACGTAGTGTTTTACATAAATTACGTAATGCACTAATTAAGTGGAGCAAATATTTTGAAACTGCAATATCATATGAATTTGAAGGAATTTAGAGCATTCCACCTTTTTTTAAAAAAAAAAATCCAATATCGAAATGTGAGTTGACACCGATCAGAATCCGTTAGACTAGTACTCAGGGCTGAAAGGGTCCATGAGAAAGTGAACATTCTACAACTATGACAACATCACTTCATACTTTCCTAGAGATTATTAAGTTGTCTACATCACGTAGCCGCAAATATATTTACATGATTGGATCTTGCCTCAAATTATTATACTTTTTTTAATTATTAATGATAACTTTTTTAAAAAGTATATTGAAATTGTATTGTTTCACACCCAAGCCACTTATAAACTCTTAATTAATTAAATATTATTACCTATACAAATAAGGGTCTATCTAATAAAATGATAACTTTAATTAAGTCTTTTGGTATGTTATGTAAATTACAAGACCTTTAAAAAAAGTCTATCATACTTAACGAATTATTAAATCACCATACATACACTTTTGTTTATATATATAAGTAAAATAAAGTTGCATGCACAATTCATAATCTATTTCCTTGGCCGAGTAAGAGAGCAAGAGACAAGACATCATCATCAACAGTACTTAAAAGGCTTGAATAAACAATTACTTACTTTACCAGCCAATCACCTTGTCAAGATTAATAACTATACAAATCAGTGTTATCAGAACGGACCGGACCGGCGGTCCGACCGCGGTCGGACCGGAACCGGACCACTCACCGGTCCGGTTTGCTTATTTCCGGAGGATGTAAGCGAACCCGGTTCTGAAGTCCGGTTTTCACCGAACCGGCCGGTTTTTGGCGAACCGGGCGGTTCACCGGTTTGCCGGTTCGGACTCTTTTCATTAAAAAAAATTAAAAAAAATTTAAAATTTTTTTAGGGTAAATTATAGAGAGGCAGGCCCCGATCCGGACTAAAACCTACAGAAGGGTTAACTTACAAAGAGGATATGCAAATTTGCATTTTTTTTACTAAAACCGGTCGGACCCGGTTCGGACCGGGTCCGACCGGCCGAACCGGGAACCGGTGGCCCTGCCGGTTCAGGCCCCGGTCCGGTTCTGATAACACTGATACAAATGTATATATATATATATATAATTAATTGAGAAGTATAAAGATTCTAATACTAAATTACTGACATATTCCGACTTTAGAGTTCTAATACACACTCTAAAAATTGCTCATAATTAATTATATTGTCTGTCATAGTGATGCAAATCGGAATACTCAAGGCCGGCCCAAGGGTAAGACAACTGAAACTAGAGCTTTAGGCCTCGGAAAATGAGGCCTCATATATATTGTTATATATCTAAGTCCACTTCAGCCTATAACAAAAAAATGTCAAAAAAAAAAAAAGAAGCTTTTTCCATTATTTTTTGGCCAACAATAAAATTGACGTAATTATAGTCAAATTAAGTAATTAAGCCATTATTTATTGAGCCAAAAATAAGGTCTTTTATAGTCAATGTAAGCAATTAATAATATATACTTTATATTTTCTTTCGAAAGATGAAATTATATTGTTAGTTGAAAAAGAATTTTTAGAAAAACAATTTTATAAATATTTAATTACCAAATTTGCTTCTTTAAAAGCTCACAAAATAAATAAGAATTTATTATAAATAGTCAATTTAAATATTTTATAAAAAAAAATTAAAGGTCTCAAATTTAATTTTAGCTTTAGGCCCCAATCTCTTTTAAGCCGGCTTTGGGAATACCTTAGAAATGGAGTTCGGAATTTGTATCACTTCTTATAATTAATCAAAACCCTAATTTTTCATTACCTTAGTATATCTATATATGAAATAAATAAATAAATAAATAAAAATGAAAATAATGAAATGAAAAACTTAAGGATGAGGTATTGTTTAGCATGTAGTAGATGCATGCATTTGGTAATGATTAAGTTGGTGAAATAAAGATGGCTTTACTTGATTGGTTGGTTTCATTTGTTATAATTTTTTAATCGTGGAACACAACACACGATTGCATGAAATATTAAAGAATTCTTATTCACTTGGCTTAGCTACCACTACGCGTTTCCAAGCTGCCAAAGATAGAAAAAAAAGGTGATTTAAACTTTATGTATGTATGTATGTATGTTGTTGAGCACCGAATCTTCAACTACGACATTGTCGTTCGTACTGCTGGAAAGGTGACTTTAATTTAAACTTGTCGACGCGACCAACACATTTAATTACTTAATTTCAAAAACTAATTATGATACATGATTTACATATGTATATGTGTTTATTTACATATCAACGCAAAATTAAACTCTTAGACTGACTTTGTAAAAAAGTCACAAATGTAACTGGTTCCAAATGGGTATTCGGAACCGTTCGGTTCTAAATGATTTCGGGACGATTCTGGTCCAAACGGTTCTGGATAATAAATGTTCGAAACGTTTAGTATTGATATGGTTCTAAAATACCCTAAAAGTACAGGTGTCCGAAATCGCTCACTCTACTAATTATTAATATTAGCTATGTAATTTAATTGTTTTAGTAATATATACTCACATATGTAGCTCTTAGCCTCATATCATCATGATCGATGTTTGGCCACTTGACAAAACGTGTCAATTTGGGAATTAAAACGTGTTAGGAAAATTTAACATCATTAAGAAAAAAAAAATTTAGATATATATGGTTGTTTCTAATATGAATGATATAATTTGAGATTCTAAATAAATATTTCAATGGTACACCATTTAAACATGTGATACAAAATCATATATTTTTTATTTCTAACAAACCAATCAATAATAAATATGTATACATTTTCTGAATATATTAATTAAAATAATATTTTTATGCATATATACATGAATGAATAGTTACTATAGCATAATTAAGTTTTCATTTAACTTAATTAAACTTGGATAACATGTGGGTCAATATATTAGTATTTTCAATAATAATATTCAGTCGAGTTAATAACTCATACGAAGTTACTAATAGCAAAATCGGGTATTCTAACATAGACTTAAAAAATCGAATTATCAAAATTGATTACAATCATTACAGTGGTGTCCAACCGAACATATTCAAGCTACTCAGATTTCGTACAACTCAAATTCGATTCGAAATTTGTTTAGTAAAGTTGAGCTCGAGTCAAACTTTTAGTCTACGAGTCGAGTTCGAGCATGATAACACTTGGTTCGAACTATTCAACGAGTCTATTCGAGCTTTATAATATGAGCTATTCTAGAACATGCGAACCACAGCATGCGAACACAATGCGACCAAGTATAATATTTTGATATTAAATAAATAAAATCACTTTCACTTTTATTTTAACAGTTATCGCACTACAATCGCATGCTATTAGTCGCACGACAAAGCATTTCTCTTATAATATATTTAATTCAACCGAGTTGAGCTCAATGTTTACCATTATAATAAATGTTAATTTATTGTGATGAATAATGAGTGTACAAGTCGAGCTTGATTATGTCGAACTTGAATCAACTTCAACATTTTGAGATTGACCGAGCTCAAACTCGGTAGTTTTATTTCATTCGAGCTTCAAATGTTGACATAAACCGAGTTCAATTTCGGTAGTTTTTATTTGAGTCGATTCGAGCTTAATAGATATATAAATACTCGAAAAAAATTTCAAAATTGCCACATTAGTAGAAACCAATAACAAATTAGTCCGCACATAAAAATAAATAACATATTTGTCATCGGATGCGGTTGACAACCGCAGCCGAAGCTAATGCGACTGCAACCTGAGACCACAATCTATATTTAATAGGTTTAATGACTATTAACCTGTTAATGATGGACACGGTGTTAATGGCCGTGTCCATCTCAGACCGTCGTCACATTAGCTATGACTTCGGTTATTATCAACCGCAGCCAAGACTAAATTTGTTATTTATTTTTATGAGATGACTAATTTGTTGTTGGTTTTAAGGTGATAATATATAATTTTTATCCAAATATTCGGATTGACTCATTTACTAAATAAATAAATAAAATACATGAATTCATTAATAATAAACAAATATTGAAAGTGCATATTTTTTTTTTTTCACGGATCGTAGGAAACCTATTAAGAGCAACCTACTAAACACATAATTCTCACCACAAAACATATTAACATTTTCGGACTCAAAACGTATATACGGCGATACCCCAAATTTAGCTATACATTGCACCGTTATACTCGGCGAGTTAATTGTCTCCGTCGAAGAAGACAAGATGGAGCAACTGCGAGCAGACCGGCACTTTTTGCGGCTATTCACGAGACGACCATCAAGCTGACACGACACCCATCTTGTCGTTTTGCTCCAGGGCATTATTGTCCTTTCACTGTAAGTGACTTGCCAGTAGTGAGGAGACCACCCCTCGTGGTGGCGCAGCAGCCCAAACCAGACGCGGGGCCCACTTCCCGATCCGATTTTGCTTCTTATTGGGTGGGCCCCTTCTCCCCCAGCCCATGTTACTCGGAGAATTTTTGCCCCCAATTTACAACTTTTTCTTCATTTAATTTAATTTAAATATATATATATATGTCTATTGTCTATATATATGATGTAATTTTAAAGTGAAATATCAGTTAAAAAGATCCCTACATTATTTTAAGACTATAATTTAGTAAAATTAGGTTAAGAACCTATAAACTATATGAAGTTTATCTAATGTTAAAACTTAATGTTTGAAATATTTAAATGGATAATCTCAGGTTTCATTTTTATTGAAATTTGGTTCTCTGCGCGTATTTTCCTCTCCCTTCATTTTTTTTTATCAATCCACTCACCCATAATCATCACTCTTTAATTTTACAAAGTCGCCAAATTTTAAGCTGACACGAGAACCAATTAAGGGTTAAGAACCTATAAACTGTTTCAAGTTTACCCAATGTTGAAATTTGATGTATGAAGTTTAAAATGTTAAAATGGATAGTCTTAGGTTTCATTTTTGTTGAAATTTGGTATCTCTGCGTGTGTTTTCCTTTCCATTCAATTATTTTTCATCAACCGACTCAATCATTCATAATCCATCACTTTTAACTTTTCCTATAGTCACCAAATTTTCCCCAAAACTTAAACATCCAAAATAAAAGATTTCCAACAGAGTGGTGTTGAGCAATTTCCGGTGACAACGGAGCGGGATTTACTTGCGTGGATGTGGCCAGCTTCTTAGGTAATCGTCCCGGCAAAGGTGACGAAAAGGGAATGTGCATGGGGTCAAATTTGACTAACGGAATTGACTTATCTAAAATAATCACAACGAGACACCAAATGTAAAAAAAAAAGAAACCTGAAATACTCTATTTTCACATCAGACGCCAAATTTCAACATTAATGAAATTTCAGACAGTTTATAAGTTATAATTAACCCTAAAATTAATCAAACTATGTCGACCAATAAATTTAATATATAACTTAATAAAAGATACAAGAGTTTCACAAATTTTCACGTTTTTTTAGAGGATGTTTGGCTAATATAGTAATATATCTACATGAAACTTTGAGTATGTATAACTATTATTATACTAATATATATATAGAAAGGGAAAATAAAATTTAATTATTAATTATATATATATATATAGAAAGGGAAAATAAAATTTAATTATTAATTAGTTTAGCCATGTCTATATCATTGTGCACATGCACATGCACATGCAATGAACATTGGAGAATGCGAAGGTACTAAGAAGGATGTTTCTTGTGTTCCCTAGAAGTTGATAAATCACATGTGTAATGGTATGGTGTTGATTGTCTGGTCAAATGGGAAATTCAATATATAAATAGATATGGCATGCTGCCTCCAAGAGTAAGATAGCGTGACACTTTGAAAATTTTGTTCTTCACATGTGCTTTCTTTTCCATCTTATCCTAATAATAATTACTAGTTTCTTTCCTAAATGAATATAACAGTAAATATGAATATGAAATACATGATTTGAATAGAAATAAAAATATATGTAACAAAAATGAAATTAGATGAAATGGCATAAATATTTTTATTATTATAATTATTATTATTAGAGTGAGCGGTTTCGAGTACTCTATAATTTTAGGGTGTCCCAGAACTAGATTAATATTAAACGGTTCCTAATCTATTATTCAGAACAGTACTAGAACTGTTTAGACCTGAACTGTCCCAAAACCGTGTAGAACCGGTTGGTTATGGGTAACCGTTTGGAACTAGTTACATCCATAATTTTTTTACAAAGTCATCCAAGTTTTTTTTTTATTTTATTTTATTAATATGTACACAACCACATATATTTATGTAAATTATGTATCTTAATTGAATAGAAATGATTAAGAACTTAGTAACGAAACATTTAATATTAGAAAAAAAACATTTAATTATTAATGTATATATACTAAACGGTTCTGGTTCCAGTTCTGAGTATTTGGGTACTAGATGCTTAACCCTGAACCGGAACTGAAAATATTAATTCTTGAAATTTTACTCTAATCGGTTCGGTTGTGGTTTCAATTGGGTATTGCTCACCTCTAATATTATAATATATTTATAAAGTACTCAGTCTTGCACTAAAGTAGTTGGGACCAGTCCTAACACGACAGTAGTTAGGACTCAAAATGAACTAAACCGGACACTCTTGGTCGGGATTCCGATGTAGACCAAATTTCCTAGGTTTATAATTCATTGATCAACTTCTTTTGGCATCGGCCAACCCTCAATTCTACCACTCCATATTAATCTTAGTATTAAGACACTTTTGGTTCTTATAAATAAGGAATATTGAAAGATATATTGTTGTTTGGTTGATAATGTGACAATAAATATGACAGAATATATTGTTTGGATGGATGTAAAGATACATGTAATAAGAATAAAAATTAGATGAAATGATATAAATGTATTTACCATTATAAGTTTTAATATAACTAGAGAATATATACGTGCGTTGCACGTGTGGTACGCGAACCATTTGTATTACATTTCCTTGTAAAACCCTTGTATTTGAAAGAAATTGTAAAATAGTTTAAACTAGACAACATGTTCACAGATTTATAGTAAATACGTAGTTAATATATACTTACGATGAAGTATGTCTATTTCAACACTCCCTCTCACTGTGATGGATCTCCGATTTCAACAGACCCTCACTTAGGCCCAGACCCGATCCGGGCTCTGATACTATGTCAAATTTCACATTAAGCTGAATCAAACCCAATAGGATAGAGAACAACTATTTATACAAGTGGGGGTTCCATCCTATTGCCAATTGGTTTCAGGATGAAACCCCACTTGCATATATGATTGTTATATGCTGGCCCGTTGGGCTTGACTCGGTCAAATTTGAATCTAAGATGGTATCATAGTCCAATTCCGATTGGCGGTGTTAAGTTTGTCCCCTTTGTTGACTCCACGTACCAGGTTACTGGTCGGGGCTGGGAGTAGAGTGGAGTTTGGTAAAATTAATCCCAACTCATTCGGATTTGAAAAAAAAGGTGCCTTAATAGAGTACTCATGGTGCGGGAGTGTATTGAAGTCATCTTGAGTTGTCCCACATCGGTGGATTTAAAACTTGAGAACACCATATAAGCAAGTGAGTTACCTTCTCCTGTCACCAATTGATTTTAGAATGGAACTCCCACTTGTATAAATGGTTGCTTTCTAACATGTTGGGTTTGATTTGGCCGAATGTAGAATTGAATAGAATTGACAAATGTACTATTTTGGAGCAGTGGTCGTAGTCCGTGGGTTGTCCGGGGAATTGACCGAAGTAGTACAATGTACACTTGAACAACAAGAAATGGGTCAACGAATTGGCTAGGTCAGGTTGTTGATGACTTATTTACGTGTGAGATATTTTGGGGATTACGTCAATGGAATGAGGAGAAGTGGAGTTTGGCTACTATGGGTTACGCTTGGAATTAGTTAGATGCATTTGAGGGTGTTTTAGGAAATAGCATTTTTTTGTATGGGTATTTTAGGTAAGTAGAAAATAAAGAAGTTGGAACCAGCTAAGGACTACTTTGCCTTTTAAATAGAGGAAAGATATATTAAGGTTGATAACCAAATTTCTACCTGAACACTGATTTAATTATAAATCGCTATCCGTACTTTAATCTTTTTAATTTGGCTATATGAACTTTTAGTTTTTTTTTTTTTTAAAAAAAATTGCTACATTTATTAAAATTTACGTCAAATTCGACAGAAAATTATGCTCCAGCCACGTGAAGTCTTTTGATGGGTACCCGAGATACATTCGTTAAGAAATTGAAAATTTTACAGCTAAATACCTTCAATTGGACGCTCAATTGAAATACACCGATGTAAGTGAGGGAGATCAAATTGAACGGACAATTGAAGCAATTTTGTTGCAATCATTCCAATTTATTGTCTAATTCATCTTAGGTACAAATCAAAAAACTATTTTTGGTCCAATTTGACATAAATTGTATTTAGAAGTATCAATTTACTTGATAATTGGAAGTTAATAACTAATGTAGTCGATTTAAAAAAATTAATGTTCGAGCATTGAGTTATAATTGAGTCAAAATTGAAGTAGTGATTTGGTCATTAACTCATATATTCATATTTAGAGAAAATTATAAATAAAAAAAGAGTTTAATTTCTTTTAAATTAAATAAATTTTGAAAATAATTTAAAACTGTAGTAGATTGCATTTAAAAATAAATCAAATTCTCAAAATTAAAAAAAATCTATAATTCATAAGAAAATATAAAAATTAAAAAATAATTTAAGAATTCTTTTTTGTATTTATAAAAAAAAATGAAGAGCCTAGATCGGATAGACCAAGAATTAACTAGACCCAACTAAAATCGAGGCCTGGGCACCTTGGTTTGGTTCGGACCTTGAGCCTAGGTAGATCTACCTCTTTTTGTTTCATTTTTAAAAGGGGTTAAAAGTACTTGTTTGGCCGAACGTGACTTTTAGTACCGGATGTTTGATTTTGTATACTTTTGGTACCAAACGTTTGAAAAAATGTGGCTTTTGATACATCCGTTTGAAAAAATGTGGCCGTTAGTTTTTTTCTGTTAAGTGATATGTGCAAGTCACGTGACCGACTCTAAACTTTCGATTTTGTTCAATTTAGTCCCTCAAATATATTCATAACTTTTAATTTAGTCACATAACTTCAAAATCAATTCCAATTGAATCATCGAACCCAATTGACCTAGCCGGACCTAGCCTAGGGCTAGGTCTGAACCTGGGTTGGGGTCGCCGGACCCAGCCAACCCTGACCCAGGGTCGGACCTAGCTCTAGGCTAGGTCCGGCTAGGTCAATTGGGACCTAGCCCAAATTCGACCCAAATTGGGCTAGGTCCCAATTGACCTAGCCTAGGGATAGGTCCGACCCTGGGTCAGTGTTGGCTGGGTCCAGCGACCCCGAACCAGGGCCGGGCCTAGCCCTAGGCTAGGTCCGACTAGGTCAATTGGGTTCAATGGTTAAATTGGAATCGATTTTGAAGTTTTGGGACTAAATTAAACAAATTAAAAGTTAGGAATATGTTTGAGGGACTAAATTGAATAAAATAAAAAATTTAGGGTCAGCCACGTGACTTGCACATGTCATTTAACAGAAAAAACTAACGGATGTAACAAAAACCATATTTTTTTCAAACGTTTGGTACCAAAAAAATACAAAACCAAACATCCGGTACTAAAAGCCACGTTCGGCCAAACATGTGGTATGAAAAGTAACTTTAACCCTTTTTAAAAGTAAGCTTGTTTAAAGCTATTGCTTATAGCATTCTTGTATTCAAACAAATGAATCAGTATTCCTTATTTCTCATTTATGTATTCCTTATTTATCATTTACGGTGCATTATGCGAAAAACGCAAAGTGAATGTGATTTGGAGATTTAACATCCTTATTTTAAGAGATTGTGTATTATATATATTCATGCACAATAGACTCTCTCTGTATCCACCACAAGTACCTTCATCCTTGACTTGACCACATGCATATTTTTCTTGGACCATGTATTACAATCCTGAAAACTCTCAACATATTTCAACCACTCCCCCATCTAAACCTCTTCTCATACCAAGTCCAAGAAATTAAAACTCCCCATCTATCAACCTATGTTATTTATAAAATTCAGCACATAAGGTTTCTAAACTGAGTTTCTTCCTTGTCTACATCAGCTTTAAAAAAGAGCCATCAGCAGATGTTCAGGCAACTAAATCTATCATCAACATCATAGAGATCGAATCTAACCTCGGTTCCAGAGTAGTCACTTTACACCGCTGCCGTCTGCTCTGCAATTGCAGAAACGAAAATACTCGTTAAGAGATTCATATACCGAGCAAGGAGATAAGATATATGGTAAGATTAGATTAAAACGGAACAGCGAAAATCAATAAGGAATGAAGTCGAAACACTATTAGTGTTAGACCAAGACTGAGATTTCAAACCACCCATTCTCAATCATAAATTTTAGGATTAAGAACCTATAAACTGTCTGAAGTTTGCTCTATGTGAAATTTTGGTGTCTGAAGTTTAAATTGTTGATATTGACCGTCTGAAGTTTCAACTTTGTTGAAATTTGGTGTCTCAGTCCAAATTTGTTGTTAAAATTGACAGAACTTGGTCATGTGCTTGTCACATGACCCAATAAAAAAATAAATTCCAAAATTGCCCCTAGTTGGGTGGTGGCCGGCCGGAGTTGGGTGGTGGCCAACCGGAGTAGGGTGGTGACCGGAGTAGGGTGGTGGCCGGCCGGAGTAGGGTGTAGTCGGAGTAAACATAAAAGTATCAGAGGTAATTTCGAATTTTCACACCATTCTATCAAATTTGACTGAAAAAATGGACGGAAAATAAAATTTCAACAAAGTTGAAACTTCAGACATCCGATATCAACAATTTAAATTTCAGACACCAAAATCTCACATTGGGCAATCAAATAGTTTATACTTTATAGGTTCTTAACCCTTAATTTTATTCAAAAGTATCACATTCTATATGCTAATAAAAGACTGCTTAAAATAGGATGCATGAAGAATTTTTCATAAAGATCAAATGCAAAACTATAACACAGCGAATCCAGAATTTTTTTTAATGGGGTTTTTTTTTTTTTTGCCAAGATTTCATGGGGGTTCAAACTATGCATTTTATACCATAATTTATTATACTTATGTGAAATATACATACACAATACATCTAAGCCACAAAAAATGGGGGGACAAACTGTCCCTCATATAAACTGTGTATCCGCCCCTGTGGATGAAGATCCAGGGATGAAGTTAGGAATAAAAGTTGGTGGGGGACAAATAAACATTTTAATGGAACTGATCTCAAAATTTAAAGGGGGTGTCATTTTAACAATTCCTGGATGTTCTATAGTTATAGCAGTATAGCTACATCCCTGCATGAAAAATTAATGTGGTTTGACCCCTAATCATACGAAGGATTCGAGTTTGGTTCACAATTCACATAAATCAGGCAAAATGTAGTACAATCCAAGATGGTGTTCATAGTATTCTATTCCTCTACCTTTAACTTAAGGCACCATCCAAATATACCACTTCATAATCATGCACTTTACTTATCCTTATTTAATTTTAGTTTCAATTACTTTACCTCGAAGTAGAGAGAACCTTAAGTAAAGGTAAGAAGGGAATTAATTACCTGAGATGTCGGTCGGGGTGGCCCGGTGCTTATTTTCCATGCACTGCAGAAGATACTTGAAGGTCTCAGTCTCGCACGGAATTGTTAGTCCACCACTATGATCGAATCCGTACTCTTCCTCAACCTTCTCCAGCAACACCTTGAACAGTGGATGGCTAAGATATGCAGTTGGAATGACAAATCTCCGGAGCTCTGTACCAACATACACAGCCAAGTACCCCTTGGGAATGCCTCCTGGTGGCTCAGGGCATCCGGAGACTTCTTCATCTGAATCATCGCACTGACCATCTGTTAACCTCTTGCTAATGGATGGAGAAATGCCTCCTTGGGTCGAGAGTTGAGAACGTTCTTCCTTTGAGCCAAGGGTAACAGCTTGCCACTTGTGCAGGATTTCTTTGAGCCGAACAATCTGCCAAATGCCTGACAATTTGGGAACTTCACTGTCACTCATCTTTTTATGTTCACTGCAAAATGAAACATTTCATACTTTGTATCATCAGCTAAATAAAGCAGCAGACGCTCTTGTGTTGCATTCTCTTGATGCAAAATCATTACCTTTCTTGATAATTCCCTAAAACTGGAAATGAAAAAGGGCATTATCCTTCCTAAAGATGCAAGTTCTCTTTTGAATATCTCTTTCTCTCCATTTATGTCAAAAGATACCAAGACAGATCATACACCTCAATTTCAATCCTGCTTTCAGATGTGGCTTCAAACATCCATAACAAAGACACTCAACGTGCCATTAATATGTACTGATTATAATAAGGGACTACTTTCTAACAACAAATTATCTTTTACTTCTCACAAATTGACTTCTTTCTGGCAAAACACCTAAGACCGCCATGAAAGCTAGTTTCACCATATGTCTAAAAGCAGAGAATTAGCTATGGCATTGGCAACAAAGGCATGCTGACAGTATTTCCTTTTCACTAAGCAGCATATGAAGTACTTCCTGACTTGAACAACAAATTTTAGCACCAAAATCTTCATTCGTTGTGTGTTACGTTGACTGAATTTTAATGGCTGGAAATTAGAATAGATCTATCAATGATTTAACACTCTACTTGACAACGCAAGTTGATGCAGGGTGCTGTCAGCGTTATCAAGTAGAGTTTTAATTCATTGGTAGATCTATTTCTTAACCAGATATCCAGCCATTAAAATTCAGTCAACATAGCCACACCAATTTCACTTGCATGAATATCAGAGGATACAAACCACATACTAATACAACAAGAAAGCGACCTTTACTAACAACAATACAAAATGGGAAGTGATAGGTCTGAGAAAATGATGTGAAACTGAGATTTTGTTACAGAAGTTTAGACAAAGAGGTTTACGGAAGTAGGGACTTGGAAGAATGATCAAATTAACTAAATTTTCCTTTTTTGGAGAAAAAAAGGCCCATCGATAGGCCTCTCTTCTCAACTTAGCACCATTCGTCATTGATTACTGGCAATTAGGTGGTCCCAATCCTAGAGCTATTCTCCTAAAACTATTGGATTTGGAAGGATAATAAAATGAACTAAATTGTTTTCTTTATGTTTTTTGGACAAAAATCTACCAACAAAGCAAAATTTAGTTCATCAGAGAATATTGCCAAACCCAACCTTAAGCACCGTTCATCAGAGAGTTTTTTGTTTAGGTGGTCATATTCCTAAAGCTATTTTCCAGACCAACCACAAATATACAGACCTATAGAGTCGTCTACAATGCAAAATGGTTGATTTGAATCTTCATATGTAACTGAATGAACAACACTAAATCATTCACGCTCTCAACAAATAAAGCTCCCATTCAATATGTTCTTCATTCTCTAACTCTCTCAAATCTCTCCCAAACAGCTAGAGCTCTATTCCATAGTAGGACTCGACAAAAATTGCAGAACATATTTCAAGAATTCTTATTTGGAAAATCGAGTAGACAGAAACAGAAATTCAAATCCCTACACACGATCCATTTGAATCTTCATCTGTCCCTGATTAAAAGGACCAAATCATTCGTGCTCTCAACAAATAAAGTTCCGATTCCAGATTTTGTTCATTCTCCGACTCTCCCAAGATAGAGCTGAATTCTACCGTACAAACTCTTTCCCGTGCACAACATCGAGCTTAGGAAGCGGAAATCCAAATCCAAAAAATAAATTCACCAGTAACATTGTACGCCATCTCAATGAGAGATCATCTCAACCATAGCTCAAACCTTCAATCTAGCTAAAACCGCGTAAAGCTCGACTACATATATGAACAACATCCTAACACTATATGTCTATATCACTCAGTATTTCGAGTCTCGGAAATTATTAACCTGCGATCATGATCTATCCTAGCCATGCAATATGATGTACCGTCGAATGCTCCAATCGAACGTGAAAGCGGGGAGAACAAGCTGGTTACCTGGATAATGGGAGCGAAGCTAGCACTAGCAACGTAGCCGGAGAAGAAACGCCATGGAAACCAAGCTCTGGAGAGAGAGAGGTGGTGGGAACGGATGAAATTGAAAAGAAGTAATTTCGGGAGAGAAAGCTAGGGAAAGAGCTTTCAATCTCGTGCTTCGTCATTGCCATATGCCGTTGATGTTCCGATACTTTCCAACGCTTTTTTCTCCGGCCTTTCGGGCACTGATTTTTAATTTTCATTCTATTTTCTTGGAATTTTTAATTAAGTGGTTATTTGATAGTGATCAAATACAAAAATATTAGTGAATGTAACATAATTATGTATGTAACTACCGGGGTATTTTGAAAGAGTGACGAACTCACCACGTCAGCTCGCCGCTATTTCAAAGTGCGGCTAGTTGACATGACTTGTAGAGAATAAATTTCTGTATACGTGCAGTATTTCCAGTCAGCATGGCACGTTAGCTCGTCGCTCTTTCAATGTACCCCAATAGTTATATGTATAATTATGTTACATTTGTTAACATTTTGTATTTGACAACTATCTACCACCAATAGTGCTGGTCTAGTGGTCAAGATCACTTACTCCCTTGTGGTTTGACTCTGAGGTCTAGAGTCGGTGACCAGTTTAAAAAATATCATGTCCCGCCTGACCCACACACTGCTTAGGCATATGAAGAGGCCAGTAGAACTGGGTACGGACCGGTCTCTTGATTATACTAGACTGCTGGTAGGACTATATTGACAAGGTCAGTGTATGCGTTGGTTACTTACTAAGTCCGGTCAGAAAAAATCAAAACCGTAAACATAGCTGGAATATTACAGAGTATGATGAAATGAGTTTAGTGTGGTTCCTAGTAACTTATTCATTTTGTTAGAAAACAAAAACCATCACAAAGCCACCTAAACAAAACAAAAAAAATCATTTTCTTGATGGGCCTTCTTTAAGTGTAATAATTGCGACTACTCTAAATCATTTCCCATTTTAAAAATACATGAGCCCATGGCCCTGCTCTTCTATAGTTATAAACTACAATAAAAATGTTTTAACGAAGCAACAATCAATATTGGGGATGTAGCTCACATGGTAGAGCGCTCGCTTTGCATGCGAGAGGTACGGGGTTCAATACCCCGCATCTCCATTCTTTTTAAAATCTACCTTTTTAAGTGCTCCCCTTTCGATTTCGACTTCCCAGAGACAACACAGAGAAACAGCACTTTCAGCACATAGAGAAGGAGACACAGCCTCCATCTCTCATTCTTCAATCACAAACTTTCTTTTTCCGCCCAAATTCACTCGCTCTTTTGAGCATCTAAGGTACGACGTTACTCTTCATATTCTTCTCCGTTATTCCATCCGTTTCTTCATGAATTGGGTTCCGTGCACATATGTATTGGTCATAATGCTCCAAAGTTCCGCAGCTAGGGTTTATCGAGCTGTTGAAGACTATGTTGGTCTCCAGACTATCGAGGGTTGGATCATGGATTGCTAAAGAGCTTTCAAAAGGTACTCTTCTATCAAATTTGTCCATATTGCTCTGATTTTCGTAGAGCCCCAGCTCCCAAGTTCTTGTTTTCATCTGTTAATACTCATTATGAGCTCAAAGTTGGATTCTTTATGCATAGTTCACCAAATTGTTTGAATTATAGTGAATTAGTAGTCACTTTTATTCCAATAAGGCATGGATTGCTAAAGAGCTTTCAAGAGGTAGTATTCTATCAAATTTGCTCCTAAGTTCTGATTTTCGTAGAGTCCCATCTCCCAAGTTCTTGTTTTCAGCTGTTAATACTCATTATGAGCTCAAAGTTGGATTCTTTATGCATAGTTCAACAAATTGCTTGAATTATAGTGAGTTAGTAGTCACTTTTGTTCCAATAAGGTAGGGATGAAATGTTGCTTTCTGTAAAATCTGAGTTTGTGAAATTGGTAATGAGGTAATCGTGATTTGCCAAATTAACGGGTTCTTAGGTGATAGTCTTTTTGTTTCCTCTGGTACAGGACAATGTGCTTCTCTAGCAAGGACTTACATACGAAGACCGACTGCTCCATCGGGAGTACCTTTGGTAAGTCGACATTATAAGGCTGCTGATTTCATCGTCTTGAATGAGATTAATCTCTTTTCCTGGTGAAATATTATAGATTGGCTATCTTGAATTTGATGTATGAATCACAAAGATAGTGGCCTATTGGGTTGATTATATAGTACCCCTTCGAACTACTAGTCCAGGATGTTGTGCATTCTTGATGAAACTTCCGGCTTGATGTATCTTGGGATCTAGTTAGTTTTTGTTCCAAACTTATGAGTCAGGGCCTGTGTTTGGATATTTTTAACTTCTCAGTGCCATTTTTCCTACTGATACATGCTAAGAATAGTTGTAAGCTCTATGTTTAACTGATGCTTCTATATATGCTCTCACTAGGATGCTTTTTTGTTAAATTTTAAACCTTAATCTCTTTTTTATTCTGTTTTTTTATAAAGGTTAATTTGTTGCCACATATTGCTCTCTTATATGATGCTCTTCTGCAATCCAAGTCGGTTCTAGCATATGCCGTAAAATATCAAACCCGCATCTGCTCAGATTTTGTTTCATTTTCTTACATATAACTATCGTTCGTGTCATTTCACCTTGGCTTAACTTGCAAAATAGTTGATTTCCTTTGTATGCTTGTTTAAAAAAGCAAGCAAACCGACGTTATTGATAAAAAATATTATCTATTTGGGTAAATGAACTCGGTATGAATTTTGAGTATCTACCGGGAAGGAGAGGACATTCCAAGGCTTGTAAAGCATAATTTTGTTTGCCACCTTGATCATTTCTGGTCAAAATTTATTCTTTTCTTTTCGGGTTAATATGATGGACACCATAATCAACTTAATGTGTTCATGACTTCATGTAAATACATAGCCTTGCTACCTACTAAAGTAGATTACTTATCTTCTGAATGAACCACTCTTGACTCTCTGCATTTGCTTCTTTTCTTGACTTGAGAAGATCAATAGGACTAAAGTATATGGTTGAGTCCCGGTGTCGTGTTATTCATTCATATATTAACATCTGCTATCAAACTCTATGTCATAGCTCGGACAACAGTTACAAGAAAAGCTGTTCCAAAATGGCATTTTGCAGAAGTGTTGCCTTTATTCTACCACAGCTTCTGATACTGCTCAGGACAACGGGGCTGCAAAGGAAGACAAGTGAGTCTGTCTCTCTCTCATCTCAGCAAAAATGATCGAACACCCGTATCTAAAAAACAGTAAAAAAAAACAAATTGCAGGATATCAGTGACTTTTGTCGACAAACATGGAGAAGAACAGCATATTAAGGTTCCCATTGGGATGTCGATGTTGGAAGCTGCACATGAAAACGATATAGAGCTTGAAGGTGACCAATCTGCATTTCTCTATTTCTGCTTCTTTCTCCTATATAGGTATAGAAGAATGAGAATTGTATTATTGATCTTATTTAGGGTTGAGTATATGTACCTATATATATAGATACAAGACTATATCTATAGCAATATAATAAGAAACATAATCTGATAATATACTAAGAATATATCTATTCCTAATCTAGATATATTCATCTAAATATAATAATATATATTTATCTATAATATATCTTATTCCCTTATAATAGGCATCAAATATTTACACCATTCAAGTCTTTTAATCTCGAGCTGATGCTAAAAGTGAAGGTCCAAAATCATAGAAAAATTAACTTCATGAAAAACAAGGTCTTACACATATGCGAGTTAGTTTCTGGAAAATTTAACTGGCATACAATTTCTTGAACAGGGGCTTGTGAAGGCTCGCTTGCCTGCTCTACATGCCATGTAATTGTGATGGTAAGTCCCTACGATATTTCTTTGAAGGGCTAAATACCAATTTGCTAGCTGAACTTTTTTTGCGACTTTTCACTAGTTGAACTAACACCAAAGTGGCAAAGTGTAACTTGCAATTCCGTCCATTGTGCTGTTAATCTTGGACATGAATCATACTATGGTGCCCTAATTAACTAGACTGGCCCAGTGGTGAATCTGAAACTCAATTTTTTCAATAAAAATTGAAATTTCCGTCCTAGACTTAACAGAAAATGGACAAAGCTAACAAATTGCAGTAACATATCAATTTAGAGCTAGCACTTTGGTATATTGACCCTTTTCTTAATAACGAACTAAATATTCTCATCCCGAAATCTAAACAAATGCATATTGTGGCAGGACATGGAGTACTACAATAAGTTGGATGACCCGACTGATGAGGAAAACGACATGTTGGATCTTGCGTTTGCTCTTACTGAAACGTATGCTTATTTTTACGACCATATTAGTTACTTAGTACGAAGTTATTAATACTACAGAAGGTTAAATTTTTGAAACTGGGTTTTTGCAGATCTCGGTTAGGGTGTCAGGTAATTGCTAGTCCCGAGCTTGAAGGTATTCGCTTTGCAATTCCTGCTGCAAACCGAAATTTTGCAGTTGATGGGTATGTTCCGAAACCACATTGATACATGGGAGATTGAGGCAATTTTGTAGTTGTTTTTGTGTGGATTTTGCTGAAGTGGCTGCTAGAGAGTAGCTTGTTAGTTACGTTACAGATAGAACAATTTGATGTAAAGGAGGAGTCGAGGATGAGCTTACGTTACGAGGAAATAAGCGAAATAAATTGACGTTTTTTCGTATTCCTATCAGGGTCTTGTTGTACCCATTATTTGTATTTGCTGATGAACAAAGGATTTTGCTATATTTTTAGTAAATCTTGTTCTTATGGTACTTTGCCTGATTTTGGAAGGATTTGCTTGCAAGGCAATGCTTTGCAGGGTGTTTGTTATAACTTCTTATCATGAATCATTGGTGGGCCCCGCATAAGTATCTGTCGGAAGGATATTGGATGAGAGTCGGGTCCCACATGCGTATGTGTCGGAAGGTTATTGGATGAGAGTCTCTAGCTGAGAATTATTGGTTGGAACGGATCCAACAGGTGGATCAAATGTGATGCCCCTGCAACCTATCAACATTTGACACGTGGTAATATGTCAGTCAACTTGTACAACTTGTCACATTCTGCTTGGATGAAGGGGCACCACATTTGATCCACATGTTGGATCCGTTCCAACCAATAATTTCTCATATGGGACATGGCTGAATTTGCATCGCATGGATGTACATGTTTTAACATGATGGAACGCTTGCCCTAAATTTTTGAAAACTGTCTATTTTTCCCTTATATCAAGGGTTAATTAGTCAAATACACCACTATGTTTTGCTATGTTGCCAAATGCACCACTATGTTTCGAAATGTTGATAGATGCACTACTCTGCAAATTCAACGTCAAACTTTAATGTAAAAATGTTGACGATACATATGTTGCTAACGTGAAACTGACAACAACAGTATGATAATGTTATATGACAATTAAATTAAAAAAAATAGAAAATAAACTAAAACAAAAAAAAATCAAGGGCAAACAAATCACAAAAATTACAAACAAGTTAAGAAAATTCTAAAAATAATGAAATACGTGTTATTTTGATAATATTAAAAACATTGCAAAAAACAAATATATTACGTTCAGTAGCATGTGATCATCGTCATTTTATGTATAGTATTTGGCAGTTGACTAACATAATTGCGCATCTGAAAACATTTCAAAACATAGTGGTGCAAATAGCACACACAAAATTAAAATCAATATTGTGCATCCGGCAACATGGTTAAAACATAGTGGTGCATTTGGCCAATTAAACCTTATATTGTTAGGATCGATTCTCTCAACACTCACAAACGGATTGATAAATAAAAACAATAGAGAACACAAGATTTAACGTGGTCCGGTTAATTCAACCTACGTCCACAATTTCGGCCGCTGGCTTTATTGATAGTCTCACAGTTACAATTTCAGAGAATATAAAGCTATATATAAATAGCATAAATATTCATAAACCCTAACGGACCGGTTCGGCCCAAAATTTGGGATAATCAGATACATAACTCAGCATATATATATTTTTTTCCCAACATAACTCAACATATATCAAACACGGTTTTTTAACATGCACACAACTATATTTTCCTTGTTGCTTAAGAAATTATTTCATGGTTCAAAACCTAGTACAAGGTTAATTCCTCGATGCCTTGTTGCTCAAGCAACACGTTAAGTTCCTTCTCTAGTACCATCTCTAGTTCTCATGCAGTACATATTATGTTCCTAAATCATCTACGCATCAAATTAATCCAAGAACTTTCTGGTAGGTGGTAGCCGTTTTGTCCTGTCTATTTTAGGTTCGAATGTTACTAAAAGGTTTCTTCAATTGGACGTACGTGTTATAATCCATGTTACGTACGTGTTATAAAAAATACTTTGCTTTGGAAAGTCTACACTCAATTTGAAATATTAGGGTTTACAAAAAGTCAGAGCAGTAATTGGTTGGTTGGTTGACAAGAATTTGATGAGAAACTTATGTTTTAATCAAATTAAATCATCATATCTTCTTACATTTGGTGAATTTTTAGACATTTTTTTTGTATATATAATATTTTTAGGGTTTAGGGTTCAAATTATCGAATCATCGTAATAAGATGATATATGAGTCCTAATACGCTTAATCTCTTTAATAAAATTTGCATTTTTTGGTTCGAACTGAACTTAGAAATGCAGTTCTGAGTTCAATTTGAACCCAAATTTGCGTTATGGGCACGAATTGAACCTATAAATGCGGTTTCTAGGTTCAATTTTGTTTTTTTTTTAATTGAAATTTTATTGAAGATCTTAATGAATTTAACCAAGAACACAAAGAACGCGATAGAGAATTTTTGAACTGATTGAATATAAGGGTAAAAATGTCATTTTAATCACATTTAGTCAAACATAAGTGACCAACAAAACAAGTTTGGGCAGTTTAATCACATTCTGAAACGTATGTAACAAAAAAATCACACCAAAAAACAAGAGTAACCATTGAATCACATTTGTGAAGCATAAGAAACCAAATAATATATTGAACCTATATATACACATTTTTCTAAATTTTAGTTTCAAGTTTTGGAACAACCAAAATAAAGAAATGACGTATCACTTGTGCCACGTGCCCGCTGCTGAATCACCCATTTACAAAATCAACTGAATAGAAGATTCTATTAATTGGCCCTACAGAAATAAAAATACATGATTGGCTAAGCAGTGAAAGTCTTAGCAGTTTGGTAGTTGTTTGATTAGAAATCAGTTTCTCAAGTCATCTACCAACTCCTTAAAGAAAGAAGCAGCCTTCATGTTAGATTGCTACTTAATATTAACTAACATGAGGGCTGCTCAATTGATAATGATACTAGCTACATATATTACTAGTCAATTAATATGTAATTACTTCTCTAAAACAAGTACTATTTATATTTATATATAACCATGACTAATTGATCAAATTCTAAACACGACACGACCATAAATAAGCAGGTCATACTCATGTAATAATATGACTAATTTTTAGGCATGTTTAGGGGAAAAAAAGACAGTCAATATTAATATATAATAAATATTAGTAGTTCTATATTTTTTTTTCTTCCAAAAATATATTAGAATGAGTGAAATCTTCAGAAAAAATTAAACAATTGTTAAATTATAATTTAATGTAAATACCAAGTGATCACCTAAGAATTTTCCCTACCATATGGATAGTATCACGTTTCATTGAGATCACTGTCATTATAGATTTTTTTAGTAGAAGGAGGAAATATTAATAATAAAAACGACTGAGTATCGAAAAATGAATGCCACAACCCAAATACCACCACATACGAGTCGATACTCCTATAATTAGATGGTTTTATATACACTCCAACAATGTCTTTAAAAGTACAAATACGAACATCTCTAGAAATGACAGTAAAAAAAACTTAATTATTGGAGCACTCCAATCTTAATTATTGATGCAACCGAATTAGATTTTCAATTTGTCATCATTAGTAGTAATCAGTTTAAGAAGATTCTTAATTAAGCCTAGTTTATTAAGTTCAATGCATTTGAGATTTGAGTCTAGCTAGCTAGTCTTAGTTTAAGAATCAACATGCAAATTAGTTATAAATAGTAAAATACACAACTGTTAAAATGAGTTATTAATCATGAGAAACTAACAATTATATGGATACTAAAACACAACACATGCACATTATTCTTCGTTAAATTTAGTTTACGATTTAAACCAATTATTATTGTGAAACCGAAGTCCAATCCATGTGTTTCTTCCTGAATCAAAGGTCATATATGATTATTAGGTGTTATATATATATATATATATCTGCTTTCAATGCATGCTAGGACGTGCATACTCCACGTATACTGATAGTTTTTTGGGAAAATGATGTGTGTATGTAATACTACTTGTTTGAAATTAGTTTCTATACCAACTTTCTATCACTAAATTATTGGGTTAATAAGCAAATTTTAACTGAGCTTAAATTCAATTACAAATTACTATTCGAACTTAATTTTGAAAAATTGGTTACTCGATATGATTTATAATTTCCGAACAAATTATTACATTTTCCGTCAAATTGGACGAAAAAATAGCACCGTGTGCAATATATATTAATTTTCATAATATTTTAATATCAACATATATATATATATATTTATTCACTTTTATTTATTGAGTTTAAATTCAATTATAAATTACTATATGAACTTAATTTTTAAAATTTGGTTACTCGATCAGATTTATTTTCTGAGCAAATTGTTACATTTGTTACAATTTTCGTCAAATTGGACAGAAAAATAGCATGTTCCGGTAACGTGGGGTCTTTTGATGTGTATCCAAGATGAATTAAGCAATAAATGAAATGATTGTTGCGAAATATATTCAATTGGATATCCAACCAAGTCTAAATGTGTCTTCCAAATTTAGTGTTTAAGTGAAGTTATTTGCTATAATTCTTTCAACTTCTTGACGAATCCACATTAGGTGCACATTAAAAGACATCGTGTAGCCAGTAATTACGTTGTATATGTCCAATTTGACGGAAGTTATAATTGAGTAGCAATATGCAAGTTCGGAAAACCAATTTTAATAAAATAAAGTCCAGATAATCATTTTTAATTGGGTCCAATTTTAGGTAGTGATATGAACATTAACCTTAAATTATTAATGTGTATAATATTTTAATATCAACATATATATTTATTTATTTTTATTTAATGTAATATTTTCTTATTTTTGGTATCATAATAAAAAAAAGTCCTAAAACTTTCTATTTGTAAGAATACATGAGATAAATATGAATTCATGATTATGAAATAAAATATTTGAATGAAATACGGTTTATAATAAGATTTTAAATTTCATCCGTATAAGAATAAACATTACGATTATCCCATCATCTATTATTTCACATTCTCCATTCTCTATTTTCTGTTCCTATTCCTAAGAACTAACCAAATATTTATAATTAGATAAATTTTAATTAATTAGAATATTAAGTTTTTTTTTAATATATATATCTTGCAAAGAAGAGGTTATTAATGTACGTATTCAGATATATGTTTTTTTTTTTTAATTATAATTAAGTGAAAATAAATAAATGAGAAATTAATGAAGCGATGTGGTGGAGTATCTGGGGGTTTTAAAGAAAAACAAACCCTAATTAATATATTGGTCAAACAACCGCCAAGGTTGCCGGCTCTTCGCCGGACGGTTGCCGGTGAACACCGACCGTATATTATGACCGCTGGACGTCATTTGAGTGTATATATATCTCTCAACTGTATGTGTTGATTTAAATCATTTATTTGTCAATATTAGTTCTCCGATTTTATGTGTGGAGTACCCCAAATTAATCATTAACACATCCACAGTAGTATTACGTAAAAATTACGTAAATGTGGACCCTACATGTTTATTTAAGTAATGCAAAAAAAACTCTCTGCAGTGGTTTTTTACATAGCATTCCTTAAAGACGGGACCCACACGTAAATTTATATTTTTACATAAAGCATTTCTTAAATATAAGGAATGCACTATGTATTATGTAATCAATTTTTAATTATAAATTAATTCACTTTATAATTAATGTTAATATCTTATTGGTGGTTGTTGAAAAATTTAATAATAAAATATATTTAAGTGATATGTTTAAGTAATACGATTGCAGAGAAACTATTTTTTATGTGTGTCGTAACTTTACGTATTACTTAAAGTGTACATAAATGTATACGTGACAACTTTAAATAATACAATTTATGTAAAACGCTCTAATGTAATTAATTGATTTTTGTAATAATATAGATATATAGACAATTCACATTTGCTCCCTATTCTTGCTTTTTGAGTGCGCAATTGGTGTTAGTACATTAGGACAACCTATTAGATATGATGTACTTCAAGAAATTGGAACCTTATAGCTATGGCTAGTAGTACCACTACCACTACATCAAACGTAATATATGTACTATTATAAACTATATGGGGAATGTTTGGTAAGTGGGAATGTGAGTTGTAATTTGAGATTACTCTTATATTACATTTAATATTATCGTGTTCGTAAAAAGATATTTGTAAGATAATTTCATAACTAAAGATTCTCTTTATTAAATAACAAATAAGATTTTTTTCCACTAAGTAAGAAATAAGCTATGTTGTTTAGTTTTTTTAAAATAAAATATTATTAGAATAACACTAATTTTTTTAAATTTAATATTATAAAAATAGTCGCATAATCTACTACATCATATGCAAATCAATATAGTGCTCACCCAAACAAAAGTCTGTCGCTCGTTCCTCCACTAATTCAGAATACATTGTTGTTGTTGATGCCACTTCCGAACTTTTTTGGATTCAGCAAGGAGTTTGGTTACACTTGTGCATGCCGCAATTCCGACGCCACTTATCTTTGCTCGAATCCGTTGTTCCCGTATAAGATGAAGCACATTGCGCTCAATTTTCACTTTGTCCACGATCTTGTGAATATGGGTTTTCTTCAAGTCAATCACGTCTTCACAACTGATCAAGTAGCGGTGCTTTGACGAAACGCCATTCAAGGCGCGTTTTCAATTTTCACAGTCCAAGATGTACATTTCCGACGAAATCGTCATTTTATGGGGCATACTTGAGATATACCATAAATAGGATATGTAATTTTTAGAATAGACATATTTAGTCTTTCATATCTACATTATCTATGTCTACTATAATTTCTCATTGTATTGTAACATATATGTACCAAGTCTCATGTAATAAATTCAAGTGAATATACAATTCTTATTGTATTATAGTTCCACAAATATATCGGACCAGAAGTATTAACGTTAAAGTTATCATCAATGTAGCATTTTTAGCAAAATTCAGTTCGTCCTTAAAAACACAGTTCGCTTAAAATTAAAATTTCATTTTTAATAGCTTCCTTATTATATATGTACACCTATACATATACTTTGTCTACTATGGAAAATAAAATAAAATTTGTTGAGAATATATTTTCCAAGCAAAATCCCAACCACCCTATAAACAAAGGGTAGCACGACTCAGCACAAACTCACCAACAACAATACCCTCATTTCAAAACTCTTAACTCAACTCAAATGGCGTTGAAACCGTCTCTCCCGATCGGTTGAGCGGTGTCTATCGTCTCATTCCTCTCTTTCTCTCTCTAAACCCTCTCAGAGTTGATGAAGTTGCAGAAGCTTCAACAATGAAGACCAGATCTTCTTCAAGAAGCAGCTCCAAGCGATCCAACTACAGCAAGAACAACTTCGAATTACCCGAAGACGACGAAGAAGAACCGTCTCGAGTTTCGTACAATGGCGGCGGTGAAGGCATGCTTCCCGTCTTTCTCGCCGACCTCAGCCACCACCACCACCACAGGGACGATCTTGTCGAGATAACACTCGATATCGACGATGATAACATCGTCGTACGGAGTGTCACCCCGACATCGCACCTGGATTACAACAACCATAGCAGTGGTTACCACGACGGTGAGTAACTGGGCGAAACTGTTTTAAGGAGACCGTGAATATTACAGACTCGATTATATAGGATCCTTTCGTTTATTATGTTTGGTGAAGTATAAGAGTGTGCTGATTCTAGGGCTGGCAATTCGGGCTCGGCACAATGGGCCGACACTAACACGACACGATAACACGAAATTTAAACTAAAATGGTTAAATATTAATTTTTTATTCAATTGCCAGTTTTTCATGTTGGGTCGTGTTTGTTCTGATCCCAAGAACACGACACGAACCAAGCACGACACGAACCCGCACGACCCGCACGAATTGCCAGCCCTAAATGATTTAAGTTCAGGCTTATGAGATACTTAGTTAAATTGCACGTCTTATTCTTAATATGGTATCAGAGCGCACAGGCTCTCGTTCGTCTGCTGACGCCATTTTAAGAAAAAAATAATTTCCTATTAGAAAAATGGTTGAAGCCCATTATGTTTGAACCAAGGCCAATATGGTCGGAGCATGTTGAATTATAAGAGATTAAGATACGCCAATTCCTTCCTCCAAAAATCCGAACTTATAAAAATTTGATTAAAGCGCACGTCTTATCTTTAAATTTCGATTTTAAGTCCATATTTTGTTTTAACAGGTGCAAGTTCCGATGACCAAACCCTAGATAGGAGCCTTTCGGTGACCGCGAGGATTCGCCGAAAGTTCCCGTGGCTACGGTCGGGCGCTACTTCACGGGTCCCGTCTCGGGGACCGTCGCGGGTCCCGTCCGAGACGGGTGATGATCCGAGGTTGGTGGGTCGGACTGCGAGGAGAGAAGCGAGGCTCGATCGGAATAACTCGAGCGCGCAAAGAGCGTTAAAGGGTCTTCGGTTTATAAATAAGACGACAGTGGCGACAGACCACGACGAGATGTGGCGAAACGTTGAGGCGAGGTTTCGGAGGCTTGCCAAAGATGGGTTGCTTGCAAGAGAGGATTTTGGTGAATGTATAGGTAAAGAACAAGGTTTTCATGATATAGTATTTTCTCATGCAATTTTTCTTAAGTTTATGCATTTTTCCTTTTTTTTTTTTTGAGACCTTGTTTGGTATTGGGTGAAATTCTATCACTTCATTAAAACTTGGGTTCTTTGGTCAAAAAGTAAAAAATAAAACTTGGGTTAAATATATATATATTTTTTTTAAAATACTCAATTTTGAGTGTTTTGCAAAAAAAAAAAAAAAATCTTGTTTTTAACAAAAACAAACTTACCTTTACAAAGTTCAAATTACTATGTCAATTGGGATCGGTAAGGGAGGATTTTGAAATTATATGACTAACTTAAACAAAATAGAAGTTAGGGAAGTATTTGAAGGACTAAATTACAAAATCAAAAGTTTAGGGTAGGTCACGTGATTTGCACATGTCATTTAATTGCAAAAACTACGGATGTACCAAAAACCATATTTTTTATTTCAAACGTTTGGTAACAAAAGTATAAAAAAAAAATATATTGTACTAAAAGTCATATTCTGTCAAACATGTTGTATGAAAAATACTTTTAACCCTAATTTTTATATTAAAAAATGACAGAAACAACACACATAAAAATCAGAGCATGCTTGTTCACGTGACGCGTGACTGACAAATCAACATAATTTCTGATAAAATATGTTATATAAATATTACGAGTTCAATTTTCATTACATTTTACTAAAAAAAAAAGTTAATAGTTTGCATTTTGTTATGTTTTATAAAGTCGATATTGTTTTTTTATAAAGATATTATTGAGATTTTCGTGTGTATGGGAAGGGATGGTGGATTCAAAAGAATTTGCAGTGGGGATATTTGATGCATTAGCAAGGAGAAAGAGGCAGAGAATAGGGAAGATATCCAAAGAGGAGCTCTATGATTTTTGGTTGCAAATGTCCGACCAAAGTTTCGATGCACGACTTCAAATCTTTTTCGACATGTATGTCACTCTCTCTCTCATCTCAAATATTCCATGTTAATTGTATTATTCTAAATAAATAATTCATAATTTCTTAATGTTGTAAGACTAAGAACGAATGTTCAAGAATGATAACAAATAAATGGTTAAGAAATTGATGGTTCGTAGGTGATCTGTCACAAAATATGATATATTATAATAATAATAATATATACAAATTTCAAGACTTAGTGCTCACCCATGAATATAATTTCCCTATAACCAAATTTATTTATTTATATATATTTAAAAATATAACCACCTTGTACCATTTTTTATTTGATCCAAGAAATCATGGGGGAGAGTGTTTGTTATATGCAAGATCTGGCAGCTGCTTGAAATTTGACTTTGCTGTCTGTCACCATTAAATTTGTTTTGTTTTTTTTGTTAAGATGCGAGCAATTTCTATTAAAATCAAACATAATAATAATCATACAAAAACCAACCGGTTTTTAAGACTTTTTAGTCAAAATGATTAGCCGAGATAAATGAATATAAACAATTTTTTTTGGCCAAAGTGGATATAATCAGATTATATTACAAATTAAATCGATAGTTAAGACTAAGAGCGCAAACTAATAAGGACAATGTCACTAAAACGAAAAAACCTAAGATATATCTAATAATGGGTTTTCGTGTTGGCAAAAAAAAAATGAAAAATGGATATTTTCGTATTTCCTTTCTTCGCCTAATTATTTTACATACTATTTTAATGACTTGAGTTTACTTATAAAAATTCGATATATGATTTTCAGGGTGGATAAAAATGAAGATGGACGAATTACGAGGTATGAAGTGCAAGAGGTAGGTTTTTTTTTTCCTTGAACCCCAAATTTATCCATTTTAAATCATTATTAGTTGTATTTTTTTGTTAGTTTTTATTCTAGTTTATTCATAATTAGATTAGTTGATATTAATAATATTTACAAAATATGTCATTGTGCCAAATTTCGTAATTTGTCTAATCCTTTTATCGAATTATGTATCACTCAATTTTTTTTAAATACTATCCAAAAAACGGATTATGGTCGAGGAATTTGAGCTCTTCATCATCTAATCCAACATTTTTTGTTAAATAAATGGATTATCCCATAGTCTTAACTATTCTATTTTTTGTTTATTTTTAGTCTAGTTTATTCATAATCAGATTAGTTGATAATATTTACAAATTATGTAATTGTGCCAGATTTCGAATTTGTTGAATCCTTTTTATCGAATTTTGTATCACTCAGTTTTTTTTTTTTTAAATACTATCAAAAACCGGATTATTTCCCTGTTAATTACAACATGATCGAGAATTTGAGTTCTTCATCATCTAATCCAACATTTTTTGCTAAATCAATGAATTAATCCAAACAATGTCTTAAGTATATATAGTTTCTATAATTAAGCTTCATCATTAATCCAACAATGTCTCAACTTTTAATTACAGCTTCTATTACTCAGTGCTTCTGCCAACAAGCTCTCCCAACTCAAAGAACAAGCCGAAGAGTACGCTTCCCTAATCATGGAAGAACTCGACCCCGAAAACCTCGGCTACATCGAGGTAAACCCTAAACCCTAAATCAACCCGGTTATTACAAACCGAAAACCCTAATTATTTCAAGGCACGAAACTATTATAGGTTGGGGGGGGGACAATTATCCCCTCAACTTTTTGAAATATGCAATTTTTACCGTAAAATTTGTAATTATTATCAGTTCGGCTCTTCAAAATTTGATTGCCTCCTAATTAATTGTATAACTCAATTCTTACCCTGAACAAAATTTATGGCTTCGTCCCTTCAGCTATGGCAACTAGAAACCCTACTTCTCCAAAGGGACACTTACATGAACTACAGTCGACCGCTCAGCATCCCGAGCGTCGGGTGGAGCCAAAATCTAAGCGCGTTCAACCCGAGGAGCGCGGCGTACCGCGTGGGAAAGTCTCTGAGTTGCTTCTTCCTCGAGAACTGGCAACGGAGTTGGATTCTGGTCGTATGGGTGGCGGCCATGACTGCCATTTTCGCCTGGAAGTTCTTTCAGTATCGAGAGAAGGCGGCGTTTCAAGTGATGGGGTACTGCCTGCCGACTGCAAAGGGTGCCGGGGAGACTCTGAAGCTTAACATGGCGCTCGTGCTCTTGCCTGTGTGTCGGAACGTGTTGACGTGGCTTCGGTCGACTAGGGCTAGGGTTTTCGTTCCCTTTGATGATAACTTGTACTTCCACAAGGTAAAACAAATGTCTTCAATTTGTCTCTTCTTTTTGGTAAGTAGACAGTTGGGTTTAGGGTAACATGATAGCAACACATGCTAGGAAGGATAAAATGGATTAATAACAAAAAGTAAACTGAATTTTCAACCTCATTGCAAAGTGTAAGCTACATTTATTTTTGGTTAAGAACCTAAAATCATTTCAACGATAAGTTATGTTACTAATCGTTATCTCAAATTTAAAATATTGATATTCGGTGTCACAACTATCAGATTTTTTAATTTCCACTTTTGTCGACTGAATTTAACGCTAAAATGGTATTTTAAGCAATAAAAACATTTTTTTTCAACTTTCTCGAAGTATTAGATTTGTTGCTCATTGTTTAAACTTATTTAATGCTTAAAAACTTTTTATTTTTCCAGTGGAAACCAAACAAACTGATAGTCGGAACACCGAATATCAACATTTCAAAACTGAGATAACGATTAGCAACATGACCTATAGATGAGACTCTTTTTCTATTAAAACGTGATGAAAACCGCAAACAAAACATCCAAATAATGTATTTTATCTGAAACAATATTAATCTGCCCATTCTGCATCATAATTGTCATATAAAAATGGTTTCCATAACTTTTTAATAGAGAAATCAACATAGTTTGCACTTTGATATGAAGTTGAAAGTTCAGTATATTCTTTTATCCAAAGTTCAGCATAGTTTTTTTTGTCAAACGCTCAAAGTTCGGTTTTTTTTAACCCGAGAGAAAAATTAAGCATGATCAAGGCATGATGATGTCTATTAAGCAATAGACAAGCTCTTAATCTAATCTACTACACAAAATTCTTACTAACCTCGAATTTGCAGATCATAGCATGCGCCATAGTGTTTGGAGTCGTTCTCCACGCAGGCAACCATATAGCATGCGATTTACCACGCCTAGCCAATGCACCCCCTGACAAATTCGCCCTCATCGCCAATGACTTCCACAACCAACAACAACCCACCTACATGGGACTCGTGACCGGGGTCGAGGGCATGACAGGCATTTCCATGGTAGTTCTAATGGCCATCTGCTTCCCATTAGCCACAAATCGGTTCAGAAGCAAAGCGGTGAAGCTTCCCCCTCCATTAAACCGACTTACCGGGTTCAATGCGTTTTGGTATTCCCACCACCTGCTTGGACTTGTCTATGTTTTGCTCCTTGTACATGGTAACTTCTTGTTCTTGGTGCATGAGTGGTACCAGAAAACTGTAAGAACCTTAACTTTCTTTTCTTGAGGCTCAAGGCACCATTGTGTGGACTCTAAGTTGTTCGGTTTCTTGCAGACATGGATGTACATTGCTGTGCCATTACTGCTCTATATAGTTGACAGGAACCTGCGGACAAGCGGATTAAAACATTATGCTGTCAAGGTTTTGAAGGTATTAGAAAATGAAAAAAATAAAAATTACATTTTTTCAAGGAAATTCTACAAAATGTGAAATTTAAGTTGTGTGAAAATGAAATTTTCAACTTTTTCAGAAAATAAGTGATTGAGTAGGATAGCTGACAGCTTCCTGAAATAGAAAGATTTCATTTTTACCAAGAATTTACACACTTTGTAGCATTATCCTTATGAGAAAGTGAAAATTCTGCCAAACTCAGTAAAGATCATGAAAACAGTTTCTTGAAATTGTAAAAGATGTTACCTTTCAAAAAGTCTCTAAATTTCACATTTTTCTAACATGATTCAACAAATGTTGACATACACAAGCAGCATATACTGTTCCCTAAATGTAAAGATACTAGTTTCTCAATGTAACAAGCAAAAACTACCATTTCTTGAAATAGTAAACATACTATAATTTCTTTCTTGTTAAATTTCAACTTTTTTAAGGAAATTCTACAGAGTGAGAAACTTACAGTAGAGCGAAAATGAAAATTTTAACTTTTTCTGAAAATAAGTGATTGAGTGGGATAAGCTGACAGCTTCCTGAAATAGAAAGATTTCATTTTTACAAAGAATTTACACTCTTTGTAGCATTATCCTTATGAGAAAGTGAAAATTCTGCCAAACTCAGTAAAGATCATGAAAACAGTTTCTTGAAATTGTAAAAGATGTTACCTTTCAAAAAGTCTCTAAATTTCACATTTTCTATCATGACTCAACAAATGTTGACATACACAAGCAGCATATACTGTTTCCTAAATGTAAAGATACTACTTTGTCAATGTAACAAGCAAAAACTACCATTTCTTCAAATAGTAAACATACTATAATTTCTTTCTTGTTAAATTTCAACTTTTTTTAAGGAAATTCTACAGAGCGAGAAACTTACAGTTGTGTGAAAATGAAAATTTTAACTTTTTCAGAAAATAAGTGATTGAGTAGGATAGCTGACAGCTTCCTGAAATAGAAAGATTTCATTTTTACAAAGAATTTACACACTTTGTAGCATTATCCTTATGAGAAAGTGAAAATGCCGCCAAACTCAGTAAAGATCATGAAAACAGTTTCTTGAAATTGTAAAAGATGTTACCTTCCAAAAAGTCTCTAAATTTCACATTTTCTAACATGACTCAACAAATGTTGACATACACAAGCAGCATATACTGTTTCCTATATGTAAAGATACTACTTTCCCAAATTAACAAGCCAAAACTACCATTTCTTGAAATAGTAAACATACTATAACTTCTTTCTTGTTAAATTTCAATTTTTGTAGCACTGCTCATGAAATTTCAAAACTTACATACACAAGATAGCTTAAAAACTAAAAAGTTAAACTTACAAGGGGTTTGGTCTCTGCAGGTGTCGGTACTACCCGGAAACGTCTTTAGTCTAACCATGTCGAAGCCACAAGGATTCAAGTACAAGAGTGGACAGTATATTTTTCTGCAGTGCCCAGAAATTTCAATATGTGAATGGTCTGCTAACAAAAAAAACCTGACTCAGTCAATTACGGTTCCCGCAATAGAACTAATTCGGCACCATTAATTTCTAATCTTTCAGGCACCCATTTTCGATCACTTCAGCACCAGGAGATGACTACCTCAGTGTTCATATCAGGACAGTGGGTGACTGGACATGTGAACTGAAGCGGTTTTTGACAGAAAGCGAGTCTTCACGTGTTATTGGCAGAGCATCATTCTCACAGTTCGGTGAAATAGACCACGGAAGGTAAAAAATCTTGTATAAGAAGTAAAGATACTTTTTTTCAGATGAACATTTTGAAAGAAGAAAATACGAAAATTGCAGCAAGCCTAGATTATCTATTGATGGACCATATGGAGCTCCAGCTCAAGACTACAAGAACTATGATGTGTTGCTACTCGTGGGTCTTGGCATCGGGGCAACACCATTTATAAGCATCCTAAGGGATTTGCTAAACAACACAAGATTGACAGAGGAACAGACGGTAAAGGTCTTATTCGATCTTATTCTACAAAAGCGAAACTATATATCTTATTGCAAATGAAGTTTTTTTTTTTTTTTGCCACAACTGTAAAGAAAGTTAATTTACAATTTTTTGTGTCTACTTGGCTATTTAGGACTCAAACACGGAAACGAGTAGATCAGCCTCAGATGAAAGTCTGAACAGTTTTGGATCTTCAAATGTGACACCGAGCAGCAAGAAGAAGCCTCAAAGGACAAGTGCTCACTTCTACTGGGTGACCCGAGAATCGGGGTCCTTTGAGTGGTTTAAGGGAGTGATGGATGAAATTGCAGAAATGGATCTCAAGGTAATCACTATATCTAATAATATAGAATTAAGAATAAACAAAACATGGGAAAATTAAGAATACCTAAATTGCTATTTCCAATCATTTTTGGTTAGTAACTTCCAAAATGGATCTAACTTAAACGTTTGTTAATCAGAGCCAAATCGAGCTACACAACTATCTCACCAGTGTATATGAAGATGGTGATGCACGGTCGACTCTGATCACCATGGTCCAAGCCCTCAACCATGCCAAGAACGGCGTTGACATATTGTCAGGCACCCGAGTATGGATTTTTCTTAACTTGTATCCCAAAATTACTGAAATTTTAAAATATAACCACTTGAAGAAAATTTGAATGACTCAAAAAAGCTTTTTTTTTTTTTTCAGGTGAGAACACACTTTGGGAGGCCAAATTGGAGAGAAGTTTTCATCAAAGTAGCTGCTAAGCATCCACACAGCAGAGTAGGTAAGGATATCTATATCTAACCACTCAAGCACATACACATCCTTGATTAAATTTGTATATAAACAAAAAACCCCACTTTGCAAACTGATTAAAATTGTATATCTTGTAGTAATTTACAATATCTGATAGAAGCTATACTTGTTCAAGAATGAGGCTAAACCAAAGTTCTTTCTTTTACATTGCAGGGGTTTTCTATTGTGGAATGCCTGTGTTAGCAAAGGAGTTAAAAAAGCTATCGCACGAACTGAGCCACAAAACTTCAACTCGGTTTGAATTTCACAAGGAGCATTTCTAAAGGCAATGAATGATCTGAGGGCGGCATCAAGTTGCAACATTTTTCTGTGATTAATATGAAAATAAATATACTTCACGCTTTAGATTAGATAGCAAGTCAATGTACATTCACCACATATATACTTGCTTACACGAATACTATTTCCCAGAGAAATAAATACTTCTGTGACCTAAATCAAAAACTATGTATACACTTCTGCCCGCGGATTACTAACAAAATTTCTACAATTACTCAGTTATGGATGTTATTTTAGAGATAATCACTGAGTCAAGCATGTTATTTGAACATGAAATCTTGTCTTTTTAAGAGCTATATATATATTGAAGAACCTCAACGAAGGTAGGATAACAAAGAACAGACGCAAAAATCAAGAACAAATCAAGCGCAGACGAATTTTTTTTTTTCCATTATGGATACTTGCAGCGTTTGAAATTAGATTGAATCACCTTGCGTTCGCAGATGAAGGCACCGGCAGCTGAGCTCCGGCGAGGATGGAATCGCCGACGAGATCCCTGTCTGTTGCATCGGTCTAGCAGTTTACAGCTATGGTACCAAATTGATAAATAAATTACTTGCTCTTTTATGGCAAAAAAATTAATTGCTCTTCATTCCTTGTCTGACACTAAAATTCAGTTCACTATACTACTAATTCTCTTGTATGTTGTAATTCTTTTTTCCCAAAAAGAAACAATTGATTGGCAAGTATTTTCAACTATATTGTTTAGATTATCTTACTTAGATGGATTGGTGTTTTTTTATTATACTTAATGAACAAATAAACAACGCATGTACTGAATTTGTCTAATTGGCTAAATATTGGCGTTGAACGTGATGGATATACGCCCAATTTGAACCCGTTGACTTCCGAACCGTTGTATTTTTATCGTCCCATTTATGATTGCAAATCGAAACTTCAACCCGGACACTTCGCGAGAACACCGACGGCTCGGACGGGGCCGAAGCGCCCGTCCGACAATGAAGGACTCACCTAGGGGAGATCGGGTCAGCCGACCCGATCTCCCCTAGGGGAGATCGGGTGGACCAACCCGATCTCTCCTAGGAGAGATCGGGTCAGCCGACCCGATCTCCCCTAGGGGAGATCGGGTGGACCAACCCGATCTCTCCTAGGAGAGATCGGGTCAGCCGACCCGATCTCTCCTAGGAGAGATCGGGTCGGCCAACCCGATCTCTCCTAGGAGAGATCGGGTCGGCCAACCCGATCTCTCCTAGGAGAGATCGGGTTGGCCAACCCGATCTCTCCTAGGAGAGATCGGGTCGGCTGACCCGATCCCTCCTAGGAGGGATGGGGTTGACCAACCCCACCCTCCCTAGGAGGGGTTGGGTGCCCTCACCCAACCCCTACCCTCGGGGGTCGGTTTCCTCCCCCCCCCAAGGGTCCCGACACCCCTCTCAGACGCCCATGCTCGGTCCACTCCGCCTACCTCCTCCGAATCCTAAGGTCTTAATTATATGCTTAAAGGTTAATTAATTGTGTTTAGAGGTTAACGATGTCATTAAGCCACCTTAATGACACCGTTGCCTATAAATACCCCACCTTCACAACTCATTTGGACATCTTGGCTATTTGGACAATTTAGCTCTGACATCTCTCTAGCTTTATCTCTCTAGAAGTATAGTTCTGACTTAGGCATCGGAGAGGGTTCACCAGGCACCACCCCCCCCTCCTCCGTGTCTGGTATTGCCCCTTTTGCAGGGCAAAGGGAGAGAAGAAGAGAAGGAACCAAGGGAAGAAGGAACGGAAGAAGGACATAGGAAAAGACAAGGCGACTTGAGAAGACCGGATCACACACACCCCCCTATAAGGAGTGGGATTAAAGCCGACACCCCGTTGACTGAGATCCCATAACTTAACACTTGGCGCCGTCTGCGGGCTTCGGACAGAAAGCCTAACTATCACTAGCAAGATGGCAAGCGTATATGTCATCCATGGAGGGTATGGAGCTGGAGGAGAGTCAGCAAATGCCAGAGAAGCATATATGGCAGAGTTAGGGACTCCTAAGCCAAAAGAAGAACAACCAAAGGAAAAGAAAGAAGACATAATAGAATTTTCAAGAAGAGACATGGAGCATGTGTTACCAGACAACAAGGATGCCCTAGTCATAACAATGAAGATCACTGATATGGACATTGGGAGAATCCTAATAGACAGTGGAAGCTCACCCAACATCATTAGCAAGAAGGTCCTCAACATACTAGGAGTTAGGCCAAGTAGCATAAAACAGGTTTACTCCCCCTTGGTAGGATTTTCAGGAGAGCCAACATACCCACTGGGGGCAATCACACTACCTGTGACACTGGGCACAGGCCAGAGGCAGCTAAAGATTGATGTCCCATTCTTCATTACAGAAGACATGGAGGAGTACAATGGGGTCCTAGGTACCACTACAATCAACAAGTGGGGTATGGTACCATCAACGCTGTATCAGAAAGTAAAATTCCCCACAGACCAAGGGATAGGGGAAGTAAAGGGTAACCAGAAGGTAGCACGGAAATGTGCAAGGATTGCACTAGGCAAAAGGAAGAAAACAAGAGAAGTCCTACTAGTAGACGAGGACCCAAGAGAAGATCATGGAAGGCCAGCCCCCATGGAGGAACTAAAAGAGATACTCATAGAAGAACCCGATAGGAAGGCTAAAATTGGAACTGCCTTATCTCAGGAAGAGGAGAACCATCTAGTCGCCTTACTAAGGGAGTACAAGGATTTGTTCGCCTGGTCACCGAGCGATATGCCAGGGATATCAGAAGATGTGATCTCACATAGGCTCAACATAGACGCGGCAACGCGGCCAACAACACAGAAGGTGAGACCAATGGGAGGCAATAAAAAGATAGCTATTCAAGAAGAAGTAGAAAAGCTACTAAAGGCAAAGTTCATCAAGGAAATCAGATTCCAGACATGGGTGGCAAACCCAGTACTGGTAAAGAAGCCGGGAGGAAGTTGGAGAATGTGTATTGACTACCGGGACCTAAACAAGGCATGCCCAAAGGACTCATATCCGCTACCAAGAATAGATCAGTTAGTGGATGCAACATCAGGTCACCAACTAATGAGCTTCATGGACGCATACTCAGGATATAACCAGATAAAAATGGCCCCTGAGGACGCCCCCCACACAGCATTCTACGCTAATAGCGAGATATACCATTACACAGTGATGCCTTTCGGACTCATAAATGCTGGAGCAACATACCAAAGAATGGTCAACAAAATCTTTGGGGACATGATAGGGAAGACAATGGAGGCGTATGTGGACGACATGATAGTCAAATCTAAAGAGAAGAAGGACCATGTGGAAAACCTCCGCTCAACATTTGAAAGGATGAGGCAATATCAAGTCCGTCTAAACCCAAAAAAGTGCGCATTTGGGGTGCAGTCAGGAAAGTTCTTAGGCTTCATGGTAAGCCAGCGAGGCATAGAGGTAAACCCCGAAAAACTTCAAGCAATTGAAGAAATGCAATCACCAACGAAGCACAAAGAGGTTCAACGGCTGAACGGGAGGTTGGCAGCCCTTAACAGATTCCTATCCAAAATAGGAGACCAGGCATTACCCTTCTTTGAGGTACTAAGGGCAAACAAGAAATTTGAGTGGACACCGAGATGTGAGGAAGCCTTCCAGCAACTCAAACAACATCTGAAGACACTACCACCCCTAGCAAAGCCTATACCAGGGGAGCCCCTCTACCTCTACATCTCAGTGAGCAACGTGGCAGTTAGCTCAGTACTAATCAAAGAGGAAAACGCTACACAATTGCCAGTATACTTCGTAAGCAAAACATTGGCAAAGTATGAGATCAACTACTTGCCAATAGAAAAGTACCTCTATGCACTGATTGTATCAGCAAGAAAGTTGAGACCGTATTTTCATGGGCATGAAGTAACAGTCCTCACAGACCAACCATTGAAACACCTCCTGCAGAGACCAGACACATCGGGAAGACTGACCAAATGGGCAATCGAGCTAAGTGAGTTTCGCATTCATTTCGCCCCAAGAACAGCCATAAAGGGTCAAGCTCTAGCGGATTTTATCGCCGAATTCACTGGAATTAATCCGGGCGAAGACTTGGGAGAAGTCAAAACTACATGCGAGGCAAGTAGTAGTCAGGAGACACAATCAGAAGAATTATGGGAGATGCATACTGATGGGTCATCCAACGGAGGAGGGTCAGGCGCAGGCCTCTTACTATACCCACCAAACAGCGATACACCTATGCGCTATGCCATGGCACTAACCTTTAAGGCAACAAACAATGAGGCTGAATACGAAGCACTAATAACTGGCCTGAGAATAGCCAAAGGAGTAGGGGCAAAGCATTTAAGGGTCAAGTGTGATTCTCAACTAGTTGTCAACCAAGTGAAAGGAATCTACACTGCAAAGTCCGAAAACATGCAGAGATACTTGCAGCAAGCCAAGGACCTAATAAAGAGCTTCCAAAGCTTCGACATTGAGTCTGTCCCAAGAGAACAAAACCAAGAGGCAGACGCCTTAAGTAAACTAGCCTTAGGGGCAGAAGCAGGCAAAGAGGTTCACTTCGTGGAGCAAAGAATGCAATCAGTGATAGAACAAATGGAGGTTCTAGCAATAGATGAAGCAGAAGTCTGGATGACACCAATGAGACAATACATCATGGAAGGAAAGCTCCCAAAAGATAAGGTGGAAGCAGTCAAGATTGAAAGGATGGCTAGGAATTACGCAGTGATGGACAATGAGCTCTACAAGAAAGGATACTCCACACCTTTCCTCAAATGCATAGCATACCCAGAAACAGAGAGGGTACTTGCAGAGCTCCATGAGGGAGAGGCGGGGTGCCATGAAGGAGCAAGGTCAATAAGCCGAAAGGTTTACAACCTAGGATACTATTGGCCATCATTGAGCAAAGAAGTAGCAGACTTGGTACAAAAATGTGATCACTGCCAAAGGTACTCCAGAAATATAACAGCCCCACCAGCAAAGCTAAGCTCCATCTCAGGAGCCTGGCCTTTCGCACAATGGGGGATTGATTTGATAGGCCCCCTACCAAAAACAAAAGGTCAGAAGACTTGCATAATTGTTGCAATAGACTACTTCTCCAAGTGGATAGAAGCAAAGGCAATGGGGAAGACAACAGACGACCAAGTCGTCAACTTCATCCAATCTCACATTGTCTCGAGGTATGGGGTGCCAAAAGCAATAATAAGTGACAATGGCCCACAGTTCAAGAGCAAGAAATTGCAGTGGTATTGCGAAAGACTGAGTATAGATCACCGTTTCGCATCGGTAAAGCACCCTCAGACAAACGGACAGGTAGAATCGGCAAACAAGATAGTGTTAGATGGCCTAAAGAAACGACTCCACGCCACCAAGGGAAGTTGGGTAGATGAGCTGGAAAATGTTCTATGGGCAGTGCGGACAACACCAAAGATATCCACAGGAGAAACGCCATTTGGTCTAGTGTACGGAACCGAGGCGGTGGCACCAGCAGAAATAGCTGTACAATCACTGAGAACCAAGTACTTTGAGGAGCATGAGAACAACAAGGCGAGACTTTTAGATTTAGACATGGTGGAGGACAAAAGGTGGAATTCAGAAGAAGCACAGACACGAATGCGCCTTGTCTCAGCAAGATACTACAACCGCCAAGTCAAGGAGAGACAATTCCACGTAGGAGAACTAGTACTAAGAAGGAATGAGTTCTCACACTTAGACCAAGTCAGAAAATTATCTCCAAAGTGGGAAGGACCATACAAGATAGCGTCAGTTCCCTACGTAAACGCGTACCGCCTCGAAGATGGGGAGGGGTATATCTCCACAAACACCTTCAGTGGAGAGCACCTAAAGAAGTACTACGTATAAGAAGAAAGCACAAGCAAAAGACCATATCCTTAGTTTCATATTACACATTTTACGCGTTTTAGCTTTACAAGCTTTTCAAAAAATAACTCTTGAGAAGGAGAACTCACGAAGTTACTCCAACTCTACAACTATCTTCAATTTCCTACAAAGGATGTCTTGGTGCACCAAGGCATCCCGAGTGTACAAAAACATGAATGCTCCTAAGAGAGTAGTAGTTATTCAAAAGCATTTACCAGTGAATGTGATGTTACAATCACCAAGTTATCCTTACACAGATATGACTTCAAGTCAACAACCTTCGACGCCCCCAAGAGCGTATCTTGAGAGTAGTCTTCGTACTACGACATTCGACGCCCCCAAGAGCGTATCTTGAGAGTAGTGTTCATACTACGACCTTCGACGCCCCCAAGAGCGTATCTTGAGAGTAGTTATTATACTACGACCTTCGACGCACCAAGAGCGTATCTTGAGAGTGGTTTCCAAAAACTACGAACTTCGACGCCCCCAAGAGCGTATCTTGAGAGTAGTGTTCATACTACAACCTTCGACGCCCCCAAGAGCGTATCTTGAGAGTAGTTATTACACTACGACCTCGACGCACCAAGAGCGTATCTTGAGAGTGGTTTCCAAAAACTACGAATTCGACGCCCCCAGGAGCGTATCTTGAGGTAGATTTGCAACCTACCAGATTCGACGCCCCCAAGAGCGTATCTTGAGGTAGAAAAAACACTACCAGTTCGACGCCCCCAAGAGCGTATCTTGAGGTAGATTTCAAACTACCAGTTCGACGCCCACCAAGAGCGTATCTTTGGTCTAACCTGAGCCCTCCGGGAGCCTATCCTGCGAAACGTTAAGTGCCGTCCGAGAGCCTGTCTCGTGAACAGTTTGACACCCGTCAAGAAGGTATCGGTGGACTAACCTGTGCCCTCCGGGAGCCTATCCTGTGAAACGTTAAGCGCCGTCCGAGAGCCTGTCTCGTGAAAAGATTTCGACGCCCACCAAGAGCGTATCTTTGGTCTAACAGTACAACGTATACCGTGTAAGGGGTATCAGAAGAGATAATCACACCATGTTTGAAAGGATACCATGTTTGAAAGGATACCATGTTTGAAAGGACACCATGCTCAGAACGATACCATGCTCGGAAGGGTAACATGAGAAAGAAATTTCTAAGTAAAGTAATATGAAGAACAAGTAATGTTTTTTCTTTATGAAATGGCAGGTAAGGCAAGAAGGAAAGCACGAAAGAAGGATAAGTAAAGGAAACACACCAATGAAAGGGTCCATACCCAAAGAGCCATACACAAGGCATAGGGGGACATCATGAGAAGAGATATAAGCACACGGCCATATATACAACGAATATAAACAAGTGTATCAGACAAAGATGGCAACACTAAGAAAGGTGGAGTTTTAAACTCTAAAGACAACCACAACTCACAAGCACATGAGACTACCACAATAGATAGGGATACTATTCCTTTACCTTCGCAATATGCTTAAGTGCAAAGTCTGACAAATCACCAAGACGAGAGAAAGGAAAGTCGGGAGCAATCATGTGAATCCGTTCAAGAATCTCCTTAAAGGAAATACGTTTAGCCACAGAGCAGCGAACGTCCATAGCAGCCTGATAAGCGGAAGAGGCCTTATACTCAGCAATGGCACACTCTTTCGCCTCCATACGAAACATTTCCTCCAGAGAGACTAACTCAGCAGCACGAAGTGTCTCATCACGATAAGACCTTTGTTTCAACGCCTCAACCTCTTCATTGAGAAGAGCAATGCGACCCTCCAAGTCTCGGCACCGCAAATCAGTAATACGACTATGCTCCAAATAGCTAATAAGACGGGAATTAAGGGAGACACAAATGTCCTCGTACACCTTCCTCTCCTCAGCAAGATGAATAGCAAGGGTGGATAAATTAACAAGGTCGGCCATACCCTGCAACCAAAACAAAAGATGAGACGGATAACGCATGGAGAAGAAGTATGCCAAAGGATAAAACGGTTAATAACATTACAGGAGCATAACGAGCCAACACATCACGAGACAACTCATAAGTTGCATCCGACCCTTTGGAGAGGGACACACGATCAACAGGAGGAACAGCAGACTGCAGAACACGAACTCCAACCTCAGGAGTTTGCAAAGAAGATTGATTGTCAAAACGAGACCCACGCCCATAATAAGGCGCCCACTCAGACCCAACAATTCCATCAACAGGCGGACGAGACAGCTCCTTCCGACTCAGACGCGGAAGACGAAGTCTACCTATAACAAAGCACAGAGTAAATACCAATATACACTAAGGAAACTCAGCTGCTCAAGAACTCACCAAACAGAGAGGGAGGAAATGACGGCTCCCGGACCTTCGATTGGGGGGCATCAATATAGAAAGAAGATAACACCCCAACGTCACCACCCTTACCTTCAGTTAGAGAACACCTCCCCGCACCATAGAAAACCGATCTTTTTGCAATCGAAGATCCGGTCCCGGAAGTAACCACTCCCATACGTACTGGCCTCTTACTCCTCATCAGTCACCAGAAAGTTCTGCTAACCGGAAAAAACACAGGCTCAATCCGAGAAAAACAGAAAGCAAACAATGGACAAGGGACACGAACTCATTTCCATAAAATGATAGATACAAAGTCAAAAGACAAGAATAGAAAGACGGCAGGAAAAACCCCACCAGCCAATAGGCAAAGGCAGGGGGCAGGGGGAGATAGTCATAACCCCCAGCACGAAGAGACCCCTCAGCCCAACAGGCAAAGGCAGGGGGCAGGGGGAGATAGTCATAACCCCCAGCACGAAGAGACCCCTCAGCCCAACAGGCAGAGGCAGGGGGCAGGGGGAGATAGTCATAACCCCCAGCATGGAGAGACCCCTCAGCCCAACAGGCAGAGGCAGGGGGCAGGGGGAGATAGTCATAATCCCCAGCATGGAGAGACCCCTCAGCCCAACAGGCAGAGGCAGGGGGCAGGGGGAGATAGTCATAACCCCCAGCATGGAAGAGACCCCTCAGCCCAACAGACAGAGGCAAGAGGGCAAACAGAGATAGCCATAATCCCGATGTAAAAAACCCCACACGCCAGTAAATGGAAGTACGAAAGCAAGAAGATGGAGGAAAGACAAATCAAACAGAACTATATTATCATGAAGACACGTAAGTCGAAACGAGGCAAGTAAAGAAACAACTGAAAGAAAAACAGGATCGAATTCCACAAGAACAATGCTTACACAAGAAGGAAAACGCATACCTCAATGCGACTCGTGCCTCGAGAAGTAAGCCCAACCAGAAACCCCACCGTCGAAAAGAAAAGAAAAGGACAACGAGAATGAGGTAATCACTCCCCCTTTTATAACACAAAGGTTTAGGGTTTTTCCAAAATCGCCAAATCAACACCGTTGAATTTTAAAGAGGAAAATTTCAAGGGACAAGATTCAAAAACTAGTTCCTATTAACCACGGTTAAATCCACGCTCACCCTAGTTAACATCCCCTAAGGTTTATTTTCTAAGTATTCCATACTTAGGAAAATTTTTGGCTAAAATTAATTTTTCCGCACTTAGATGGAATCCCGGCACGAAATTGAAGCATAAGTTGTTTAGTTGCATTCGTGTCATACCCCTGTGCAAGTTTGTATTTTTTGAGTACACACCTGTAGCAGAGATAAGTTTATCATTCCCACCTCAGACGGACGCGTGTCTAGGCACACGTCCGTGCTACTCTGACGTTTACATTTCCTCTATCTCAGTAGACAGGGGGGCAGGGTCAGAGGCACACATCCATGGGTAAGCAGGCATTCAGACAAGGAAGGTAAAATCCCGGTTTCAAATTGCGCGTGTCATACCATCCTAAAATAGAGTCAATCAAGGGTTAAGCCATTGGTTGACTCGGGGGCATGTGATGGATATACGCCCAATTTGAACCCGTTGACTTCCGAACCGTTGTATTTTTATCGTCCCATTTATGATTGCAAATCGAAACTTCAACCCGGACACTTCGCGAGAACACCGACGGCTCGGACGGGGCCGAAGCGCCCGTCCGACAATGAAGGACTCACCTAGGTGAGGTCGGGTGGCCACACCCGACCTCCCCTAGGGGAGATCGGGTCAGCCGACCCGATCTCCCCTAGGGGAGATCGGGTGGACCAACCCGATCTCTCCTAGGAGAGATCGGGTCGGCTGACCCGATCCCTCCTAGGAGGGATGGGGTTGACCAACCCCACCCTCCCTAGGAGGGGTTGGGTGCCCTCACCCAACCCCTACCCTCGGGGGTCGGTTTCCTCCCCCCCCCAAGGGTCCCGACACCCCTCTCAGACGCCCATGCTCGGTCCACTCCGCCTACCTCCTCCGAATCCTAAGGTCTTAATTATATGCTTAAAGGTTAATTAATTGTGTTTAGAGGTTAACGATGTCATTAAGCCACCTTAATGACACCGTTGCCTATAAATACCCCACATTCACAACTCATTTGGACATCTTGGCTATTTGGACAATTTAGCTCTGACATCTCTCTAGCTTTATCTCTCTAGAAGTATAGTTCTGACTTAGGCATCGGAGAGGGTTCACCAGGCACCACCCCCCCCTCCTCCGTGTCTGGTATTGCCCCTTTTGCAGGGCAAAGGGAGAGAAGAAGAGAAGGAACCAAGGGAAGAAGGAACGGAAGAAGGACATAGGAAAAGACAAGGCGACTTGAGAAGACCGGATCACACACACCCCCCTATAAGGAGTGGGATTAAAGCCGACACCCCGTTGACTGAGATCCCATAACTTAACAGAACGGATTGAACAAAATCACGTGATATGTTTTGTTGCGATTATTTATCTGACATGTCAGATTCGTTTCAATTAGCTATCTGACGTATCATATTTATTATAAATAACCTATCACGTGATTTCATTATGTCCATTTTAATGTCGATTTTAGACGAAAAAGTGAAATGCAACAAATGTAAAACTTCAAATAGCCAATCGCAATAAATTTAAAAAAAAAACGAAGATATGCAATCGCAATAAATAAAAACTGAGACATCTTATCGCAATAATAATTATTTTTAAGTTAAATGTGATTATTTATATATAAAGTATATGAATATTAATTTTTCCAAATTTATATAAAAGATTTATAAAATTTAAAATGGTTTAGAAATATGCTTATTTAATGATAACTTTATGTTAATATTCAACTATTATTAATAATGTTACTGTTGTGTGAAAATTTAAACATCATTTAATCTAAATAAATATTATGTAAATACTTAATGGAATAATAAAATTGAAAATATTTCACTATATTCATATATATTATATAAGTTCATATAAAAAACTAAAATATTTTTTTATTCAACATGATATACTACATAAAACCTATAAAATTATATTTTTGGCGTTCCAACCTTTGAATATCAAATTGATTTTATATAAATTGATGTTCTTGGTTTGAAATTTTGTAAAACATTGAACTGATGTATATAAAGAATGAACGTTTATAATTTAGGTTAAGAATATATTAGGCATCATATTACTATATTAGGCAATAAAATTTACTATTGAGATTTTATAGTAATTAATATTTATTACCAAAGAGTAATAATTAGCATTTTTTTAAGAAAATAATAATTAACATTAATAACGCAGTATTTAATACCTTGCGGTTTTTAATTTGAAGTTGACGAAGTGTTTTTGTCATTAATTAATACAATAATTTCTTAATTATTATAGTACTAATCACGGATTTTTTTAACTATTATCCTTAGTTATAAAGAATTTGTTATAGTAATTAGTTTTTTTATTCCACATAGTAATTAGTTGTTACTAATTTTTGATTGATTGATTTCTTTAATGAACTATTATATGATAATAAGTATCAAGTTAAGAAAATAAATAAATAAATATTGTTATAAAAGTAAATAAATCGAGAAATATGATAATGTGAATGAAGCAAAAACATTCTAAATTTAAATCTATTTTTTTTGTTCCCTCATTCTAAAATACCAAATTATAATGCCAATAATTTAAATAAACAAAATATGTCAATAATTTATTTCATTGAGAATGAAATTATCGAGAATATTTAGATTGTGAAATTGTTTAGAAGTTTAAAAAGAAAAGAAGTCTGAATGTTCAAATTTTTTCACTTTGTATAATTATCTTACAATTTAGAGTGTAAGCCCTAATTAGATTTTAGATTTAAATAAACAATAATAAGAACCAAAGCTAAGTCAAATATGAAAATACAATACAGTTTTCATTATAATATATTAATTTATATAATTATTTTCATTATATATATAATTTAAAGTTACTGTAATATGTATAATAATATATTTAAACTTGATTTTGTTTTTTTTTAAATCTATAAACATAAAACAAAATATTTGTTGATTTAAAAATTGAAATTGAAAAAATAAAATAAAAATATACACATAATGAATGAGCAATTGATTACTAATATGGTACGTTCTTAATTTTTTGGTTACAAATAAGGTATATTTTTCAATAGTTTCTTTAAATAGATTTTTCTATTCATTCTTTAACATAATTACATGTTTAGTAAAAAAATAATGGTGATTATAGTCTCTAAAAAAATAATAACATTGGAAAATGTTTCACATATTTCTACCTCCATGAGATCTCGGTATACATCGACCAAGCCTTCAAGAGTTCCAATATGTCAATTCTCGTTGATGCATGTTGATGTTGATTTGAGAATTACCACCCCGTGTTAATAAAATTGGGTAAGATAATTGTGAGATTGTGCTTCTTCTTTTACTGTTTGTCGTATGCAAATAGGCAAAACATTTGACCAAGTCTTCAAGACTACCAATATGTTAATTCTCGTAGATGCTTGTTGATTTGAGAATAACCACCTCGTGTCAAGAAAATTCGATAAGATAATTGTGAGAGTGTATCTTTTCTTTTTTTCATCTGTCGTCGTCTGCAAATAGGCAACACATTGTTTCATAATTCTGATACAATGGAATAATAGCGTTGATAAATTTCATTTGTGAATTTAGTTTCTCGCCACTTCATTTTGTTGGGTTTTATCGTTTGGTTTCTGCAATGAGTTAATTAAAATATATGTAGTTGAAATTGTAAACAAAAATAAAATTTCTAATTTGTTATGTTTTTATTTTAAATTTTTTTATTCCTCGTATTAATTCAATTTTTCAAAAGTAATTTGTTGAGGGTTCAATGTTTGCATTTTATGTTTTTGTTATTAAAATTTTAGTACAATTGAAATTAATTTTGTTTAGGGTGTGTGCAATTCTAATAACTTTGATAGGGGTGGAAATTTCATTTTTTTTAATCGTAGGATGTAAAACTTAATTTGCTCAACTTGTAATAAAACGGACAATAAGAGTGAATGATGAGTGTTTCCTTCATTTTAGAGCTCCATGTGTAAGAGAGATGATGATAGTTTTATGTAACTTCTAAAAAAATGATGTGGACCAATAAAATTAAGTTATTTTAACAAATATGAAAGATAAAGTTGTTTAAAAAGCTTATTTGTCATGATGTGGTAACTTCTATTGAGATTATATTATATCTAAATATATACTAATCCTGATGGGTTATCTTTGAGGGTTAATCTCATGATGCCACATCAACATGTTTGACCAATGAAAAATCACCATTTAAGCAATCAATTTAATTATAACAATATAAAGATGCAATCAATTTAAAACGTAACAATGTTTATCTTATCTTAATAACTTAATATACCTATTTAGTATTAATATTTTATTTTATTCTTTCTATTCTACTAATTTGGAAGGTGTGATAGTAAGAGTTAATCACAAGCCTCCACATCAGCTTTAATGGCCAAAATAAAGCGCAAAAAAAACTCAGACCCTAAACCTCCTTAAAGGTTACAATCAGTTACTTAAAATTTACTATGGAGGTTTCAAAATTTATTAAACAAAACTGATGCGACGAGGAGGTCACCGAAGCGTCACGTAGATGAGAAGAGGCCACCTTTAATTCAATTACCTTTAAATCATGGAATACCTTCATCGATTAATATAAATTCTTCTTCAAGAAGGTCGTTCCTCTTAAAGAACAAATCAAAAAGAGATCTCAGGAAAATATCGGAGGAAATAGTGGTAGATTGTCGTCAGATTCTGAGAATGGGAGGGGTGTCCATAATAAGGGGTTGTAGTTGCAAGTATCTCAGATTCGCCCTCGGATTGTATAACTTTTTCTTGACTCAAACAGATCCGGAATTTTGATAGTTGCTGCTTGATGGCGAGATTAAGAACCCTCTGGTGAACATAATTAAAGGTGTTGAAGTTTCTGAGTTCGAGATCAAACCCAGAGACATCAGGACGGGCTCAATCGACCCAGATATTACGTTTTAGGTCTGACATTGAACCTACGCACTCAAATCTAAGTCCGGAAAAAACGACGAAGAGGCGACCTCGATGACATCTTGATCTAGAAGGTGAAGCCATCAACAGATGACTGATTGATGCTTAATTGGAGAATTCTACAGAGTCGAGGTACGATATGTAAGGGATAAGGGGAGTGGTATTCTGTCAAGTGTCAAGTTTAATTTTGCTATAATTTTCAAAAAAAAAAAAAAAACTTGTGGAGTTCGAAGTGGGCTAGGCAATGTACAAGCATATTCTTACTTTCTAATTAAATTAATTAGTAATTAAACCTTAAGTTCTCTATATTATTTCTGCAAGGTTAAATTCAGTTTTATAATAATAATAATAATAGATTTTGAGTTAGTTCATCTCAATGACAAATACATTTATTTGACATTAATTTACATAATAATGTAAAAGACCTTTTATTTTAATAAATTATATTATTCGTTTTGTAAATTATAATAGTTATATACTTTGTCTCAACTCTAAATCATGATTCCAAAATATTAATTTTAGGCCGAGTTAAAAAAATATTTTTCAACGAACCGTACATATTGGAAACCAACTACATCACCAGTAAGACGCATAAATCGGTTTTAAAATAATGCATTTATAGTTTATCTCTTTTATCATTATTTTACCCGATTATCACTTATGATTTTTCAGCAAAATTACTTATGTATTTTTTTTTCCACAAGTTACTTATGTATCAATTTAGCAAAAAATTGCTCATTTCACATTATTATTATTATTATTATTATTATTATTATTATTATTATTATTAGTATTATTATTATTATCCATTTTTTTTGTTAAATTGATAAATTTATGATGCCTATATATTTCACACATTTTTTCCTAATTGAGAAACAAAGTCTATATTATAGTCACAAATGCCTTTGTTCACTAAATCCAACTAAAAAAATGTATTATGTTCTTTTATGCATTTTCTTCTACATATATTTATATTAATTATATTATATATAGTCATCCTGCGCATAGCGCAAGTTCACCTCACCACAGCACCTCATCAAACTAATAATAAAACACTACCTAATAAAATATTTTTTTAATAAAAAATACCTATATAAAAGCTTCGTTCAGTTAAAAAAAGCATTACTAAGATATAATACTAAAATCTTCTAATACTAATTATGATGATATAAGGTTAAGAGGAATAACTTCACGCTATCACCTCAACACTAACCACCAATAAAATCTATATATATAATTAACTCAACTTAATTTTATTCAAAATTAATTACAACAAATTTATCAAATATTATTATATATATTTATAAATATTTACAATGTCAACCCGCGCTGCGCGCGGGTACAGAACCTAGTATATTATAAATTCTGAATAAAATATAATAATAGAGTAAATGTGGAGCTGAAAATTTTGTTTTTTACATTAATCGATGCATTTATGACAATTGAGCTAAGGGTTTTGTAGTCATTAACTCTATAGCATTGATTGCAATAGGGAGCTGAGGATTTTTAAATTGCAATTAATCGCAATTAAAATTTCGCTGATTTCGAACCGTTTAAGATTCAGTGTATACAATTAATCGCAATTAAAATTCCGGACCGTTCAATATTCAATAAATGCAATAAATTTCAACGATTTCGAACCGTTCAAGATTCAATATATGCAATTAATCGCAATTAAAATTTCGGACCGTTCAAGATTCAATGTATGTAATTAATCGAAATTAAAATTTCGCTAATTTTAAACAGACGCTTGACGCGGAGTCGGCGAACGAAGATACCAGGCGGTACATGCGGCTGACAATCTCAGTGGCAGAGCCATCTCTATCTCTGGCGAGATATCGCCAGTGGTCATCGAAGTAATATATGTTGAAGAACAGATGCTTGACACGGATCCGACGACCAAAGGTAGCATGCGGTACAAGCATCTAAAATTTATTTGTGAATTTGCGCAATGGTATTTTATGGTTCAAACTTTTCAATATTTCGTTTACTTTTTCAAATTTTAGACCGATATAACATATTACAAATAATCAGTATAATTTGGTAAGTCATCCCGCGCGATGCGCGGAAAATGCACCTAGTATAGATACTCAATCACGAAGAAAATGAGTCAAAACGAGTTTACCGGTTACTAAATCGATTACGCCCCTTGTGACTAGACCAGCTTGTATAGCAGTACTCTTGGTTTAACTGCATAATATCATAGAATCGGTGGTATAATACATTGAACCAAAAAGTGAAAGGACCAAACTACCCATTATCAGGATTTTCCCCACCGTTCCATTTCACGGCGTTTGATGAGGCCAGCAATCCTCCACGATCCACACTCCAACGAACATCTTTCCCTCCCAATCTCTCTCTATCCCTTATCTTTCCTTCTCTGGAGACATACATTTCCGACACTCGAACTCGACAGTCTCCGAGAATCAAGAACCGATCAAATTCTTGAAAATCGTCTCCAATGGCGACTCTCTCTCTACCCAAGAACTTCCGACCATCCAATCTCCTCTCACACCCAAACCCCAAATCCCCATCTTCTCCTCAATCCCTCCCGATTCTCCCAAACGCCTCTAAATCTCAGTTCCATGGCGTCAGGCTCTCCACCCCTTCTTCACTCTCAATCCCATCTGCTTCCTTTGCGAAATTTTCCATTGTTGCAAAGGTACATTCTCCCAATTTCATCAATTTGAGTTCAATTTTGTATTTTTTGGTGTGCCAGATTTGATCCCCAATTTGAGACTTTGATGTTAAGGTTAAATATTGAATATTTGATTGGTTTCTGTTAAGGTACATTCTCCCAATTTCATCAAATTGAGTTAATTTTTGTATTTTTTGGTGTGCCAGATTTGATTACCTAATTTGAGATATTGATGTTAAGGTTAAATTTTGAATCTTTGATTGGTTTTTGTTAAGGTACATTCTCCTAATTTCATCAATTTGAGTTCAATTTTGTATTTTTGGTGTTCTAGATTTGATTCCCCAATTTGAGACTTTGATGTCAAGGTTAAATTTTGAATCTTTGATTGGTTTTTGGTGGTTTTTGTTGATTTTTCGTATCTGGGTGTTTGTGCAGGTTACCAAAGGCCAAGCCCCACCACCATTCACTTTGAAGGATCAGGATGGTAGGAATGTGAGCCTCTCCAAGTTCAAGGGCAAGCCTGTGGTTGTCTACTTCTATCCAGCTGACGAAACTCCTGGTTGCACCAAACAGGTACTGAATATTACTTTTTGAATTCTGTTGGGAATCATTTATTCAGATATTTGAGCTTGAAATGTTTGTGTTGTTCGATATAATCACTTTGGTTAGAAGATTTGGAAATTAGTGCTCGAAATGAGAGGATGTTATATAGTTGATTTCGCTTAGATGGTTACCCTTCTATCTTGATTAAGAAGTTTCATCTGGCTGAAATTTGGTTTCTTGATCATATGCATATGAAAATGACGAAATTTTTTGCAATTCCGTTATGCTTTTGCTAAACTGGTATGAAATTCGCAATTGGGTTCATAAAGTTTGCCAAGAATTCGAAACTCAAAAAATCAGAAAGAAACATTCTGGATTGATATCTGCAGGCATGTGCCTTCAGAGATTCATATGAGAAGTTCAAGAAGGCCGGAGCAGAGGTTGTCGGAATAAGCGGCGATGATTCAGCATCCCACAAGGTAATTCGACCGGCTTTCTCTAGACTCGATTCGATCATTGAACAAGCAGTTAGTTAACTTTGATGTTCTTGTTAAGTAATAAAAAAAATCACATATTTATTAATGAAGTTTCCATTTTTATGCAAGAAACCAAGTCATAATAGAGGGAAACCATATACCCTGTTCTAGGATTTCTCTAGACCCGATTCGATCATTGAACAAGCAGTTAGTTAACTTTGATGCTCTTGTTAAGTAAACAAAAATCACGTATTTATTCATGAAGTTTCCATTTTTATTCAAGAAACCAAGTCACTTTGGAGGGAAACCATATACCCTGTTCTAGGCTTTCTCTAGACCCGATTCAATCATTGAACAAGCAGTTAGTTAACTTTGATGCTCTTGTTAAGTAAAAAAATCACATTTTTGTTAATGAAGTTTCCATTTTTCTGCAAGAAACCAAGTCATAATGGAGGGAAACCATATACAGTTCTAGGCTTTCTCTAGACCCGATTCGATCATTGAACAAGCAGTAAATTAATTTGATGCTCCTGTTAAGAAAAAAAATCACATTTTTATCAATGAAGATTCCATTTTTCTGCAAGAAACCAAGTCATAATGGAGGAAAACCATATACCCTGTTCTAAGTAACAACAATTATGTTTGGGTTTAGGCTTTTGCGAAGAAATACAAACTCCCGTACACGTTGCTTAGCGACGAAGGAAACAAACTGAGGAAAGATTGGGGAATTCCTTCTGATTTGTTCGGAGCCTTGGCCGGAAGACAAACCTATGTTCTCGACAAGAGCGGGGTTGTGCAGCTCATCTACAACAACCAGTTCCAACCTGAGAAGCACATCGACGAGACCTTGAAGTTCCTGCAAAGTCTCTGAGGTTGTTCTTGTTGTGCCTTTGTGTGCTAGGATGTTTGTTCTTGTTGGAACATGTCCATTCTGTGGTTCTTCACTCTCTAGTTGTAACTAGTTATGATTTGCTAGGGTTTGGACCCTATTGTCTCTGAGTTCATAGTGTATGTTAAAATAAATCTTGTGAAGATATACATTGTTGGTGGAACATCCATTTAATGCATGAGCTTTTAGATCAGATGGTTGTGTATAGAGTAGGTTAAGAATCTAAAAACAATCTCAATTATATGTCAGGTTGCTAATCGATATCTCAGATTATCTGAACTATCATGATAGTTCATTGATTTTCACATTTTTCTCTTAACATCGATGGAACAAAAATTATTTTTTTAAGCATAAAATATGTCTAAACTATGAGCAACAAATATGTTATTTTGTAAAAGTGGAAAAAAAATATTTTTTGTTGTTTAAAACATCAATTTTATCGCAAAATCAACAGAAAATAGTGGAAAGCAAAAGATATGATAGTTTTGACACAGAATATTAACATTTTAAATATGAGACAATAATTAAAGAGATAATATATAGTTACTATGTTAAGGTTCTTATTATATATGCTCCTCAAATTTGAAATAAATTTATTTCACATTTTAAGATAAAAGACACCTATAATTTGGTTTTATACTCAAACTAATAGATTGTTTAGATCTCATACTCCACTTTTCATGTCTCAAATCGTGCCTCACCGTTGAGATTTTGACAATTGTCTTTATACTTATAATTTTTTTATGGGGTTCACCAATCCCAATAGGACTTTAGAAAAAATCTACAAAATTAATTATACACAGAGCACATGTCAAAATCTTAACGGTGATGCACAATCTGGGACATAAAGAGTGAGGCAGAAGATTTGCATCCAACTGATAGACCAATGAAATGTATTTATTTTATTTTATTTTTTTAGTACGAAATTTGATATTTTATCAGCAAAATTACATAATCAAATACCTTAACTATAAAACCTCAGATTTTCTCTCATTTATATTCCACATTTTTTTCCCATGTAAACACATAGCTAAACAATAATAAAAAAAAAAATTCTTATTTTCTCACTTAATTTTCTTAACTTTGGCATCATCTTCATAATCTTGGCTGCTGTACGGACTGAACAATTCATCAACCAAATTCTTCTTCCTCCAAGAACTCCACCCCATCTCCTCGCAGATCTGGTCGTCGTGGTCGATGCTGAACGTGGAAACACAGTGGCGCTTGTAGAACCTCGTCGATCGCTTCATCACCTCCGCCTCCTTCACCGTCTGGTCCAGCATCGCCTCCACGCTGGGGAGCTTGAATTTTTCGTCCAGCAGCCGTGAGAGCCATTTGCTGCGCAGCTCCGATGAGTGGAGGTTGGAGACGCTTTCTATGTATCCCATGAATGCCATGTTGGGGATCAATGGATGGATAGTGCCCCTGCATTAATTTCATGTAATTAGAGGTCTAATTAGCTATAGCTAAGATTTTTTTTAATAAATTACTGAAAAAAATTCAATTAGAACAGGTTTAGGAATTAAATTATACAAAAAAATTGGTGATATTAATTGGACGACTAAACGAAAAAAATAAAATAAAATTGGGGCTTGTTACGTGCAGAGTTGGGCAAAAAACCGACTTGATCAGACCGGAACCGGACCGTTTGGAATCGGTCCAGTCTGGATCAAAACCAGACCGTTTGGAACCAGTTCAGTTTGGATCGGTTCCAAACAGAAAGTCGGAGATATTAATTGGACGACTAAACGGGAAAAAATAAAAATTTGGGGCTTGTTATATGGAGAGTTGGGCAAAAAACCGACTTGATCAGACCGGAATCAGACTGTTTGGAATCATTTCAGCCTAGATCAAAACCAAACCGTTTGGAACCGGTCCAGTCTAGATCGGTTCAAAACAAACCAGTTTGTTAAGGGAGAACTAGATCAAGAACCTTTAGTATACTCTTTGAGAACCGGTTCTAAACTTGATCAGACTGTTTTGAACCGATACTTGTTTTTTTTTAATTAGCGTAAATCTATACAGAAAAATGGGACTAGCCGGTTCTAGATAGAACCACAGACTTTTTTTTTTTACAAAATAGTTTAGGACTGGTTCTGAACCGGTCCAGTTTTTCAAGTTTAAAACCTAGCTACTTTCAAATTCGGGTCGGACCGGAACTTTTTTTTTTACAAAAATTGTGCAGGACTGGTCCTGAACCGGTCCAGTTTTTCAAGTTTAAATCCTAGCTACTATCAACTTCAGGTCGGACCGGAACTATTTAACCAGTTTGATATGGGTTGGAACCGGTTCTATGCTCATCCCTACGTGTGCAAGTCACGTGATTATTTAAAAGTCAACGTTAACAAGTAACTGACGGATGCACAAGAAATTTACAAGTTTCAAACGTATTGCATCAAAAGTGTGGAAAAAAAAAAACATGTTACACCAAAAAGTGAACTTTTAGTGAAACATATTATACCCAAAACATACAAACCCTAATTTTTCTATAAATGGAGTTAGTAGTTTAGTTCTTAGAAAGTTATATCTAGAAACATACCTGTACAAGGGCATGATACCAGAAGGGAAATCCATTAAGCTCCTGAAAGGTTCTGGAAATACATCCTTGAGCTTCTTCTTCCCATCATATCCAGTTGCAAACACCACAACATCTGCTTCAACCCTACCACCATCCTCATACTCAACACCTCCATTCCAGAACCACCATTTCGACGGTCTCGAAAACACGATCTTCCCCTTGTCTGCCTCTGCGAAGAAGTTGTCCGGCATGATCGCCATCTGGCACGACGCGTAGTCCTCGATGAATGGGTGTTCGGGTTTCAACCCGTATTTCGCTAACGGCATTTTCCATATGAGGTAGGACTCGACAAACTTTGATACCGCCTTTTTCTGAAACCCGAATCAACAATTATCAATTTATACATTTTTATAAAATAATAATCGATATATCAATTAGTTAGTTATTTATGTTTGCACAATCTTATTAAGTAATTATTTTTCATTTTTTGACGTGTTTAGTTACCTAGTTGGGTTCGGATTCGAACCACTGGCATCTCTGTTGGGTTCATTTGAGCCAGCTGTTGTTGGTGGGTTCGAATTTGAAAAAAGAAATTGAAAATTTAAAGTTCTTATTAAAAATAATGATAAAATTTGACGAAGAACGCGATGAATAGCATGAAGAAAAGTAAATATAAAAAGTGATTTTTTGGACATTTTATCAAAAGGTAACAGAACGGACACATTTGCAAACGTATGTAACTAAAAAGTACGTATTTTAAAAGTGATCACATTGGCAAACGTAAGTAACCAAACTATGTAATAACACTAATAAATCACTACAAGAAAATTGATAATTTGAGACAACATTATTTTGAGGGAACAAATATCTCACAAATTATAAGAATTTTCTAGGAATTTATTATGTGTTGAGGAAAATTATTTACAAAAACTCAAAATTATAAGAAATTTTCAAAGTAATTTCTAACCAAACTTTTTGTTAGGAGTCATTCCTTTAAAAATAATTGAATATTGTACTTGCAAGAGATTTTCACAATTTCCTTATATGTCTTTCACAAATAAATTATGTAGATGGAGTAATGAAATCTTAGATAAGACTTACCAAGGGAGATAAGAGAGAGCATAAAGAGCTTCTGAGGAAACCTTGATTTGGTGTTTCATGGAGAAACTGAGAAAACCTTGTAGAGAAGAAGAAGGAGAAAGGCAGTCCCCAAATCCAGTAATGTGGAACTGTCCAATGCAGTGTCCTTAATATCATTGTACATGGTTTACCTTCTGCTCCTGTAATTAAAACAAACAATAATCAATTTACTAGGCTCAGATCTCTACCCTCTTTCTGTTCCAATTTTTGTTAAGATTTTGACACGTATTCTTATATTTAATAATTTCCTTTTAGAGTTCACCAATCTTAATAGGGTTTCAGCAAAAAAAAAAGAAAAACCTATAAAATTAATTGCATACAGGACACATGTCAACGTCTTAACGGTAATGCATAATCTGAGACGGAAAAAGTGGGGCAGGAGATCTACGTCACAATTTACTACCCAAAAAAGACAACACTGCCACATAGACAAAGTGTGCAAGGAAAAAAAATTCATAGCACCGAGCCAATACGTGGTGAGGTGGCATCCCTTTAGCCAATTTATCAGTATATAACATCTAAGGGTGTAAATGACTCAAGCTACTCGTGAGCTACTCGAGATCCGGCTCGGTCAATATTCGAATCCGACTTGTTAGATTTCGAGCCGAGTCGAGCTCGATACGAGCTTCTTCTGAAGCCGAGTCGAATTCGAGTTCACCAGTACTCGATTCGAGAGGCTAGCGAGCCTAATCGAGCTTTTTCATTTTGCTTATTCGAGTCGAGTTCGAGTTCGAGCTCGAGAATATTCGAGCTTTATATAATATTATATATATATATATATGTATATTCAATTCAAGTCGAGTCGAGTTCGAGTCAAAAGACTAATCGAGTCGAGTTTGAGCTCAAATTAATGTGCACCATTTATTATTTAATTTTATTTTAAACTTATCGAGCCGAGTTTGAACTCGTCGAGTATCGAATCGAGCCGAGTCGAGCCGAGTTTGAACTCGTCGAGTCGAGTTCGAGCTTGAAAAATTTAAGCTCGGTCGAGTTCGAGCTCGAGCTCGAGTAAATTGAGTTGAGTCGAGCTTGCCAGATACTCGGCTCGACTCGATTCGTTTACACCCCTAATAACACCTATACTCGAGTCAGCTATTATTGTCATCTACACCCCTAATAACATATTCTGATTGGTCGGAAGAACACCACATCATCGTATTGCTTCGGTGGTAGAGAATAATTTATGTGTCCTTGTCTCTTTGACTTTTTAAAGAAGAATTTATTAAATAAGAGTCAAAAGCTGATTGTTAGAATCATGGGTCATTGTCGGAGTTGGATCGCGGTGGAGTCAAAACCCCCACTCCAAGTGATTGCTAGATTTGGTAAGTCTACTTTTCTCTATTATTATTATTATTATTATTATTATTATTATTTTGAATAGTAATATAATCAAAATTCAAGAAGAAGAAGAATTCCTCCTTGTGTAATTACACGGAAAATAGTAGCTAGCTACTCTAAAACGTCAGCAAAATGTTAAAACTGCTGTAAAAAACTTATTATTATTGTGTTATCACATGTGCATAACAAAAACTTAATTTTCATAACATTTTAACGAGAAAATCAGTATAACTTTATTATGCCGTTAAAATTTTATTTTTTGCTTTTGCTAAATAAAATATACATTAACTTATAAAATTCATATCAAAATAACATAGTTAGAAAATAGTTATATATATATCGGTTAAATCATATAATATACTGTAATAGTTCAGTATTTCATTCATTAATCAAAGGTTTTATATTCAAAACAAGCTAAACTTTTGGAATTGGAAAATATTCATGACCAACAGTTTAACTCATACAGACTGATCTGATACGAGCGATAATTACGTTAGAAAAAAAATGTACCTTGGTTAGCTTCGGCGCACTCCATAGCCAAATCGATGCCGGATTTCTTGAACCCGACGACGACAACTTTCTTTCCCCTGAGCAACTCGGTGGCGGCTTCTTTGCCGAATTTGCAGTAGTCGATCGCATGTAGTACCTTGCCGTCGAAGATCTCCGGACCTTTGTTGACCGGAAAAATCGGCATTTTCGGGACGTCGCCGTATTTTCCAATGCATACCACCACAAATTCGAAAGAGTACCACTGAAAATTGATCATATAATTCTGAGTAATTTTCAAATAGGGAATTATATAAAGAAAGAAATGAATATTAATTGCATTCTTGCATGCGCGCGTGCATGGCTGCTTACGTAGAGATAGATGTATAGTAATTCTCTTTATTTAAGGAATATTTGTTTTTGACTATGTAAATTCATGAATCATGTCCACGAAACAGCATGACATATTCTAGGAGGTTTCAAATGGATAATAATTTTGAATAATATAAATATACACATATATGATCGATGGACTGGGTAATAAAAATGGAGATATTTATTCTTTTAAGTATATTCTAATTAAAACGTGTCTTCTATGAAAGTGAAACAACATCGGAATTACGTGCTAAGCTTTAATGTTAAATAAATAAAGATTTTGGCCAAAAAATATATTAAAAAAGAGATGACATTAAACTCGCCTCTTTATTTTCGAGATATATTCTCCATTATAATTGGCAAAAACAATATTTTCCATTATAATATATATAAATGATTCTTCTGTAGTAATAATATAGATATAAAAATTTATTTTTGAAGTTATATATGAATATAAATATTTCAGGAACATTACGACAAAGTGTAAAGCTAAAAAGAAAATGCAATTGCGACCTTTTCCATTCGGGAAAGTTTAGGGTTCGAGTACTTTTTAGTCAATTAAATTTTTTTTATTATTTAAATCTAAAAATGTAACTTTTTCCTTTTACTTTCTCACTTAACTTCATATATATATATATATATATATATATATATATATATATATATATATATATATATATATATATATTTGTAGAATTTTCTATAATTAATCGGAGCATTAAATCATTCGATAAATACTTTACCTCGACGAACTCCGAATCGTTTCTTCGAACCGCAACCTCCCAACTCGGCTTTCCCGGCAGCAAACTCCCGTAATCCGCCAAGCTATCACTCGTATTCCGATCACCGACAAACCGAACCTCGACCACCTTCGCATTAAACACTACGTTTTTCATCAAATCGAACCGCTCCGCGTACGAAGTCAAGTAACTAAGGATGTCGGTGTGGGAAGGAAAGCTAGAGTTGTCTCGGTCGGGCCACGAGAAATCGGAGAACTCGTAATCGCAACGTAGCGATTGGAGTTTGGTCGAACTGTACGAGCAGTGCCGCCAGACACCGCCGATTGAGTCGGTAGCCTCGAAGATGACCGGGTTGTAGTGGGATAACTGTTTAGCGGCGGCTAAACCGCTCACTCCGGCACCGAGAATGGCTACTTTTCGGGAAGTGGTTTGGTGGGTAGCCGCCATTGGAGCGAGCTCGAGGTTGATTGAGATGAAGATTAGGGTTTTTGATTGAGAAGAAGATTTGGAATTTTTTGATTGAGATGAAGATTAGGGTTTTTGATTGAGAAGAAGATTTGGGTTTTGCATGTAGGGTATACGTATTTATAGGGAATTTGCATGAAGTTGTGTCAAAACCACGTGAAATGGACTCTAAAAAGAGAGAGTGGAGGCCAAGCAAAAAAAAATATTTATTTATTTATTAAAATAGATTATAGATCGACAAACCATTGAATGGTAGGATAGTTACTACTTACTACTTGCTGAGGAATTTATTCTTTAATTAAAATACTTAAAAACATATTTGCGACGATTAATTCGGTAAAGTAATGTGTAATAGTAATACTAATATTTCAACAGTTAGAATCAGAAGCTCTAAAAAAATAGTTTTAAACTGTCAGTCAAACTGAATTATATTGCAATAGTATTTATAATTTATTAGATATTTATTATCTATAATTATCTGGATTTTCCTCGCATTTTTCTTGTATATATATATACATTTGCAACAACAACAAAAAGTTCATCCCTCAAACAAATAGTTTTACATAATCATGTAACTTTTTGTCATGTAGGAACTATAAATATAAAACAACAACTTTTGTGTACAAATATGTATGGGCGGTGTAGTTGATATTACGTTAGTCTTATACACTAAAAATTTCCGGTTTGAACATGACTTAAAATATCTTTATTTTTAATCAACATTCATGAAAATCAAGAAATTCGATTCAGTAGGACGATATGTATATACTCGATCGATGCAACGTGTCGGGTTTCTAAAAGTGTAAATTTTGCAACATTATTATTATTAATTTTATTATTATCATTCATGTAATAATAATCTTTAAAAGGGAATTAAGAAAGTATATATTTGCTGATGGGTTACGTTTGGGAATTTAATTTTGAATGGGTTACGTTTGAGAATTTTCCTCGACAATCGATTCAGTAGGACGATATATATACTCGATCGATGCAACGTGTCGGGTAATTTCTATAAGTGTAAATTTTCCAACATTATTTATTAATTTATTATTACCATTCATGTAATAATAATAATCTTTAAAAGGGAATGAAGAAAATATACATTTGCTGATGGTAGTTTTGAATGGGTTACGTTTGAGAATTTTCCTCGACTTCTCCATGAGGTTTTCCTTAAGTTACATTAGTTGCCCCCTCACCTTTAAGGGAGTTATATATATATATATATATATATAGATAGATATTATAAATTAATTTATATATATATTTAAATAAGTATAAAATTTAATAAGTATGAAATTTATGTTCGGTTTTAAATTAATTAACACATTTATATTATTTTTTACTAAATCGGACAAAATGTTCATACTATGAAAAAAAAGTATAAATAAAATGATTTATATCATAATTTTACGTTAATTATCATACAAAATATTAACATATTCCATTATACAATTTGTCTCTAATGTTTTAAGGGTTATTATTTATTGTAGGTGGGCGGGGTCATATTTTTCGAATTTCTCATAATGAGCTCGGTTTTTAACTCGGAGTAGATTTTTCTGAACGGATTGAGACATATTTCTAATTTTTTTATTTTTTATACTTACCCCTACCTCGCTGTAATGCGGCTTTGCCCCTACACAAGAGAAGACTTAAACACTAACGTTTTTGGCCCGAATTACGGAAATAAATTTATATAGAAAGAAGGGTGTTATTTGAAATTATAGAATTTTGTAGTTATCAACAATTATTTGTAATTTTATTTTGATAATATACCTAATTGATCATGTAAAAAAATGGAAATGGGAGATTAGAAATAGCTAGACTTGTTGTCCAAGTCACTGAGAAACAATAGAGAATAATTAAATAAAAATGATTTTTTTTGCCAATATTAAATAAAATGATGAAAGCTTATAGGGTAGAAAAAATAACTTAAAAATATTTATTTTTTGGCCAAGTACTTAAAAATCAGAATAATTAAGTATTATAGAATATACACGTTGAATGAGACTAGTGTGTATATAGAACATTGAATGTACACCAACGTGGGGAGGCTTTTTGATCATTTGGTCGTCGCAGCTGATTTTTATCTTTGAAAGAATCGACTGTCATTGTGTCGCTGCATTCAAAAACATTATCAGAAACTTTAAAATAAGATTTCTTTTATTAATTAACTAATATGGAAACTAAACTTAGTAAACTCTTAAAAAAAATCCAGTTTATAATTTTTTTTTTAATTGCCTAAACATCAACTAGCAGTTTAATAATTACGTAGCAACATTTTCTTTACAATACTATGCTTTATCCTTGAAAAATACTAAATGTACAATATACTAATAGTACAGTAATCTAAATAAAAAAAATCGTAAAACCACAATATAATATATTATATCTATGTTAATTGTCAAGCACTAGTTATGTTGATATCACAAACCACAAAAATATTTAGGAGCACCATTTTGCACCATTCGATCCTTCGTTATATTAGACGCATGTTATCTTTAATATCTATATATATATATATATATATATATATATTAAATAAATAAAAAACACAGACCATATGTAGCCCACGTGGATGAAGGGCGACGTTTAGAATATCGACCAGCTAGAAGAAGGATCCGGGAAGATGACAAGAAAACAAGTGGAACCGAAGAAATTTGCCAAAACAGGAACATTGACGATGAAAACTAACGAGTGCACGTTTCTTGTCTTGAAATCAATCAAATTCAAAGTCCGTCCTTTCAAGTTTCATTCATCTAACATATTGTGTGACTTGTCTTTTCTTTTTATTTAACGAATTTTTTTTAAAGGCGAGATTTTTTTTTCCCGTGGAGCAACACTCGTAGCATGTTTGCTCCACACTTAGATTAATCTCACTCGTAGTATGTTTACTCGAAGTGTTTACTAGCGGGGATTGAACCCTCGAACTCTGATTAAGGGATGATGCGTTGAATCACCACACTATATTACATTATATATATATATATATATATATATACACACATACATTGCTTTCGCAATTTCGGGTTGGGAGCGTTAAGTTAAAGCCCTCACCAAGACGGCATTTCCGACAGGATTCGACCTCGGGTCGCTCACGGAAACACAGCTCACTTTTCCAGTTAATTCAACCATGAACCTCATCAGAAAAGCAGCACTCGTATCACCACTCACACTGGGTTTGCCTGTAATGCGTACAATGCTGACCACAAATAGATGCTCACTTCTAGAGTTCTAACGAGGTTTAAACTTCTAACTACTTAGTTAAGTGATGACATGTTGAACCAATACATCACATTAACCGGTTTAAATTTTTCATATATATATATATATATATAGAGATTAAACGTAAGAATCAGTGTTATCAGAACCGGACCGGGGCCTGAACCGGCAGGGCCACCGGTTCCCGGTTCGGCCGGTCGGACCCGGTCCGAACCGGGTCCGACCGGTTTTAGTAAAAAAAAAAAGCAAATTTGCATATCCTCTTTGTAAGTTAATCCTTATGTAGGTTTTAGTCCGGATCGGGGCCTGCCTCTCTATAAGTTTACCCTAAAAATTTTTTAATTTTTTTTAATGAAAAGAGTCCGAACCGGCGAACCGGTGAACCGCCCGGTTCGCCCAAAACCGGCCGGTTCGTTGAAAACCGGACTTCAGAACCGGGTTCGCTTACATCCTCCGGAAATAAGCAAACCGGACCGGTGAGGGGTCCGGTTCCGGTCCGGTTCCGGTCCGGTCCGGTTCTGATAACACTGGTAAGAATCCAAGTCCTTCTAGCTTTGACTTAGCAATCCATGGCTCTTTGAAATTCAAAGGGAACCAAGTTGGGTGGATTTTAGAGTAAGAGGGAAGGAAATGACACTTAGCTGTTTGAGCCTTTGAGTTTGAGGGACTTAATTAATTATTTAATTATTCGAATATTTGTTTATTTTGTAGTCCACTCTTTGAATAGACTTGTACACGGGCCTTTAATTTTTGTGTGAGTATGCAAGTATATATAATATATTATTTTGTTATTATATATACTGTTTGAGTTGGTTACTTGTTTTATTATTATTTAGAAAAACTTTATTGCTGATCTGTGTTTTGAAAATGGCTTTTAGTATCAACGAAAAGGTTAGATTAAACTATATATAAGTTTTGATTATACTAATTGGCTACACGCCTATCATATTGAAAATAATTTTTGTAAGTCATAACTAAAAGATATATGGCATCTATATTTGCATACAAAAATATAAGTATACTGTATACGTGTATATTACTCTTGAAAAAGCCCCCTATTATTATAATTAGTAGACACTACTATAGAGATAAAGGTAGAAGCACAACAAATATTCACCGACTTTTGTCCGAAACCTTACCAAATTTAGGGTTAATTATCAATAAGTAAGCAGTTCATGTAGTTTTGAATAAATTGTTTGTTGATTTTTTAAAAAATAATTAATGATTTAAGTTTTAAATAAAGCTGAGCTCGGGACGGGCAAGCCTCATTTGGGATATTTACGATTTTGGGCTCTTTGGAACTTTAGTTAGGATTCTCATCTAATTTAGACCGATTGAGTTATATATCCAATATGTGATGAGAAAAGCATAAGAAATTATTAGTTGGTGTTTATGTGATCGAATAAATTAACATTTTTCATCACTTGCCCAACATGTGGCTTATCCCGTCGAATTAGACAGAAATTCGAACAGAACTAGAAATTTGTATACTTAAGCTAGTAAAATACAAATAAAAATCAACTAATAATTTATTCGAAACCCAAACAAACATTAACAATTAATTTGATAATTATTCCTTAAACTTAAAATAAATTACTTTATGAATCCTAGAGAAATAGTCGATCTAAACACTTCAACCATGTCGCTATATATATATATATATTTTTTTTTTTTATTTAAAAAATCAGAGTACTATATGTTGGGTAAACTTAGGCCCATTTCTGTTGTGTAAACTTAGGCCCATTATTAATTTTTCGGTAAACTCAGGCCCAGTTTTTACTAACAGCATAACTAAAACCGTAACAAAGCAACTTCTTTTCCCGGCAAATCTTCCCTTCTCCATAAACCCTAGTGGCAGAGCGTCCACCGTCACAGTTCACCGTCCACCGTTCAACGCATCGTTCATCTCCGGCAAACATGGAGGGCATTGAATTTGACCTAGCATCCGTTCCATCCGCAGCCGCCGACGACGGAGACTTCTGCGACTCAGTCCTCACTCGATTCGGCCGCTCAACTCAGGAAGACCACCAGCGCCTCTGTGCAGTGATCAGCATCATTGCTCAGCAGCTCAAAGAGAAGAACCAGCCTCGCAGCTCAGTTGCGTACTTTGGGGCCGCCTGCTCCTCCCTTGAAGGTCTTCTTTCAAGTGCCGATATCGAGCCGCAAATTAGTGCCATATCTTCGCTTCTGACGGTCTTGTCTTTGCTCGTTCCAAGAGTTTCCCCTGCTATTTTGAAGAAGGGAGAATTTCTATCGGGTTTGGTTCTTCAAGCTCTTAGCTTCAGCTCGAAACTGTCACCTTCCGCAGTTGCTTCAGGCATAAAATGCGGCGCTCATTTGTTGGTTGTTGGAGGCGATCGGAATTGGTCTGATTTATCTCCATTGTTTGGAGTTTTGCTTGAGTTTATTAAGGATTCACGCCCCAAGGTAGCGTCTGTGTATTCTTTCCTAATTCATATACTCATTGATTTCATAGCGCGAATGGTGTGGCCTGTTGGTGGAATGAAAATTTGATATCATTTTTCGAATTGGAGCTAATCATGTTACCACATTCTAGCGTCCTTTTGTTCCGTGAAATGTAAATCTCAGTTCATGTCCATATACGAATCTATCAAGTGACTTAGGAGTCAAGTAAATCAGACTGCTAAATTGTTCCTACTGCTACAGGTGAGGAAACAGTCACATTTGTCTATTCGCGATATCTTGCAACGCTTTGGAGGAACAAAAGCATTGGGACCTGCCAGTGAGGGTATCAAAAATATTTTTGAGAGCTCTATCGAAAAAGCTAGGGAGGGGCCCAAAGGGGCTAATGAAGTTCTCTTTGTACTTGATGCCTTAAAAGAATGTGTTCCCTATATGTTACTGAAGCAAACTGATACTGTACTCAATCGCTTTAAAGAGCTTTTAAAAGTTAGGCAGCAGCTTCTTACGAAGCGCATTACAGACGCATTAAGTGTTCTCTGTCTCAACCCATCTTCAAACGTGTCTCCTGGTGTGCTGCTTGATTTGTTGTGCTCTCTGGCTCATTCAGTGTCGTCTACTGAAACATCTGTTGATGGCTTAACATTTACGGCCCGGTTGCTGGATTCTGGAATGAAGAAAGCTTATTCTTTGAACAGGAAATTATGCTTGGACAAGCTTCCTACAATTGTCAATGCACTCAGAGGTTCGGTTTAGTATCAGTGACTACAAATAATATCGCGTCTTTGTGTTTCTTCTCACATTGGATTTTTTCACAGATATTTTGGAATCTGAGCATGAGGAGGCTGTCTATGCTGCCACTGAAGCTTTCAAGAATATCCTGAACTCGTGTGTTGATTGGGAACTGATTATGAATGGAGTCTCAGAGCTGAGGACGAATCTGAACAATGAAGCAAGAACATCTCCTCCGACCATCATTGAGAAGGTCTGTGCAACTATTGAAAGTTTGCTGGACTACCGATTTAGTGCTGTCTGGGACTTGGCCTTTCAAGTTGTCTCTACTTGTTTCAATAAATTAGGTTATCCTCTCTCTCTCTCTTTATACATACATATACAATACTGTGGCGATTCTTCTTGATAATAGTAAACTACTTATCAAAATTGTGCTTTTGTTTTCTTAAAAGAACTCTATAGACCACAGGTTCGCTTATCAATACATGCTTTCACCTGCCGTTCAGTGGAAATTGCTTTAGCTCTTTCGCAATGCTTTTGCTGTTCATGCACGTAGAGTCGTAGACCACTGTCCATTTATATTTGATAGATATACATTTCTTAGAAGTCCTGTTATTTGGCTAAGTTCAAATCATTATCATTCAGGTAGTGATTCTGCTTACCTTATGAGAGGAAGCCTCAAGAGCTTAGCGGAAATGCAAAAGTTACCTGACGAAGATTTCCCTTTTCAAAAGCAGGTCTGTCATGTGTGGGTTCTTCTCTTCTATTTTGCTTAGTGTGCAACACAGTAATCATATGCTCTACGTGTGAATGAAGTTGAATGATTTATGTTGACTTGGTAACTGATGTTGCGGTATAAAGGTTTTGCGAAGTAGGTAATTGTTATATTTAATTGCAGCACTGATCTCTGAAACTTAGGTGAGTAACTAACCAAATTTGACACGTAGTTGTAGACATCACTTCATTCAATGGTCACTGTACTCGTTTAATCCTATCATTTTGAACTTCAAAGTGTTGCAATTATTGACATTTGACACAATATTGCTGTCTGATTGTCAAACTTGCAGCTCCATGAGTGTGTTGGATCAGCTCTTGTTGCCATGGGACCTGAAACATTTCTAGGTCTTCTTCCCCTCAACTTGGAAGCTGATGACCTACATGAGGTTAATGTCTGGTTGTTTCCTATTCTGAAACAATACACGATTGGTGCCGAGTTGAGCTATTTCCTGGAGACAATTCTGAATTCGATGAGGTCAATAAAACAGAAAGGAAAAGAGGTATTTCATTTTAAATTTGGTTAAGTAAGTGACTTCAATGTTGCCAGTCTTCAGTTATTTACATGTTCAATGTTTTGCAGCTTGAGATGAAAGGACTTGTCCATTCATCAAGGAGTGCGGATGCCCTTGTATACTCGCTATGGTCTCTGCTGCCATCATTTTGCAACTATGCTGCTGATACTGCTGAAAGTTTTAAGGATCTAAAAAGTTCACTGTGCAATGCTCTTCGTGAGGAGCCTGATGTTTGTGGAGTAATTTGCTCTAGCCTGCAGCTTCTGATAAAACAAAATAAAATGGTTCTGGAGGCCAACGGTTCAACAGCTTCTGAAGTTGACCTTTCCCTACAGAAAGCAGTGTCTCGTTATACTTCAAAGGTCGCAGAGGATAATTTGTCTGAACTGAGGTCATCTGCACCTAAATTTCTGTCAGTCCTTTCTGAGGTCTTTCTGGGAACTACAAAAGATGACGGTGGTTGCTTGCAGGTAAAGAACAGCTAATAGAATTTGCTTTCTTGCAAGCCTCTCTTTGATTAACTTTCAAAATGCCGTCTTTCCTGCATCTTGGTTTCACAGCTCGACTTTAATGCTGTGCTGGTAGTGTGTGTATTAGTGCTATTTCCTTTACTTGCTAAGGTTGTGAAAGCACTGATTTTTTTTTTTTTTTGCAGTCCACTATTGGTGCATTCTCCTCTATAGCAGAAAGAAAGGTGGTTGAAAATCGATTCGACAGCACAATGACCAAGCTGCTAAAAGCCACACGTAATAGTCAAAAGTCAAACTCTATGCAAGTAGACAATTCATCTAAGGAAATTCCCCATCATCTTGCAAGGTAGTTTCTTCTTATGTACTTTTCAGGGATTATTTGGCAATTCTTCATTGATTGATGGGTTTTCCTTTTACATCCCCTGCAGAGCAAAGCTTTTTGATTTGGCAGCTGCTCTTTTACCTGGTTTGACAGGGGAGCGCCTTGGTTTGATGCTTGGTATTATAAAGAGTATACTGCAGGTTTGTTATTTCCTTGGATTATTTTAGGTCTATTGCATTGCACTCTACTTACTGTAGTTTCACAAGTTAGTCCCTATTGCAGAAAGAGGCTGAAGGTTTGATCCAAAAGAAGGCATACAAAGTTCTGTCGCTCATTTTAAAGGTATTTTATTATTCCATCTTGGAAAGGTGCTTATTGCCACTGTACCTTGAATTTTCGTCACTCTGGTTCTGATTATTTACTCCTTACGATATGCAAAAGCTCTGGACATATTATTCTATTTCAGTGGTTTCTGCCATGAAAACGCAGCCCGTCACATTACTTAGTGTAGCTAGTGAAGTCCTACGGAATTTTATCTTTCATGCATCTGTGAGATTCAGTTTTGTTCGGGGTGCCTGACTTTGCATATTTTTGCTGAAAAGTGCTTGATGCCAATTTCTTTCGCTGATGATTTACAGATTTATCTCAATTGTTGCCAGTTTGCTGTTATCCCATGATTACTTCTGCTTTAACTCCTTAATGATTATTGCATTTGTTTGTTTTATGACTACAGAGCCATGAAGAGTTCCTCTCATCAAAGTTCACAGAGTTGCTTAGCCTCATGTCTGAAGCATTTCCTTCATGCCATTTCTCAGCAAGGCGTCATAGACTGGAATGCTTATATTTCCTCATAGTCCACTATTGTAAGGTTAGATAATACACCTGCAAATTTCATTCTAAGCAGTAAGCGCTTTCCAACAGTAATATGGGCTGTGCTCCAATCTACTATACTAAATTTCTTATTCATCAGGACGAGTCAAGGCACACAGGACAGCAAGATATCAGTCCTTTCTTGACTGAGATAATAGTATCGCTGAAGGAGGTACATGTTTTATATGCAATGCTAAAAATACCGAACTGTATTCTATCTTTTCCCACTCTTTCTTTTAGGTTAACTTCTATATATTTCAATACTGAAGTGTATTGATCTATCCTACTTATAGGCCAACAGGAAGACGAGAAATCGTGCATATGATATACTAGTCGAGATTGCCCATGCATGTGGGGATGAGTCGAGAGGTGGAAGAAAGGAGAACCTAGTTCAACTTTTTAGCATGGTCACATCTCTGCTCTTACTCTATAGAGAATTATCCTTCTCTTTACTATTTTCCAATTTTTCTGAATAAAGTACAGCAGTTTATGAAAAATGCATAATTTATTGATATTATTTATATTTATGGAGCAGATAGCTGGAGGTTTGGCAAGTGGAACTCCTCATGTGATAAGTGCTGCTGTGAAAGGGTTGGCACGGTTAGCTTACGAGTTCGCGGACCTCATTCCAAATGCATACTATTTGCATCCCTCGCTGTCTCTTCTTCAAAGAAAGAACAGAGAGATAGCTAAAGTACATATTCCGACGACTATTTTTTTATTATTTTTACACACAAGTTATAAGCTTGTCAGACATACCTTAGTAACACATGGTTGGTCTGCTACTTATTGCAGGCATATTTAGGTTTTGTTAAAGTGCTGGTTGCCAAATCACCAATAGATGAACTGCAGATGCATTTGCAGAGTCTGGTAGAAGGGTTGTTCAAGGGTGAAGATGACGTAAGAAATCATTTCAAATCGAAGGTACATATATAAAGCTTCACTCTTTCACATAGACTACCCAGTATCCAGTATCTCAAGCTCTTGTCGAGTTATAATTTTAGCTAAAAAATCTCTCTTTTTTGTTATCAGGTCAAAGTTCTTCTAGAAATGCTTATTAAGAAATGTGGTTTGGATGCTGTTAAGGCTGTAATGCCCGAAGACCACATGAAACTCCTTACTAACATTAGAAAGGTACGTTTTTTTGCATATCCCAACTTTAAAAAAAAAAAAAAAAAAACTTCATGCTTATGTAATGGCTATTTTACTAATACAGATCAATGAACGTAAGGATAAGAAACATGCAGCTAATTCCGAAGATAACAAGTCTGGCGTCTCAAAAGCAACTACATCCAGGTCTCTCTCTCTATCTCAACATTTATCTGTTAAGGGCCATTTATTTTGTTGTTTGAAAATTTAGCTACGAATTAAGTAGGACTGTAGTGAAACTTAGTGTGTGTGATTCAAACATCCATTAATTATCTGATATAGTGATATGCCTGGTAGAAAAGAGAAGTATGTATATGTCAGTGTTTCTTACATTTCAAATCTCTCCCTATTCAGGTTCAGTAAATGGAATCATACCAAAATATTCTCCGATTCTGGTGATGACGAGTCTGATGATGACACTGATTTCATGGATGATGAGACGGTCACTGGTCGACGGAGCAAGGCCTCGGTCAATATGAAGTCGAAGGTTGCTTCTGCAAGGTAAGCATCTAAAAAATTTCTCCTTTAAACACTGTCAATTTATTGTCACGCCGCCAAGCTTAAGCGATTGTCGCCCAACCCAGCCTAACAGAGTCCGTTGTCCTCACTTGGGCCTTGAAAATGATGAATTCCTGTTGGACTTGAGTAGTACACCTCTTATTAAGGCTCCAAATTTCTTATTTCCAACCAATGTGGCACACAAGCATATAGGGTATTACATTTATATTGTCTTGTTCGTATATTATGTTTGCCCTATCATATGGCTAATTTTGCGAGCTCGGTGTTTACACCAAGCCAATCAGAGTATGACAAGTGTCAAACTTTCAGGTCGAAGATGTTGCGTAGATCGGCCAAGAGCCTACCAGAAGACCTCTCGGACCAATTAGAAGACGAGCCACTCGATCTCCTCGACCGCTACAAAACAAGGCTAGCCCTCAAATCATCTGACCAACTCAAACGAAAGAAACCCGATTCAGACGACGAGATGGAGATCGACCCAGAAGGCCGCCTCGTGATCTACAACGAAGGAGACAAGCCGAAGAAAAAGTCAAACCCCGAAGAAGACATTGACCGTAGAAGCCGAGCCGGGTCCCGCATGTCCTCAAAGAAAGCGGGCCCTCCAGCTGCATCGGGTCAGAAGAAGAGGAAGACGTCCGAGACAGGGTGGGCCTACACTGGGAACGAGTACGCTAATAGCAAGGCTCGGGGAGATGTGCAGAAGAAGGATAAGCTCGAGCCGTATGCTTATTGGCCGCTGGACCGGAAGATGATGAGCCGTAGGCCTGAGCATCGAGCCGCGGCTCGGAAAGGGATGGCTAGTGTGGTGAAGATGACTAAGTCTCTTGAGGGGAAGAGTGTGTCCAGTGCGCTTGCGTTTAGTAAGAAGGGAAAGAAAGGTGGTAAAAAGAAGTGAAATGGAGAAATTTTGAAGACAAGTTTTTTGTTTTGGTATGAGGTTTGGTGGAGTAGTGGACAGGTGTGAGCTTTTCATTGGTTGTTTGGTGTGCAGATTTTGTCTATGTAACCATTTGTAATACCAAGGGCAATGAGCCTGCAATTTTGGTTGTATTTATCTATCTGTTCATTAGTTTTTCTGTTGATCTTTTGGAAAACTCCAGCCAAATATTTCAGTGTAAACAATTTTGAAAAATATAGTTTAGAATGGTTTGGTTTGATCAGAGTGAACAACTGAAAATTATGCTCTAAATAGAGATTAGTTTGAAATCTGAGTCATCTTATATTGTGTTAACAATTAATAGCTTTACAATAGTATTTTTCTTAATCTAACCATGGTTAATTTGAGCTCAAAGGAAATGAATTTAGGGTTAAGAACCTAATCACAGTTCTTTGTACCAAGTTTGTGCCATGTTGTTTTTTGGTGTCTAATGTTTAAATTGTTGTTAATAGGTGTCCAATGTTTTATTTACTTTGTTTTTCTTTCCGTCCATTTTTTATGTTATTATATTTGACAGATTTTGGTTCAATAGTTCTATAAATTCACAATAGTAGTAGCATTTTTAAAAAGAGAATAAAATAGAAAAAAAAAAAAAATACACTTCTACTTCTCTTTAAGTTATGTCAATTAGTTTGTACAATATACAGTGAAATTGAAGAATTTATGCAAATTTGAGGTCCAATTTAATTTTATTGACATAATATATATGAATCGAAGAAAAATCATATCAAAATCCGTCAAATTTAATAGAAAAAACTGACGTAAAACTAAAAACAACGAAAACAAAATATGAGACACCAATTAGCAACGAATACGAAACGTTGAACACTTAACCTAAAAATAACATAGTGCAAATACCTGAAACTATAGTTAAGTTCTTAACCTTGAATTTGAACTTCTGGGCATCATTTAAACGTGAATAGGAAATAAATAGTGCATATGGAGGAAGGTGATTGGGTTGGATTCAGATCATTTACGCACTCTTCATACCCTATATATATTGGAACTAGCTTTATATATGTTGTGAATGGGCAACCTCAAACATATGAAACCACAATACACAGCAATCACCAAATCTTTTTCATCTAGAAAAAGTGAAATCACAATATGTGCTTAGTTGTACAGAGAGGCCAACAATGCTACTTCCCTCAAAAGGCAGCTCAATTAGAAACCAATAAAAGAACGAAGCTCCAAAGTAGTTAATAATATTTCAAATTCTAATCATCAAACAAGTATTGGCATTAAAGCACTCTCATACCCTAATTGTATTGGTTCTTCACTCTTCTTCTTCCATAGTGTCTCACCAACATTGGACATTCATTTACGTCGCGATAGAGGATATAAGATGTCTTACTGATGACGATGAATCTGCAAAACACGGTTTTTTTCCAGGTAAATGCTCTAAAGCTCAAATTTGGACAACATAGAGCTTTTAAGTTGTTGGATTCAGTAAAAAAAGTATAACTTTTTCAAACCCAACAGCTAAAAACTTGATCTTTTTTCACTCTTTAACTTCAAAGCTGAAAATTCGATTTATATGAAATGGATATTAACAAAAGTTGTTTTTTTTTTTCAACCCAACAGCTAAAATCTTCGATATTATGTAAAGTCGGGTTTATTTAGGGTATAGGTAGATCATATCCTTACCTCTGAGTTACTTCAAAGGCCACTCACTCTATCAGAAGGGTACTTCATTTGTAAGGGGCGAACAATATTGTCGAGTTGTGGCCTCCAAACCCGAATGAGTTAGACAAAGCAACTTTCACTTCCAGTTGTTCTTTCTTCGGGCCAACCAGCACCTTTGTGTCCTGATTCATTCAATTGTATGCAGTAATTAATGCTTTGGTATCTATCTATCTTCAATAAAAACAACAAAAAAAAAAAACTTTGCCAAGAAAGCATACCACGCCTTTGTCGGGGTTTTCCAAGTTAATATTCGGATGAACCCACCCTGTCCTTATTGCCTGCATGGAGTATAATACCATTGCATAAATCAATTCTAGGAGAAGAAGATCATGCTAATTTGTGATTATCCTTTTTAAGTTTTTTTTTTTTAAAAAAAAAAAGAAGCTTAATTTGCAGAAAGGATTTGGATTCTCTATATTTATCTCAATACTAGGAAGTATTTCTGGATATGGATCAATTGATGAGATTCTCACCTCATTCAAAGGTTTAAATATTGAAAACATCCTAAAAAAATGATGACATTGGCTTGAAAAAAATCTTTTTTTTTAATCTTAAATCCTAATTTGATTCTACAACAGAACTGAGATCAATAAATGCATTGTTACCTGTACTACAGAGACAGCTTCCACAGCACCAGATGCGCCAAGAAGGTGACCAATCATGGACTTTGTAGAATTTATTCTCAACTGAAAGAATTAAAGAATGAATCAAACAGTATAACTCAAACTAAGAACCCAGTTGAAATAAAATAAAATTGATTTTAATTACATCAGGATTCTGGCCAAAACAATGTATAAGTGCTTGGTATTCTTTGAGATCTCCAGCTGGAGTGGATGTTGCGTGTGCATTGATGTAGTTAACGTCCTCCCGAGAGACTCCAGATTGAGCTATTGCCTTCTCTATGCACATAATAACTCCAGTTCCTGCTTAGACAAGTAAAAGCAGATTAAAAAACAAAAATTTGAAATTATTTTTGCCATATGAATTCAAAACCCCTTGTCAGCTAGATTATAGTTCAAGAAAACTATGTGGAGGTGCATGCAAGTTTTTAAAATTTAAGATGCTACTGCATTTATGCAAACACAGCAAGAACCGAGAATCTTGTTTTCTTTTTACTTTTTTTTTTTTAAGTAATCAGTTCTTTGTAGTCATATAAGAGAGAAAGCAGAATTAATGCAAGTGCTTGCTCAATCTGTAAGCAATAAATGCATATAAACAAATAGTTTACCTTCAGCTTCTGCTTAGACAAGCAAAAGAAGATTAAAAAACTAATTTTGAAATTATTTTGTTCTTAACTGGATGCCATATGAATTCCAGATCTACATTGAAACCCCTTGTCAGCTAGATTGTAGTTCAAGTGAACTCTGTTGAGGTGCATGCAATTTTTTTATAATTTAAGATGCTACTGCATTTGTGCAAACACAGCAAGAGACCGAGAATCTTGTTTTTGTTTTTGCTTTTTTTGTAAGTAATCATTTTTTAGTAGTAAAAGAGAAGGCAGAATTAATGCAAGTGATAGCTCAATTTGTAAGCAATAAATGCATATAAACATATATTTTACCTTCGGGGTGGGGCTCGGTCATATGATACGCATCACTAGTAAAACTACCACCGAGAAATTCTGCATAAATGGTTGCTCCTCTTTTCTGCAAACAACAATTACCAAGAATATAGTGTAAAAATATGTAATAAAAAAATTATTAAACCAATTCAAGTCATTTTTTAGCAGGAGACTAGAAGCAGTTGATGATACAGTTGTATATGTACCTTAGCATGCTCCAACTCCTCTAGAAGCAAAACCCCTGCTCCCTCTCCCATAACAAACCCATCGCGATTCTGATAAGACAGAAATTTATTTAGAGAATTAAGTTATATGCCAATGTAAAAATAAGAGATTGCAAACATTTGGTAAAAAGCAATGTAATTTTTGATGAATAAATTCAAGACATAACAAGCAAGAGAAACTAGATATGAATAGGTTGCAGCTTCCATATACTATAATATTTGACAATATATACTTTGCATGATATGAAAATGCCATTACACTATCCCAAGGCCTTGAAGCTTTGGTAGGATCACTATTCCTCTGTGAAAGAGCTCGGCAGGCCACGAAACCTCCCAAACCTGCACCAAAATTGACCCTTTTTTACCTGCTGTAATTAAGTTAAAAATAGATGTAAATGCAGCAAAGTGGCAGAGAACTACCAATAGGTATAATGGCAGCATCTGAACCACCACAAAGCATTACATCCTGCATTTACAAAATAATCCTTAAGCAATGCAAAAATCCAGTTTCGAGTAAATGTAATTAATTAATATCTCATGATACTCACTGCTTCGCCTCGTATAATGTGGTTTGCAGCATTTAATATACAAAAATTGCTTGTAGCGCATGCAGTGGATATTGAGTAATTTGGTCCCATCCACCCCTACGCATAGATAATTCAATAATAATATTAATTAGAATACGCTTCTGATAATATTGCATAATGAAATTAAGCTGAATGAATCGTAGAAAGGAAAAAAAAAACTAACCAGATCCATTGCAAGCATGGCAGAGCCCATGTTTGTCGTTGCAAAAGGCACACAAAATGGATTCATTTTCTTGTATGAGATCCTTAAAGCTTCAATGGCATCATTGAATACCTACACAATGAACAAAATCGTAGATGAAAGAAAATACAATTACAAGCAATGCTGAATTAAACCCATCTAGGAAATTAAATAAACTGTGAAAATATTAACACGAGCATTCACCTTCATACCACCCATTCCCGAGCCAATGATGACTCCACATTTGGTTTTATCCAACTCTTTCATCACATCTTCACTAATTCCACCATCTGCCAATGCTTTCTTCCCAGCAGTCAGCATATAAAGCATGAATTTGTCCATTCTCTTGGAGAGTTTGGGAACCACCCATCCATCCGTTGAGAAAGACTTGATTTCTCCAGCTATTCTCTGCAAATATAATATAAATAGAAAAACATAAGGTGACCTCATAGAGTAAAGAAAACGTATGTCGGAGGCAAGTATAGAAGAAAAGAAGCAAGAATTACGGTAGGAAACTGAGCACAGTCAAATGTCTCAATCTCGCTCACTCCACTGACACCATTAAGCAGATTATCATAGAAGACATCGGGTTCGTGGCCTAGAGGAGTTACCACACCTAACCCCGTCACAACTACACGCCTTTGCTTAGTTTGAGGTTTCTTCTTAGTGGTAACTTCCTTTGCAGGTTCCAGAGCCACAGCCATGGTTTCGCCTAAGTATGAAGAATCAATGAATATTCATTACAAATAATCATCAATGAAAAAAAATAATATCTTTGATTTACGTTAGCATTAACAGCAAGGTAAAATTTATGCACAAACAAGAGGAAAATAGATCTATGGAATCTAGTATAAGAAAACACCAACATAAAAGTTGCATGTCAACATAATATAACAACCAACTGCTCCAAATACCCAGCAAGTAACTGCATTACAACTAAACCGAACGCAAATTGAAGCAATTTAAGAATTTTTTTTTTTAAGAATGGAATCCATAATTTCAGATATGAATGTGTTCGAATCTGCAACCAACAAAAAAACAGATTTTTAAATTGAAATTATCAAGAAGATTCTTGGTTAAAAAAGATTAGGTAAAAGATGCTGGCATCAGCAAACTGAATGCATTCACCATATATAGTCAAATTACACATGAAAATGACAGAAAAAGCACCAATAGCTGAACGAAACACCGCACATGTGACAAATCAAACGAAGTTGATTAGAGCATAAATATTATCGGCCATGAATGAAGTGAAACTAATAAACCCAGATGAGAAATACCATGAAATTAAAAATCAAGCAGCTCAATAAAACTAAACAAACAGAGAAGAAATCAAATCAAGCTTGGAGATCGAATCGCAGATAAAAAAACTCCATTTCACGCACGGAAAGCGAAAACAACGAAAACCCAGAACCCAAAATGCGGCAGAAGTAAAACTACAAGGCTGAAACCAGAGAAAATACCCGAAGCTCGATTGAGACGCCTCTGTCTACGATTCGTACGGACATTCTTGGATCCGAACAGCGAAGTGAATCCATTATCGCCGAATAACCCAGAGGAAGACAAGCCCTTGGAGTTACAGTACTCCGTACAAGGCTCAAAACCCAGGTACGAGGTAACGAACCCTTGGAAGCTCGATCCACGGAGAGAAGAGGATCGATTTGCGTTGCTACTGCTGCATTGCGATAGAATCTTCTTCCTCAATCTGCGGGAGAATCTCTTGGAAGGGGCGAAGGAGCGCTGGCTGTCGCAAGAGGCCGACATGCACGCCGCCACGAGCCATGTACAGAGCGGAGATGTGGCCATAGACGCCGCCATTGGTAGAATCTGGAGGTTGAAGATGGAGAGCAGAGTAGACACAAGTATGGAAATGTCGGAAATGTCGGAAATGAGGCTGCGAAGAGAAGGGAGGGATCGAAGGGCGGTGTCTGGTTCTGGTGGTCTGCGTGTTTGTGTAGAGTAAGAGGACGCCAAGTTTTGGTTTTTGTTGGCAAATCTCAGCTGCCGGAAAGCAGAGGATGCCAAGTGCTCTCTCTCTAACTCTTGATCTCTCTTTATATTATTTATATTGTATATATATTATATATGTATTTGATTTCTTTGTATTATTTTATTTTTGATTTTATATATGAAAATTTAGTATGGATTTATTTTTTTGTCAAACAAAATAAACGAGCTTATAGTGGTGACTCTAGACTCGTCTCATTACGTAATATTCGAACTTTTCTGTTCACGGTTTGAGTTTTTTCCAACCAGACTTAGCGAACAGTCAACGCACGCAGTAACCTCGTCAATGTAGCCACCAACAACCTAGTATACTCAAGATGTCGGCCCGAAAGCCCGTGCCTAGTTAATTGTTATTATTATTATGGACGAAAATTAAAAAAAAAACCATTGAAAACTTTTTGTTGTTTTTATGTTAAGGAGGAATATATAATACAGGGTTTGGGAAAAATATATATATATATATATATATAATGTATAGTAAATGACTTTATGATTTGAGCCATTTTAAGTTTTTTTTTTGGGTGCATATTTTAAGTTTAACTTACCTCTAATATTTGTTTCATCGAGCATTCTATTTCTACCTTAATTTTTGGGGAAAAAAAAGTATTCTACCTTAATGTTTTAGAAAAATAAAGTATCTCTAAGCGCATTTTGAAAAATTAAATGACGTGAGACTGGCATCACGTAGCCTACATTAATCATGGCACATAAAAGCAATATCTTAACAACCACTGCAAATCTCCTACCACCTCTAAAATCAATTTAATATTAATAATTAGCCTATCATTAGAGTAGAGTTTATTTTGGTAGAGAAAAAGTTTGATCAATTTGTATAGGATAATTGGTTAGCTGGTTTTTTTTTTTTTAAACCATTTATTAGTTTTTTTTTTTTTTTTTTACAGTTTATTAACTCATATTTTATTGTGTGATTAAAAGCTTTTAATATCAAATCCTAACGCTTGGCCAAAAAAAAAAAAAATATATCAAATCCTAACGTTTTTCAAAAAATCCTCTAACTTGCTGTAAATATAGTTTTTTCGAATACCGAATATTACATTTGAAGTTCATTAAAACAAAACCTAAAAAAAAAAAAACTTACTAAAAGTGAGAAGGAGCTCATTGCCCAGGGTGAGAAGGTGCTAAGGTTATGTTCGATGGTTATAGATCGCATAAAAGAACACGCTCCATAAATAGACATCTTTGACACCTTTTCATTTTATTAACAAAAAAAATATTATATTTAATTTCCTATATTTTATAAAATTAATAATTTAGTCATTACTATATTTGATAAACATTTATTTATCTTTAATATTATTACTAAATCATTATTTAATTTTTATATTTATTTTTTTAAGGTCTCTTAGTTGGCATGTCATAGTAATTATAATTAACTTACAATCCAATATTCATATCAATTTAAGTCAGCCTTATCATACTCATTCCGTACAAATTTCAGATACATGTAATTTTTTTTTATTCATCGAATTATATAGATCGAGTGATATATGTTCCGCCTGTTGAGATTTTTCTATCACATAGACCAGTCACTTACCAAATTATATATATAACAAGTCAAAATATGGGTAAAATGTGGTTCTTGAAGTTTGACCTCGTACAAATAACATTTTACTTATCGTCTAATATTTATGGACTCAAACTATTAATTTAGTTCTTCTATTTGTTAATCCAATCACATTATGTACAACCTAATTAATGTAACTAATTTTTTTTTAAAATTCAAGTCTAAACTTTATATTTTTGTGATTTAATTTTGTCTTTATTGTTAAATCAAATTTTGTTGGTATTGTGATATTGTATATAATTACGTTTGTATATGTCAAATTTTTCCATTGATGACTCTAAGTAGTTAGGAACAAGTTTACATTCTTGACACCTCAAGCTGATGAGTTATATACAATTGAGCCGTTAATGACCAACGTAATGCTCGACCCAACTCATTTATATATCTAACTATAAGCTAACTTAGTGCCGTAACTGAAGACATTAGTTAATTTTTTACTTAATTATCCTCTTCTCTTTCTCATGTTTTGAATTACGTTATGTCGCTCTTCTCTATCACATAGATTCGTTTCTCACAACGAATCCACTTGCCCATATTTTACTTTGATTAATTATAAATATTAGTAAACTTAAGATTGATTATATATCTTAAAATTTAAAGAACCGATGCGCGTGCAACGCACGCGTTAATAACTAGTATATATATATATATATATATATATATATATATATATATGTGTCATTTATATGTCACGAGGACTATAATCAAGGTTGGTTGGATAAACTGGTAAAACGAGTTGCATTTACAGGGGCGATCCGAGTTAAATCCTGCTGTAGACGCCACATTAAAAGAATTTTAACCTAAACGCTCTCAGTCCAATTTAGAGACAATACATTTATTTACATTTTATTGGATAGTAGAACACAAATTGAAGATGGTTTAATTTTTCTCTGTTTGGGAGTTCTTACTCATTAACCTATAGACAGTCGAAGATTTGCACTTATTATATTTTAATAGATCGATATGTTAGCTCTTTTTTTGTATGTTTTTGTGTTGATATATGTTACATTTGCTGTTATTTTAGGTTGTAATAGGGAAAATGTCAATTCAGGTTTGGAAACCTTAGTCTCAAACCTTGAATTTCAACTCGGGTTCAATTTCAAACGTTTGGAACACACCTTGAATGAACATATATATATGTAATGAGACAATCACATGAGGGCTAAATTAGTAATTCAAGAAGAAGACACCTGACTTTAAGGGTTGGACAACAAAACATTTATATAATTTGGAACAGTCTGTCAAAATCAGTAAAATAAATCATAAACTATACACTATATATAATATTGGACTGCATATTAAACATATATATATAATTTTTTCTCAGTTTATATTTTATAATAGGCACGTGCTGCGACATATTGAGATCCTAGATGCACAAAAAGAAAAATTATATGTAATGGAAATCTATGTTTTTTTGGCCAGAAGAAATCTGATGTTCAATATATTCCATTTTGATTGCTATTATTATAAATTATATATTAGGGTTAATAGATCTAGATGGTTTCACATGTTTAAACTTTAACCATGTAATCAACAACTAGTACAATCATTATTTGGCTAAAATATAGTAAACCGTGTTTTTAAATATTATTTTTGATGTATTCATTAGTGAGATCTCATTTCGATTAAATAACCAAGTGACCTGCACGAGAAAAAAGTTTAGAATTAAAAAAGACGAAAAAAAATTAATTTTTGAAAAGACAAACTATACCCTATACAGTTGGAGTTACTAGATTTAGTGAATAAATATCGTATGTACTGATTCTGTCAACTTAGTCAGTCCCACCAGCAGGTTGGCCTGTTAAGCGCCATTTCTACTCGCATTCTCATATACCTAACGTGATATGGGAAAAATCACCCAAATACCCAGTATTTGAAACTCAAACACAAAAACAAGGGAAATTTTCGTATGAAACTCAAAATAACCAATGACTCATCTCTCAGATGCGCCATTTTCCCCGGTGGGGTTAACGGTCAAATTTTTTAACGTTAACCAAAATGCCGCATCTGAGAGATGCGGGGTAAATGGCACATCTGAGAGATGCGCCATTTGACTCAACTGTCAAATTTTTGACCGTTGAGTCAAGATTGGGTTAACGCTAAAAAATTTGACCGTTAACCCCACCGGAGAAAATGGCGCATCTCCCAGATGCGCCCTAAATGGCGCATCTGGGAGATGAGCCATTGGTTATTTTGAGTTTTGGACGAAAATTCCCCTTGTTTTTGTGTTTGAATTTCAAATACTGGGTATTTAGGTGATTTTTCCCGTGATATGGGGCTAGACGTGACTTGTTTTTATAAACAGGTCACCGTGAGGTGACGTCCATGAGAGGTTTCAAACTTGTTACTTCGAAATCAAACTACATAAAAGTAAGTTTTCTTAATTATTAGATCACCACTACCGTAAAATGTAGCAGACATTTTATTATGAAACAAATAGACCCATCAAACGGATGTTGATCCCCTGCTCCACTCTTCATCTTCCGGATTGTGCATCACCGTTAATTTTGTATTTTTTTTATTTCTAAAACTCTACTGGGATTGGTGAACTCTAGAATAAATATATTAAATCTAAGGACACGTGCCCAAATTTTAATAGTGAGACACGATCTGAAATAGTAAGATTGGAGCAGGAGATGTGATTCCCAACAAACAATATATAACGACATCAATTTTTTATTTTAAAGAAAAATAGCATTGGTTAAGTATGTGACCAAAAAATGTAATAAATTCAACAAAGGACCACCAAATATAATATATGTTCATCATTATGAAGGCTTAGTCAATGAAATTGGTGAGCCAAACTCCCCTACAACCAATATTTCCTAACCAGACACTGCTTACCACCCACGAATAAAAGCAACACTTATTCGATCTCATGCATTTAATTAACTAGGCCTCCACAATCGATATATACGACATTGAAACAGTTTACTGCATTTATTACAACAATTGAATTGAACAACTTATATTTCTTGGTACGGGATAATTTTAGTTTTTTTAAACAATTTTTTATTTGGATTTATTTTAATAAAAAGAAAATTAAACTTTTGGTACCATACGTTTTGACCGATTGTGGTATTTGGTACATAATGTTTCATTTTGTATCGTATGTTTTTACTTTGTAGACTTTTGGTTCATCCGTTAGTTGGTCGTTACGTTTCACCGTTAAATGACACGCAGGTGCAATTAACGTGACATGCCATATACTTTTGATTTTAATTTAGTCTCTCTAACATTCCTAACTTTTTTTTTATTCAATTTGGTCCCAAAGAACCCAAATCGAACAACTAACTCGATGGACCCAGTCCTGGGCTAGCCCAGTGCTGGATACGACCCCAGTTGGAAACGCCTGGATCGAGCGGTCCATCGAGTCTAGTGGTTCGATTTGGATTTGTTCGGACTAAAGTTAGAGGTGTATTAAAAAGTCTAAATTGAATAAAATCGAAAGTATATTGCAAGTCACGTGACTTGCACATACAATTTAACGGCCAACGACCAACTAATAGATGGATTAAAAGTTTACAAAGTGCAAATTTATGATACTAAAAGTATACAAATAAAATATAGGGATTAAGTACCTTTTCATACCACTTCTTTGCACAGAATCCACTTTTGGTACCACTTCTATTTTTTTGTATACTTTTGGTACCAATGTTTTCAACTTTGTATCCTTTTGGTACCACCGTTAACTTTCCGTCCAAATTGACCGTTAAGTGGCATGTGCCATGCACGTGACCGCCCTAAACTTTTGAATTTGTTTCAATTTAGTCCATCTAATGCATCCTTAACTTTTAATTTGTTCAATTTAGCCCTAAAATTTCCAAATTGAACCCTTGACCCAAATTGACCCAGCCGGACCTAGCCTAGGGCTAGGTCCGACCCTGGGTTGGGTTCGCCGGACCCAGGCGACCCCGGCCCAGGGTCGGACCTAGCCCTAGGCTAGGTCCGGCTGGGTCAATTGGGACCTAGCCCCAATTGAACCCAATTGGGGCTAGGTCCTGATGGATAAATGTCCAATTCGGGTTCGTGTTTACATTTCGGGCCTCGTAAACGTATCGAAAATTACATCTCAGTTTAAAAACACCTCCCACGGTATCAAAACGGTCCGGAAGCGCCTTTACGCGCGTCCGGACCGGACCTCCGGGTTGCGCGGCAACCCGGACCTCGCCGAATTGCCCAAATTCGACGAGGTCCGGATTGCCTTACGGGTATCGCGCGGCTACCGTATCCGCGATTACCGTTGCATGTAGAGAAGTCAAGTTCGCACATTACCAATATGGATGACGGTTACCGCATGATCTTAAACCGTCATCAAACCGCTCTAAAACCGGGTCCGGTCCCAAGAAAGCCTATAAATAGGAGGTCTTGGCCACCCATTTTCACACATTCTCTCATTTGCCCAAATTTTGGTATTTTGAGCTCTGACTTCTCTCTAGAAATTCTCTCTCTCTAGAAATTACCTTTTTGCCACTATAGTGACTTAAGCATCGGAGAGGGCTCCGCTAGCACCACCCCCCCTCTCCGTGCTAGCATTGGTCCTTCGTGCAGGAACCGTTGCCCAGACATCTGCATTTGCGCACAGTCCACCGCCTTCTGAGACTCAGACATTTCCTTGAGACACGACCTTACCGAGTCACAACCTTCCCGAGTCACAGCCGTACCGACACACAGACCTCATACGGGAGCAAGTCCGAACACTCGTCAGTGGCCCAACCTCCTCCTGACGGAAGGGTTGCAAAAGCCCGCACAACTACGCGAACAGACGCGTCCCCACGACCTTGTTCACCCGGACGCAACATTGGCGCCGTCTACGTGATTCGAACAAACAAGCTACCGTACCGCAGAAATCATGACGAGTGATCACAACGCTTTCAATCCGTCAAAAACCAGGAAGCGCTTTAGACGTCATAAAAGATCCATAATGTCAACCGTGCCAGTAAGCAGTGTGCCTTCCGCACAGCACGGTCCAAAATTTCCAGGCATCCACGTGATACATGGAGGCTTTGGGGCAGGAGGCGAAACATCATACGGGAGAGAAATATACGCTTCCTTGATGATCCATGAGCCTAGGGGCAGTCAGCAGGGAGACGCTGTCCTAGAAGACGCCATCGGCTTTTCTTCGGAAGACAAGTCACACATAACATTCCCACATAATGACGCCTTGGTGATAACCATGACAATTGACGGCATGGACATCAAGCGTATCTTGGTCGATGGAGGAAGTTCGCCCAACATCATCACGAAAGACGTCATCCTAGCTTTGGGGCGAAAGAAGAATGTCAGCAAAATGAATTCACCCTTAGTGGGGTTCATGGAAGATGCAAGTTACCCATTGGGGTCCATAACACTGCCAGTTATACTGGGAGATGGCAACTCACGTCTCCAAATTGAAATACCATTTATGGTAGTGCAAAAGCTTGACGCATATAATGGTATCTTAGGATACGCAACCATGAATGCGTGGGGAATGGTGCCATCCACAGCTCATCAGAAGATCAAATTCCCAACAGCATCCGGAATCGGTGAAGTCAAAGGAGATCAACTGTTATCAAAAAATTGTTACAACGTAGCAATCCAAAATAACGTCAAGACTGATGACATGCCCATCATTGATGATGACCCAAGAGAAGGCCGTGCCCGACCGGCCCCAGTTGAGGAGTTAAAACAAATAAAGATCGAAGAGCCAGACAGAATGGTCCAAATCGGAGCATCCCTGTCAGAAGATGAAGTGATAGAGATCACAACACTCCTCAAAGAGTATAAAGAGCTATTCGCATGGTCACCAAGCGATATGCCCGGAATCAGTGCAGAAGTCATTTCCCATAAGCTAAACATCAAGCCAGGAACTCGAGCAATAGCCCAAAAACTTCGACCCCTCGGGGGCAACAAGAAACTGGCAATCAGAGAAGAGGTGGGAAAACTGCTTGACGCAGGATTCATCGAAGAATCAAGATACCAAACATGGGTTGCAAACCCGGTGTTGGTTCCTAAGTCAAGTAGCAAGTTAAGAATGTGCATCGATTACAGAGATCTCAACAACACTTGCCCAAAGGATTCATATCCTCTCCCAAGAATCGACCAACTAGTCGATGCCACTACCGGCCGTGAATTAATGTCTGTAATGGACGCATACTCAGGGTACAACCAAATCCCGATGTTCAAGGATGATGCGCCGCATACTGCATTCTATGCAGACAGCGAAATATACAACTACACGGTGATGCCATTCGGCCTAATCAATGCGGGAGCGACATACCAGCGAATGGTCAATACCATCTTTGGCGATCTAATCGGAACCAAAATGGAGACATACGTGGACGACATGGTCGTGAAGACAACCAAAAGGCACAACCATGTTGACAACTTGCGAGCAATCTTCAAAAGAATGCGCGAATATCAAGTCCGCCTAAATCCAACAAAATGCGCTTTCGGCGTACAATCAGGAAAAATCCTCGGATTCATGGTGAGCCAGAGGGGGATAGAAGTTAACCCAGAGAAAGTGAAGGCGATTGAAGAAATGGTGTCCCCAAGGAAACATAAGGAAGTCCAGCAACTAAATGGCCGCCTAGCTGCTTTAAACCGGTTCCTTGCCAGAATAGGCGACAAGGCACTCCCGTTCTTTGAAGTCTTGCGTGCAAACAAGAAGTTCGAATGGACACCAGCGTGTGAAGAGGCCTTCCAGCAACTAAAACAACACTTGCGCACATTGCCGGCATTGGCAAAACCAATACCAGGAGAGCCCCTCTTCCTGTACGTATCAGTGAGCAACACGGCCTTCAGCTCAGTCCTTGTCAAACAGAAGGGAACTACCCAGCTCCCAGTCTACTACGTGAGCAAGATACTTTCAAAGTACGAGATAAACTACATGCCAATCGAAAAATACTTGTACGCACTTATAATAGCAGCGAGAAAGCTAAGGCCATACTTCCACGCACACGAAGTAACAGTCTTAACAGACCAACCCCTGAAGCACATCCTGTCAAAGCCAAACATGTCAGGAAAGCTAACAAAGTGGTCAATAGAGCTAAGTGAATTCCGCATTCACTTTGATCCTCGAACGGCGATCAAGGGACAAGCGCTGGCAGACTTCATCGCGGAATTCACCGGGATAACTCCCGACCCAGATCCCCAAGTTGGACCTCAACAAATTGAGGAACATACCGAAGTATGGCAAATGTACACCGACGGATCTTCAAACGTAGGGGGATCAGGTGCCGGATTCCTCCTAATCCCTCCCGATGGATCTAATCCATTAAAGTATGCTCTAAACTTAACATTTAGAGCAACAAACAACGAGGCGGAGTACGAAGCATTGATAACTGGCTTAAGAATTGCAAAGGGTGTCGGAGTTAAACATCTACGAGTAAAGTGCGATTCGCAATTAGTGGTCAATCAAGTTAAAGGCGAATACGCGGCAAAGTCAGAAAATATGCAAAAGTACTTGGGGCAAGCAAAAGACCTCATCACAAGCTTCGATACCTTCGACATCTCCGCGGTGCCTAGAGAAGAAAATCAAGAAGCTGACGCCTTGAGCAAATTTGCACAAGGTAATGAGCAAGGCAAAGAAACACATTTCGTGGAAAACAGAATCTTGTCAGTAATTGACAAATTCGAAATCTTGTGCATCGATCCAGAACCAGACTGGAGAACCCCAATATTGGCATACCTCAAGGACCACAAGCTCCCCGAAGACAAAGTTCAAGCCCAAAAAATCCAGAGACAAGCTGTCAATTACGCATTGATTGATGATGAGCTTTACAAGAAAGGGTTTTCAACCCCATACCTAAGATGCATCACCTTCCGGGAGGGCCAAAGAGTGTTAGAAGATTTACATAAAGGCCAAGCAGCCTGCCATGAAGGAGCAAGATCTCTAATACGCAAAACTTTGAGCTTGGGATACTATTGCCAACCATGAAGAACCAGGCTACGCACTTGGTCACAGAATGCGAATCATGCCAACTTTATTCAAGAAGTATTACGGCACCGGCAGCCGAGCTAAGCCCAATTGCAAGCTCATGGCCATTCGCACAGTGGGGGATTGATCTGGTGGGTCCACTTCCAAAGTCAAAAGGGCAAACCAAATACATTGTCGTCGCAATCGATTACTTTTCAAAGTGGATCGAAGCAAAGGCATTGGCACAAACAACCGATGCACAAATAATGGATTTCGTTCGAAATCACATTATCGCGCGATATGGAGTTCCGAAGGTCCTAATCAGCGACAACGGACCACAATTCAAGAGCTCAAGGCTTCAAACATTTTGCGAAAGACTCAACATCAACCACCGTTTCGCCTCAGTCCGCCATGCTCAAACCAACGGACAAGTCGAAGCCGCCAACAAAACCGTCTTAGACGGTCTCAAGAAAAGAATACATGCATTAAAAGGAGGATGGGCAGAAGAACTTAGTAGTGTTCTGTGGGCACTTCGAACAACTCCAAAGGAGTCAACTGGAGAAACACCATTCAGCCTGGTGTATGGAACGGAAGCAGTCGCTCCCATCGAAATTGTTGTCTCATCCTATCACACAACTCATTTCAACACACAAGCCAACGAAGTAGACATGCGTCTAGACTTAGACTTGGCTGAAGAAAAAAGGCGTAATTCCGAGCACAATCAGGCACGCATGCGTTTGATCACCGCAAGATATTACAACAGGAAGGTGAAAGAAAGGCAATTCCATGTTGGAGAAATGGTGTGGAGAAGGAATGAATTCTCACATCTCGATCAAATCAACAAGATGTCTCCAAAATGGGAAGGCCCTTACAAGGTCGTATCCATCCCATACATCAACGCATATCGCCTTGAAGATGCAGATGGCAATGTCTCTACAAATACATTTAGTGGAGGACACTTGAAGAAATTCCACGGATAAAAGGATAATCTTCTATCACAAAAGGAGTTGTTGTATCAAGCCATTTTGCTCTTATTTCCATAATGCATCTACTCGTTTAAAAGACCACTCCCTTATAAAGTGGCATCTCTGTAATAAAACCTAATGAAGTCGTTCTTTCTTCGTAGGAACACGACTACTCTATGTACGTTACTTGGAAACAAAACAAAGTAACTACAACAACTATTATCTACACCAACAAGGAGTTTATTTCTCCTAAATTGGCATCTATCTCAAGAAGGTGTCGGCAACACAAAGCAATTGCGCTATACCCACAACCAACTTATATGACGCAAGGACAACTTGCGGAATGCCTACAAAAAAGGAACTTATAGCAACTGCTCAAGGTGACGACTATTCAAGAAGCTGTCATCTACAAGCAATATCTTGGATTATCACCAAGACCTACTATCAAAACGACGACTATTCAGGGCGTCAACTACAAGCAATATCTTGGATTAACACCAAGACTTACTACCAAAATACCTTGGAATAACGCCAAGGCCTACTATCAGAAAAGCATGTTGCGGTATCCTCTTTTTTTAAAAAAAAAAACAAAAAAAAAAAAAAAGAGAGAGAGACAAGCCCCATGTTTACTTCTAAAAAATGACATGCTGTGACATCTCAGGTTAGAGGCAAATCCTCATGTTCATAGCCATTCCCTGGATTCAGAACAGGATGGGCATAAGGGGCTGATCACCCCTTTAGTGACGGATGTCCTCTGTTTAGACGACAATCCCATGATACGAATTCCTTTTATGGGTTCACTCTGCATAACGGATGTCCTCTGTTTAGACGACAATCCCATGATACGAATTCCTTTTATGGGTTCACTCTGCATAACGGATGTCCTCTGTTTAGACGACAATCCCATTATACGAATTCCTTTTATGGGTTCACTCTGCATAACGGATGTCCTCTGTTTAGACGACAATCCCATGATACGAATTCCTTTTATGGGTTCACTCTGCATAACGGATGTCCTCTGTTTAGACGACAATCCCATGATACGAATTCCTTTTATGGGTTCACTCTGCATAACGGATGTCCTCTGTTTAGACGACAATCCCATGATACGAATTCATTTTATGGGTTCACTCTGCATAACGGATGTCCTCTGTTTAGACGACAATCCCATGTTACGAATTCCTGGTATGGGTTCACCCTTTACAGCGGAAGTCCTCTTACTAGACGACAATTCCGTACTACAGACTTTCAAAGCCGTGATGTGTGATTCCTGGACGCAGAAAACATGCATCACAATTCATACTCTCAAAAGTGCTACATGGTCCCTGGACGCAGGAATCATGTATCACAAATATTTTTACCAAATATTTTGTCAAATACTTTATAAAATATTTTATGTATCAAACACCTTGCCAAACATTTTATCAAACAAGAATTTCAAGGTTCGAAAAACACTTTTTCAAAAACCCAAAAGTTTTTACGTATGCTTCCCCAACGCGGGTTGATACACGCTGGCAGGTGCGCACCCTGTTTAAAACTCATAAAATTTACAAGTAGAGTCCTGTACAACGTCGCCTTAGAGTGGAACTAAGAGACTGTATAAACTAGTATCTTGCTCAAGCAAAGATGACACATTGCAAACATACTACTTGTTAAGTCGCTATACGCGAGTCACTTGACAAGTTTCAACTGATATAGTGTCAAGCTATGCATGAAGACTTACAACATGCACAACGCATCGTACAAACAATCTTGAATCAAAAGTGACTATCAGTCACGATTGCGGGGACTACGTTTACACTACTAGTCATCCACGTTCAGCAAACACAGTAAGCGATAATGGTATGAAATATTACTAACAAGTTATCATGCAAACTACTGTGTATAAAACAGGTTCATACGACGTAGTTCAAAGCGAACAAGTCGCAAGCAACAGTCAAACAACAACTCCAACAAGTTTCTAAACATAGAAGCCAGGAGGCAAGCGAACTCATAAATGAGTCCAACATGCTCATTGCAAAACGAGCAGTTCAAACAACAGGATCACCAGGAGGCCCGGGGGCAACTTCCATAAACTCGGGAGAAGTGACAATGACGTTCACATCTCCGCTATCATCTACCAACACCTCGTAGTTGGGAAGGCCACGCTCCAAAAGGTTCAGCTCAATATGAGAAAGTAGGGGTGAGCAAATTACCCAGTTGGAACCGGAACCGGATCGGAACCGGAACCGGAACCGGATCGGAACCGGTCATTTGGTAGGTTCCGGGTAGATGTAAATGGTTCTGGTACGGTTCTGGGATTAAATTTCAAGAACCGGTATTTTCGGTTCTGGTTTCGGGATAAGTTTTCGGGTACCCACATACCCGGAACCGGAACCGTTATATATATATAAATTAAAAAAACACTAAACATTTAACAAATTTAAAATTGGTTTGTGGAAAATGTTATAATTATTTTTATAATTCACTTGGTATAACATAAATTTCAGTTTCAATTGGCTACCGAGAACCCGGTTCCAACTGGGTATCCAGAACCCGGTTCCAACTATTACCTAAAATTATATTATTTAGTTTGAAAATTTGTAATCGGTTCCTTAACGGGTACCCGGAACCGATTGGCTCTTAACGGTTCTGGTACGGTTCCGGTTCCTAAATGTTCTGGTATGGCTCTGGGTAATAAAGTTAGGAACCGTTTAGTATTGGTCTGGTTCTGGGATACCCTAAAAGTATTGGGTACCCGGAACCGCTCACCCCTATGAGAAAGGGCGTAATTCGCATACGGCCCTAACTCGCCAAAAGGGAACCCAGGGTCAAGATCTTTCACACGGGTGAAATAATCTTCAGAACGCTCGCTCATCAGGTTGTTTATTTTCTCCTCAACAGCAGCTTTAAAATCTGAAGTTCCCAAGTACTTAGTGAAACCCACATGTACGCCCTTCTCCCGACTCTCCTTACCGAGAGCAGCTAGCTCATCCTTGAGAATGGAGATCATCTGTAACCTTCTTCTCGAGAGCGATCATCTCAGACTCAAGCTTTGACAAGCGAGTATGGCGCGCTTCATAACGACTCTCAGAAGCTGTAGCTTTCAAACTCAACACGCGAGCCTCTTCTTTGGTTCGCAGCAACTCTTGGCGCACAGCGTCACACTTATCCATAGCCGCCTGCTTCGCGCTCACCAACTCCATGACAAAAGATGACATGTTCACCATGTCGGCTACAACCTGCACATATCAACGCGATAAGCCAAACATAAATCGCAAGAGCAACAAACTTGGCAGAAAAATCAAGTTACTTACAGGAGCGAATCGGGATAAGGCACCATGTGCATAAGCCTCAGCCTCCTCATCAGTCTTTGGGCAAGAATGCCTATCACCTGGTGGAACACACCTACGCAACACGCGGACTCCAACCTCGGGAGTGCGAAGTGAAAACTCCTTGGGGAAATAAACTCCACCAGTACCAAAAGGAGCCCAGGTATCCCCAGTAATGTCCAACCCAACTGGGCACACCAGATGGTCGCGCCTAAGAGGGGGAACCGCTACGACAAAGAAAGAAAAGTAGTTAACAACAAAGAACAAAACCGCGGAACACATTCATAAAAAATATACTTACAAAGTCCGCGGCCTTCCACAGGTCGGTTTCCCGACTGGGGGCAGATGACGCCACATTACGACTCGCAACTTCCTTGCCTTTACGAGTGGAAGTAGTCGCATTTGGCTTCAAGCGCTTGGGATCAGTCGGTCCACGCGCCACTATGTCAGTCCGCTTGGAAGACACGCGAGAATCAGACACTGGGGGAGTATCCCCGGTCACATGAGTAGAAGACCCTTTGCCAAGATCACGCCCCGAGTTGGTAGGAGTGACGGGGGCAGGGGTCACCAAAGCCGGATCGACACGGGAAGCAATACGCGAGGCCGCCGCATGAAGCGACGAACTCTTTCCAGCAAACCAACTTGCAATATGAATCCACAAAAGGCATAGTGCCGTTCGAAAAGCTATCCATCATGAGTATCAAAATGCTCAAAAACGTTCAGAGAAAGAATGAAGGGTTTACTCATAGCAACAACTCAGTCGAAAGGAGGGGGATCCCGCAAGAAGCTACTATGACTTCACAACCTGCATAACATCAATGCGCGTATCAAAGTTAACGCGCGTATCAACATCAATGCGCGTATCAAGGTTAACGCGCGTATCAACATCAATGCGCGTATCAAGGTTAACGCGCGTATCAACATCAATGCACGTATTAAGGTTAACGCGCGTATCAACATCAATGCGCGTATCAAAGTTAACGCGCGTATCAACATCAATGCGCGTATCAAGGTTAACGCGCGTATCAACATCAATGCACGTATCAAGGTTAACGCGCGTATCAACATCAATGCGCGTATCAAAGTTAACGCGCGTATCAACATCAATGCGCGTATCAAGGTTAACGCGCGTATCAACATCAATGCGCGTATCAAGGTTAACGTGCATATCAACATCAACGCGCGTATCAAGGTTAACGCGCGTATCAACATCAATGCGCGTATCAAGGTTAACGCGCGTATCAACATCAATGCGCGTATCAAGGTTAACGCGCGTATCAACATCAATGCGCGTATCAAGGTTAACGCGCGTATCAACATCAATGCGCGTATCAAAGTTAACGTGCGTATCAACATCAACGCGCGTATCAAAGTCAACGCGCGTATCAAAAGTCAACGCGCGTATCAAAAAGTCAACGCACGTATCAAAAGTCAACGCGCGTATCAAAAAGTCAACGCACGTGACCAAGTTCCACGCACATAGTAAAATTGGTACGTACCATGGAAGGAACTAACGTCCTAAGGGGCTATCATGCAAACGGGGGATTAACGCGACAAACCGTAAGAATCAAACACGGCAACGCTTAAGGAAAATTTTTCTCTAAGGCATCAAGACGACAAGTGACTATGCCTAAAGTTATTGGGCAATCCCCGTCAACCAAAAAACCCGCCAAGAAGGAAAATCATGCATATCGACCCAAAAAGCTTCTACGCGAAGATACGGGGAATTCTATATCAAACACCCATGGAAATGGAAAATCGCCTAAATTATGGACAAACGACGATAATGATGGCAATCAATCAGCAATTACTCGACGTATAACATCAACAAGCAGTCCCACATGTCGACAACGAAAAATGACTTAAACAAACAACAACGCGGTGACATCGACATTCAAGTCGAAGCTGTCCTAAGAATTCGAGTTCCCAAGTTACCTCAAAACGTGACAGAAGGTATTCCAATGGACTCCCCTCGTCGAGACAATTCCGGAAAGGTAAGGACCGCAACGAGGCGAGGCCGGGAAGGCGGCGCGTGGGCCACACGCTCCGGCGAAGGAGCTCCACTCGCGGCGGCGCGTGAGGGCGCGTGCGGGGTCTTCTGACGGCTCCGAAGGTGGCGCTGGAATCCTTGGGACGAACCGAGTCGAATGATGGTGTCAACTTCCAAAAACAAGCCAAAAATCAGACTCGAAACTGTCAAAACATATCTAGGCTCCACGACGGCAAAGAAATTTTGCACACAAAAGCAATTTCGGGAAAGGGTGAATGAATTACCTGCAAAGGGAATGGAATGGTGAACTCCCAAGGTGCTGGAAGGATAAATGGGGATGTGTGTATTTACTAATCCCAAAAAGATGCTTTATGGATAAGGATCAAATGATTAGTTTACCTACACTCAAGACTAAACCCCTACGGTATACTCTACCCTCTCCTCTTAAAATATCTACTCCTATGCATGTCTTAACTTTGCACATATCAAATCCATTACTATACACGTATGTTGCAATCACATGATTCATGATTCGGTAATCACTTAGTCATTTTAGAAACGTACGATTTCTACTTCTTGCATTGCGTAATTACAATCTTGCCATGACTATTACTTATGAACGCATGTGGATAGAGACATGTTCGCATAGCACATTACCGATTGCTCATGTCTCTGACGATAATCATATTCGCGCATATACATTTCCTATTGCACTAACCATGATGATAGGAAACAAAGTCATTCGGCCGGAAAATCAAGCGACGGACGAAATCAAGATGCTTGCGTCCGACCAACGATCAAAACCGAAAGGTTAGCGTCAAACTCAAATTGGACAAATATCCTAACTTAAAATAGAGTCAAGAAAGGTTCTAAACCGTTACTTGACTCGGGGGCAAGTGATGGATAAATGTCCAATTCGGGTTCGTGTTTACATTTCGGGCCTCGTAAACGTATCGAAAATTACATCTCGGTTTAAAAACACCTCCCACGGTATCAAAACGGTCCGGAAGCGCCTTTACGCGCGTCCGGACCGGACCTCCGGGTTGCGCAAAGCAATCCAGAGGTCCGGGTTGCGAGGCAACCCGGACCTCGCCGAATTGCCCAAATTCGACGAGGTCCGGATTGCCTTACGGGTATCGCGCGACTACCGTATCCGCGATTACCGTTGCATGTAGAGAAGTCAAGTTCGCACATTACCAATATGGATGACGGTTACCGCATGATCTTGAACCGTCATCAAACCGCTCTAAAACCGGGTCCGGTCCCAAGAAAGCCTATAAATAGGAGGTCTTGGCCACCCATTTTCACACATTCTCTCATTTGCCCAAAGTTTGGTATTTTGAGCTCTGACTTCTCTCTAGAAATTACCTTTTTGCCACTATAGTGACTTAAGCATCGGAGAGGGCTCCGCTAGCACCACCCCCCCTCTCCGTGTTAGCATTGGTCCTTCGTGCAGGAACCGTTGCCCAGACATCCGCATTTGCGCACAGTCCACCGCCTTCCGAGACTCAGACATTTCCTTGAGACACGACCTTACCGAGTCACAACCTTCCCGAGTCACAGTCGTACCGACACACAGACCTCATACGGGAGCAAGTCCGAACACTCGTCAGTGGCCCAACCTCCTCCTGACGGAAGGGTTGCAAAAGCCCGCACAATTACGCGAACAGACGCGTCCCCACGACCTTGTTCACCCGGACGCAACAGGTCCCAATTGGCCAAGCCGGACCTAGCCCTAGACTAGGTCCGGCTAGGTTAATTTGGGTCAAGGGTTCGATTTGGAAATTTTAGGGCTAAATTGAACAAATTAAAAGTTAGGGATGCATTAGATGGACTAAATTGAAACAAATTCAAAAGTTTAGGGCGGACACGTGCATGGCACATGCCACTTAACGGCCAATTTGGACGGAAAGTTAACAGTGGTACCAAAAGGATACAAAGTTGAAAACATTGGTACCAAAAGTATACAAAAAAATAGAAGTGGTACCAAAGGTGGATTATGTGCAAAGAAGTGGTATGAAAAGGTACTTAATCCCTAAAATATATTGTACCAAAAATCATAACTAACTTCGGTTTACTCATAATTAAACTAGGTGCTGACCCCGCGCTACGCGCGGGCGACTGACTAAATTGTATATGTTTATATATATGTAGAAGATTAAAAATTATGATCAACCACAATTTTAGAAGAAAAAGACTTACTGAAATGTAACTTAGGCTGTTGTGCCACATTCAGATTAACATTTCATTGTTCTAACTATAAAACGTTCAATTTTATTGATGAACCACGACGTCTGTTAACTCCTAACTTAAATATAAATACATAAAATTTTCAATGTAAGTCATTAACCTATCTCTAAAATTTGTTGCTATTCAAGTAAACTTTATTACAAAATAATCCTCAAATTCAGCACTTTGTCTCAGTAAATTGAATAAATCACAGATTTTGTGTTCACAGCTAAGTATCTTCCTTCTAAAAAAAATCAACTAAGATTAATTATCTATCTAAAGCAAATTAAAGAAGATTATAGCAGCTAATATTTGCAAAAAAAAAAACACGCGTTGATGAAAATGTTCGACATTTCCTTCAGATTTTGTTACGTTTTTTTTACGGAATTACCCATTTCTCTCTCTTATTTCGTCCACCTCTATATCATTATATTTATACATTTTTACTTAATAAAGTTATCTCTTAGTTTAAATTATATTTACATTTATCTATCCACCTCTTTTAACGCTTTATCCAAATCATATTACTACTTAACCTTATTAATAATTAATTACCAATCATTTATCCTTGTATTCTAAAAAAAGTAATATAATTTATTGTTTCAATTTATGCAGATATTTGTTTACACTAATTAATATTTTAAAAAATATATACGTTTTATTTAGTGATTAATTTGTTATAAAAATGTCTATAAGTTAGAAATATATGTTATCATATGTTATAAACAAAAGAAAAAAAAAAGAATCTGACACTCACTTCACTCTCCATCCTCTAATGGCCACTTCTTCTTCTTCCTTGATTTTCTCTCCGCTAAACAGCAGCTTGCCGAGACACCAATTAAAAAATTAGATCAAAACTTTATGAAGACTGGATTTATTTGAGAGTGGGCCGACAACAAATAAAAAAAAATTGAAAGTGGCTGGATTTATTTGAGAGTGAGCCGACAACAAATTAAACAAACAAAAAAAAAATTGAAAGTGGCTGGATTTATTTGAGAGTGGGCCGACAACAAATTAAAAAAAAAAAATTTGAAAGTGGGCACACATGGAGGCTCTGGGCCGAGACATGGCAAACTTGGGATGCTCAGAAATGCTGATGTGGCAATTTTTAGGTAAACACTTCTCTCACATGTTAACTTTTATTATATATATAGATAGATATATATTAAATGATTTACAGATGAGAGAGGAGAGGCCAGATGTAGAATAAAAGCTGTTGATGTGGCGTATAAAATCTGTTGAAGTGGCACGCTGTGATTGCTCCAGGTTGTTGACGTGGCCGCTCCAAGTTTCTTCTCAGTGCTGACGTGGCGGCTCTAGATTGATCCACTATCTCTCCTATTGCCTTATATAATATACAAGTGGCAGCAAGAAGAGTGGTGAAAATGATGACATGGCAGCATGAGAATACTCTACTCTCTTTCCTCCTCCCTTATATAATATATAGATAATTTTAACTCCCGAAGCTTAGAATGAGTTAAAAAAAATTAAGATTAGGATGACAAAAAAAATCGAATTTTAAAGGATAAGGATAATTTGGCCAAAAAAAATGAGAGGATAGGATAGGACTGGATATGCTGTTTCCTTAAGCCCTGTATCCAACAAGAACAAATAGAAAGGAAAGAATACTCTTTCTTTACTACCAACAGAATAGATACAAAATACAATGAAATAATCAAAACCATATCCTAGGAACAACATGAATGTTACAAAAACATTGTCTCACTTCTTGAACAAACAATGAATCCGTCTGCCATCACGAGTTCTGAATTTGCAGCACAAATTTGCAGCAACAACATTCCATCAACTATCCTGCATAATCAATCGCCTTTTTAAAGATTGGTAACACTAAAACTAACATGAACTGGCATTTTCATACATTTTGGGCATCACAATCTTGAATTGGTGCAGCATCAATCTCAATCTATTGCTACTCTGGGTAGAAATTGCAGCTGCAGCTATGTTAAATTGTTGCTATCACTATATATACATACTATTTATAAAGGGTGCACTAGAGGGTAGTGAACTCTGTTTCTATTATCAATCTTGCTCTTACAAAATGCTTAAATTCAACAGTAAATGATGAATTTGAAACTTGAAGTCATTGGAGATTACTATCTGAAATTTCGAAAAAACTTGCAATTTAGTTGGAGAACTTTGGTAAGTGAATTCTGATGACACGTGCATGTCTCCATCACCATTTAACACCTAATTAGACGGAGCTAGGAAATTGCAACTTTTCATAAATTCTGCTTGCAATTTCTCCAAAAAGTTCAATTAGCAAATTGTTTAGACTCTGAAAGTTCAGCTAACAAGTAGGCAATTAAACCTAATATAATTATGATTGCTTAGATATTACTAGTTAACCAATTATGTAAATATGTACACATGTAGCGTGTATTGGCTCACTTATATGAATCGAGAAGTGAACTTACGTCATTCCAAGGATCCCGATACTTGAGATTGTTGTTCCTCGATTAGACTTTGAACTCTCTGCAGCATACACAAACAATAACAATTTTAACTTACACTACTTACAACAGAAACACGTAAAATAGGGGAAGAGAGAAATTTCAAGCCCTACTACCTTTACAGAAGATCCAACTTCATCAAGCTTTTGCATCAATAGTTGCTCTCCGTCATATTGGAAGGACTTTGATGGGGACATCTGCAAATTAGCATCAAAACATCACCTTGTTTGGTATAAAAAAGATACTTTTCACAGGGATATGCAAATAAGCATTGGAGTGCAACTATAGCTGCAGAGAAAACTAAAAACATACAAATGAAGCAGATGGACCAAGACGAAAACTTGGTACGTCATCAATGGCAGAAACTTGTCTGGAGAATGCCTCATTTTTCATACTTGAAAGACGAGTTAGAACAGCCTGTGTATGTATGTGTTCACACAGTGAGAAAATTACTATTTTAGCCAGAAAAAATATGAACTTTAATGATGAAGCTCATTATGTTCACTAGTGAGATAGATTACTACTGAAAGTTTGGTTCGATACCTTCCGGAAAGCACTAGGATTACCAATGCCTTGTATTTGGACATCATCACTTGGTGGTCTTCTTACCCCCATATTCTCGATCCTAAGAGAGTATATACCAAAAAGTGACTGCAAATAACCTTGAAAAAGCAAGCGTTTAAGATTAACTATAAAACCTTAATATCCATAGGATGGATAGAGATTTATAACATTAGAGTTAAATAGAACTAATGAAATGGAAATAGAGAAAATTGAAACATGAAGTGGCATGTAAAATTTTAGTAAATTACTGAGCTGAAAAGTGGTTCCAGAGTTATGGCAGACACTAGATTAAAATTTAATTGCATCTCACTTGCTATAGATAAACATAATACAGTAACTATTATGTATTTCAGCTGGAGAATATTATGTTCCGTGTAATTGGCGTGTTTTCTATCCGATAATTCAGATTCATCAAGGAGTTTCAGCAGGTAAACCAAACTTGATAAGGAAAAGAACATCTAAAGTGAACTTGACAAGGGAAGAGAATGCGATAATACTAATTAGTTAAGAGGATTTACTTTACCCTGTTCAATAACAACATCAGCTACTGAAGGCAATAGCACATGCTTCTCTCTTTTTAGAACACCAAAACAAGGAAATGGAACTGGTTTGTTAACCTGCAAGAAGCAAAATGGATTATTCATCACATGTATGCCCAGAAAATACAAGTAACAATCACTAGAAGGCATCAATATTGCTCGATCATGGATCGGTATTTAATTTGATCACTGCTACATCTTATCTGCCAAAGATAAACAATAAACTACATCTTACTTTGTATACAATTGCATTTGCAGTGAGATAGAGTTTCCTTGACTGTATGTCCTTTCGCAGAATGTATCTCCGAACCGGTAAATATAGAAGCATGAACAGACCAATTCCCCAAGCTAGCATCAACAGCAACGAGTACAGAATCCATTGAGCTGTTTGGTATTTGACAAACTGCTCTTCCATTTCTTGAAATGTCGCTGCATAAAGAATCGGATCCTCTTCCGTCTCTGAGCTATTCCCTTTCACCAGTAAACCCTTCTCCAAGCTATCTATCTCAACTACATCCTCACCTGAGCCCATTGCTCAGTCACCGCCTGTCCCAGAGCTCGTTCCACACTGCGATCAGACACCGGTACCGAAATATCAACATTGGAAGCTGAAATTAAGCTGAACTTTTAGTGAGAGATGGATTTGAGCTCGGGAGAGAGATGGATCAGATAAGATCATACGAACTTAGCCTCAATCACGCAAAGATGCCGCAATGCGTAGCCTTAACCAGTTGTAAGAGTAACAGGGCATCAGGAACACGAAGTGTAACGATTACCTGCAAATCGGAGACTGGAAGATCGGCGGTGACGGTGGTCGCTGGATAGAAGAAGGGGATTGCAAAGAGAAAGAGAAGCTAACGTGGGCAGGAATGCAATTGGAAAACCAGAAATTCAACGGCGACAAGAACTCGAGAACGGCCGTTGGGCAGCACTGAGATGATCGGGGCTTTTTTGTTCAACCTGAGCCACATCTAGCCCAATTTCCATAGTTTTTTTTTCTTGGCAAAAAAATGTTATTTATAATTCTACTAATTAAATAATTAACTTCCTAAAAATTTTCAACTAACTTAATTGCTAAATTTCACCTTTTTAAAAAGTCTGGCTAATATTTTGTATAAAAAAAAACAAAGTAATAAAGAAACTAGACAAAGTTAACTTATTGTAAGTTTATACAAATTTCAACAGCAAAAAAAAAAAAAAATTAACAACTTTCCAAACCCCGAAAATTCTATTAATAGTTGTTAATTTATTCAATATATATTCGAATTTTCGTTTTTAATAACAAATGGGTATTTCTAATTTCTGTGTTAAGAAATGTTAATTATTTCATCTGAACCAAATGCTAGGAGAAATGTGCTCTGTCAAACCGGTTTTCTATTATTTCAGTCGGATACATATATTTTTAGTTCAATTATTTTAATAGAAAAATCAGATAAAAAAATCGTATAAGAAAAAATAACAATGTTGTGCTAAATAAAATAATTCATTCGATTTAGATTCAGCATAAAGAAGACTTCTGTTCTCAAAAGCCACTTTAATTTCAGCAACAAGTGCATACAATCAAATCCTATTCAACTGTCATTACATTAGAAACACGTGCAAAATTCCATATCTTTGATTGACAATCTTATTTCAGACACAACACCTAAGAAGACAGAACCGCCAATATGTCCGAAGCTCTCAAGACAATGTACTCAGTGCCATCAGGACCCTTGAATTCATTTCCAGCATATTTGGAGTACATCACCGTGTTTCCCGAGGCGACGGTTAGCGGCTTCCTCTTCCCTTCTTCGTCGAGGGGACCGGGACCCACTGCGATCACCTGCTCATCAATGACATGCCAAACTTGGGTTACTCAACTTTGATCAGTTCAAACTTGGGGAGAATCTCCATGAGCAAATGAAAACTTTTCCCATTTCAAGAAAGTTGTATAGCAAAATCACCAATGGTAAAAATGTCATCTTTTCCTAAAAGGGTCATCTTTTTCAATATGTTTCACCTGCTCATCAATGACATGCCAAACTTGAGTTGCTCAACTTTGATCAGTTCAAGCTTTGGGGAAACTACTTAAGCAAATGAAAACTTTTCCATTTCAAGAAACTTGTATAGCAAAATCACCAATGGAAAAAATGTCATATTTTACTAAAAAGGGTCATCTTTTTCAATATGTTTCACCTGATCATCAATGGCATGCCAAACTTGAGTTACTCAAATTTGATCGGTTCAAGCTTTGGGGGAAACTACTTGAGCAAATGAAAACTTTTCCATTACAAGAAACTTATATAGCAAAATCACCAATGGAAAAAAATGTCATCTTTTTTCTAAAAGGGTAACCTTTTTCACTATGTTTCACTCTAAATTTTGCATTTTGTAGAAGTTTGCAATTTAGTAATTGTAGTAGGAACTAATTCGATACCGTGCCAATAGAGGGTTTCTCCTTGTCCTTGCCAGTAAGCAGCAACCCTCCTGCAGTAGTCTGATCAGCTTGTGCTACCTGTAAGTTTGAGACAACATTGGAAACACTGAACAATTTCCATTTGTGGTAATAAAAGAACAATTTTGGAGACAGTTTGAACATTCTTTACCAAACAGAAGGCATTATAGAAGTATTTGCAGTAACCCAGACTAACAAATCGATTATGTTCGACAAGGTACATAATTATCCATAATTGTGCAACAATATGGCAATTGAGTAGCACAGCAATAAGCATGAGATAGATTACCTTAATTAGGACTCTATCATTCAGAGGTTTCATGTCTTTGACATCACTGGTTTCGAGAATCCCGACAAGGTCATCCTCTTTCAGGATAAGGTGTTTCGTGCCGTTGAATTCAACTTCAGTGCCGGCATACTTGGAGTAAACAACTTTGGCTCCACTCTTCATGACAAAGTAAAGAATTAAGTTTCAAGATGAAGATCAATGCTGGAACATCGAGGACAGATAGTTCCAAGTACCTGAATACTGATATCAACTTTGGTGCTACCAATTGTCCTGCCCTCTCCAATGGCAACAACCTCCCCACCTTGAGGCTTTGTTTGTGCTGTTGTGGGGAGCAATATCCCACCTTCGGTTTTCTCCTCTGCAGGGTTGAGCTTCACTAATACTCTATCACCCAAAGGTTTAAGTTCCGTGTACTGCATTATCAATGAATGATTGATCAATTAAAGCAGTTGTCAAACCAACCAACATTGTGATCTAATTAGATTCTTGTGTACAAGAATAAGAAGCAAGCACCAAATTAGCATCACCCTCCATCGATTAGGCCAAAAGCTAACTACACAATAGAAGCATCAAAGATATCAAATTGCAAAATCAAGTAGAGGAGTTCAAATGTTCAATAACAAAAGTTAATATGATACTGACTCGATTAAGCTAAAATCCACAATTGTCAACAAAACAACACGAACAGAAAAGAGGAAATCTAATTTATTGTTCCAGTAAAAATACACAATTAGTTTCAGCTCATCCACATTGAACTATATCATCAACATCCTGAAATGGCCACCATAGCACTATAGTGACCTAAATTTTCTATCTAAAGCCAAACTACTCTGAATTTTGAATTCAGTAATGGCTGGTTCAGTTAATGGCACTTTCTGAACTTCTTGACATCATATAATTTGTGAATTCATAAGTCTTTAACTACCATACAGCACGGTAAGCATTCTTCATCAGAATAAACCAATGGGCTGAACGAGAATCAAGCTAGAGAGCTTACTTTTGGAGCAACAACGGTGGCAGCTTTAACAACTAGGCGCCGGAAAGCTCTGTTACTCGAATTCGCAGCCTTGAATCCAAAGGAAGGGAAATTCACCGTCGAAGGCTTGAGACCTTCAAATGACGGCACGATTCTGGCGGAAATCGACGGTGCTGTGAGCTGACTGGTCGCCATTACTTCGTGTCCGACATAAATCAAATGCAAGAATCAGAAAAACAGCTTCAAGAAACAAAACACAACAGAAATGGTAATCAAAATCGTACCTTCGCGTAGCAGATGATGAAACAGGTAGAGATTTGAGGACGGAAAACCCTAGGGAGGTCGAGCAGAGGTTTTATCAAGATGATAAGAGACGCTTCTAGAATTATGTTCGAGAGTCCAGAGAGAGTGAAATGTGTGTCTGCGCGCGTGGCGACGCGCTCCTCCTCCTCGATTGAGATTTGTAGGTTGACTGCCATATTACGACACCGTTTAAAAATCGGGTCGGGCTGTAAGAGTCTGATGAGGAGTCCGGCCCATGGTGATTGGTAATGTAATTCGAGGCCCATAGAACTTTTATTTGAAGACGACTCACTAAATTAATTATTAAGAGTGGAAATTTCTAAAATAGAATTACTCGAAACACAGTAATGTGTATCCGGCATGGCTCGTATGTAATATTTCAGGGATGATTGAGAGGTCTCCATAGTCCGAAAAATATCATTTTGACTAATTCATAACACCGATATATGAAATATAACCAAAATTGAGAATGTAAGAATATATTACGCGACACAAGCTGATATATAAAAGTCTATATTCTCTTCGTTAAGTGGTCAACAAGTTCTATAAATTTATTAAGGTATCTGATGTAATATAATTTTACGGGACTAACAACATGTTTGGTTCACCCATGGAATAGGGAATATGCAATTACCATTCCCTATTATGTTGTTTGGTTACTTTATTATTGTAGAATTATGATTCCTAATTACTAATTTTGAAGGAATAGTTAATCATACCCTTACCCCTAGGTTTAAGTATTCCATCTTTTCTAAAATAAAATATAGCAATAAAAAAATCAATATTAACCCTAACCTAATTTAATTATATTATAACCATTATATATTAATCTCTCACGCAGCTACCTCCTCGTGACTACTGCTGCTTTTGTTCCGATGGCCGCGTGCTTGCTGCGTGACCCGCTGATCTTCTGTTGCTATATTAAAATGTTATATTAACATATTATTTTTATTTTAAAATATATTATATTAGTTATAGTGAATTTTCTCAATTTTTGTTTAAATCGTCATTTAAAAAAAATGTTTATGTAAAAGAATAATATTTATAAAAAAAAAACAATTTTCGTTTAATAATACATATATAATTTGAGTTTTTCAATTTTAATATTGTTAATTTAATTTGATTAATATAGATAGCAAAATGGTATATTTGTCAATTTGAGCTTATTCCATTCCTTTACATATAACATTCTATCGACCAAACATAGTATTTGGAATCATCATTCCATATTTCTCAAGTCAACCAAACAACATCATATTAATATTACATATTTCATATTCATTATTCCTATTCCTTATTCATTATTCCATATTCCATGAACCAAGCATGCCGTAAAAGTTTATGTCTTGTGGATGTGAGAACTTATAAGGTTATTATTAATTAATTATCGGTCCCTCACTTGATCTATAAATAAATGGTCAGTGTCATTCATCTAGACGTTCCATATGGTTAGGCAGAAGACGGAAGACCACTATTCTGACACATTCACTATGCGGGTTCTCATCATTCGTTATGTATTTATACAATCGTATCCATATCCAGACGATTGTCACGCCCCCAAGCCCGAGCGACTGTCCCCACTAAGCCTAACCCAGCCCGTTCTCCAATCGAAGTTTATCAAATCATATCCATATCCAGAGGTACGATTGTCACGCCCCCAAGCCCGAGCGACTGTCCCCACTAAGCCTAACCCAGCCCGTTGTCCAATCGATGTGTACCGAGCGACTGTCCCCACTAAGCCTAACCCAGCCCGTTCTCCAATCGATGTTTATCAAATCATATCCATATCCAGAGGTACGATTGTCACGCCCCACTAAGCCTAACCCAGCCCGTTGTCCAATCGATGTGGTACACAAATATGGGGTATTACAATCTACCCCTTAATGCGCGTGACATCCTCGTCGTGGCCCAGACCAGAAGGCCCAGACCAGAATCGTTTGACCCGGTAGGTGATCGAACTCCGGGGATATTGTCGGCTTTGATACCATTATGTCACACCCCCAAGCCTAAGCGACTGTCCCCATTAAGCCCAACCCAGCCTAACAAAGCCATTTGTACTCACTCGGACCCTGAAAATGATGAATTCCTGTTTGACTTGAGTTGTACCTCTCTTGTTTATTAAGGCTCCAAATCTCTAATTTCCAATCGATGGTACACAAATATGGAGTATTACAACGATCATAATTTCGCCACGCATTATTGTTCCGATATATAGTTTTCGTACATTATTATCTTCTATAATCAATCATAATTACATCTCTTTACATTAGATTTTGATAATGCTGCGTAAATATTGATTTGGTGTATACCACATACGAAACACGATGTAACAAGCAAGTTTTTCATGCTGGTCAAAAGGTCAAGTCAGCACACCGTTCCGTCGTGATAATATTCACGTGAATTATTAAATTGGTCTAATTCCGCATTGTTCTGCTGTTATATATGTTCACCATAGGACCATTAATTCCACATGAATTAAATTAGTGGTACGTACGGAAGTCCAACTTTACGGGGCGAATTGGAATTCTAACAAAATTCTTCTATATTGTAATTGTTTGTTGATACACGAAATGTACGCATGATTATAATCATTATATAATCGAGTTATTATCATATATAATCAGTAGCTTATCATAACATAAAATCGAGTTGTCATCATAATATACACTAACTTTGAGTGTGACTAATTCCTCAACTATCTTAATCAGCAGTTTTGTGATTTTGAATATAGGCACTCAAACAACATTTTACAGATAGACTTAATTACAATAAACATATATATATAGTATATATATACATATATATATATATATATATGAATGTTTAAGACACTAGATGGTGTTATTAGTTCATAAAAAATAGGTCACAAATACTAGTTTTGGATATATAAATAAATATAAAGGACATAAAAAGGTTAATATATTATTTTTTAATTAGTTGATTAAAATATTTAGCTAAAATGTAGTGGAATGTAAATACAGTCGAATTTGCATGTGCTATACAGTTAAGATCCTATAAAATGTCTGAAGTTTCACCAATGTTAAAATTTGGTGTTTGAAGTTTGAAATGTTAAAATGGACAGTCATATGTTTCATTTTTGTTGAAATTATGTGTTTCCGCACGTATTTTTCTCTCCCCTCAAATATTTTTATAATCCATCACTCTTTCTTTTTCACAAAGTCGTCAAATTTCCTCTGAAACTTAAACATCCAAAAGAAAAGGTTTCCAACAGAGTAGTGTAGAACAATTTCCAACGACAACAGAGTGAGATTTACTTGCGCGGATGTGGACAGCTTGTTAGGTGATGATCCCAGCAATGTGACGAGAAAGGAGCGTGCATGGGAGGTGAAATTTAACAGTCGGTTTCGTCGGGATAGACTTCTCTAAAGTAATTACACTGAGACACCAAAATCAACAAAAATAAAACCTGAGACACTCCATTTTAACGTTAGACACCAAATTTCAACATTTGTGTAACTTCAGACAGTAATTTATAGGTTCTCCCTTTGTTATTTCAGTAGAAATAATGAATCATATTTTAAAAAATAAATTTAAGCAAATCTTAATCACTACACACTACACAGATCTCGATGTGTCTGATCTAAAGTTGCAAATTCGTCTATATTTAAAATTCATTGTATTTTAAAAAAAAACATACTTTTTAAAATAAGTGAATTCACGTGGTGGCCACAAAGTGGCCGCCATGGGTCACTAGTTGTGGTCACTTAAGACGGTGGCCATTAATATGTAGTCATTAGAGCATCCACAGTGGTTTTACATAAATTGTATTCTTTAAAGTTGCCACGTAGACATTTATGTACACTTTAAGTAATACGTAAATTTAAGACACACGTAAAAAATATTTTCTCTGCAATCGTATTACTTAAACATATTCCTTAAATATATTTTATTATTAAATTTTCCAACAACCACCAATAAGATATTAGCATTAATTATAAAATGGATTAATTTATAATAAAAAATTGGTTACGTAATACATAGTGCATTACTTAAATTTAAGGAATGCTTTATGTAAAAACATAAATTTACGTGCGGGTCCCATCTTTAAGGAATGCTATGTAAAACCACTGCAGATAGTTTTTTATGCTTTACTTAAATAAACATGTAGGACCCACGTTTACGTAATCTTTACGTAATACCACTGTGGATGCTCTTAGAGGTAAAAGTGGTGGCATTGGAGGATCATGAAATTCATAACGGGACACTTTTAAAAGAATAAATATAAATATATGAATACTGGAAATTTTGAAAACTCATACTATATATTAAATTATATAGAATTAGTTATTAATTTGTGCATCGCAGGGATTTAATTTAGCGTAAATATGAATTTTGTTATATAATTTATTAATTTAGATTTTGTGCAAATTATTTTAAAAAACTAATAATGCGTATTAAAATAATTTTTGCATTTTACTTGTTACAAATGTATATACACTAAAAATATATAATATTGATGTTATTATTAAAAAGCTCTTCATATTGTTTCTAGATGGAACTGTTAGTAAATCAAAGTTTCGTAGAAATATTATAACTACTTAATAAGAATATATATAGTTAATCAACATGATAGATTGATAGTAAATAAAAAGAAATATTTTTAATTTTATTTTTGGTTTCAAGCAATTAACAATTATTATTGTACTTGAAATTTTGGTGGAAGTGATAATAAGCAGTCCGCGTAGGCTAGGATTGGGGCCCGCCATCGTACTTTACTGATGACGCGTACGTGTCGAACTGACTACTCACCAGTCACCACTGCTTTCTATTGTCATTTGTTTTGTTTGTTTATTTATATTTTATTATGATGTTGTGATTTACTAATTTCAAATACCCAACCTAGCTATAAGAAAAATTACGTACCATATATTACACAGATATTTTAACATTTTATTTGAATTTAATGGATAACTGGAAATATGCATCAAATATTTCAGGATCCACCAGCTTTATGAAAAGTTCAATTTTACCTTATAATAATTATGTATGATTAAAAACGGTTTCCATATTGTAGGAAATTTCTATAGTAGTCTAGCCCTATAAATGTATACAAAAAGCTGTTATTATTTTATGATTATATTATTAAAAAGTTTCTACAAAGCAATAAATGGAAACTTATGAAATTACGAACACTTTTTATGGTATTTTTTGCAAATTACCTTTTTTGTTTAATAAAATATGTATACTTTAATCAGTATTTAATATTTATACTTTTAAGTTCAAACACTAACTTAAGATAATTATTAATCTTATCTGAATTATACAAATTTTTCGATAAAAAGTATTTATTTTGCCGTATATGTAGAGATTTGTAAATAAAGATAATAAATACAAAATAGGAGGGGCCATCCCATCACGAAGAAGCACCATAGAATTTGTCGCGTTCCGTCTTTTTCGGATTTTTTAAATTAAACACGTGTACTTTAAACAACTTTAATAATAACTTAATACATCACGTGATAATTATACATTATTATTATTATTATATTATCATATCATATACGTTAAAATATCGAAAGTAACTTATATTGAAAAATTAAGATATACTTAGGAAATATACTAATTATCTATACAACATACATATTTTATATATAATAATAATAATAATAATAATAATAATAATAATAATATGACAAGTTAGATTATATAAATACATTAATTATATATGATACCACTATTCAAAATTGATTTTGAATCCAGTTCAAAATACCGGTTAAATAAGACTTTAACGTTAATTTTTCCAGCCTAAATCAATCTTGTTAAAAATAAATAAATATTAGATCGCGCTTAATCTGCATATTCTGCATCAGACAGATGAGGAGAATATTAGAGTTAGTGCTTAATATGTCTGTTTCTTGAATATACTAGGCTGCTAGTGGAGCTATGTTGACCGGATTAATATCTGCACCGTTTGTTCACTAAATCTGACTTGAAAAAACTCCAAAGCGTAAACAGGTGAGCCCGAACATTACGTAGCAGAATGAAGAATGAGTTAGAATCGTCTATACAAACTCATTCATTTTCTTTGAAAAAAAATATCGTTAAAGAAAAATACATCAATAAATATCAGTTCCCGCCTGACCCACATATTCCACATCAGACAGATGAAGAGAATAGTAGAATCAGTGTTTAACAGGTCAGTTTCTATAATATCCTAGACTGTTGGTGAGACTACATTGATCGGGTCAGTGCATGCACCGTTTGTTCATCAAATCTGGTTGGAAAAAACTTCAAGACGTAAACAGAAAAACCCGATCATTACGTAACAGAATGACTTTATGATCGTCTATACTACTCGATATTTTTTTTTTTTTGAAAAAAAAAATATTGTTAAAGAAAAATACAAGAATTAGTTAGTCCCCGCGGTTTAGTTTGGTCCTCACAGCACCCCATTACCATCCACGTATACTCTCTATACTTTACTCTCTCCGTAACGTATCAACGCGCTCTCTTTGACTTCAACTCTCTATCCAATTCCCAACCCCCACATATATAAACCCTCGAGCCGCAAATTCTTTCTCCATAATCACAACTACCCGACAACAACACTCACAGAAACCAACCATGAAGACCTCGCCGGCGCCGGAGAGACACGACGACGAGACCAAGTACAAGGGAGTGAGGAAACGCAAGTGGGGGAAGTGGGTGTCGGAGATCCGCCTCCCCAACAGCCGCGAACGCATCTGGCTCGGCTCCTACGACTCGCCGGAGAAAGCCGCCCGCGCCTTCGACGCCGCCCTCTTCTGCCTCCGCGGCCGCCGCGCCACCTTCAACTTCCCCGACAGCCCTCCCGACATCCCCGGCGCCTCCAACCTCAGCCCCGCCGAGATCCAAGCCGCCGCATCCCGCTTTGCCGCCGCCTCCGCCGCAGATCCACCGCGGAGCCACTCCGGTTCCGGCCAGATAGACAACTCCCAGTCCCACTCGCCGTCGCCGTCGCCGTCGGAGGGAGACCAGAGCTTGAATGTACTGGACAGGTCTATCTGGGACACTGTGGGGTCCACTGATAACACCGATATTAACTACTTAAACTGTAATAGTTATTATAACGACGGTTACGATAACTTTACGGGTCATGGTTCCGGGTCGGGTTATCCAAGTGAATACGGGATATTTCAGGGTTTCGACGATCTCTCGAACGACTTTTACGTCCCGACAGCGGATTATAATGCTGAGGAGAATTACGATACGAGCTTAAATAACGGGTCATTTCTATGGAACTTCTAGAAATCCGAGATGGACCGGAAATTAAATTTCGCGGTCGGGGCGGATATTAGTATCCGGTTTTGCGACGGTCTTCTCGACCCGGTTTCACCTTGGGGGACCAGTTTTTTTTGGTATGGTCACCCTGTTTGCCAACTATACGATCAGAAAGAAGAGTATTATTTAAGGTAATTATCGATTTTATAGTGAGAAGTAAATAATGCATTAGCATGCCATTGTAACTAGTATAAGTTGTAGTTAATATAAAATTGTGTATGGTTATAACTGGTAAGTAAATTGTGTATCGTTAACAAGTTGTACTAGCTGCGGGTCCGTTTTCGGGTAAAGTCGGGTTCCTATTGTGCTTAATTATTCAAAAAATTTATAAAACGAAATTATGGCTTTATTGCATGAACATTTGTATTATTTATAGTAGGTATAGGTAATATTTATCGTATTTTTCATAAAAAAATTCAACATTTGTAATATCGTTGTTCAACATCTATAATAATTTACACTTGTATTAGGTGCATCTGTAAAATGAAGACTATAAATACTTTTTTTTAATTTTCAGATTCAAACTCAAGACCTCTAATTAATATAAATGATGAACTCTTACGATATATTAAGAGCACATTATTATATAATACTGGGAATATATTAATTAGCATATTAAGTGTACTCTATGTACATATTATGTATAAATAAATATAGTAACTTATGATGTAAAATATATGATTTGAATACACTTTACGATTACAATTTTTGTGTCAAATTTTATTAATTAATAAATAGAATACGCCTATTAATTAAAATAATTGTGAATCACAAGTGCGTTATTGTATTTGTACCTTAATGCGTTAATTATACAAGTGCATTATCGTGCCATACCAAATATTTGTTCTTCTTGTACAATTATTTTCACTGTCACATATAGTACGTAAGTGTCTTTCCATTGGATATTAAACTATTAAAGTACATAAGTGTCTTTTCCTTTGTTTGTGGGGGAGAGTACAATCATTTGAAGTAGTAAATTAATTTAACCGCAGTGTACACTGTAATTTGTAACATGAGAAAATTTACAATTTTATTATCACAATTACCTGTTATTGAGTTATCTTGTCATAATTATTTTTTAATTATTTTTCAGAAAAATTCAATAATTATTTAAAGTATGATTTATAAAGGATATATCAGGTCCCGTTCCGCCTGATCCACACACCGCGTTAGACATATGAGGAGGCGATTAAAACTGAGCACGGGCCGGCCTCTTGACTATACTAGGCTGCTGGTGGGACTACATTGACGAGGCCAGTGCGTGCGCTGGTTGCTCGCTAAACGGTCGGAAAAAACCCAGACTATGAACAGGAGAGCTCGAACATTCGAATGGGCTTAGGGTCACCACTACTAGCCAATTCTTTTTTTTTTTTAACGACAAAAAAGTAAAACTAAAAAACCATCTAGTTAGTATCGTCTTGATCCGAACATCCGCTAGATATGGTTAATTGATCTATGAGATTGTTTCTAGCATCAACCAAGCCGCGTTGTATAACTCAGCCAATTGACTCATAACCGATCTAGAGTTTTGATCAGTTAGGATGAACTATGAGGCTCGACCTGACCCGACTCATGTCAGACACGGTATTCCAGACTAGGTGACCGTGTATGACAAGAGCTTGAACTAGCGCGAACACCATATAATTATATGGTAAACCGAATCACGAGTCATTCATAAATTACAATTCGGTTAGTTGAGGACATTGAATAATAATAAAAAGGGAAAAAGCCGTTCCAAAAAATCAATGACTAATATAGTCGAGACTAAAAAATATAATATTCTTCAATTAATTAATTAATGACTAGCAATAAAATAACATTCATGTAAGTAAAGAAATAATATTTGTTTGAAATAAATTATTACTAGATACAATATATGTTTTCCTGTGTACTTTGATTATAAACATAGCCTGCCGTCTGACTTGGAAGAATTGATCACCTGACTTTGGTCTTCCCTTTAGACAAACATGCATTTCGTTGTGACCATTTTCCACGTTAAATTTATTATGTTATTGTGTAACAATGTAAGTATTTGACTAATCTATTAATTATAAAAGATGAAAAATATTTATGCAGAAGTCATATATACCTGCACTATAACACGGTATCTACACAACAATATGACAGTCCAAAGTATATATATTAAATAAATCACGTTGGAGTTTGGATATATATATATATATATATATATATATATTATATGTAAATCCAACTTTGATTCTATATTATGTCATCAAATGAATGAATCATTATTTTATATATATATATTTATTGAGGGCAAGCATTGGAGCTCCGACAGCATTCAAGCAGTGGTTATAATAGTCTATGTAATATATTAATTGTAGCTAGTGACTTTTTGAAAGTCCTACCCCACATTTTTTGTTATATATTGTAGTAATTTTTTATTAAAATATATAACATACTAACTCACTTTATAATAGTCACGCAAAATTTCACTTGTTATTAAGTATTAACACATGTGCTTCTATGCTAAAAAAAATTATTCAAATTGTCATATATATATATATATATATTAAAATAAAACATGTCTCTTTTCTTAATAATTTGTTATAGTAATATTAGAAAGCTCTTTGTATCCATTTCATATTATTAAAACATTTTGATAATGTAATCTATACAAAAAAAAATTATGATTCTTTCACTCTACTAGAAAAAATAACTTTAGATAATTTTTTTATTGTCGACGTTTGCTCAAACGTCGTAAACATCTTTACATTAATCAAATTTATTCAAGTTTGGCGACGCTTTGTAATAGCGAAGTATCTTTTTGTATTATTTCGAAACTTTTCAAAGAGTCATTAAATTTTAATTTAGGTAACACATTTTTTTCAAAAAAAAAGTTACATAACAACACTTAGTTGTATTGACACTTGCATGCACTTGCGAAGGAAGCAAAATCTTCATCTCTTTTAATTGTTTTGTGACTCTTACTGCAAGCGTCGTAATACTTTTTACGATGCTGATTAGAAATGACATATGTATATCTGCGTCGGTAAAAGCGTCGCTAGTTTCATGACATCGCCTTTTTTACGTTACGGAAAATCATTTCTGTCGTTATTAAAAACTAGTTTTCTTGTAGTGTTTAATTTTGTGTGCGTTAATCAAATAGTCATTACTTAATTTGTTTAGACGACTTTAATTTACGAACATTTTATTTTCCATGTAAAATAGATGCAGTGAGCTTTATAATAAGATAAAGTATTATATATCACGTATACAAATATATACACCTATATTTCTACAATAAATTATTTAAGAATAAACTATATATGAATTTTAATATACAATAATAATAATAATCTAAATAAAATTCTCCCCATAGGAAACACATGTATGTTAATAACTTGCCACAACATAACTTTTTTTATTTTAGAAATCATTGTGAATTATTTTCTCTGGTAAATAGAGATTGACTTCCCTATTGTCAAAAGACTAAATATTATATGCAGTTTACACACATAGGCCATAGGCAGATATATATATATATATTATATAATATAATAAATAATACACATTTTTTTATAGGGTTGTACGGAGTACGGGCACATAACCGTGGCGGCTTTGACTTGACTGGCCGTTTCGTTGATTGAGAAGTAAAATTCTCCATTGGTCAGCTATAATTAGCTTTCGGTTCTCTGTTTTGACTGAATTATTCAATTGCTACTTACTTCTTTTTCAGACACTGCTTGTTAATTATAATTTAGGGTTAACAGGTTTTGGTACATGACCATTTTTTAGTTTTGGTCTATGATATTTTTTTTTGCTTAGTTTTGGTACCATATGTTTGCTGATTTTTCTAGTTTTGGTTCGACCGTTACATTCCGTCCATTTTTTTTTTTTTTTTCCGTTAAGTGACATATGCAAGTCACGCGATCCATCCTAAACTTTCAATTTTGTTCAAATTTGGGGGAATTGACCCATTGAACTAGGTTTAGGGTGTCAATTTCCCAAATTTAACCCATTAAACCTAGTTCAATTTGCCTAAATTGAACTAGGTTTAGAGTATCAATTCCCCCAAATTTGAACAAAACTGAAAGTTTAAGGTGGATCACGTGACTTGCATATGTCACTTAACGGAAAAAATGGACGGAATGTAACGGTTGGGCCAAAACTAGAAAAATATGCAAACATATGATACCAAAACTAGATAAAAAAAATATCATAAATCAAAACCTAGAAGTACTTAAACATCATGAACCAAAATAAATGTTAACCTAATAATTTATAACCCTGCTTTTTCAGCTAGAGAGTGTAATTTGGTCATCACTGCTTTATTATTCTTTGGAAAGGAGTATGAACCGTAGACCAGCTCGTTACCTAATTAATTGTGACATGTTGTTAGTTCATGGGACGGGGTAATCATTTCATGAGAAATTATTACATACCTCGGTGCTTACACGTGGCACTAATGTGTTGCCCCCATAGCTAATCAAAATGTGACATGTGGCAGTAAGTGCTGAGTCATCTATACATATCTAATTCTGGTTGGCTGATGAGGCAACACCTCAGTGCCACATGTAAGCACCGAGGTAGATAATAATTTCTGTATCATTTCATTCATTAATTATTATTCATCCCATCCACCTAATTAATTAATGAATAAGAAGCTAAAAACTTTCAGCGGTTTGATTCATAATTTAATTTGTTGTAGGGGTGAGCTCGGGCCGGGACGAGCAGACTTTTACCTGAGCCCGAGCCCGAAATTTTCGGGACACTAATTTTTAACCCGAGCCCGAAAATGAGGAAAATGGTCCGCCCGAGCCGGGACTTCGGGACTCGGGCTCGGGCTAGCCCGAATTTTAACAAAAAATCTGAAAAAAATAAAAAATAAAAAATTCAAACATTGAGGAAGATGGTTAGATACTAACTATAGTTAGTGGGAAATATATATAATTATATATATTTATATAGTATTAAAAAAAATCGGGACGGGCTCGGGCTTTTCGGGATTTTGGCACAAAAGCCCGAGCCCGAGCCAGAGCCCGAATTGAAAATAAAAGTCCCGCCCGCTCGGGATCGGGTCTATTCGGGACCGGGTTTTTCGGGACGGGCTCGGGACGGGTTTTTCGGGCTTTCGGGTTTTCCTGCTCAGCCCTAATTTGTTGTCTCAGATTTAATCAGTTGATATTTAGTGTTCTAAGTTTTACTATTGTTGTAATTTGATTTTTCGTTAGATTTTGAGGTTAATTTTGACAAACTAAGTTGAAAAAACTCTTTTGCCAATTTATATTTTTTTTAAAGCATCCGATTCCGACCACCCACCTTCGACAATGAAACTGCCGTCTCCCGCCGCTACCACTAGCATTAACGCACCGCCGCCTCACACAAGCCCATGAATCATCCGTCATGGTCGCTGCTCTCACTACGTTATCTCCGGTGGCGCAATTCCCGCTCTTTCTGACTAGGGCCAGCTCTGTCGGATCTAAGACTGCCTAGGGGGGGGGTGGGCGGCGGTCGTGGGGAAGAGGACGGTGGAGATATGGGATTTGACGACGGGAGACACGTGAGATAGCAGTTTCGTTTCAGCCACCCATTTTTCTTTTGGCATTTTGAGGTTAGTTTAGAAATTTTCAAATTTGGTCACGCGACCAATTTCTTTCAAATTTAACTCTAAAATTTGACGGCGACACCAAATTTTAACTAAAATAAAAATTGTGACAGTCGATATTAACCCGAGATACCAAATTGACACATGAAGCAAAACTGTGACAGTTTTTAGATTCTTCACCCATTAATTAATTATAACAACACATTTAGTTGTTAGAGTATATAAAGAATATGAATTTCTAATCCTATGTTTATTTTACATATTCGATCGAGTCGCAAACTGAATTTTGAATTCTAAATGGGATAGAGTATCGAATTCTAATTAACTCTACCTCTTGGATTCACTATTCCCCGACTTTAATGATACGTAATTGGCCAAAAGATGATGATACCCTTACCGACTTTTGGCTACCACCCAAACTCCGACCACCACATTTGGCAACCCAACTTTACTGGAAAATTCGCCGGTGGTGGTTGCGCTCGACTATTGGTAAATTTAGTAAATTTTTAGTAATTTTTAATTTATTTTTTCTATTTGTGGGTAACGAAGAAAAAAAGCATAGAAGAATCTAGCTTTTTGCCTAATCAAAAAGCTATCTTAGTCAATTTGTTGTGAACAAATTGTGTAACAATTTGTTACCCAGTGTATTAACAATACAAGTAAAATATATATTGTAACAGAGGATAAATATATTGGCCAAGTCATTCACAACCCATTTCTAAATATATATATATATTTTCGGCCAGAGTTTTCTAAATTTTTGAAGATTTCAATATATAATATATTCTCATCGGGTATATAACTATATACTCCATATATATTTAGAATTTTCGTAAAACTTTACAAAAACAAAATCCCGTTATCCTAAATTAGTTACCGTAACCATATATTATTATTATTTATCCATAAAAGGCGGTATTATTGTTGGTGCTTAATATCAGTTTAAAGTTTAAACTTTAAACTACTCGAAAACTTCTTATATAAAAACAAAAAAACAAAAAAAACTTGAAGAATCTTCTCATGGCTGCTACTTCGTCGGAGATCGAAGAACTCGGCCCTTTCAAACGATACGACACCACCGCCGTCGACAACTCCGACCACAAATTCACGCACCACGCGCCGCTCCTGTACCCTAGCAAAACCTTCCAAGCGGCGGTAATGGCGGACAGGAACCGCCTCAGGGACCACCTCCCGGAGGGCATCTACGTCCGTGCGTACGAGGAGAGGATCGACCTCATGAGGGCTGTGATTGTCGGAAGCAAAGGAACACCGTACCATGATGGACTGTTTGTGTTCGATATCCACTTTTCGCCGGAGTATCCGTGGCGGCCGCCGGCGGTGATGTGCTGGTCTTTCGGCGGTAGGATAAACCCTTATCTTAACGAGGATGGTTCTGTTTGCGGCAGCTTAATAAAGTGGGACCCTTATAGGTCTACAATACTCGAGGTAATTAATAATCTTTTTGTTGGTTTTTACGAAATCAATATTCGTATCATACTTATTTTACATTTATATTAATTATCATCATATTTATAATGTAATATTTCTTTAAAGTATTTTATAAGTTGAAATATTTTTTCATTTTCAAAATTCGGCGGTATTGATCTTGGTAATTAGTAATTACTTGCAAAGACTTAAGTCTTAACACTTTTTTTTAGGAAAAAGAAAAAGAAAAATCATGTTTATATCGGCCTTAAAGGTGACAATTCGTGCGTTCATGTATACTATCGTGCGTGCTAATAACTGTGTCGTGTTAAACGTACCGAACAAGAACACGTTGAACATGACATAACTTTTTGGTATTCGTGTCGACTGTCGTGCTATCATGTTATGTGAAGTTATTTAGTTGTACATCCGAGATCTTCAAGCAAAAATCAAATTAATGAACTTTATATAGCAAAAAAATTATGAATTAATATGTCTGTATTCATATGTTCGTAATATATCGTGGACAATCTCTAAAAATTAAGCCACTAACTAATCAAAAGCTATCAAATAGGATTGGATAAAAGAGTGCTCAAGAATTAGAGGTTAGTAGCACGACTCTATCGTGTTATCGTCTGTGTCGTTTTGTAATACCTAAAGAACAAACACGACACATAAATTATATCGTATTAATCTTGTTCGTACTATTATATTATCATTCTTTTATATACTTGCATGAACATTATATACTTACATGAATATTATTTTTTTCGTGCGCGTTCATATTATGCTAACATGTAGTGTGAGAAATTGCTAGCAGTTAGTTTCCTAAACTAAAATTGATCTTTTATGAAAATCTCAAATCTTTTATTAGGTTCTAACCGCAATACAAGGCCTAGTTCAAACCGAGAAACCCTACTACAGCAAGCCAAGATACACCGCACTAATCTCAAACTCCGACAACAAATCCCAAACATACAACGATGAAGCATTCCTACTGTCCTGCAACAACATGGTATCCCTCATGGACAAGCCACCCAAGGGTTTCACCGACTTAGTCGGCGAGCACTTCAGAAACCGTGCTCGAACCGTGCTAGCCGCATGCCGGTCCTATGCCAATGGGCGGGTCCCAGTCGGGTCCTACCGGGTCCGACCCGATGCCAACCCGGGTTCACACATTGTCACCGAAAAGTTCGTGTCTTCGGTGAAAAGTGTGTACCCGCGGCTTTTTGACTCGTTTCGGTATCACGGGGCGTGCATTTGCGGGTTTTCTCGCGATTTGAGTATCGAGGAGAGGCTCGGGGCGATTTTGGAGGTTACGAAGAAGTCGGAGAGTTACGGAGTTCTGGGTAAGATGTTTGAGTTGTTCAAGAAGAGTATCAATGGAATTAGTAGCAGTCTTGAGTCCAAATTTTTATTGAAAGATCATTGAAGTATATATGCATTTAGTTTTCATTTCTGGGTTATGAATTTATGATCATAGGTTTTTTTTTGTGATTGTTTGAAGTAGTTTAAAGTTTTTTTTTGGAAGGGAATGGTTTAGAATTTAGGTTGTTTATATGGTTTAAGATATGTTCTTGATTTATATAGGATTGGTTTAAAATGCATCCGGGATTTTTTTGGCCAAAAGAATGCATCCGGGATAATTGTTTGTTTTTCTCAGTTAGAATCAGCTTAATAATAAGCGGAAATTACGTAAAATACTAGTTACTTTGAAAAAGGAGATAATAACTAATAACTATCTGAAGTTTGGACCATGTTGAAATTTGATGTCCGTCGACCGTCGTAGAAATTGACTGTCTCAGGTTTGGTGTTTGTTGAAATTTGGTGTCTCCGTCTATTTTTGGGTTAAGTCGAACAGAAGTGTATCACGTGACCGTCTCGTGAGTTCGATAAAATGAATATTCAAAAAATGCCCCTTAATGAATAATCTGACATTTCATTACATAGTGAATTGACGAAATTACCCCACTTAGCTAAATCAACAACTATAGGGTTTTTGGGTGGTGGCTGACCGGAAGAGGGTGGTGGCTGGCCGGAAGAGGGTGGTGGCCGGCCGGAGTTGGGTGGTTGCCGTCGGAGTTGGGTTGTGGCCGAAGTTGGGTGATGATTGCAGTGTTATCAGAACCGGACCGGACCGGCGGTCCGACCGGGTTCGAACCGGAACCGGTGCCTCTAACGGTCCGGTTCGAGAAAATCCGGAGGATGTAAGCGAACCCGGTTTTATGGAGAACCGGCCGGTTCTGATCAAACCGAACGGTTCTCCGGCTCGCCGGTTCGGACTCCATAACCCAAAAAAAAAAACAATAAACTCATTTTATTGGGTTCAACTTAGAAATAGAATTATTTACCCAAAAAAAAACTTAGAAATAGAATTAGAAACCCTAGCAAATCAGAACAAACTAGGGAGATTAGAAGAGCGCCGCATAGAAAAGAGCATCATTATAGAACTACACAGAATTATTATAACACTGCATAATCCTAACATAAATCAATAATCAGCAAACCAAACCCAAACCCCCAAAATTCAGAATTTTGACCAGATAATTCAATCCAATCCGTGGAATGTAAACATACATGCAAATGACTAAACCTACTGAGAAGAAACAACAAAACCCAATGAATCAAGCCAAAATTCTGAAAAACCAGCAGTGAAGCCGCTGAAAGATCTAGTACTGATGGAAGCTCGGGATTGTTATACCTCAACGATCAAAATCGAATCGATCTCTGTACCACAAATCAGACCCTTGTTTCCGCACCGAGTGATAACTAACCGTTGATTCTTCGTGAATTGACTGCGATTTGACACCAAGATCGGTTCTTGCGGGCGATGAGATTCGGATCAGCAGGTTGGGGAATCTATTGATCGCCCATCAAGAGAGACATAAAGCTTTGCTTAAGGAGGATTTACAGACGGATCATCCAACGGAACGGAGGACAGTAGATCGGCGATGGGAAGTCTCTGGCGAGTCCATAAAGCAGCCGTGGATGGAGGAGCTGGAGGCCGTGGCTGAAGGGGCTGGAGGTGGAGGCCGCGACTAGAGGGGCTGGAGCTGGAGGCGGAGGCGGCCGGAGGGGCTGGAGCTGGAGGCGGCCGGAGGGGCTGGTGGAGGCGTGGAGGTATCCTTGCTGTTGGAGGCGGGTGGTCAGTCAGTTTGTTGGAGTCAAAATAGTAGAGGAAGCTTCTGGACTGGAGTCACTCTGCATACAAAGGGGATGAAGTTTCTGGAAACAGTCGAACCGGGTGAACCGGGAACCGGACACCTCTCCGGTTCAGTGTCCAGTCCGGTTCTGATAACACTAGGTGATTGTTTTGACTCTAGGGATAATTTCGTCACTTCATATTTGGTAGAAATTGGCAATTCCGACTTTTCGGAACATTCTGTCAAAATTAACAGCAATTTTGGACTGAAAACAAAATTTCAACAAAGTTTAAACCTCACACAGTTCATTTCAACACTTTAAAGTTCAGACACCAAATTTCAATATAGATCAAACCTCAGACAATTTATTAGTTATTAACACATTCGGCAGTCAAACAGAGCAGAACTCAAGAACAGAGCAACTCTCGGGGTCGTGAGGTTCAAGTAACCATTCAATCATCACATTTTTGCTATGTTTTTCATATATGCAAGATTTAAAAGATCCATTGCTGAGTTTCGTTTTGAAGGTATTTGATTTGAGTTTTAACATAAGGGTGTTGGAAGAAGAGAGAACAAATTAATTGAACTATGTAATGTTCTGTAATGAAATTTCATTTTTATTATGGCTTGGCTTATTAATTTGTTACAAAACTTACAAAGAGCATAACAAGGTAAGAAAGAACACCCACTTTTTAGAAATTAACATCAGATCAATATGCATTAGAATTAGGACATACTTCTGAATTGTGATTGGACGTACTTGCAAAATAATGTCAGAATAACTACCTTTCGGCAGCTGCCTAACCATATAGAACATCTGAATAAAATGACACTGACCCTTTATTTATAAGTGAAATCAGAGACCGCTAAATAAATAATAATAATTTTATAAGTCTTCCATCACAAGACTTAATCTTATAATATTAGAATATTACACCAGATACCCTAATAAATAAATATGACATATAAACCACTTAACAAAGAGAATATAATCATTTATATATTAGCTTGTGTCGCATAATATAGTATGACACTAATGCATAAAACTTTATTGCGACGCTTTCGCTTCATGCCTTCGCACTTGGCGGCAACCCGCTGCACCACGAAAGCGCCAGCATCACACGCGTCAGCTTCTTCCCGTACTTGTTAGTCGAAGAAAGCGGCGACTGCCCTGCCGGAAACTGATTTTCACACTGATCCCAATCGTTCGACACACTTTGCACATAGTATTTCGCAATCCGGCCCCCTAGGTAAGGAACCGCCTCTTTTGCATTTCCCACCCGGTTTATCAACTCGACGTACTTCAAACTGCACGTCCTCAGACTTCTCTTGACATTCGGGTCTTTAGCTTCGTTAAAGTATCTCCTATTAGCGAATATATATTTATTATATTCTGATAAAGTTAGATTAAGGATATATAATTTTTTAATACATTAAAAATACATAATCTAATAATATATTGAAAATATATAGAGTTAAATGGTTTTTTTCGTGCCATATATTTGACAAACGTTGACTTTTGGTGTCATATATATGTTTTATTTTGTAGGTTTCTGGTGCCATATGTTTGCATTTTGTAGACTTTTGATGCATCTGTTAATCAACAGTTAAGTTCGATCGTTAAATAGTTTTATTTGGTTCAATTTAGCCCTAATCTTCTTCTGACCACCGCCCAAAATATTCCGGCCACAGCCAGAACCCGCAAAAGGCCGCCAACTATAAGGGAACAAGATATATTTTAGAGATAAATATATTTTATTATATTATATCAAGATAAATCTAGATTATAAATATCTAAAATATATCTTATTCTCTTATATCAGCCACCATTCAAACTCACCGGTGACCACCAATCGGGGCCGGACGACTCCAATTAGAGCCGTCCGGCCCCGAATGGACCACCGAGCCCAGATCAAAGCCACAGACCTCCAGATCGGAGCTCTGTGGCTCTGATCGGAGCCACAAAGCTCAGATTAGAATTTTTTCTTAATATATTTATTCCTTAATATTACCTCGATTTGTACGCGCCGACATTGGCGTTGCTCTCCACCGCGTCGAGCATGACTAGCACTAGGGTTAATACGTTGGTGGCGGTGGCGCTTCTACGATCTGACTTGAGAGTCTTGAAGCAAACCTCAAAGTATGGCGTCTTCTTCAAGCAGATGTTTTTGATGGTTTCCTTCGACAGGTCACAGTATGCAGAGAAGGAAACAACTGTATCAATTAGAAACAACAGAAGAAGAAGAGAAAATGTCAGTTTGATATAAGAATTCATGGAGGTGTTCATCATCTTATAATTAAATCTAGCTTGTTTTAATGATATGCATAAGAAATATATAGTAAACGATCCATGAGTAGCTATATATTTACGTGCAGGCAAGTTATATATTATATAATCATTATTATTCATGAAATTTGCATTGCGCTAAGAATCAATGAATCGAATTAATTAGTTAATTATAGAGTTTACATAACGTATATGGGAGTTATTTACGTTTGGTAAACTCTATAATTAATCCAATTCATTGATTCTAAGCCGCGACCCAATTTTTTTCCAAAGAAAATGAGAGTTTGTCTTCAAAAAGTAATAATATTCATGAAAATTAAATAAATAAATGATGAAACATATTATTTTTTAATATAACAGAATTGGGTGAAAATCACATACTTTACAGATGGGCCAAACGCATCCTCTATGTCTAACAACCAAGAACAATCAGACATCTCATATATCTGGATGAAGATTTTATTGTGTCATTATGTTTGTTATTATTATGTCTTAACAAGTTTCTTGCAGTTTGATCAATATATACTCAATTTGAACCCGTTTTCATTCAAATTGTATTATTTTGATAACCCCATAAACAATTGTAAATCGAAACTTTAACCCGATCACGTCACACGCGGCAAAACGGTCCGAACGGAAAAAAACACATGTTCGGACATGTTGCTGGTCTAATCTCCCCTAGAGGAGACCGGACCAGCTGGTCCAATCTCCCCTAGAGTAGACCGGACCAGCTGACCCAATATGCGTTACATATGCACCACTTAATAGAGGGAATATAGTTATTTAAATTATCAGCTCGTGTCGTATAATATATTCTGACACTAATACGTAGAACTTATTGTTTCTCTATATATTTATCCTACTAGCTATAGCTCCTTGCCTTTATTGGCGGCGACACTATCGCTTCATGTCGTCACAGAAGGCGGCAAATCGCTCCCGCTGCACTGTGAAAGCGACAACAAAATCTCCGTCAACTTCTTCCCGTGCTTGTTAATCAAAGAAAGCGGCGACTGCCCTGCCGCAAACTGATTTTCACACTTATCCCAATTGTTCAACACACCCTGCACATAGTAAACCGTGATCCTGCCCCCTTGGTATGGAACCGCCTCTTTCGCTTCTCTCACCCGGTTTAGCAACTCGATGTACTTTGAACCGCACATCCTCAGACTTCTCTTGACATTCGGGTCTTTAGCGTCGCTAAAGTATTTCCTATTACGAAATAAATATATCATAAAAATATATTTTATTATCGTCTGATAAAGTTATATTAGGAATAAATATAATTCTAATATATTAAAAAAACATAATCTGATTATATATTGAAAATATATCTAACTTAATCAGAATATAGTTCTTAATATATTTACGCAGATGTCTTCAGTGGTTTGCTTCGACAGGTCGCAGTATGCGGAGAAGGGAACAACTGTATCAACTAGAAAGAGCAAAAGAAGAAGAGAAAATGTCAGTTTGATATAAGAATTCATGGAGGTGTTCATCATCTTATAATTAAGTTTAGCTTGTTTTATAATTTAGGGTGGATTTTAATGGTATGCATGAGAAATATATAGTAAAATGATATATTTATATTGCAGAATGAGTAGCTATATATTTACGTGCAGGCAAGTTGTATATATATGATCATGAAATTTGCATTGCGCTAAGAATCAATGAATTGGATTAATTATAGAGTTTACCAAACGTAAATAACTCCCAGTCGGGTCATATCTGGTCCGACCCGATTCCAACCCGAGTTGATACATTGTCACCGAAAGGTTCATGTCTTCGGTGAAGCGTGTGTACCCGCGGCTTTTCGACTCGTTTCAGTATTACGGAGCGCGCATTTGCGGGTTTTCTCGCGATTTGAGATTCGAGGAGAAGGTCGGGGCGATTTTGGAGGTTACGAAGAAGTCGGAGAGTTATGGAGTTTTGGGTAAGGTTGTTCGAAGAAGAGATAACAAATTAATTGAACTATGTAATAATCTGTAACGAAATTTGAATTTTATTGCTCAATACATATATATGGCTTGGCTTATTGATTTGTTACAAAGAGCATAACAAGGTAAGAAAGAACACCCAATTGTTAGAAGGGTTTATAGGTCTTTTGGTATCCTATGTTTGTCCATTTTTGGCTTTTGGTACATGTTTGATTTTGCCTATTTTTGGTACCATACGTTTGCCAATTGTATACTTTTTGTCCGACCGTTAAATAGTCACGTGACTTGCACATGTCTAGTCCTAAATTTTGATTTTGTTCAATTTAGTCCTCAAATTTTTTGTCGTAACTTTTTATTTTCGCAATTTAGTCCTTAAACATTTTCAACCGCACCCTAGGACTAAATTGACATAGCCATGGTTAGACCCATGGCTAGGTCGGACCATGGCTAGGGTTGCCGGACCCGGACAACCCTAACCATGGTCCGACCTAACCATGGGTCGAACCATGGCTAGGTCAATTTAGTCCTAGGGTGTGGTTGAAAATGTTTAAGGGCTAAATTGCAAAAATAAAAAGTTAGGATAAAAGATTTGAGGACTAAATTGAATAAAATCAAAATTTGGGGCTATACATGTGCAAGTCACGTGACTATTTAACGGTCAAACTAACGGTCAACTAACGGTCGGACCAAAAGTATACAATTGACAAACGTATGGTACCAAAAATAGACAAAATCAAACATGTGGTACCAAAAGCCAAAAGTGGGCAACCATAGGGTACCAAATAACCTATAAGCCCTTGTTAGAAATTAATACCAAATCAATATATGCATCAGAATTAGGACGTATCTCCGGATTGTAATGGGTTGAACATGATGAGAACGATCGGCGATAACCTACAAAAGAATGTCAAGAATAGCAAACTTCCAACTTCTGCCTAACCATATGAGACGTCTGGAAGAATGACACCGACCATTTATTTATAGGTGAACTCAGAACCATTAAGTAAATAATAATAATTTTATAAATCTTCCCCATCCACAAGATTTAAAACTTTTAGTCTCACAATATTAGAATATTACACTAAATACCCTAATAAATATACGTTGTTGGAGTATAATAATAAATCACGCCTTCACTATCACCTTAAGGTTTTAGGACAGTTGGTCAAGTGGTTAGTCTTAACTTTCATATGGTATCAGAGCGCGCATGTTTGAATCTCCGCAACGACAGTTTAAACCCCTATTTGAAATTTCACGTGTTGGACCTTCAAAATGTTTCAGGCCACACGTGAGGGGGAATGTTGGTCAAGTGGTTAGTCTTAACTTTCATATATGTAACATGTGAATCCCTTAATAGGGAGAATTATTTATATATCTGCTCGTGTCGCTTAATACATTCTGACAACAATACATATAATTTATTGTTTATCATTTTTTCCTACTTACTATAGCTCCTTGCCTTTATTGTGACCCTATTTATATATCTGCTTGTGTCGCTTAATACATTCTGACAGTAGTAATACATAGAATTTATTGTTTATCATTTTATTACCTACTTACTATAGCTCCTTGCCTTTATTGTGACACAATGGCTTCATGTCACAATAGGCGGCAAATCGCTGCCGCTGCACTGTGAAAGCGACAGCAACACCTCCGTCAGCTTTTTCCCATGTTTGTTAATCGAAGAGAGCGGCGACTGCCCTGCCGCAAATTGATTTTCACACTGATCCCAATTGTTCAACACACTCTGCACATAGTAGATCGCGATCCTGCCCCCTAGGTAAGGAACCGCCTCTTTCGCTTTTCCCACCCGGTCTAGCAACTCGACGTACATCGAACTGCACGTCCTCAATCTTTTCTTGACATTCGGGTCTTTAGCATCGCTGAAGTATTTTCTATTAGGGAATAAATAATATATTAGAAAAATATATTTTATTATATTCTAATAAAGTTATATTGGGAATAGATATTCTTTCAATATATATAATAAAAAATATGTGATAATATATTAAAAATACATTTATTCTTAATTAATAGCATCTTTTGTGCCATATATTTGACCAATGTTCGCTTTTGTTGTTATATGTTTTTTTGTAAGTTTTTGTTGTCATATGTTTCCTTTTTGTAAGCTTTTGGTGCATACGTTATTCAACATTTAAGTTTGCCCGTTAAATACTTTTATTTTGTTCAATTTATTCATCCAACTTATATTCCTAACTTTTTAATTTTTACAATTTAGCCCCCAAAGATTACAAATCAGACCTAGGTCGAAATTGACTGAGTCAGGGTCCGAACCACGACTCGTTCGGACCCTGGCTAGGTTACCCAGAAGATAATAAAATATATTTTTCTAATATATTTATTCTCTAATATTACCTCGTCCTGTACGCGCCTACATTGGCGTTGCTCTCGACAGCGTCGAGCATGACTTGCACTAGGGTTGATGCGTGGGTGGCGGTGGCGCTCCGAGGGTCTGACTGGAGAGTCTTGAAGCAAACCTTAAAGAATGGCGTCTTCTTTAAACAGATGTCTTCTAGGGATTGCTTCGACGGGTCGCAGTAGGCGGAGAAGGGAACAACTGTATCAACTAGAAACAGCAAAAGAAGAAGAGAGAATACCAGTTTGATATGAGAAATCATGGAGGTGTTCATCATCTTATAATTAAGTTTAGCTTGTTTTATAATTTAGGGTAGAGTTACAGTATATGATATTTATATTGCAAAATGAGTAGCTTTATAGTTACGTGCGGGCAAGTTGTATATCATCATGAAATTTGCATTGCGCTAAGAATCAATGAATTGTAGTTATTTACGTTTGGTAAACATTTTTAATTAATCTAATTCATTGATTCTTAGCCGTGAATTAAGTTGAGATTTTGCTATGATTTTTTTATTTATTTTTTTCCCCAAAGAAAAGGAATGAGCTAGTACTGGCTACCCTAAGCCCATCCCGCTATGTAATGTTCGAGCTCTTCTGCTCGCGTTCTGGGTTTTTCCCAACCAGACTTAGCGAGCAACCAGCGCACGCACTGACCTCGTCAATGTAGCCCCACCAGCAGCCTAATATAGTCAAAAGGCCGGCCTGTGCCCAGTTCTACTTGCCTTCCTCATATGCCTGACGCGATGTGTGGGCCAGACGGGACCTGATATTTTTTAAACAGGTCACCGTCAGGTGACGCCCTTGAGAAGTTTCGAACCTAGGATCTCGGCGCCAAACCACATGAGAGTCGAGCGCTTTATTTAAAAAACCGTTCCCTGCTCTTTCAGAAAGTTCCGCTTATATAAAGTATAAATGTTAAACCACGTAATCAGTTATCACTTTAAGGTTTGAGAATAGTTGGTTAACTGATTAGTCTTAAACTTTCGCATAAAACCTATTCATGCGATACTTTTTTAAAATGTTTCAGTCCGCACATAATTTTCCACCTATGACGATTTGCGACTTAATAGGATACACTAATACATAGAGTATGGCCTTATGCGACCTTTATGACTTGGTGAGCAAGAAACTCTCCAATCCTATCATCTAATTAATTAAGAACTCTACCACACTAGAACATGATTATAGTCAATGAAGCTATAACAACTACTACAACTGTTACTGCTACTTGACTAAACCCTACCTAACAATATACTTAACATAAAACTCTAACTATTGTGATCCAAGCCCCACGACGATCGGACTCCTCACATGATGCTTCCCGTCCGACCATTTCAAACCTCCAAACACGTATCTCTTAGGACCCGACCCGGCAACACGTCGAGAAACTTCCAATGTTATAGTGAAATTTTTCGGTTCCCCGACTCTAACAAAATCGAGTGTGCTTGGATTGACAGTCACCGTGACCCCGTGGGGTTGTCGAATATGAACCTATATTAGCGAATAAATATATCAGAAATATATATTTATTATATTCTGATAAAGTTATACTAAATATATATATATTTCGATATATTTAATACATTTATTCTCTAATACCTTGTAAGTAACAGGAGGACGGCCCACGTTCGTCACAGTGCGATTAAAGCTGATTCTGTCGTAAAGTTCGGGGACCATGATCGACGGATAGTTGAGGTCGATCACATTAGTCGAGTCCGGGCACCGGTATTCAAGCGATTCGTTCCAGAATTTACTCAAGTCGTCGTTACGATACCCCAATGCGCAAAGGAAATTGCTGTAGTGCTCGGGGTTTGCATCGTAAACCAAGCCCGGATCTAACGCTTGGTTCGGGCGAAGGTGGCCTGACCCGTAGTGGAATGGCGTCGCCCTTTTACCGAAAGAATCGACCATTGCTCTTCCTGTATTAGCCCTTGTCCTTGCTGCTTATAAATGATTGATAAACAGTTAATAGTGAAAGAATGCAATGGATATATGGTTACATAGCTATTTACTTGTTGAACTTTTGATGTCTGGACAATTTGCTAGCTAGGCATTTAATTTGGATTAATGGTAGCTGAATTTATATAAAATTGCAACTTTCTAGCTCCATTTACTTTATAGTTAAATAGTGATGGTGTTGAAGTATAAGAGTGTGTCAAATACATTCACATTCACATATACATTTATATTTATGAGACATTTAGTTAATGCGCACTTCTTAATATTAACATAGTATCAGAGCGCATGAGTTCTAGTTCAGGTGACACCATTTAAAAATAATTAACCTCCTAATAAAAAATGATTGAAACCCATTATATTTGACCCATATACAATTGGTTAAAATACGCGTGTTATTATTAACCGACAGAGACTTTCATGTGCCCTTCAAGTGTAATCAATAGTTGAACTGAAAAATTGCAAATTTCCTTAAAGTTAAGCTAGAAATTGTATGTTTTTACAAAACTTAGCTAGCGTATTGCACATTATCAAAAAGTTCAACTAACAAGTTGTACAAATACAATACGGTAGCTCCGTTTATTTTATTGTGTGTAAGTTTTCATCACCATTCAACAATAAAATAAACGGAGCTAGCTTATTGCAACTTTTTTATTGTTCATCTACTAATTTTTAGGTTACTGATTAACCAAGTATGTAATACCTGTAGTCATAATAGCTGATTTGACTGCAGCTGCAGTCCAATCAGGGTGCTCTGCCTTGATTATAGCAGCAATTCCAGCAACATGAGGGCATGCCATCGACGTGCCGGTGTTAATAGTGTACTGAACTTCGTTGCTACCACCTGCCGCTACGATGTTTACTCCAGGAGCAGTGATATCAGGCTGAAAAGACCATCATCCATTGAAATTTCCGAGTTCGATATTAAAACAGTTAAATTAAATCAGATAATGATACATAAATATTACCTTTAGAATCTCTGGGGTGACCCTATTTGGCCCGACTGAGGAGAATGACGCCGCCATGAACGGGGCGGGTTTCGAGTCGTATATTATACTCGGATGCGTAATATGTCCGAACGGATCCCTGTTGAATACCATGCACTCAATTTACATATATATTGTGATAAAATTAGAAGTTGGTTTTTGAAAGCGTCGTCACTATATTACTTGGTGGATTTTAGGTATTCAAAGAGGGCGAGACTGTCGCGATAGCTGATATGGCTTGCGGGTAATACGTGAGGATCTGCAGTAATCTCGTTTCCGAGTGATATATCGTTGAATAGGATCAACCCTGCAGCACCAGCAGCAAGCGCTTCTTTGCTCGACATTGTTGTATTAGTGTTTTTTCGTAGACATATCAAGATCTTGCCTTTCACCTTGTTAGGATCCAATGTTGTTGGTTGGCACAACATGCTACAAAGGATTAACATTTTAAGGTTAAAATTAGGGTTTTAACACTACCGGAAAAATGTATTTTAGCGACAGAACATTCTGACGCTAAAAGCCCGAAATCCCATCGCTAAAAGTTTCCGCGACAGACATTGTCCTGTGTTTACCCGTCTTTAAAAATTTTGCCGCTAGTTGTTTCGACAAAATATCCATTTTTCTAGTAGTGTAAATTTTGGACAAGATGGGTCAAACTTACGCGTCGTTAGGGAGTGCATGTGAAGCTCGTGCATCAGCACCTGTAATCAGTCGATAAAACTTGTGTCCCGAATGAGATTGTCCAGAGAGGCTCGCGCCCTTCAATTTGACCCCATTGGGCAGCTCGACCGTGTTTTGGAACTGGCGGTCTGTTGTGCTCGCCGCAACAGTCAGGATCCAGGGAGATGAATTAATGACCGTCCCGGGCTTCGGGCCGTAGTTACCGGCAGGGCTAACCACGAGGATACCTTTTTTCGCAGCATGGAATGAACCGATGGAGATACTATCTAGTACATAGTCGAGTGGTTCTTTCTGGCCGATTGCTATGGATATCACGCTAACACCGTCACTAATTGCCGCATCGAAAGCCTTGAGCAAGTCAGAGTCGCGGCATTTCATGGTCCAACATGCCTTGTAAACAGACAAACGCGCCTTAGGAGCCCCACCTTTCAACGTCTGGTCCGTCCCGAAGAGACTCACACCGGGTACAAAGCTCCCACCTGCCACTGAGAGAGTCGATGTACCGTGACCTAAGTAGTCTCGAGGGGACATCACAGGTGGTTCGAGTAATGTTTTATTGTCCCAAAAATATTTTGCTCCGATGAGTTTCCTACATTCAATAGTTCCGGTAATTAGTAACCAAATGAATGTTAACCTCATTAAAAGAAACTAAACAAAACAGATATTTGAAGCAATTTGCTATTATAATAGTTCTAGGTTCAATATATACTCATTCAACAAAAGAGGATATCAAAGATCTTCATAGACCTACCTGTTGCAGCGAAACTCGGGATCATTCTCATTCTGGCAGGTCCCATTCCACCAAGATGGAACCGGTCGATACCCTTCATCGTTGAAGCTCTTCGATTCGGGCCAAACACCTAGTAAAACCCTTTATGTTAAACAATGTACATATGCATATAAACTCGATTTCAATGAGCAAACAATTTATCAATTGCAAGTATGGGTGAGCTAAATACCCATTTGGATCCGAAAATGGCCTATATAGGATTCGGGCATGATGTTTGGTATTATGTAACCGCCCCGAAAAGAAAATCGTGCGTCTTAACATTTTTTTCTTTTAAAAAGAGCGTCACCAAAAATAAAACCTATGCGTTCTAATATAACATTTAGCACACTTTTATACTCTAAATATCAACAAAAATCCTAAATTCTATTAACACGGTATATCCGTTTGGAACTGGAACTGGAACCGAATAATAGCATTAGTTTACGGTTTGAGATTAATTACATGTAACATGCATTGTTTGCATATATACCTGAGTCGATGCTGCCGATGATTGCAGATTCACCGTAACGGGTCCTTTTCCAAATGGAAGATGGATAAACGACACTATCCTTTTCGACCAACATGAACTCCCATGAATGCATTGTCTGCAACTCCTTCTCTTGGTTTAAGAACACCGAAACAACCTGCGGATTCTCTGAAAAAGAAAAAAAAACACCCGCTCATGTTAAAACCTTAAAAGCAGAACAACACTCGATGCATCTTGTTATATTGAGTGAGAAAAGATTGAGTCATATATATACTTGCTATTTCATCTGCTACGTGTTCGTCTAGGTAAGCTGCAAACCCGTTGATCTCCCTCTTGTATGAGGCAAATATCGACTCTTTCGCCTTCGTATAACTACCCATCAACCCGACAAAGTCAAAAACCCATAGTAGAAAATTGGCATATCCAGAATTTACAATGAGAGGTGCACATTTGTAAAAAAAATCCGCCTTTATGCTATCTCAAAGTTTATAATTTAGGGTTTAAGTATCACCTTCCGAGATAGGACTGAAGAAATTCGACATGAGAATCTTCCAATCTCTGTTTATGTACTTTTGTCAAGGCATTTCCAGCGCCATGGGAATGTGATCCCAAGTACACAATGTATGGCTACACATGTTAAAAAAAATAAAAAGTCCCCTTTATCGATCGTATCCATCAAATTAAAAATGACCGTGAAAATCGTAGCTTAAGTGATTCATAATACACGAAAATAATGACATATAAAGTATATGAAAAGATGTAAAAAAAATAACCTTTCTAGTTGAGTATGCAAATAAGGCATGCATAGACGTTAGTAAGAAAAGCAAAAAGAGACATGATGTGGGGTTTGAAGACCACATCGTAGGTTTATCTTGTGCCTTGCAAATCCTAAGTAGTGTTTGTTGATGAATGAAGAATCTTGGTGATTCTTTTGAGTTTCTTATATATGGTTGTCTGTTTCTGACTCCCAATTTTTAGGTCAAAAGAAAATTTTCTCCCACTAAAATCTCTCCCTTGACGCATATTTAGTTCACTATAGCTCAACTACCACTCAAATCTCTCTCTTTGACTTCTCTCCTCAAGTCTTCCACATGCATTTAGTTCTTATGCAGTCTTTTTGAACGATGATAACAAATATCTAATGACAAGATAACACAATCGTAGTTAAAACATATATGATCTAAAAATTTGAGTGGAATTTCATATGTACACAATTAGCTAGACGATATGATTACAGGCAATTGGTTTTGTGTAAACATTACATATCTCTAATATACAATAATTATAATTTAGAACAATTCTGTAAAAAATCAACACTTCAGATAAGTGATGTACTCATAATAATAAATGGGCTCTACTACATATGCCGAAACATCCAATGAAACATCAGTCGAAAGCACTCACTATGGCAGATGTGTAATCTATTTTAAGTTGATTGGCAATTAATATACAGACATATATTCGGCAAAAATTTCACGATCTTGTTCACAACCTAAATCATTAGTGATAAAAAAAAATCATATACTTCGAGTACCAAATATAGTTAACAAACAATAATTGAGATACCAAACAATAATATGACTATTAAAGATTCATATTTTGGTTTTTAACTCAAGTATAAACCAAGCAAAAATAAAGAACAGAATATAATAATACTTAATAAACAAAATTAATAATGATATATTCTTAATTTTCAAATTTATGTTGTTTAGTCCATTTCGGTACTACCCATTTCACTACAAGAAATCTACTCGTTTGTGAGACGTTTATTTGTGAGGGACATATAAGCTTATTTGTAAGGGGATATTGAAAATCCTTTACGAATATAACTTTCATAAATTTCTAAGGGAGCGACTCATAACAAAAAACTTGGCTCGAAACTTGTGTTAGAAAATCCCTTCCAAATTTTTAAGTTTTATAAGGAATTTCCCTCGAAACTTATGGAGGTTCCTTGAAAATTCTTATAACTTGTGAAAGATTGCTTCCCTTGAAAAAAACGTTGTCTGAAATTACCAATCTTCTTGTAGTTTAGAACATCATATGTCAGGGAAATTTATTAAGTCGTTGTATATTAGTGTAAGTTTCAGGAATTTGATAATAGGGTATATTTTTTATTTTAAAAAAAGGTAAAACATTACCGTCGAAAAAATAATGATCACAAATGTGAGCTTGAAATTAAACTTCTAAATAACTTGTAAAACTAGATACATTTATCTCTTTCTTCACAGTGCAGCCGCCCCTGTTGTATATATAAGTAATCAAACAACGCAAAAATAGTCGATGAGTGATATAGGGTCCCACCAAGCACCAATATATTTGTTCATTTACTTTTTCTTTCTTACTTTCTATTGAAATTTCACAAGAAATTTCACATTTTTAAGATTTACTCATTCTCAATATACAAACCAAGATGATACAGAGACCATTAACTATTCAAGAATGTCTGCTGAACTTGAACTAATAATCAAAGGGTGGTCCGTTGACGTTGACCAAGAAAAAATAGTAGTACCTTCCTTAACTTCTAGGAGGCTTCTTGCCAATAATTTACAGACAAAATAATTAAGCCATTGGATATTGACTATAAGTAACCATGCAACAAATTCTCAAAAAAATACACAAAACTATCAACCAACACGATACAGAGACCATTATTATTCATGTTGCTTCCATTTTCCCAATTCATTTTAGTTTCTTCTACTCTTTCCATGATATTCCTCATGGGTTTGGTGCCTTCAGTGATGTCCTTCACTTTAACTGAAGAAGCAAATGCACTTCTCAAGTGGAAATCCACACTCTCCAACCAGTCCCAGTCTACTCTCTCTTCATGGTCACTCAGGCCACAAAGTTTGTGTAACAATTGGCTCGGGATCCGTTGCATTAGCAACTTCGGCGTGACACAGATCAACCTCACAAACGCTGGCCTTTCGGGTACTCTCGATGTATTTCCATTCTTTTCTTTCCCTAACCTCACTCTTCTAGACATTAGCCTTAATAACATCCATGGATCAATTCCTCATTCTTTGGGAAACTTGACCAATCTCCAAATTCTATATATGAATACGAATAGTCTTTCGGGTTCGATTCCTGAGTCCATAGGAAATCTCAGGTCTGTCACTGAGCTCAAGCTGAGCCGAAATCAACTCACTGGTCCAATCCCTTTTTCTTTAGGCAACTTGACCAATGTGCAAATTCTATATCTGTATAAGAATAATCTTTCGGGCATGATTCCTGAGCCCATAGGGAATCTCCCGTCTGTCACTGAACTCGTGTTGAGTAGCAATCAACTCTCTGGTCCAATCCCTTTCTCTTTGGGCAACTTGACCAATTTGAAAAGACTATATCTTCACAGTAATAGTCTTTCGGGTCCAATTCATGAGTCTATAGGAAATCTTAAATCTGTCACTGATCTCCAGTTGAGCAACAATCAACTCTCAGGTTCAATTCCATTTTCTTTGGGCAACTTGACCAATGTGGAATTTCTATATCTCTACAGTAATAGTCTTTCGGGTCTAATTCCTGAGTCTATAGAAAATCTCAAATCTGTCACTGATCTCGAGCTGAACCACAATCAACTCTCTGGTCCAATCCCTTTCTCTTTGGGCAACTTGACCAATTTGAAAATGCTATATCTTCAGAATAATAGTCTTTCGGGTCCAATTCATGAGTCTATAGGAAATCTCAAATATGTCACTGTTCTCCAGTTGAACAACAATCAAATCTCCGGTTCAATTCCTTTCTCTTTGGGCAACTTGACAAATATGCAAACGTTATTTCTTGACGTTAATAGTTTGTCAGGTTCCATTCCCGCCTCCATATGGAATCTCAAGTCTCTCACAGTTCTCGGTCTAACTGGAAATAAACTTTATGGTCCAATACCGTCCTCAATTGGTAATTTGTCCAACTTAACGGCGCTTTACCTTCGTGGAAATAGTTTGTCTGGTTTCATTCCACCACAAATAGGCAACTTGACCAAATTGGAGATACTTCAGATCAACCAGAACCAATTCATAAATTCCTTACCTTCAACATTATGCCAAAAGCAAGCCCTTCAAAAAATCGCTTTCAGCGACAATTATCTAACTGGATCAATCCCTTCAGGCTTGAAAAATTGCAGTAGCCTGGTAAGGGCACTTTTTCGACGAAACCGGTTGACTGGCAAAATCAATGAATCATTTGGGATGCTCCAAAAACTTCAATTCTTAGACATGAGTGACAATAACTTGTATGGAGAGTTCCCTAGCAGTTGGAAAATGTTCCCTAACTTGAACTATCTACTTATTGCTGGGAACAACATCTCCGGTAACCTACCAGCTGAGATTGGTAATTTTACGAACCTTCAAATACTTGATCTCTCTTCTAACCAGATAGTTGGAGAGATTCCAAAGGAGTTTGGGAGATTAAATTTTTTGTCGAGATTGAATGTGAGCAACAATCAAATCTCGGGTGTCATACCTTCGGAACTTGGATCCATAACAAATCTGGAGAGCCTCGACTTATCAAGAAATTGGTTGAACATGTCGATCCCAGCAGCTATTGGAGACTTACAGAAGTTGCATTACTTGAACTTGAGCAGCAACAACTTAAGTGGCAACATTCCCAATCAAATGGGAAAGATAGTTCACATCTCCGAGTTATATCTCGCGCATAATAATCTCTCGGGTTTTGTTGATAAGGTTTTAGGTGAACTGGTTGATCTAGTGAATATCGACATATCATACAACAAGTTTGAGGGTCCAATTCCTGACACTGCAGCATTTCGAGAAGCTCCTTTCAACGCGTTACAAGGGAACAAAGGATTGTGTGGTGACAAAGAAGGACTCCAACCATGTCCTAATCCAATCACTCCCAAGAAACGCACAAAGTCAAACAAGAAAATGCTTGAGCTCATTTTCCCAATTGTAGGAGCATTTCTTGTGTTTACTCTTCTTGTGTTCTTCCTTCTTTGGAGGAGAAGACCAACCGGCGGTAACAAGACGGAAAGAACGAGTGAAGAGGTTGTTAATGTTTTCTCAATAACAACTTTTGATGGGCGCAAATTGTACGAAGATATAACGGATGTCACTCGAGGCTTCGACTCCACATATCTGGTCGGGAAAGGGGGCTATGGAAGTGTGTTTAGAGCAGAACTTCCATGTGGTCTCATTGTTGCTGTGAAGAAGTTCTACTCTTCATCTACTGATTCTCAAGGTTTTTCCAATGAATTCTTGAATGAGATAAGAGCGTTAACCGAAATTCGCCACAAGAACATCGTAAGGTTATACGGATTTTGCTCACACCCAAGCCATTCATTGTTGGTGTACGAGTACCTGGACAATGGCAGCCTATTCTCGAACCTACGAGATGAGAATAAGGCTCGGAGTTTGGATTGGAGTAAGAGGGTGGAAATCATAAAAGGTGTTGCTCATGCTTTGAATTACATGCACTATGATTGTGCAGTCCCCATCATTCACAGGGACATTTCCAGTAGCAACATTTTGTTGGATTCTGAATTTGATGCTCGTGTTTCTGATTTTGGAACGGCCAAGTTCATGAAATTCGATACATCAAGTTGGACGGTTGTCGTAGGAACATACGGATATATCGCCCCAGGTAATTAAACTCTAGGAAATTAAAATGCACTTCTTTATATAGTCGTGCTTAATATACAATTGTTCTTTGTTTTTGTTCCCTTGCAGAAGTTGCATACACAGGAAAGGTGACTGAGAAATGCGATGTGTACAGTTTCGGAATGGTAGCAATAGAGGTGATTTATGGACAACATCCAGGTGATCTTGTTCCATTGTTGTTGTCATCAGAAGAAGTGTCACTGCATAATTTACTTGATCAACGTCTAGATCCGCCAGCCGATCATCAAATGAGGAACGAGCTTACAAGCATTGTCCATATAGCATTCGCTTGCTTGAATGTTGACCTGAAATCGAGGCCATCGATGAAAATCATTTCCAATGAGCTTTCGAAGCCCTCCAAGACTCGCGACCTTTCAAACATTGTGAATCCTTTAGCAGCGTGTTCAACAACTGGGTAAGTGACTGGGTGTATTATAACATGGTAAACATATAACATTATAAATATAACAATATCACGTATATATACACCAAGTACGGAAATTGTATGAAATCTAATTTACTATTTTTCTTCTTATTAATTATAGAGAATGAAGCTTATGCGAGAATGTCTCACTCCTGGCGATCGTTTTATAAAGGTAACAGTAACATGTGTACTAAATATATACTGTTTCATTTTTTCTGTTAGTAGTTAGTACACACCTTTTCTCATTACGCACTCATATTTGGTCTTGTTTTGTGCAGGCACAAGTTGTCATTCCATTTCATGTTAATCACTTGTCTTTCAATTGGTTACTTCGTGCAGATATATTCAACAGTACACCTTCTCCGTTTTGATATGTAATGGAACTTTATAGAGATATTTTTTTTTTACAAGGCGACCTTAACGGTGTTTGGTAGATACCAGTATTAATCCATGTGTCTATGCTTGCTATTATATACAAATTCTATGTGACAAATACTCTACGTGTATTAGCAAATTATCGAGACAAACAGGTCCTAACGTGATGCTTAGGCCTTAGTATTTTTTTTTCCTTTAAAGAAAATAAAGACAATCAACAACATATGAGAGATTATTTTTCAAACTTGAAAATGTTTTTCCTTTAAAGAAAATAAAGACAATCAACAACATATGAGAGATTATATTTCAAACTTGAAAATGTAAAGGGCCAATAGTTGATTTTGGAATCCCCCTTAAGATTGAGATGATCTCTTCTATTCTCAGTATTAACTTGTGAATTTCCAAATATACCCTTTCCCTACAGTTGCAAAGAGTGTCACAATGGCCTAGCTTGTAAATATATCAACATTTTGGTAATTTTTAACCTCCCACTATAACGAGATGAACCACATAACATATTTTGAATCAGTGAATCGTGAATCTCGACCAAAATTCCACCGAAATATTACCTGCATTTTTTTTTTCATTTAGATGACCAAATATTACCTGCATTTTTTAAGCTTGAGTTATGACTCTTTACGTCAGTTAAAATCTCAAGATTTATCTTTTGAATATCACGTATTATCGGTTAGTTTGGAAGACTTCGATACTCTCCACTTTGAACTGACCAGTTGTCTTTATGTGTGATATTTTTTAAGTTTATGGAGTATCTAACTTGTGTGTTTTTTTTTTTTGGTTAGAAAATAAAATGAAAACATGTTCGTACCTGTTGTGAACTGGTTTGTACATGGTTTGTGTTGGATCACGGTCGAAGCTCCGTTACGTTCTTGACGGAAAGCTTGAACTCCAGGGCTCCGCGTAATCCTGCAAAAGGGGATGACCTGGGTGATGACCCAGAATCCCTCTCCGATGCTTAAATGAGAGTATGAACGATGGGGTGGATAGCAGTAATCTAAGTTCGTATTAGAATGTGTGTTTTCTGAGGTAACTTCCTCCTTTATATAGGAGGGGAAGTTGCCTCAGTTACCTGTAACCGCGCCTGTCAGTTTTACCCACGTTCCATATATCTCGTTCGAGATTCCGTGTATCTCGCCCCACGCTCCGCGTATCTCGCCCACGTTCCGCGTATCTCGGGCACGCCTTGCGTATCTCGGGGGAGCTTATCCGTATCTCAACCGTTTCCCCACTACTCTATTTAGTAGGCGGGTTTCTTGGTCTTATCCTCTGATCACGAGTCCCAATCCATATCGGGGACTCCAGAGTTGTCTTTATTCTAGGTCACCACCCAGGACCCCTTGCCCCACGGGACAGGGCCAGCTTTCTCGGGGCTTTATTATCGGGGCCTTCTCAAAGGCATATCGGGGCCTACTCAGAGGCTTCTCGTCGGGAGCATTCAGCTCATATATCGGGACCGATCTCGTCGGGACCTTTCGTACTGCGCTTATGGACCTTCCAGGTCTTTCGCGAGGCCCTCTAGGCTTACCCGCCGTTTACTGACTGTTAACGGGGCTAACGATTACATCGGAACCCATCATTTGCCCCCAAGACATGAGGGACTTATAGTCCGTCGTGTCTTCCAATTCCGGACCTTCCGACATCATCGTCGAAGGCTTTCATCTTCAGACCTCCCGATATTACCATCGGAGGCTTTTACCTTGGGTGCAACTCTTTAATCACAGAGCTTCTCGCTCACGATTCCTCGAGACTCTAAGGACAGTTGCCAAATCCGAGGAGACTCCTCGGTTGCTCCACCATTAAATGCAAGGGATGATGAAACGACGCCTAAGCAGGCTTGACTGCTGCTTTCTCGGGACCTCACCACTTAAGGTTTCTCGTCCATGCCGTTCAAGGCAATTTCGCACATCACTTAAGATGATTTTATCGTACCATTTAAGGCTTTTTATCGCGTCATTCTAGACGACTTAATCATACCCCTTAAGGCTTTTTGCTGCATCATAAAGACGACTTACTCGGACCCCTTAGGGCTTTTATTCATACCTAGGCTTTTTGTACGTTGCATCATAAAGACGACTTAATCATACCTCGTAAGGCTTTTGTTCTTACCTCGGAAGGCTTTTATCGCGTCCTTTAAGACGACTTACTCGTACCTCGGAAGGCTTTTTAATCGTACCTCAGAAGGCTTTTATCGCGTCCTTTAAGACGACTTACTCGTACCTCGGAAGGCTTTTTAATCGTACCTCGGAAGGCTTTTAATCGTACCTCGGAAGGCTTTTATCGCGTCCTTCAGGACGACTTACTAACAGTTAGAATAAATCTAAAAGCAATTTGATCGGAAGCAACTTCTTTTATTCATTAACAACTCAAAGCTGGCTTACATCGGATCAATCGATGGATAACTTGCGCCATTCGCGGCGACTTAACATCACGCACCTCTTAAGGCGACTTAGGATCAAACATGATACTTCTTCAAGTGTGCGCCACTGAAAGAATGTTTCAACGTCTTGCCATCAAGGTCTTCTAACTTGTATGCGTTTGGGGCTGACATCCCTACGATCTTGTAAGGTCCCTCCCATTTCGGTGATAGCTTGTTGATTCGATCTTGATGGACGAACTCATTCCTCCGCCAAACAAGTTCTCCAACGAAGAATTGTTGAGACTTGACCCGCCGATTATAGTACCTGGCTATTGCCAGACGCATCCGAGCCTGAACTTCATCAGCCTTCCACCTCTTCTCTTCGAGCAAGTCCAAGTCCAGACGTCTCATTTCCTCGTTCGTCAGAGGCTCATAATACCTCCTGCGGTGGGACGCCACCGCTATCTCCACGGGAGCAACTGCTTCCGTGCCATAAACGAGGCCAAACGGAGTCTCCCCCGTCGATTGCTTGGGTGTTGTTCTAACAGCCCACAACACGTTTTCAAGCTCATCTAGCCAATGATCCTGCAAGGCATAGACCCTCTTCTTCAAGCCATCCATCACGATCTTGTTGGCTGACTCGACTTGGCCATTGGTCTGAGCATGGTGGACGGAAAATGTCCGATGCTCGATGTTCAATTCCTCCAGATACTCCTTCAACTGAGCCCCATTAAACGGAGGGCCATTATCGCTGATCAGCACTCGAGGAACCCCGTACCGGGATACGATCTGAGTCTGGAGAAACTTGAGGATCTGCTGCCCCGTTGTCTTGGCCAATGCCTTAGCCTCTATCCACTTCGAAAAGTAATCAATGGCTACGAGTAAATACTTGCACTGACCTTTGGTTTGTGGAAGGGGTCCCACCAAGTCAATGCCCCACTGCGCGAAGGGCCAAGCACTCCTGATGGACATCAAGTCCGCGGCAGGAGCCACGATATCCGGAGCGTACCTCTGGCATGCATCACAAGATTGGACCATCGCTGTCGCTTCCTTGTTCATCGAAGGCCAATAGTAGCCTAAATTCAGTGCTTTCCTCACAATGGATCGGGCCCCTTCATGACAGGCCGCGATTCCTTCGTGCAACTCTCTCAGGATCCGATTCGTATCAGGCTCCGCCACACATTTCAGAAAAGGCTTTACATGCCCCCTCTTGTATAACTGGTTGTCCACCATCACGTAGTTGCTCACGATTCGACGCAACCTAACAGCTGCCACTTCATCGTCGGGGAGTGCCCCCGTAGTCAGGTATGTAACTATCGGGGTCATCCATGTGGGTTTCTCATCTTCCTCCGATCCTGCTTCAATAACGCATACTTCCGACGGATCAATGGTTGAGATAATTACCCTCTCCAGAAAATGTACTTTCCGATTCTCCTCGGGGGCTACGCCTAGGGCAAACTTGCTTAAGGCGTCTGCCTCCGCGTTTTCTTCCCTCGGGATTGCTTCAATGTCGAAGCTTTTGAAGCTTCCCTTCAAAGTCCGCACCTCGTGCAAATACTTCCTCATTGTCGGGTTCTTCGCCTCATAACTCCCCTGGACTTGATTCACGATCAGGCTAGCATCACACTTCACCTTTAAATGTTCAACTCCCGTACCGTTGGCGATTTTAAGGCCCGTGATGAGAGCCTCATACTCAGCTTCATTGTTGATGGCCCTAAACGTCAAGGCCAAGGCATATCGCAGGGGCTCGCCTCCACCTGGCGGTATCAATACAAATCCTGCCCCCGATCCTTCTACACTTGATGAACCATCAGTGTACATCTCCCAGGTGTTCTCCTTATTTGGCTGTTCTGGCTGTTCTGCTATCGGGACCTCCATGGTTGCCCCCTCTACAGGACCTGCTTCTTCCAGATCGGGTGCTGTAGACTCTGCTATAAAATATGCCAATGCCTGGCCCTTAATAGCCGTTCTCGGAGCAAAGTGAATACGGAACTCCGTAAGCTCGATGGCCCATTTCACCAATCTCCCCGACGCCTCCGGTCGGTTCAAGAAGTGCTTCAAGGGCTGATTAGTTAACACCGTAACTTCGTGGGCATGGAAGTAAGGTCGTAGCTTTCGAGCAGCAACAATCAACGCAAAGAGATACTTCTCAATAGCGGGATAATTCATTTCAGATTTGGCAAACGCCTTGCTTACATAATAAACAGGAACTTGGTTGCCCTTGACAATCTTTATTAAAACAGAACTAACAGCAACTTCAGAAACAGCCAAATAGAGATAAAGCGGCTCGCCTGGAACCCGCTTCGCCAACGGCGGGAGGGTACGGAGATGTTGCTTGAGCTCATGAAAGGCCTCCTCGCACTTGTCGGACCATTCAAACTTCTTGTGGGCCCTTAGCACATCAAAAAATGGCATGGCTCGGTCACTAGCCTTGGATAGGAAACGATTCATCGCGGCTAATGGTCCATTCAGCACCTGGACCTCCCGATGGGTTTTCGGAGACTGCATCTCCTCGATTGCTCTCAGCTTCTCAGGATTCACCTCGATTCCTCTTTGGCTCACCATAAATCCCAGGAATTTCCCCGAGTTCACTCTGAAAGCACATTTGTCCGGGTTCAAACGAACCTGATGAAACTTCATCCGCTCAAACGCCGCCGCCAAGTTGCGGACATGGTCTCCTGCCTGTCGGGACTTCACTAGCATGTCATCCACATAAGCCTCCATGGTCTTTCCCAGCATGTCCCCGAACAACTTGTTTCACCATCCTCTGGTAAGTTGCTCCAGCATTGATCAGCCCGAAGGGCATAACGTCGTAGTGATAAACATCACTATCAGCATAGAAGGCTGTATGGGGGGCATCCTCCTTCGCCATCTTGATCTGGTTGTAACCAGAATAAGCATCCATGAAGCTCAGCAGCTCATGTCCCGATGTGGCATCCACCAACTGGTCGATTCTCGGGAGCGGATAACAATCCTTTGGGCAAGCTTTGTTCAAGTCGCGGAAATCGACACACATCCGCCACTTCCCGTTACTCTTCCTCACCAGGACCGGGTTAGCGACCCAAGTCTGGAATCGGAGCTCCTTGATGAATCCAGCATCGAGCAGCCTGCCCACCTCCTGCTGGATCGCGATCCTCTTATCCGCACCCATCGGACGCCTCTTCTGCGCGATAGGCTTGATCGCGGGATCAATCTTCAATTCGTGCACTATCACGTCGGGGCTGATTCCTGGCATATCGCTCGGGGACCAGGCAAACAGCTCCTTGAACTCTTTCAAAAGCTCGATCAATTCTCGGGCTCTTTCCTCCGACAAAGCAGACCCGATCTTCACTTTCCTTTGAGGTCCGTCAACCTCGACCTCTTTCAGATCCTCCATGGGGGCGGGGCGCCCAAACTCCTCTCGAGGATCGGCATCAGTCTGAAGGACAGCCATGGCTTCCCTCCTTCTCCTTCGAGTGGCGTTAACATAACACCTTCTGGATGCCACCTGGTCACCCTTGACTTCTCCGACCCCATTATCCGTCGGGAACTTCATCTTTAGGTGGACGGTTGAGGCAACCGCCATGAGAGGGTTGATGGTGGTCCTCCCGATGATAGCATTATACGTCCCCGCAGACTCTACCACGACGAAATCCACGTTCCGCCTTTCCACTTTCCACCCACTACCGAATTCCACCGGTAAGGTGATCATACCTAGCGGATAGGAAGTAGAGCCAGAGAATCCCACCATCGGAAAGTTCACCTGCGTCAGGTCCTTCTTCGTCTTTCCCATGGCCTCCAGGGCGTCCATAAACAGAATGTCGGAGGAGCTCCCTCCATCTATCAAGATCCGCTTCATCTCGAATCCATCCACATCCAAAGTCACGACCAAGGCGTCATCATGGGGGTCTCCACGCCTATCAGGTCCTCTGCTGAGAAAGAAATCACCATTTCCTCCTTTACAGTCCACGACCGGGACCTCCTTCCTAGCACCATAGCAGCATAAATACGGGAAGCATAATTCTCCCGAGAAGCGGAGGTATCACCTCCCGCCGCCATTCCTCCATGAATGACGTTGATGGTTCCCCGCCTCTCCTTACGGGCACCGGAGGATTCCGGCTCAACCTTCTTCTTCTTCGGAGAACGATCGCGGGACTTAGAACGGGACCGCGACCGAGTTTTGGAACGGGATCGGCACCGTCCCCTACCAACAAACTCTTTAAGCTTCCCCTTCTAGATCAGCTTCTCTATCTCCTTCTTCAGCTCCCGACAGTTATCTGTGTCGTGACCATTGGCTCGATGGTACCGACAGTAACGATCAGAGCGACCTCCCAAGAATTCACCTTCCTTCCTCGGGGGGTATCGGGCGAGACCCTGCCGATCCATCACGGCTAGCACGGAGGTCATCGAACTGTTGATGGGCACACTACGACCCTCTCGATTATCCTTCCTCGGGGGACGCTTGTCCTCTCTTCTATCGGGGCGACCACGGCTCCTACTTCCCTCCGATTTGTCGCTCCCTTTGCGATCATCCGACAGCTTGGACGATGGCTTTCCTCTTCCTGACTTCGGAGGATCAAGCTCTCCGGCAGCAATCTTCGACTCATGCACGTCGATTTGCTGCTTCACCCTCGCTTGCAAGGCTTCCATACTCTACACAGCCTTCGCGGCTACACTGTGCATCAGATTGGAACCATACGGAGCAGTTAGGTTCCGAAGGAAGGTACGGATGGTTTCTCCCTCCGATATCTCCTCGTCTATCTCCGCGGCACTAGCAGTGAACCGTTGGTAGTAGTATGCCAACGATTCGTCAGATCTCTGCACCACCTGGGTCAAAGACCTCACGCTCTTCAAGAGGCGCCTACGACCCTGATACTGCTTGATGAAGCGGTCGTGCATATCAGCCCAGCAAGTAATGCTTCCCGGCGGTAGGCTGAAAAACCATGTCATGGCCCTTTCTCCCAAGGTGATCGGGAACAGTGAACACACGAGGTCATCATTCGAGGTCCTACCCATACAGGCCTGGACATGCCTCTGAACATGACGAACCGGGTCCCCTTCACCACCGTACTCCTTGATGGTCGGAATACCTAGCCCTGGCGGTGCGACAGTATCTAGCAGCCGTGGAACAAAAGGATGAGTAGATCGGTACCTCAGCTCCGATGTCATATGCTTCTGGTCGCCCATGCAGATGTTGACGATTTTCACCACCTAGTCGGGGGTGATGGGGCCATTCAGGGGAATGGTCCTGTGTTGCACCGGTCCGGGACCGTCAACCACAAACTTTTCCGAGTGCACATGCTCATTACCCTTATTCCTAGGCTGAACCTCCTGTTCTTCTTGAACCTCCCTCGGAGGAGGTGGGGGCAACTCTTCTCGTGGAGGTAACTCTTCTCCCCTCTTAGCAGCCTCTCTCTTGTCCAGCAGAGCCTCCATGGCCGCCAGGAACATAGGCATAGCATCTGCTACTGCCTTAGCCAACTCCGAGTTTGAGGAAGCACCTACCTCCCTCTGCGGGATTTCTTCTCTGTGCACCACCGGATTTGGAGGAGCATCCACCTCCCTTCTCGGGATATCCTCCCTATTCACCGCCGTGTCTCGGACTGAGACCTCATAATCTTCACCATGCCCCCCTGTCTGAGAAACAGCAAGGTGCTCACCTTGTTCAGCAGCATGCTCCGGCAACGCGGAATTCACAGTTCCAGCAGGGCGAGAAATGCCGGCCTGGACTTGCTTCTTCTTGCCACCACCAGCCATCGATCTAGTAGAAACTATTGTGACTTTTTGTTAGTTTCCCACAGACGGCGCCAATGTTGGATCACGGTCGAAGCTCCGTTACGTTCTTGACGAAAAGCTTGAACTCCTGGGCTCCGCGTAATCCTGCAAAAGGGGATGACCTGGGTGGTGACCCAGAATCCCTCTCCGATGCTTAAATGAGAGTATGAACGATGGGGTGGATAGCAGTAATCTAAGTTCGTATTAGAATGTGTGTTTTCTGAGGTAACTTCCTCCTTTATATAGGAGGGGAAGTTGCCTCAGTTACCTGTAACCACGCCTGGCAGTTTTACCCACGTTCCGTATATCTCGTTCGGGATTCCGTGTATCTCGCCCCACGCTCCGCGTATCTCGCCCACGTTCCGCGTATCTCGGGCACGCCCTGCGTATCTCGGGGGAGCTTATCCGTATCTCAACCGTTTCCCCACTACTCTATTTAGTAGGCGGGTTTCTTGGTCTTATCCTCTGATCACGAGTCCCAATCCATATCGGGGACTCCAGAGTTGTCTTTATTCTAGGTCACCACCCAGGACCCCTCGTCCCACGGGACAGGGCCAACTTTCTCGGGGCTTTATTATCGGGGCCTTCTCAAAGGCATATCGGGGCCTACTCAGAGGCTTCTCGTCGGGAGCATTCAGCTCATATATCGGGACCGATCTCGTTGGGACCTTTCGTACTGGGCTTATGGACCTTACAGGTCTTTCGCGAGGCCCTCTAGACTTACCCGCCGTTTACTTACTGTTAACGGGGCTAACGATTACATCGGAACCCATCAGTTTCGTTATACAAATCAAGCACAGATTGATGGCGGTAGGAGAGTTACTTGGATGTAAAGCAATTGATGTTTATTTTTTCCAATGTAAGCGATGGATGTTAACTTGGTCGGGTGCAGAGTTCTGTTTGTCTCGATGATTTGCTAATACACGTAGAGTATATGTGACATAGAATTTGTATATAATAGCATGCATACACACATGGAGTGATACTGGTACCTACCAAACACCCCCTTAGTATGTAGAAACTACAAGTAAATATCTATAAAGATCCATTACATATCAAAACGGAGAAGGTGTCGAATATATATATCTGCATGAAGTAACCAATGGAAAGACAAGTGATTAACATGGAACAAAAGGTAAAAATTGTGCCTGCACAAAACAAGACCACATATGGGTACATTATGAGAAAATGTGTGTACTAGAGAGGAAAAAAAAAAAACAATATTTGGTACACATGTTATTGTTACCTTTATTGACCGATCCTCAGGATTGAGGCATTCTCGCGTAAGCTTCCTTGTCTATAATTTATAAGAAGAAAAATTGTAAATTAGATATCATACAATTTCCATATGTGGTATATACATATTAGGGTTAAGAACCTATGAAAGGTCTGAACTATCACCCATGTTAACGGGAGAGGTCTGAAATTTAAAAAGTTATCAACAGAGGTCTGAAATTTCAATTTTGTTGATTTGAGGTTTTCCGTCCATTTTGAGGGTTAAATTTAACAGAATTGTGTGAAATGACATTTTTGCCCCTTTAATATTTTGCTTTATTTAATATCTTATTTAAGGAAATGTGAAATGACAATTTTACCCCTAAAGTCAAACTAAAGCCACCCAACTCCGGCCACCGCCACCCAACTCCGGCCACCACCACCCGACTCCGGCCACCACCACCCGACTCCGGCGACCACCACCTCGACTCCGACGACCACCACCTCGGCTCCGGCGACTCGACTCCGGCCACGATCGGAGCAAAAAAAGCTCTGATCGGAGCCAAAAAGCTCCGGTCGGAGCTCTGTGGCTCTGGCCGGGGCCACAGTCGGAGCTCTGTGGCTCCAACCAGAGCCACAAAGCTCCGATCGGAGCTTTTTGGCTCCGATCGGAGCTCAATCGGGGCCGGTGGCTCCGATCGGAGCCCAATCGGGGCCGGTGGCTCCGATTTTGGCCCAATCGGAGCTTGGTGGTGGTCGCCGGAGTACGGTGGTGGTCGCCGGAGTACGATTGGTGGTCGCCGGAGTACCGTGGTGGCTTTAAGGGCATTTTGGTCTTTTCACTCCAAGTATGTGAGGGGCACACTTGATAGAATGGCATTTTTGGAAATTTATTTTATTTCCTGTCACATGCCAAGCATGTGACCAACTTCCGTTAGTTTTAACGGAAAAAACTAACGGAGACCGCTGTTATCAACAAAACAGAAATTTCAGACCTCTGTTATTAACTTTTTAAATTTCAGACCTCTCCCGTTAACATGAGTGATAGTTCAGACCTTTCATAGGTTCTTAACCCTACATATTATAGTTACCTTTATGTGTTATGTTTACCATGTTAAAATACACCTAGTCACTTACCCAGTAGATGAAGACGCTCCTAAAGGATTCACAATATTGGAAAGATCACGAATTTTGGAGGGCTTCGAAAGCTCATTGGAAATGATCTTCATCGATGGCCTCAATTTAGGGTCACCATTCAAGCAAGCGACTGCTATATGGACAATGCTCGTAATCTCATTCCTCATTTGATGATCGGGAGGCGGCGGTAGGCGTTGATCAAGTAAATTATGCAGTGACACTTTTTCTGGTGACAACAACACTGGAACAAGGTCACCCGGATGTTGTCCATAGATCACCTCTATTGCTACCATGCCGAAACTGTAAACATCGCATTTATCCGTTACCTTTCCTGTGTATGCAACCTCTACAAGGGACCAAAAACAAACAACAGTTGTATATTTAGCATATAGGCAACTATATAAAGAAGTTCATTTTTATTTACCAGAGTTTGGGAGTATATAGTGTTAAACCTGGGGCGATATATCCGTTTGTTCCTACGACAACCGTCCAACTTGATGTGTCGAATTTCATGAACTTGGCCGTCCCAAAATCCGAAACACGAGCGTCACACTCAGAATCCAACAAAATGTTGCTACTGGAAATATCCCTGTGAATGATGGGGACTACACAATCATAGTGCATGTAATTCAAAGCATGAGCAACACCTTTTATGATTTCCATCCTCTTACTCCAATCCAAACTCCGAGCCTTATTCTCATCTTGTAGGTTCGAGAAAAGGCTTCCATTGTCCAGGTACTCGTACACCAACAATGAATGGCTTGGGTGTGAGCAGAAGCTGTATAATCTTACGTTGTTTTTGTGCCGAATTTCAGTTAACGCTCTTATCTCATTCAAGAATTCACTGGAAAAACCTTGAGAATCAGTAGATGAAGAGTAGAACTTCTTCACAGCTACATTGAGACCAGATGGAAGTTCTGCTCTAAACACACTTCCATAGCCCCCTCTCCCAATCAGACATGTGGAGTCGAAGCCTCGAGTGACATCCGTTATATCTTCGTACAATTTGTGCCCATCAAAAGTTGTTATTGAGAAAATATTAACAACCGCTTCGCTCGTTCCTTCCTGCTTGTTACCGCCGGTTGGTCTTCTCCTCCAAAGAAGGAAGAACACAAGAAGAGTAAACACAAGAAATGCTCCTACAATTGGGAAAATGAGCTCAAGCATTTTCTTGTTTGACTTTGTCCGTTTCTTGGGAGTGATTGAATTAGGACATGGTTGGAGTCCTTCTTTGTCACCACACAATCCTTGGTTCTCTTGTAATGCGTTGAAAGGAGCTTCTCGAAATGCCGCAGTGTCAGGAATTGGGCCCTCAAACTTGTTGTATGATATGTCGATATTCACTAGATCAACCAGTTCACCTAAAACCTTATCAACAAAACCCGAGAGACTATTATGCGCGAGATATAACTCGGAGATGTGAATTATCTTTCCCATTTGATTGGGAATGTTGCCACTTAAGTTGTTGCTGCTCAAGTTCAAGTAATGCAACTTCTGTAAGTCTCCAATAGCTGCTGGGATCGACATGTTCAACCTATTTCTTGATAGGTCGAGGCTCTCAAGATTTGTTATGGATCCAAATTCAGAAGGTATGACACCTGAGATTCGATTGTTGCTCACATTCATTCTCGACATGAATTTTAATCTACCAAACTCCTTTGGAATCTCTCCAACTAACTGGTTAGAAGAGAGATCAAGTATTTGAAGGTTCGTAAAATTACCAATCCCAGCTGGTAGGTTACCGGAGATGTTGTTCCTAGCAATAAGTAGATTGTTCAAGTTGGGGAACATTTGCCAACTGTTAGCGAACTCGCCATGCAAGTTGTTGTCACTCATGTCTAAGAATTGAAGATTTTGGAGCATCCCAAATGACTCAATGAATTTTCCATTCAACTGGTTTCGTTGGAAAAGGGCTCTAACCAGGCTACTGCAATTTCTCAAGCCTGAAGGGATTGATCCGGTCAATTAATTGTCGGCGACAGAGATTCTTTGAAGGGGTTGCTTTTGGCATATTGTTGAAGGCAAGCAACTGATGAACTGGTTCTGGCCGAGCTGAAGATACTCCAATTTTGTTAAGTTTCCTATTTGCGGTGGAATGAAACCTGATAGACTATTTTCACGAATGAAAAGCCCCTTTAAGTTGGACAACTTACCAATTGACGAAGGAATTGGTCCATAAAATTTATTTAGACTTAGATCGAGAATGATGAGCGACTCGAGATTCCCTATGAACACAGGAAAGTGACCCGAAATGTTATTATTGAGAACACTTAGCGTTTGCAGATTTGTCAAGTTGTGCAAAGAGAAAGGGATTGGACCAGAGAGTTGATTGTTGCTCAAATCGAGATTAGTGATAGACTTGAGATTTCCTATAGACTTAGGAATTGGACCCGAAAGACTATTAGTGTAAAGATATAGGATTTGCACATTTGTCAAGTTGCAGAAAGAGAAAGGGATTGAACCAGAGAGTTGATTGCGACTCAGTTGAAGATCAAAAACAGACTTGAGATTCCCTATGGACTCAGGAATGGGACCTGAGAGACTATTACTTTGAAGATATAGTCTTTGCACATTTGTCAAATTGCCCAAAGAGAAAGGATTGGACCAGAGAGTTGATTCATGCCTAACTCGAGATCGGTGACAGACTTGAGATTTCCTATAGACTCAGGAATTTGACCCGAAAGGTTATTTATGTAAAGAAATAAAAATTTCAAATTGGTCAAGTTGCCCAAAGAGAAAGGGATATAACCAGAGAGTTGATTGCGACACAGTTGAAGATCAAAAACAGACTTGATATTCCCTATGGACTTAGGAATGGAACCTGAAAGGCTATTACGGTAAAGATATAGTATTTGCAGATTTGTCAAGTTGCCCAAAGAGAAAGGGATTGGACCAGAGAGTTGATTGTCGCTCAAATCGAGTTTAGTGATAGACTTGAGATTTCCTATAGACTTAGGAATTGGACCCGAAAGGTTATTACTGTGAAGATATAGTCTTTGCACATTTGTCAAATTGCCGAAAGAGAAAGGGATTGAACCAGAGAGTTGATTGCGACTCAGTTGAAGATCAAAAACAGACTTGAGATTCCCTATGGACTCAGGAATGGGACCTGAGAGACTATTACTGTGAAGATATAGTCTTTGCACATTTGTCAAATTGCCCATAGAAAAAGGGATTGGACCAGAGAGATTATTCGTGCCTAACTCGAGATCGATGACAGACTTGAGATTTCCTATAGATTCAGGAATATGACCCGAAAGGTTATTATTGTAAAGAAATAAAGATTTCACATTGGTCAAGTTGCCCAAAGAGAAAGGGATATGACCAGTGAGTTGATTGAGATTCAGTTGAAGATCAAAAACAGACTTGAGATTCCCTATGGATTCAGGAATTGGACCTGAAAGGGTGTTTTTGTGAAGATATAGAATTTTCACATTGGTCAAGTTGCCCAAAGAGAAAGGGATTGCACCATAGAGTTTATTGTTACTCAGCTCGAGATCAGTGACGGACCTGAGATTCCCTATGGACTCGGGAATCGAACCTGAAAGATTATTCTTATACATATATAGAATTTGGAGATTGGTCAAGTTTCCCAAAGAATGAGGAATGGATCCATGGAAGTTATTAAGGCTAATGTCTAGAAGAGTGAGGTTGGGAAAAGAAGAGAATGGGAATACATCTAGAGTACCCGAAAGGCCAGCGTTTGTGAGGATGATCTCTGTCACACCCAAGTTGCTACTGCAATGGATCCCGAGCCAATTGATACACAAATTTTGTGGTGGGAGAGACCATGAAGAGAGAGTAGACTGGGACTGGTTGGAGAGTGTGGACTTCCACTTGAGGAGTGCATTTGCTTCTTCACTCAAAGTGATGGACATCACTGAATTAGGCACCAAACCCATGAGGAATATTATGGAAAAAGTGGAACAAACTAAAATGAATTGGAAAAGTGGGAGCAACTTGAAAAATGGTATCTGTATCATGTTGGCTGATAGTTTGTGTATTCGTGGCTAGATTATTTATAGTCAAGTATTCAACGGATTATTATTGGCAAGAAATCTGCTAGAAGTTAAGGAAGTTGCTCTATTTCTTGGTCGTCGTCGACGTTTTTTCATATGGAAAACACGGAATGAGGTGGAAGCATGTTTTCACGTTCTGTAGAGATGGTTCAATACGCAACCCATTTGTCTTCATGGGTGGTCGGTTTTTTTTTTTTTTTTTTCCAAGGGGTGGTCGGTTACCATGTGAATTGTGATGCTAGAAAGTTCTTGTTTAATAAAAGGGTTAACAAATCTTTTAGTCCAACATTTTTGACCGTTTTTGGTGTTTTGATCCATAATGTTTTTTTTGTCTAGTTTAGGTACCATATGTTTGCAGATTTTTCTAGTTTTGGTCCGACCGTTACATTCCGTCCATTTTTTCCCGTTAAATAACATGTGCAAGTTACGTGATCCACCATAAACTTTCAATGTTGTTCAAATTTGGGGGAATTGACACCCTAAATCTAGTTCAATTTGGCGAATTGAACTAGGTTTAATGGGTCAAATTTGGGGGAATTGACACCCTAAACCTAGTTCAGTGGTTCAATTCCCCCAAATATGAACAAAATTGAAAGTTTATGGTGGATCACGTGATTTGCACATCCCACTTAACAGAAAAAAAAAGAACGTAATGTAACAGTCGAAAAATCTGCAAACATATGGTACCAAAATTAGGCAAAAAAAAAAAAACATTATGGACCAAAATCCAAAAGTGATCAAACATCATGGATAAAAAATATGTTAACCCTCAATAAAATCTACAAATTCAAATTTGTACTCACATGAATTTGTCCTCAAACTCCCACTCTTCCGTCCAAATATTACATCCAACAATTGAACCTCTTCGTGTGTATTCCAATCGTCAAATTACTTTAAAATTCAACCGTACAAGTTACGACACCCATGGCAAAAAAAAAAAAAAAAACCGTACCACACATCCCAGTCCCACCAAGTGTTACCGGTTACCACCGCCACATGAAACCTCTCACCCTTTCTATGTTTCAATGAGAAAATCTCCAATAGCACCGAGCCACCACCTCCTGCCCCTTAACACACTCACATTTTGAAGAGGTGGGACCCATTGTGTTGGGTCCCACCTCTAAAAAATGTGAGTGAGTAAGGGGCAGGAGGTGGTGCATCCGAGCTAGTGAATAAAAGCTCATGTTTCAATATATGGTTTCTTAGAATATGAGGAGCCATCAAGATGCTTTCTCCATTCTTCAAGACCACCCAGCTCACAGTCAAGGTGAGTTTGGGAATTTCATGGACACATTGTACAACTAAAATAAGTCTCAAATATTAGTCATATGATGTTTGGTACCTAAGCTATTTTTTTAATTATATATTTGGTACTTAAAATATATGAATTCTTGATTGTGAATACATCACTTATCTGAAATGTATTTATAACTAACTCATGGCTCAGTTCACCAAGTTAAGACATTGTCTTGGCCTAATTATGTGCTGGCCTAAGAGAAGCACTAGCCTAGACCAAATTTGGCCAATTAAGATATTTATAATTTATTTCTTAGTCATGAACTAATTAACTGAATCCTGACTCAAGTTCGTACTTGTGCTTTGAATGGTTATTATGGAGTTATAGTTATCCTCTTTGGTGTGGGTGTTGTTCTCCGAGCCACCAATTCATTATCCTTGCTTATGTGGTATGTGTTGTATCATATTCCGTAGAGTTAATAAACAAATCACTACCTTCACAAATTCGCTTTGAGTTTTCAATTGCTTGCTCTCTTCATTATAATTTCCATCAAATTGAACGGAAATTAGATTTTTTCACGGTTTATATAAACACTAACTCTAATTTGTCAATTACCTCGCAATTAATCGTATGACTGAATTATTTATTCTCTTCACTGTTCAATTCAATCTTAATCGAGAAAAAAACGTCACGTAGCGGCTCATACTCTGTAATGTAGCATTATAGTTTTCAAATGAAAGTTCTAGCAATTTTTTTTTAAAGAAATCTAGCAATTTGTTATTAATCTATGAATTAACGGCCACTAGTCAGTCTATGAATTGCGAAAACAATTGCTTCCACAATTTCCATAAAAGTAAATTCCCAATTTTACCCTCCCTCCGTCACAGCCCTACTGAACCGTTGTCTCTCTATAAGAAGACTTTCGTTGTTCGTCTCTTCTCCGGACCTTAATTCCAACAACCAATATAATGCTTAATTACAAAACGTCACCGCCACCATAAAATTTGGCATTTTGTGAGGGAAGCGAGAGAATTGCAAGTTGATTCTTATCGTTTTTAACGAGAAAAAAAATACGAGAATTTATATATAATAAAAAAATGTTTATGTAGGGGTCTCTTCATTGTTATTATATATATATCCATCCATATAACTACTTTTTTCATACTATATATACAAGCCTTTCTGATGAATTAAGAACTAAGAATTGAAGCCTTGATGCTGTTGAGAGACTCAACCAGATGATCACACAACAAGTGAGGATCTGGTATCACTTCCGGGTCGACCCGTAAAACTATGGTCATCTTATCGGCGTAGCTCTGAAAATGTATCCCTAGTGCCTTCAATAACATATCAACAAAAAAAATTCAATATTAATACTTAGTTCATAATTAAATATCCAGATTTAGATAGAAGATATTGAAAGAGGAATATATATTTATACCGTAGGATAGCCATACACACTTGGAGCAATGTAAGCGATAGGATGTCCACAGAAGCTAACTTCCTCGACCGGACCGACCATATTTGAGATACCCAATGTGATACTAGATATAAATCTATGCACTACTGCAGCAGCACCCTAATCATATATATTGTACTAAAATCATCAACATGATAATGTCTCTTATAAATATATATATATATTTAGGGTTTGATCTTACCATGGTCCCGAATACCTCGTGAGCAAGTGCGAAAATTGACGATGTGATGACAGCTTCTAAAGAAAGCTTTTTTCGGTTCATCATTGCGTTAGCTTGACGAACATGTTCTAATGGATTGTCTTGATGGCTAATGTTGAAAGGAAATAAAATGTAACCTACTAAATTCCCCCACTTTACTTTAGACCTCTCAGCTATCATTTCACTCAGAGCCTATTCAATAATAAACATAAGAAACATGATCAATCAATTTTCACTTTGGAATTTCGAAAGTAGAACAGAAAAATATTATAATAGGTCGATCGATCACCTGGATCCCAGCTACGGGTCTAAGGTTCTTAGCGATAAGAGCCCGAAGACGAATTCTATTTGGTAAACATACTTTCTCCTTCTTGTTGTGATTCTCACATTCAGCTGCAAATCATATTGAATAATTAGTTGAACATATCATATATGGTTAAGAACCTAAAACAGTCCCAACTATAAAGTCATATTGCTAATCACTGTCCTAGATTTAAAATGTTGCTATTGGGTGTTCCAACTATCAAATGTATTACTTTTCACTTTTTTCGACTAACTTTAGTGTTAAAAATAATAATGTTTTAAACAACAAAAATATGTTGTTTTCTACTCTTTTTTTTTTTTTAGTATCAGATTTGTTGTTCATGATTTAATCGTATTTGATGCCTAAAAAACATAATTGTATTCCGTCAATTTTAAGAGAAAAAAGTGAAAATTAACTAATATGATAGTTGGGACGTCGAATATTAACATTTTAAATGATATAGGACAATGATTAGTAACATGACCTTATAGTTGGGACTGTTTGTAGATTTTTTAACTATATTATTTATGAAGCTGCGAGCTTAGGAATAGTTGTGAAACATTACCGTATCTTGTACTTAGGTAGCTCGAAAGACCGGTTTGTGTCACCCCTAGCAGTACGTCATTGATAGTCTAAAACATATTTGGGCCAACAAAGAGAACAAATATTAGAAATTGAATCAAAACATATGTATCAACCATTAATTAAGTGCGGATATAGTAATTACTTACCATGTTAAGTTCATTCTTGACGAGCTTTATGTCCTCAAGGCTGACAATCCTGTGCACAAACCTCATGGTCGTTGCACCAATTCCGGGTTTACAGTTGAACAATGGAGTCTTAGTGTCCTTTAGGAACGTGATTGTGGCGATGAATAGAAGTAAGTCCACTAATGAGTTCCACACCATCATGATCAAATACCAAACATCATATACAAGCCAAAATAACCGACTTGAAGGCCGGGAAGCTCGTATTTTGGTGGGTATAGTCGGGAGTGTTTCGGGGTCGGATGTCTTATGTGTACAAGCTAGCAAGAAGGACATCAATGAGGCACCATCACCGATCGATTGGTGGACTCGTAGGATTGCTGTGGCTTCAGCGTCGGAAGTTCTTATGTTCAATAAGTGCATCTCCCAGAGTGGTCGAGAGCGATCGAGATGGGTTGTTGAGAGGTGAGAAGCGTAGTCTTCTACAAATCGATCTGGTGATTCCTGGTCCGGATCAAGGTCGGGGATGATGATATGGTCGTCTAAGTTCACTTTGGTCCTGACCCATTCCATTTTGCTGCTTCTTTTGAATTCTCCAACCTATTATACGGTACAACTTTTTAGTTAACTATTTATGAAACTAGAGACTATTCAATAATCATCCCCCTTGACTGATAAAGAAACATGCAACAATATCATAACAATATCATAGTTACGAACAAAATCAAGGAAATGTCAGTTAATTGGTCCCTCCCTCCCTTCCATGAAAAGTGCAACTCGCATATATATCGATATCAATCAATTGGATAGAGAAAATAACAAACTAAGACATGGATTTACGTGGTTCGATCAATTCGAACTAAACCCACGGGGCATCACCATAAATTTTGTGTAGTTTTTGTTAAAAGGATTATATAGAGATAACTATAACGTCTCATCTCTATGTTCTACTATAGAAATTAGCAATTAAATAAACTGTAAAGAAATTGAAGATGAAGCTTAGTGGAATGCAGCTGAAGTGAAGAACAAGAGGAATGCAACTGGAGCAGAGTTCAAGTACAGCAGCAGCAGAGTACTTGGTGAACAAGTTAGCTCAGTCAAAGTTACTTGTGCAGCAAGTAACAGTAATTTAATTGAGTCTAAGTTGAGTCAAGTTATGTAGTGTGTGTCAATGTTGAAAGACAGGTGCGTTAGCAGTTTAAAGTTTGAAGTAGTCAAGCTTATTTTCAGGTTAGTGCTGCAGTTTTTTCTAGTAAGTTATTTTGACAGTTACTTGGTGTATAAGTTGTATGGATGTTTTCAGTTTTTTGTGAGTTAATGAAAGTGAGTTTGGAGCTGCATAACTTCCTCTCATTCCCTCCTCATTTTTCGAGCTCATACACTTGATCTGCAGTACAAGTGTGTGCAGCAAATGTCTGAATAGTTTTCATAAACTACTTCAAAACCGACACCATATCTCTCTCATATAATTACTCTTTTCAACTCACCTATATACAAATAACAAGTCTACATATTTATAGTCATCACTTAACAACCTTCTATCTGCATGATATATGTGGTGATGTGAATGTTGTAATTAAATATTGTCGAAGTCAGGACAATCTTCCAGATATATTCACAAAGCCTTTGAAGATAGCTGCTTTTGAGCATCTTAGAGCACAACTTGGTCTTTGCAAATTAAACTGAATCTCTTTTACAAGATGATTCAGTTTATGGAAGGATATAAAATTGTTACTTATTTTGCAGGTTAGGTATATATTGCAGATTGAAGGAGACTTAAGGAAGGGTTTGATGCATGTAAGAAGAGGATTTGACTGAAATAGAATTCTACGGAAGTGAATGAGATGAAGTTGCTATGGAGTGTTGAAGACAAGTAACTTGGAACCTATGTCATCGAGTTGTTTACTCAGGTTTGGTTATTGGTTCATGAAAGGTTTATTAGTAGTTTAGTGAACTGAGTTTTAAGGGCAGTTACTAGTAGTGGTGTAATGGTTAATTGCGGTTTAAGTTTACTGATGCAGCATGATATGGTACAAAAACACGTTAATTCAACAAAATACTGAGAATTTGATGTGTGATTTAGAAAACTTCATTAATCAATACTAAATCTAAAAAACGGCTAAACAGAGCTAAACAGAATTTAAATACTGGACTAAAACTCTAAACCTAAAACAAATCCGAAAATGACATCCAAACAAAACCGGCAAATTACAAATACCATAAAAAAATATAAACTGCTATTTTGACCTTCATGCTAAATGAAGGTCAACGCCGTTTCTTGCAAAAACGGCGCCAAAATCAAATACTTCAAAAATCAAATACTTCAAAATCTGACACTATGGTCGCAGAATTGACAATTTCACCCGCATCATTTACAATTCTTGGTTTATGTTAGATGAATGAATATTAGTTGATGCTCTCCAAGTTTAGTTTTTCTCTGCTCTTCCATGAACCTTTTTCTATATTCACATCGTCTTGATTGCTTGTTTGCAATACAAGTAATCGAATTTAGAAGAGGATCTGTACAAGTAATCAAACTTAGAAGAACTTGATACTACAAGACCTAGAATAAGAGTATATCGAAGGCCTTCACTTATAAGTTCGGGCTTGTGGCTGATTGATTTAGGTGTACGTTTTATTCCTAAAAAGTGGTATCAGAGCCAATCCAGGCGGTGACATTTTAAGAAAAAATATTGAAAACCCCTTTGGAAAAGTAAAGGATCAAGTAAGAAGTTCGGTGTAAATCGATATGTTCGCAAACATCAGTTAAGGAGGGTGTTAGAGTATAATAAGAGTGTACCAAAAGCCTTCACTCACAAGTTTGAACTTATGGCTGATTGGTTAAGGCTTACGAGAGAAGCTTTTTAAAGATTGGCTAAAGTAACAGAAAAGCAAGCAAGCATGCAGAGTTATAACTAACCATCTTGCTTGAGAATCGGGGATGCTTTTTGAGTGCCTCTGGAACCCCCGCCCTAACGACTTGAGGGTTAATGCTCGTCTTGACCCCGATGATCACCACTATGTAGCGGTTGAGATTCGGTGCATGGAGAAGACGTTCTGATGGGCTCAGCATCTTCTTCTCCACTGCCCATTCCATATCTCTCGTGACATCACCAATCGCCATTGAAGGGAGGAAGCAAGGAATCTGAGATAAAATGGAGTTACGTTGGAGATGAATAAAGTATTTATAATAAGGCTTTTATGAAAAATAAAAAAGTAAAAAATTAAACTTTAATTTTTTTAAATGTTAAGAATCACAGTTTCAAACCATGTTGCTTTTTGGTTTCTCAGATTAAATTGTTGTTTTTGTCGTCACATGTTTCATTTTGATTGCATTTCAGTGTCTCGTGTCTTTTCATCTCCGTTCAGTCATTCTATCTATATACCCACCCACCCATAATCCCACATTTTTTATTTTTCACAAAATCGTCAAATTTACCCAAACTTGAACATCTAAAAGATATAATTTTCGGCAGAATGGTGCGTGGATCAATTTCCAACGATAACGGAGCGGGATTTACTAGCGCGAACGTGGTCAGCTTCTTATATGACCGTTCCGACAAGATGACGGGAAGTGAGTATGCAGTGGAGTTCGAATTTGACAGTCGGGATTGATTTCTCTAAGGTAATCATAACAAGATTTCGAAAAACAACCAAAATAAAATCCGAAACACACAAAAAGTAACAATTTGATTAAAAGACATAAAAAAAAAAAAAAGCAATATAGTGTAAAACCGGGACACTAAATAGTTCTTAGTGTTTTTTTTTTAAAGTTTAACTACATTCAATTCTTAACTTTCATTCCGTTTAATCATAAAGTAGTCACAAATTATAATTATTTGTCGCATGTGAGTGTTTTTCATATAAAATAGCTGAAATTATTTTCTTAATTAAAAACAAATTCGGAAAATACGTGACAACACGTAGCAGTTGAACTTGGGTGCATGGAAGATACGTGCCGATGGGCTCAGCACCTGCTAGATCCTTCAATGGCCAGTCAGCAATGGTCCCGTTTTTGCAGACCTTACCCATATTGGAGGGAAACACAACAAGGATGAAATAAATGATTCAGTCCATTCGAGAGTCTACACATCTCTCCATATGTAAACTTTAGGGGCTAGGTTAGTGACGTCTCATTTTACTGGGATGAAAATACCTTCACCCAAATTGAACTTTAAAAAAATTAATAATCCAATTGCTACTTTATTTTTTATTGTTTTACAAATTGTTAAGTTAAATATTTTTTAAATTTAGTTACTTCAACTTTCAATTTTAAACTACAAAGTGACGTGGGAGATCTTGAAGTGACGGGTTTTGATGTGGGAGATCTTCAGGTGGGAACGGCGATCTGAGCAAGACCCATATAAATTATAGGGTTTGATAGTTTTCGGCCAAAATACGTTGTTTAGAGGGCTAAAATTGCATTTTTATGTTTCTTCGGATCTTTTTCGCAATTTTCGGTTTTAGTTGGATTTAGTTACTTCGAAATTTTAATAGGATTAGGGTTTTTGTTTTCTTTATTTAAGACTATCTTAGCCGTCGTTTGTATTCAGTTGATTGATATATGGAAAAAAAAAAAATCGAGGTTTTCCTCGACCCTGTGTCAATTCTTCGGCATTTTTCTGAATCAATGAATTTTTGCGCCTCTATCCAATAAATTCTCAACATTCACCTAGAATCAACGAGTTTTTTATCCCCTCCACCCTATCACGCTGCATCACATAGCTTCTTCTTAACTGTACAGACGTGAGATCAATGCTCGGACTGGAATCATACAGATATTAACTAATCATGATATATATGCTTTTATTCTTTACAATACATTACACACATATATTATGCTGCTAGGCAATAATGATAGTGTATCTCGAGATCCATACATTACACACAAATATAATCCTTGTATTGCTCTAATCGAGTTGTTGATGCGATGACAATGCAATGAGCCCCTAAGAACTGCAAGCCCTTCTCTTAATATATATTAAGAACTAAGAACTGAAGCCTTGATGTTGTTGAGAGACTCCACCAGGTGATCACACAACAATTGAGGATCTGGAATAATTTCCGGGTCGACACCTAAAACTATTGTCATCTTATCGGCGTAGCTCTGAAAATTTATCATCAATGCCTTTAATAACATCAACAAACAAATGCAACACTTAGTTTCATAAGTATACACCCAAAAAAACAGTGGTTCAAAAGTTATTCAATCACTTAGTTAATATTACCGTCGGAATGCCATACACACTAGGAGCAATGTAAGCGATAGGATGTCCGTAGCAGCTTACTTCATCGACTGGGCCGGCCATATTTGAGATAGTTAAGGTCATACTGGAGATATATCCATGCACTAGTCCAGCAGCATCCTATATAGTACAAAAATCATCAATGTGATAATAATGTCTTGTATATTCTTATAAATTCAAGATTAGTAGATTACCGTGGGTCCAAATATCTTGCCAGTAAGTGCGACAATTAACGATGTGATGACAGCTTCTAAAGAAAGCTTTTTTCGGTTCATCATTGATTTAGCTTGACGAACGTGTTCTAACGGGTCGTCTTGATGGCTAATGGAGAAAGGAAACATAAAGTAACCTACAAAATTTCCCCACTTTGCTTTAGGCCCCTTTGGTATCATTTCGCTCAGAGCCTATTCAAACAAACATACAAAATATGGTCATTTTGTACTTCAGTTTTTTTTAAATACAACATACACTGTTATAATTACTGACCTGGATCCCATCTACAGTTCTAAGGTTCTTGGCGATAAGAGCTCGAAGACGAATTCTATTTGCTTTCTTCTTGTTGTGATTCTCACATTCAGCTGCATTATGTAACTGAATACTTAGCTGACCATGCATATATATGAAGATATGAGCTCGAAAGATATGACCATATATTATGTAACTAATTGGGAAACTATATGATTTTACCGTATCTGTGGTTTAGGTAGCTCGAAAGGCCAGCTTGTGTCACTCCTAGTAGCACGTCATTGATAGTCTAAAACATAGTTGGACCAACAAAGAGAACAACTATTATATAAGTTGGTTGAAATTATGAAGAACTAAAACATAATCAGTACCATACTGATATGGGTTTGCCTTTTTGGTATCTTTTAATTTGTTTTAAGATACATCACTTATCCGAAGTGTGATTTATAATTATCCTAAGTGTGATTCACCCGAGTCCATACCAGACAGAGTCGTCTTGTCTAGAAGAACATGTTTAACACGAACCTGAGCCAATACAAGCCCTTTGGCTCAGATGACCGATCAAAGCTCTAGATCGGCCATGCCTCAATTGACCGAGTTAGGCGTCTAATTCTGGCTTGTTTCTGACATGGTCGTCCAGATCAGTCAACCGTATTTGGTACAAACTCGAGATAGGGCAAATCCACTGATTAGGTGAATCAAGTCATGAAGTACTATTAATTAACACTTCAAATAATAAACGAGGTTCCAAATATCATAATGAAAGGTATTAGAATATAAGTTTTTAAACCCAATCATGAATCAAACATATATAGACAAATCAACTATTAAGTGTGGATTTAGTTACCTACCATGTTGAGTTCATTCTTCACTAGCTTTATGTCATCAAGGCTCACAATCCTGTGCACGAACCTCTTGGTCGCTGCGCCGATTCCGGGTTTTCCGTTGAATATCGGAGTCTTAGTGTCCTTTAAGAACATGATTGTGGCGACGAATAGAAGTGTGTCCACTAACGAGTTCCAGACCATCATGATCAAAGACCAGAATGCCAATACAAGACCAGCTGAAGCTGTTGCAGATCTAGCAGCTCGCCTTATGGTGGGCATAGTCGGGAGTGATTCGCGGTCGGATGTCTTACGTGAACAAGCTAGCAACAAAGACATCAAGGAGGTACCATCACCCATCGAATGGTGGAATCGCAAGATCGCTGTAGCTTCAGCGTCACAAGTTCTGATGTTCAGTAAGTGAATGTCCCACAGTGGTCGAGAGCGATCAAGATGGGTTGTTGTGAGGCTAGACGCATAGTCTTCCACAAACCGGTCAGGTGATTCCGGGTTCGGATCAATGTCAGGGATGATGATATGGTGGTCTAGGTTCACTTTGGTCCTCACCCACTCCATTTTGCCACCTCTTTTGATTTCTCCAACCTATTTGCCATTTTGACACAACTTTTTAATTAACAATTTTTGAAACTACAGAAACTATCTATAATGCCTTATATGTTTGTGTACTACATTAGTTGAAAATAAGAGATTTGAAGCATTAATTAGTAAGAGATGTACTACTCAAGTCCAATACGAATTTTCCGTTTTCTTAGCTCGTGTGAGGAAAATGTATTTTTGGGCTAAAGAGGTACTGATTAGTTTATATTCTTTTAAAAAAACTAACTCAACTTTACTAGTTTTGTTATTTTGAATTCGAGGCCATGAGCCCATGACATAACGAAGAAGGTTAAATGTCAAATTTAGTGAGCAAAATGTACGTTAAAATAAAGTTCAGCTAGTATTATGTATAATCAAACTTTATTCAGCTATCAAAGAGTACATTGAAACATAACTTCAGCTAGCAGTGCATGTGCATCCTACATTTATTCGTAATTGCTGTGGATTTAGACATCACGTACCACGCAAGTGTGTGGGATGAAATTCAAAAACAGTAAATATGTAACAGAGCTAACTATTTATGTTAGCAATTTTTTTTGTTTGTTTTCCGAGGGGTGGTTTTAGGAGGGGCCCATTGGTAAGGCAACACCCGTAATATATTTGTTATACACTTAGATTAATTAATCTCCACACTCACAGTGTCAACCCTTAAGGTGTAAATTGCTGGCTAAGAATATATTTACATTCTCATGGTCATTAGCGGGGATTAAACCTCTGACATTTAGTTAAGTACTGAACGCTTAACCAGTATACCATATTAAATAAAATATATATTAAGCAATCTATTTAATAAAATAAAATATTCAACTAGGAATTTGTTCAATCAGCAGACATATTCAGCTATCAACTTTGATAATTAACCCCAATTATGCTAAATTAGTAAGAGAATAAAGCATGAAGAATTAATTAATTATATATATATATATATATATATAAATAAATAACCATCTTGCTAGAGAATCGGGGCTGCTTGAGGAGTGTCTCTTGGACCCCCGCCTTAATGACTTGAGGTTCAATGCTCGTCGTGAGCCCAACGATTGAGACTATGTAGCAGTTGAGCTGCGGTGCATAGTAAAGACGATCTGATGAGCTCACCATCTTCTTCTCCACTGCCATGTCGGAAACCTCGTCCATGTCTCTCGTGAGCTCACCAATCGCCATTTGTTAACGGAACAAAAACAAAGCAGGGAACCTAAGATAAATGATTGAGTTAGAGATGAAGAAAATATAATATTTATAAGGTTTAATAATAATAAGGGTTAAGAACCTAAAAACAGTTCTTACTATATATTATGTTGGTAATCGATGTTTCAGATTTTAAAATGTTAATATTCAGTGTCGCATCTATCAAATTGATTGATTTCCATTTTTTTTTTCTCTTAGAATTGACGGAACAAAAATATTTTTTTAAGTATTAAATAAGCATAAACTAAGAACAAATTTTTTTATACTTCTTAAAAGTGGAAAACAACATGTTTGTGTTGCTTAAAACGTCAATTTTAAGACCAAACAGTCGAAAAAAGGGGAAAGAAACAAATTTAATATCTAAAACACTTAATATTAACATTTTAAATCTAGACCAACAATTAACAACATATTGTGTTTAGGTTCTTACCCCTAATAATAATTATAAAAAAAAAAACCTACCTAAACTTTGCATACTTGATAAAACTTTGATATTTTTTTTAAGATAAAACTACTTGTACTTCAGCGGAAGAATTCTAACTTAAATTACATTCCGAGTAGGTGTAAAATAAGTATGCTACAAATGATGCACACCTAACCTAATAGTTATGTGAAAAAAAAAATGTCTTTGGCCAGAAGAAGTTATCTCCCTAATTAGGGAGATAACTTCTTCTGGCCAAAGACATTTGTAGTCATAGTCCTCAAGTTCAGTTTACTAGCTGCTTCATTTGAGGCTAATACCAGTACTTATGCACAAGATTCATCAGAGAACTTCCAAGTTAATTGTACTGGTCAAGAATAGTACTATGATAGGTAACCTCGTGATGTTGCATCCATCGGATATTTGCTGATTCTGGTTCAAATCTCAATTTAATTAAAAGTTTTACATTATAGACCCTTCAAAAAGTTTCGTCCCACACGTGAGATGGAATTTCAAGTATCAAGACAACACTATGCATTCTATCACAGCCATAAGGTTTTTAAGACAACTAACGAAATAATTAGTTTAAAAATTCCACATAGTATCAGAGTTTGCGTAAATTTCAATTTTTAAGAGATTTAATTAAAAGTTTCACATAGCTTTTAAAAGGTTTCACCCTAAATATCCCTAGTGTTCTGCTTTTCGTGAGAAACATTTTGATGTCTGTGATTGCGAGTCATAATCAATCATTCATGGCTATTGTTAGCTAACCCTCAGATACGATAGGCTAGATAAGTAATTATAGTTGGTATTAGGTGACAACCTTGTGAATCACCGGCGGATGCAGGTACAGGAATGACAGAGATCCAACAACCTTGTCCTACATTTATCCACCTATACATACATATTTAAAGAAATACAGTTCTGCTAGAGTTAATCAGATAAACACGTCACGAAATCTGCGATTCTGACGTTTCAAATCCATTTTCAAATTTTTAGGCTCATATTCCTGATGTTTGGACATGTGGAACAACGTGCAATTATGAACTTTAAAGCGTATCAAGTTATGTTGAGCTTATTAACTAAGGAAATCGAGTCATATGTAACACTTCACATAACTGAGAAACTGAATATATATATTTTTAACAGCAGGCTGACATCTATAGAATATGATCAAACATTTCATCCATACAATTAATAGCTAGTCATGATATGCATTTATTCCTTACATCCAAACATTTTATACATACATAATCACGTCGTTTATTTCTAATCACGTCATCGTTGATGCGATGAGAACGCAATGAGCCTAGCAAGCATTTTCCCTCAATTATTAAGAACTGAAGCCTTGATGCTTCTGATAGACTCCACTAGATGATCACACAACAAGTGAGGATCTGGTATAACATCCGGGTCGACACCTAAAACGATGGTCATCTTATCGGCGTAGCTCTGAAAATTTATCAGCAGTGCCTTCAATAACAACAAATGCAATAACACTTATTAGTTCATAAGCACTATATACACCCAAAATATATTCTTTGTGCCGACGAAATTTTTCTGTAGTTTCGTCGGTAAAAACATTAGCCGACAGTGGCAGTTCAGACAAAACCTTCCCCAACGAAAATGTACTTTTGGCGAGGAAAACCGTTTATACCGCTGAAAATTTCACTTTTACCGACGAATAATTTCATCAGTAATTGATGGATTTTCCAGTAGTGATATATCAGTGCTAGTTGAAAGAGTTCTTCAGATTAAGATAGATATAGAAAGACGAAATATTACCATTGGAACGCCATATGTACTCGGAGCAATGTAAGCGATCGGATGTCCACAGTAGCTTACATCCTCCACCGGACCGACCATATTTGAGATACCTAAGGTGATATTGGATATAAATCTATGCACTACTGTAGCAGCAACCTATTTCATAAATAAACATTGTACTAATATTGTCAACATGATAATGTCTATTATATTCTTATCAATGATTCAATATTCAAGATTATGTTTAGGGTAAGGGTTAGGGTTGATCTTACCTTGGGTCCAAATATCTTTAGAGTAAGTGCGAAAATTGACGATGTGATGACAGCTTCTAAAGAAAGCTTTTTCCGGTTGATCGTTGATTTTGCTTGACGAACGTATTCTAACGGGTCGTCTTGATGGCTAATGGTGAAAGGAAACTGAAAGTAACCTACCATATTTCCCCATTTTGCTTTAGACCCCTTTGCTATCATTTCGCTGAGAGCCTATTCAAACAAACATAACAAATATGATCAATTTGTACTTCAAAATTTTCGAAATACAACAATGTTATAATTAGTGACCTGGATCCCAGCTACGGTTCTAAGGTTCTTGGCGATAAGAGCTCGAAGACGAATTCTATTTGCTTTCTTCTTGTTGTGATGATTCTCACATTCAGCTGCATTATGTAACTGAATAATTAGTTGACCATATATATATATGAAGATATGAGCTTGGGACTAATTGCGAAACTATATGATTTTACCGTATCTGTGGTTTAGGTAGCTCGAAAGGCCAGCTTGTGTCACTCCTAGTAGCACGTCATTGATAGTCTAAAACATAGTTGGACCAACAAAGAGAACAACTATTATATAAGTTGGTTGAAATTATGAAGAACTAAAACATAATCAGTACCTTACATATACCAAGTTTGTCTTTTTGTTATCTTTTAATTTGTTTTAAATATTTGGTACATTATTTATCTGAAGTTTGTGATTTATGAATACCATAGCTTGATTCACCTATCTAGTTATGAGCTCGCCCCGGCCCGAGCCCATATACTAGATATAGTCGTTTTGTTTAGAGAACATGTTTGCCACGAACCTGAGCCAAAGCGAGCCTCATGGCTCTCCCATTAGAAGAAATCTAGTTCGTGAGAGATTTATTTGAGAGTGACAAATAGCATATTTGTAAGGTAATATTGAAAATCAATTACAAATACAACATTCAAAAAATATCTAAGGGATTATTGACTGCTAACAAAAAGTTTGATTAGGACCTTGTGATGAAAATCTTTTACAAATTTTTGAATTTTATAAAGAATTTCCTTCGAAACTTAATAAATCTCACGAAAATTCTTTTAATTTGTGAGGAACTACTTCCCTTTAAAAAAAAAATTGTCACTAACTACCAATTTTCTTGTAGTATCCTGACCGATCAGAGCTGTCGATCAGTCGTGACTCAATAGACTGAGTCTGACGGATCGTCCTGGTGTAGGCTCATTCCATACATGGTCGTCAAGATCAATCAACCAGGTCTGGTACGGGTTCATAGGTCAGCACGAGCCCTCTAACTAGGTGAATCGAGTCGTAAAGTATTGTTAACTAACTCTATGAATAGTTGTAAAACATAACAAAGAGAACAACTATATATTATAACTTGAATCAAACAAACCATTAAGTAGAGATTTAGTTACTTACCATGTTGAGTTCATTCTTCACTAGCTTTATATCATCAAGGCTAACAATCCTATGCACGAACCTCTTGGTCGTTGCGCCGACTCCGGGTTTGCCGTCGAACATCAGAGTGTTAGTATCCTTTAGAAACACGATTGTCGCGAAAAACATAACAGTGTCCAATAATGAGTTCCACACCAACATGATCAAATACCACAATTCCAATACAACCCACCACAACCCATTTGAAGGCCTTGAAGCTGCTTCAATTCCGGCAGCTCGGATCATCGTAGGTATAGTCGGGAGTGATTCCGGGTCGGATGTTTTACGCGAACCGGCAAGCAACAAAGACATCAAAGAGACACCATCACCCATTGAATGGTGGACTCGCCAGATCATTGTGGCTTCTGCATCACAAGTTCTAATGTTTAGTAAGTGAATCTCCCAGAGTGGTCGAGAGAGATCGAGATCGGTTGTTGAGATGTAAGAGGCATAGTCCTCCACGAACCGGTCCGGTGATTCGCGGTTAAAATCAATGTCGGGAACGATGATATGGTCGTCTATGTGCACTTGGGTCCTCACCCACTCCATTTTCCCGGTTCTTTTGATTTCTCCAACCTACATGTGAAAAGTTTTTAAGGATTTCTGAAATGAGCATATTAACAGGATAACACCCATATTTAACCAAAAATACTACGGAAAAGTATGAGAAAGATGTAACAAGTTTGCCTAGAATATTTTTAGATATAATATGTTTTCGAGCGTGTGTATTTTAGATGTAACATATTTTATAATGGTGGTTTTTCATACTTTTTTTCCAAAATACTAACCTAATCATTAGATTGTTAAGCTTTTAATAACTCATATTTTCTATCTCTTATAATATTCAAATTATTTCAGGAGCTTGTATTCCGTTTAACTAAATCATATTTGTTTGAATTTGTTTTAAAAAAACTAAATTATTTTGTTTGAATTTGTTTTAAAAAAAAAACTAAATTATTTTGACTAAAGTGATTATCTTGTAATTAACTCGCGTTTTGACACTCAAATAAGTTACTAGCTCATGTTATTTTGTACAAATTGCAAGTTTATGTTTCGTTTCGTGGACAATTTTGTAATTTGAGTTTTTTTTTACACAATTTATTAGCTCGGGTTTCACTTTGTAGACAATTTGATAGCTAGCAAATTGTCCATAAAGCAAAACCCGAGGTAGCATGCTTTCCATAAAAGAAACTTTAGCTAGAAACATTGTCTACAAACGAAATTTGAGTTAGCAAATTGTAAAAAAAAAAAAAAAAAAAAAAAAACTTCAGCTAGCTACTAAATCGTTCTAAAAAACTCTAGGTGTCAATTAGTCCAAATGCTCAAATGTGAGATAATAATAATTTTGTAATTAACCTTTTTTTTTTCTCGAAATGTGTATTACAATTCTGTACATGGTATGTTTTTATAAAAAAAAAAATGATTATTATTTTTCGGCAATAACTTTATACTATTTTTTTAAATGTTTCATATCATCCAATTCCTGATCCACTACTGAAATGAGTATATAAATAAGAAAACTTATATCTAGCAGAAAATGTGGGGAATGATAACCATCTTGCTTGAGAATCGGGGATGCTTGAGGAGTGCTTCTGGGATCCTGGCCTTAATGGCTTGAGGGTCAATGCTGGTCTTGAGGCCAATGATGATGACGATACAGCGGTTGAGCTTCGCTGTATGGAAAAGTCGTTCCGATGGGCTCAGCATCTTCTTCTCCACACCCATCGCCATTAAAGCAAAACAAAGAAAGCACGCAGGGAATCTGAGAATAATGGTTGAGTTGGGGAAGCTGTTCGAAATGCTGTATTTATAATGCTGTTAGGGTTAGTAATGGTAGGGTGAAAATTCTAAAACTAAATATGAATTAAAAGTTATATATTGTAAAATAGGATTGTAAATATAAAGGTAATGAGCAATTTTGTTTTATTTATTTTTTGGAAAAATATATTTTACATAATTTACATTTATTATATTTAAACTGAATGACTGTCTTTTTAATAAGAGGATATCTAATTAAATTTTGTTGTAGACCTGAAAAACCTATAAGGAAGGTGGTGATAATAAGATAACATAGATTTTGACCAACAGCTTATGGTGTAGGCCATGTAAATATATTGTCATTTCTTATTTACGAAAAAATCAGGACTTAATCGCAGATTTATGAATAAAAAATATTTATAGTCGACATTTTACTTTAACAATCTGACATGTGCGAATAAAAATTAATTTAGGTGTAGAGCAAGTTAAGAAAACTGTTCTCCTAATATGGGCTTCCTAGTAAAAAATATATAGATTTGGACCTAACAAAATTACGAGAGAGATGTTGTATAAAACAACATTATCTAACAAATTTGAACTTGTACAACTGTATTTCAACCCTGATTCTCAACGACTTGATAGTGATCAAATGTATCTAATGCTGTCAATGTTTTAGCCAGGTTGGCAATGCTTATGTGTCGCCTAAGATATGAATATTCCTACGTCAAAGTTACTTTACAAAAAGTAAATCAGCATACATACCTGGATAATTTTAAATTAGTCAAAATCACCCGTATTTTGCGCGAGATTTTATTTACATAAAACTTAACTTTTTACTTGCCAAACAAGATAGTTTTTTTCATTTGAAAATTAAAGTATAGGATATTATATTTGAAAATTATTCATATTTACTCATGAAAACTCATACTTCTATGTTTTCTATAGAGGAAACATATATCTACATTGTCATATAGTAAAATAACAAAAAATTAAATAGCATGGATTATACATGTATGAAATTACAACGTTTGTTACGATAAAAAAGTGAATAGTAAAAAGAACCCAAACGAGAAATTGAACCAAAAGTCAATTAATATCATGTGATGGTAATGCCCCGTTGATGAAAAATGACTAGATGCCCCTAATAACCTTTTCGTGCCTAAGAATGTGGATCTGTCCTACACGATAGGGTACCCTACAAAGCTTCCTTTGTGAGACGCACTCTATGAGTGATCACTTTGCCCCTAGAAACTTTGATTTGATTTGATTCGATTCGGACGATACCTTCGGTTGCTTATAATTAATATTCTAATTAAAGTAAGTTATTCTGGCTTTAACTCCAAGCTTGTATGGTTGACAAGCTTTAAGTGTAGACTGTAGATTGCCCATATCTAAAGTCAATATTAGATAAACCTTTCTGAAGATCACATGTTCCACTATTCAGATCGTGTTGTGATTTTGATACGTATATTTGGTGTAATTAATTTTATAATTTATTTTTAAATCTTATTGGGATTTGTGAACTTTAGAAGGAAAATGTTAAATATAAGGTCACGTGTCAAGATTTTAATACGACGTGACACGATCTGAAATACACGTGTCAAGAACCTACGTAAAAAGAGTGGGGCATGTAATCTGAATCCGTCGAGGACAAACTATAGGGTTGTAATGTTTTTAAGATGATATTGATGGTTATATGAAGTGAATTACAGTCCGAAATGTGGTAGAATATTCCAAATGGACGTCTTGATTCCTAAGATATTTGGCAATCGGGGATCTTGTGTATAGAATACTCAATTCCCGATGTTGGTAGAATCAAGCTTCATGTGAATGTAATATTAAACTGACATATATGCTCTTGTTTCGAGTGGATATTCACTAAGTATGATTAATTATTCTTTGTTGCTTCTCATATTGTTATTCTGTTACTTCATGTTAACGATTTGTTAATAACATGCAATAGCTTCATTGTTGATAGACATATTCGAAAATAGTCAATCTATTATAATATAACTTAGTTAATAAATGTTTAGTAGATTTATTAACTTAGGTTGGTCAAACCAGTTTTGCAATGATATATGAGTTTATGTCCCGTCGAAAATGAAAGAGATGACAACCATTGTTTTTGCAAATTTTAATTTTTTAATATAAGAATGGATATTTAAGGAATAGTTGGACGAATAGTGAGAACGGCATTCTGACTCTAATATGATTTTTGCCTTTGAAATTGCTATAATTGGTTTGTATGCAACAGAGTCAAACAACTACTCTCATTTAGTGATGGCAATATCTCCCCCATAACTTACAACAACAATGCGATAAGACCTACCTGAAGGATTATATTAAGAAGATAATATTGTATTGTTGTGACTTCAGTTTTGACATAATGGACATTTAAATTAGATGAATGCTTATTACTATTGGATTTTACCATGCATAGTAGAGTGTGAAAGTTATCATTGAGATACCATGCCATTCGGACATTCCCTACAGAAATTGGCCCAATTTTGAATTAGACCACTCCAACATAGGCCCAACTAACTTTCTTTTCGGCCAGATAGGCCCAACTATCTGAAAATCAAGTTCTTAAGGTTTGCTTTTGGGAAGAAAAAAAAAATTACTCAGTTAATTTTAAATTATGAAAAATCTATAAATAATGCAACATGTTTGAAAAAAAAATGGTTTTATCAACCAGTATGTTCTAAAATGTACATGTCTGAAAAAATAGTTTTATGGGTCAATATGTGAAAAAAAGTGTGAAAAAATAACAACTCCATGATTCTCTTTTCAATTTATGTCAAATTGTTAACTGACATGTGGCAGTTGTTAACTTTCTATGGTTTTTTCACTCTTTTTTCACACTTTAAGGAATTACTCATTTTAAAATGTATAACATGTTTGAAAAGATGGTAAAATAACATTCCAACAATTTGATGTTAATTGTTCCGCTAAGTGGACACGTGCGGGTCACGTTTCAGAAGCTTTACAACCAATCGGGTCTGATGGCTCTAATCGGAGCCGTCCGACCCCGATTGGTGGTCACCAGTGGGCTTGGATAGTGGCTGGTGACCTAGTGCGGGTTCCGACGGCCTTAAGCGGTGGCCGAAAGAAGATTAGGAACTAAATTGAACAAAATAAATCGTTGACTAGGATTCACCAAAAAGTATACAAAATGCAAACATATGACACCAAAAACCTATAAAATATGTAAAATAAAATATATGATACAAAAACCAACATTGATCAATCTTATGAAACCAAAAACCTTTTTAACCTTATTTTTTACCACTAACCCTTATTATTTTTACCAGTAACCCGCATGATCGAAATTCATAAAACATAGTGGACTATGATTAGGTCATTTTTTCTTCTTCCCTCACCAAAACTATCACCTCTCACCCACAAACACACACACTACAAGAGAGCAGGGCCAATTGGCACGGACCAGTTCGTCTCAAATTCATGTGCAAACGTGGTAGAATCGGGTTAGGCACGGGGTGACCTCGTTATTAGTAATCGAGTGTGAATTTTTTTTTCACACGGGGTAGGTCGTGTCTGGTACTGTTCCTCGTGTACAAAACGTTGCAAACACGTGTCAGTATACCCCGTGTCAAACTCTTGCCAAAATCGTTTTCACACCTACACGCCATTACACACGACCTTGTACACGCATTTCTGTCATTATCTTGTCTCGGTAAATTACTTTTAGAATAAAAAAATTTGACTCTAGAAATACATATTATGATTAAACAATTTGTCTCAATAAAAAACATTTAGAATGCAATATTGGTGTCCCTAAACACAATAATAGAGTCATCCGTCTCAACTCTCTTTATCAGATATAAAGTGAGATTAATCGATTCTATTTATCAATTACAAAGTGAAGAAATTTCAATCTATATGTTGATTTTATAATGCATTTCTTTAACCCTAAAACTTATTAATTTAGTCAATTTGTTAGATTTTATTACTAGTTATTATGTAAAGATTCATAACCCAAAATAATTATCGAAATCAAATTCAAATTAATCCAAAATTATAAATATCAAATACATTTATATATATTCCTCAATACAATTAGGAAACTTAATTAAAATGTAAATACATATTAAATGGATATTCCCATCTATTTACAAAAAAAAATCCTCATCTATGAGACTATGACTCTATAAATCACTCCAACATCTTCTCATTGCATCCTCCAGCACTAAATATACCTACCTGTGCATTTCTTGAATGCCTAGAGCCATAGTTTCTGCCCAACAACTACATCATTTCTTAAATTTTTGTTCCTTGAGGCACTCGTCGCGCTCCACATGTGACTTCCTTTCTCCTTGAAGTTCCATTTAAAGCTTTCCTCGGTCCATTTCATATTGCAAAATACAATACCATAAGTTGTGTTGTTAATGCATTTTGTATTGTGTGATCAGAAACAGATGGAGCCTAATGTTCTTACCTTTATACTTCCAAAGCATGTAATGTCAAAGCCACCAGAAAACTTTGAACACCTTTTCTATCTTTGAACAACTTTCTGCTTGACCCCTGCCGATAAAATCAAATTGAGTTATGCAGACAAAGTGTAAATGAAAAACAATAAAATTACACTGCTTTCTATCACGGCCAAGTTTATGGAGTTATACTTCTCATAGAAGACAACATATGAGGCAGGATGTATGGTCATAGCTACAAGGAAAGAGCAATATATCTAATAAACAGATATTTACGAGCAACAACATGATGAATGCTTCAATTTGCTTTTGGTACCAACCAATCAATTGGTATATGTGTGCATCGGTAACCTGTGAATCGCTAGTAGGAGGTAACCAAATTAGATTGGGCACATCAATGTACTCTGGGACCATAAGACCCAACCAGAAAGCAATGAAGTTTTAGAAGAATATTTGAACTAGTCCTTTAGGTGTTCACATTTTCCCTAATCAGCTATCATAACAAAGGTAAATAACAGAGATGCTGAAATTTTACATTCTAAATTTCTAATGTTTATTTTTCAAACCTTCCACTAGAAAACTACTGTACCTATCAAAAGCTAGCATATAAATCCTACTTCTGATTCTGAAGAATGACTTCGCATATATTGATTCATCTTGTACGATGAAAGAATCTCCACACAACCAAAATTCAAGAAATGAAACTTTATTTTACTACTAAGAAAGCAATAATGAAGACTAAAAAATTAATTTAAAAGCATGATGAAAGAGGGAAGAAATAGTAGCAACATACATTCTGAGAGTACCGGATAACCATAATCATATACATCATCCGGGAGAGATGCAGGACATGAACTGCTCGCAGATCCTTGGCTGAATCTAACCTCCCCTGAAACAGGTGCTATTAATATTTAACAAGGAACTATAAATACAACTTGGTTTGACAGATTAAACAGAGAACCACATTCACCCAATAGGCAGAAAATTCGAATGTACAACAGAAACGGACCTACCCCCAGGATATCCTATTTCACCAAAATTAGCATGATATCTTGGATCCTTTATTTCATTAAATGGGGAATCAGCCGACTCATCTTTCTTCAAAATGTCATTTTCTACACTGCCAGAATCATTATCAGAGTCTAATTTAATTACACCCTTAATTCCTGCAAAACGAAGATAGAGACATTCATATAAACCAGAGACGTGAATTGTAAATGAAACAAGAAAAATACACACAACAATAGTTATAAATTAGTGACTGATATCCAAAGCAAAATTGAGATTTGAAGCTGAAAATTGAACAACCCCAATGAAAGAATCAAAGAAATATAGGCAGCATGACATCATAACAAGGATTTAATATTTGAACAACAAAAAACGGGACCAGAAAATGTAGACACAGCAGAATAAAGTAGGCATATTTACCCTCAAAATGTAGACACAGCAAACTAACCCTCAAAATAAGGCTTGCTCGTGGAAACCCTAACTTCGCGATCATCAGTGAAATGAGTAAATTTGGATGTGCACTTCACGATGGATAGGTCAGACAACGGCGTGTCAGTGATCCACCGCGAATGAGATAACACGGAGATGCAAATCTGACAGTCGATGAGATGAATGATGTCGGCCGGCCACCGTGTCTAGCAGAGATATGAAATTTGACAGTAAGGAGACCAGAGGACAGGCGCTTGCTTGCGGTGATTTCATCTATCTCTTCTGATCTTCCTCCATTTCTCTTCCTTTGGTTTTTTTAATCTGGCTGCGCAATAATGGAGATAAGAAAAGCTGCGCAGGAATAGAGATGATAAGAATCTGCTAGGGTTTGTTTTTAGCTTCAAGATGGACGGCTGTGATTAAGTTCTTTTTTCTTTTGTTGTATATATATTTTGTTAAATTGTCACCCAAACTTAACAAAAAGAACACCTTAGTTGAGTGGTAAAGCATGTGAATTTAGCCTATTAACACAAGTCACTGGTTCAAGACTTGTTAAAGGCAGATTTTAATAAGCTTTAAATACTTATTTAATAGTCTTAAAGACTTGTCACAGGTCACTAATTATAATTGTTTTATAACATTTTTTTACAACTTTTTTTAAGGAATATGTTAAATTTTCGCAATTTTTTTTTAGCAAAACGTATCCACATTATGAACCTCATGGATCCGCCACTGGGTATATGGTTTAGGGTAAAGTGATTTAGGGTATACTGTTATGGCTTAAATCACTTTTATACCCTAATTCACTTGTATACCTTAATTCAGTAATATAGTACAAATCAAGTACTATACCTTAATTCACTATTATACCTTAAATCACCAGTAAAGTCTAAATTCACTAATATAACTTAACTCAATATCATACATTAATTTCACTTATATACCTTAATACATGACTATAATATCAAATTTATACCTTAATTCACTACTATACATTAATTCATTAATATAGTCTAATCAATTACTATACCTTAATTCACAACTATACCCTAATTCAGTAGTAAAGTCTAAATCCATTAATATAACTTTACTCAATACCATACATTCATTTCACTTATACACCTTAATACATGACTATACCTTAAATCACTTATATACCTTAATTCACTTGTATACCTTAGAGTATTGATTTATGGTTTAGGATATATTGGTTTGTGATTTATGATTTAGAGTATAGTGGTTTGGGTATTGGTTTATGGTTAGGGTATATTAGTTTATGATTTATGGTATAGTGAATTAGAGTATAGTGGTTTGTGATTTAGAGTGTGATGATTTAGAGTATAGTGGTTTAGAGTATTGGGTTATGGTTTAAGCTATAGTAGTTTATGGTTTATGATATAGTCATTTAGGGTAAAATGATTAAGTATAAGGAGAAATTAACATCATATTGTTCCATTTGCTAAAATTAATATGAGATTCTAAATGTGTGTTTTAATATGAGATTATAAATGTGTATTTTATAAAAAATTGATTACTTGTCATTATTATTGACGTTCTAACCAAATTAGATTGTAAAAATTTATTTTATAAAAGTGCATTAAAATATGCATTATTATTTAGGGTATAGTGGTTTATTATTATTATTATTTTGTAAAATTGCATTAAGTCGTTATTATGTATTTATTTATAAGATAAGCCTATTGCACTAAAATAAATGAAAATATGGATCAATAAAAATGTGATGTAATAATGTCTAACTAAATAATAATAAGTTAAATTAAATAGGAGTTAATTAAATTAATTGTGAGTCATCTATTACAACATAAACGAGTATCATCTTTAAAATGAAGTTAGAAACATTAATTGGGGTATAGTAATTTAGGGTATAATGGTTCATGGTATTGAATTATGGTTTAGGGTATAGTTGTTTGTGATTTATGGTTTACTGATTTAGGTTATAATGATTTAGAGTATAGTGGTTTAGTGTATTGGTTTATGGTTTAGGGTATATTAGGGTGGTTTAGGATGCTTATTTATGGTTTAGGGTATAGTGGTTTGTGATATATGGTATATTTATTTAGGGTATGATGATTTAGAGTATAGTGGTTTAGGGTATAGTACTTTAGGGGTATATTAGTTTATGGTTTTGAATAATTTAGAGTAAAATGATTAAGTATAAGGAGAAATTAACATCATATTGTCCATTTTCTAAAATTAATACGGGTATTCTAAATGTGTGTTTTTAACGTAATTTTGTAAATATAGATATTTTAGGATCAAGTGGTTTATAGGGTTTATGGTATAATGATTTAGGGTATGGTGATTTATAATATATATGTTTAGGGGTATTGGTTTATGATTTAAAGTATATTAGTTTATAATTTAGGATTTTGGCAAAGATAATTCACTACTTAAATCATTAGTGTATGCCTTAAAGTAGTTCTATATACCTTAAATCACATTTTAATCTAATTCACTACTACATACATTAAATTACTTAAGAGTTGAGTCATTATACCTTAAATCATTAATGTATGTCTTAATGTAGTCTTATACATCTTAATTCACATATTCAACTAATTCACTACTACGTACCTTAAATTACTTAGTAGTTAAGTCATTCTACCTTAAATCATTAGTGTATGCTTTAAAATAGTCATATATACCTTAAATCACATATTACCTTAAATCACTACAACATACCTTAAATTACTTAGTAGTTAACTCATTCTACCTTAAATCATTAGTGTATGCCTTAAATAGTAATGTATACCTTAAATCACTACTACATACCTTAAATTACTTAATAGTTAAGTCATTCTACCTTAAATCATTAGTGTATGCTTTAAAGTAGTCGTATATACCTTAAATCACATATTCATCTAATTCACCACTGCATACCTTAAATTACTTAGTAGTTAAGTTATTATAACTTAACAGAAATGATTGGGATTCTGATCCCAAACCTCTGAAACCTCCGATATGAGAGTGTAATAAAATAACCCACAAAGTTGCTCAATATTACAATGGAGGCCACTTACTCACATATCGGAGGTTGGTCGGAGGATGGTTTCGGAACCCCTATCATTGCTCATAACTTAAATCATTAGTGTATGCCTTAAGTAGTCATATATACCTTAAATCACATTTAAAATTAAGTTGGAAAATATTAATTAGATTATAGTGATTTAGGGTATAGTGGTTTATAGTATTGATTTATAGTTTAGGGTATAGTGGTTTGTGATTTATGGTTTATTGATTTAGGGTATAGTGGTATAGTTTATGGTAAATATTTTCGTATTTAAAACACTTGTACTACTTTTTATTTTCCTATATATTTTAATAGTGTTTTATGGTTTAAGGTATAATGATTTAGGAATAATTATTTATATTAAAAGTACATCATTAATAAATATTTTAACCAAATTAAATTAGGCTTATTCATTAATTGTATATATTAGATAATTTGTCACCCAATTTATAGCAAAATAAACCACTTAGCCTAGTGGTAATGCGTGCATTCTGAATTAAGTGCTGCAGAACCTGGGTTCGAAACTTTCAATGGCAAAGTTTTAATTTCATTAAACAATACATGTAAGGGGCGTTTAAAATACTGTTCATAGACGAATTTGGCACGAGGAATGCCCATGTTATTTTAGACGTGTCAGACCCGTCTTAAAGGTCGTGTCAAATTGGCACGAGGACAAAACCCGTCTCAACTGACGTGTCAAACAAGAGGTCGTGCCAAATTCGTCTATGATGACGTGTCAATTTGACACGAGGAAACACCCCGTGTCAAAGTTCGTTTTATTTGACTATGTTTTCTTGTAGTGACAACCCACTCCCTTAAACGATGCTACTTCTATCACCACTCTCTACTTCCCAACTTCGACCATCCCTACACCCAAACACCTCCCAATTCCATGGATCAACCACAAAACCTAACCCTAAACCGACCAAGTTTTTAAGGTACTTTCCAAGGCAAAAGACACAACTGACCCCGACACGAGCATTGCCGAATACGCAGCCAGAGCGGGTGGAGACTAATTAGTCTCCACAAACTCAAAACAACGGGCTGCGGGCTGCCACCGGGCCCGGGCGGGTCACTTGGGGCTCTAGATGGTGCGAGCTATCTAATGTGGTGGCTGGCATTATTGGTTGGTCTTTGTATACTAAGTCAAAGACGGGTTCGGGCCTCCCGAACGTCCGTTCGGGCTTTTGGGTGCGGTGGAGGGGTTTGTCGTACTTGAGCTTGCTTGCGATATTGGTGGTGTCCGGGCTGCAGTTTTTCGACAAGAGTTTCATCCCTGGCCCGGTTCCTACTGACCAGTGCTTTGGATGATGATAGAGTTAGTTATCCCTCTATGGGGGTGTTGTTCTAATATGAGAACTAAACCAGCAGTGCATTCAAAGAGAACAACTATTATAAAACATAACCAGTACCTTACTTATACGAGGTTTGTCTTTTTTGGTATCTTTTAATTTGTTATAAATATAAACAACTAGTTGGCCACCCGCGCGTTGCGCGGTAAAAATTTTCTTTATTGATGGATAAATGTCCAATTCGGGTTCGTGTTTACATTTCGGGCCTCGTAAACGTGTCGAAAATTACATCTCGGTTTAAAAACACCTCCCACGGTATCAAAACGGTCCGGAAGCGCCTTTACGCGCGTCCGGACCGGACCTCCGGGTTGCGCGGCAATCCGGACCTCGCCGAATTGCCCAAATCCGACGAGGTCCGGATTGCCTTACGGGTATCGCGCGACTACCGTATCCGCGATTACCGTTGCGTGTAGAGAAGTCAAGTTCGTACATTACCAATATGGATGACGGTTATCGCATGATCTTGAACCGTCATCAAACCGCTCTAAAACCGGGTCCGGTCCCAAGAAAGCCTATAAATAGGAGGTCTTGGCCACCCATTGACACATTCTCTCATTTTGCCAAACTTTGGTATTTTGAGCTCTGACTTCTCTCTAGAAATTCTCTCTCTAGAAATTACCTTTTTGCCCTTATAGTGACTTAAGTATAGGAGAGGGCTCCGCTAGAACCACCCCCCCCCCCCCCCCCCCCCCCCTCTCCGTGCTAGCATTGGTCCTTGGTGCAGGATCCGACGCTTGAGACACAACCTTGCCGAGTCACAACCTTGCCGAGTCACAACCTTACCGAGTCCCAGCCTTGCCGAGTCTCAACCATACCGAGACACAATCCTCATACGGGAACAAGTCTGAACACTCGTTAGTGGCCCAACCTCCGACGGAATGATCACAGCCCGCACAACCACAGACGCATCCTCACGACTTTGTTCAATCCGGACGCAACATTGGCGCCGTCTGAGCGATTCGAACAACAAGCTACCGTACCGCAGAAATCATGACGAGTGATCACAACCCTCCCGAAGAGGTGAAAAACCCAAGGAAAAGGCCCGAGCGCCCTAGGAAATCCCCAGCAAACAAAAGAGCAGGAGGCCAAGCTCCAGCTGGGAGCCAGTCGGGACCCTCCCACATCCCAAGAGCTACTTCCATAGCTTCATCCATACAGACTGACAATGTGCCCAAAGCACAGCACAGAGAGCCAAGGGACAAACATCACGCATATCCACCTGGTTTCGAACCAGAAACGCACGAAGATGAATCCCAAATGCCGCAAGGCGAACAAAGAACAGGGACAAACCCGATGCCCACCGTTACTCCAGCGATGATGGCTGCGCTGGAAGAGTTACTCGCATTCCGCGAGTCTCTAAAAAACCAAGGATACGCAGCTCAGCCAACCCCGGCCAACCAACAGTATGCTGCGCCAGCAAGAGAGATGTCGCAAGACACTACTCGCTACGGCAATCCTTTCCAGGGCAGGAACCAACACGCAAGATATGAACCTGCACGGTCATACACTCCTTTCCAAGGAACCCAACAATGGAGGAATGAAAGGCAGCCCCCATTCTACCACCCACAGCAGCCAACAAGAGATGATCCTTTTCAGGCCACAAGCAGGGACCAATCTGACACCTACCACGACAATGGTCAGCAAAATCCCTCAACAGGATATGCTGAACCGGTAAAAGGGTTTACCGCTGAGATGTTAGAAGAAATGGTGGAGAAGAAGATGAAGGAAGCAAAGATGAAGGGTATGCACGCTCTTGAAGAAAGGGCGTCACATCCATTCGCTGACCACTTGATGGACAGTCGCGTCCCAGACGCACTATATCGAATTGGAGGGGACCTTTACCGAGGAAAAGGAGACCCAGTTGAACACGTGCAAAAGCACGAGGCCTCTCTGCTAGGAAGAACGAAGAACCCACACCATTTCGCAATGACGTTTTCACAAACTCTTGTCGGGACAGCAGCACACTGGTTCTTCTCACTGCCACGCGGAAGCGTTACTTCATGGGCAGACCTAAAGGCCAAGTTCATTCAATGATACATGGGCGAGCGCACATTGTTGAAAGGGGCAAACGCTCTGGACGACGTTCAACAACAAAACGAAGAGTCTCTTGCCGACTACTACGTCCGCTTCAATCAGAACATTTCTGACATTCAGGGAAACCTGACTGAAGGAGAAATTTTTCGAGCATTCATTCGAAACCTCGGACGAAGAGGCAATGCCCTAGCTGAAAAAATGGCAAAGCGCCCAGCGGAATCCATGGAGGAATTAGCCGCAAGAGTCGAGGAATACATAGATCTCGAAAGGTTCAGAAGCCAAAACAAGGCAAAAATCGCTACAGCAAAGGCAAAAGATAATCCAAAGCAGAACCAACCAAAACCACACTCAAGTGGTCAACAAGGAAGACATTGGCAACCTCAGCCAAAAAGACCCTTTCAAGAAGATTTTCAGAAGCCAAAGGAAGTAAATCTTGCCGACTGCATTCCCTTGAATGCCCCGCTATCTGTAATTTTGAAAGAGATGAAGGACGCAAATATGTGGAAGGAGCCAAACAACTTCAGGAAAGGCCCACTGGGGAGAGACAAGGACAAGTGGTGTGAAAACCACGAGGTCTTTGGCCACGAGACTGATAGCTGCGTCAGTCTGCGCTTTCGAATCAACAACTTCGTCCTCAAGGGCGAATTGAAACAATTTGTTGATCAGGGCAACAACCCCCCGAGAAAGGCTCAACCAGAGTCGTCAAAAAGAGGAAACAAGGGAAAAGAGAAGGTCAATGACAATCCTCCGCCAGCTAAGCGAGGTGTAATCAACGTTATACACGGAGGGCCTGCCGCGGGAGGACAAATATCTAATGCTCGGGACATTTATGCGTCCCAAGCAGCAACTCTGCCGAAGTACGGAAAGCGCAAGCAGCCTGAGCAAGAAGACACAGTCATCCAATTCTCCAGGGAAGACTTAAAACATATCGTTTACCCCCACGATGATGCTTTAGTCATTACTATGGACATTGACGGGTACGATGTGAAAAGAATTCTTGTGGATGGAGGAAGTTCCGCTGACATTCTACATGTCAGAGTCCTGGAGCAACTAGGAAAATCTATCAAGGACTTGTCCCCAGGAACCTTCTCATTAGTCAGCTTCGCAGGAGCAGCTACACAACCCCTGGGTACAATCACACTTCCTGTCATCCTTGGCCAGGGGTGGAGAGCATTGCATGTCAACGTCACTTTCGTAATTGTAGAATCTCTCGGAGCCTACAACGGAATCTTGGGACGAACAACGATCAATCCCTATGTGATCGTGCCCTCCACCGTCCACCAAAAGATGAAATTCCAAACAGAACATGGGATTGGGGAAGTGCTGGGCGATCAGATAACCGCAAGACGTTGTTACGTCAATGCCTTGAGAGCAAAGCACCAATACCATGTGGCCATGGTAAATTCCTTCAAGAGGCAGAAAGTTGTCGATGAAAGAAAGAAGCAATTGATGGAACAAGCTGTTATAGTTTGAAACCAACAAGGAAGCATCCAGCTCTCACCATGACACCAGATTTGGCTTGTTAAGCAGGGATAAGACGAGCCAATCATGGAATATTTCATCATATTTTGCCTCCAACGCCTCAACCGCGAAAGCAACAAGAGAAGAAGTGATAAGCGTGTTCTATGCAAACATGAACACCAAATCTTTCCTTCTCTTTGGACGAACTCATGGATGGCAAACAACAAAAACCATGGCAGATCTAAAGGATAAGCTTGAGACAGCAGTCTTATGCGAACAAGAACTGAGGTGGGGTACACCCCTCAGTTGGGACATAGGAGTTCGAGCAAGAATGAACAAGCAGGAAGACGCAAGCATTGATATCAACAACATCTTCACACCGCTAAACACGGTGGCCGAAGAAATTTACGTCAACCTGCTGGAAAACAAGCTCCCAAGTCCGCTTGTCCCGGAGACAGCTTTCTTGGGCAACAATATCAGAGAATGGTGCAAGTACCATAAAACTTGGGGGCACAACACAAACATGTGTCCACCATTAAACTGGGAAATTGAAGAATGCATCACGCTAAGTGCATTGAGGCGATTTGTTGCAACCAACTACGCGACATCGTCATCAAACCAGCCATGATGAAACGGGAGAAACAACTATCTTTTAGATTACTTTGCGCATTCCTAGTACTTCTAGTATAATCAATGTAAATACACGCAAGTATCTAATAAAATCAATCTACATTTGTAGGTACACACCTATCTCTTGCACAATATTCTTTGGATTAAACGCGAAGCAACTAAACTATGCGCTTATTATCTACATCAATAATCCAAGAAATTATGACACGTGCAAGCAAAATCTATCACGCGTTATGACAACGTTTATCTTCAACAACAATTCACCCATATGGATGACCACATAAAAAGACATCATCATAGAGTCAAACACTTGGAGTTAAGCCCAAGACACTTTCAAAACAACATATTGCAAATACACACAATGGATGATATTTGCATACTTACACCAACAAGGAGTTTATTTCTCCATTCACAAATCAACATCTACATCAAGGAGGCGTTGGCAACACAAAGCAATGACGCAGTGTTCACAAGCCAACTCATAAGACGCAAGGACAACTTGCGAATTATCTACAAAAAGGAACTTATAGCAGTTCTCTACTCAAAGAAACGAATACTCAAAGAGCCGTCACCAACAAGCAATATCTTGGATTAACACCAAGACCTACTATCAAAGGGGGCATGTTCACTTCTAAGAGACATCTCTTTTCAGAAGCAAATCCTCATATTCATAGCCATTCCCTGGATTTAGAACAGGATGGGCAAGTACAATAACAGGGTTGACCACCCTAAATAACGGATGTCCTCTGTTTAGACGACAATCCCATGTTACGAATTCCTTTTATGGGTTCACTCTTCATAACGGATGTCCTCTGTTTAGACGACAATCCCATGTTACGAATTCCTTTTATGGGTTCACTCTTCATAACGGATGTCCTCTGTTTAGACGACAATCCCATGTTACGAATTCCTTGTATGGGTTCACTCTGCATAACGAATGTCCTCTGTTTAGACGACAATCCCATGATACGAATTCCTTTTATGGGTTCACTCTTCATAACGGATGTCCTCTGTTTAGACGACAATCCCATGTTACGAATTCCTGGTATGGGTTCACTCTGCATAACGGATGTCCTCTGTTTAGACGACAATCCCATGATACGAATTCCTTGTATGGGTTCACTCTGCATAACGGATGTCCTCTGTTTAGACGACAATCCCATGCTACGAATTCCTGGTATGGGTTCACCCTTTACAGCGGAAGTCCTCTTACTAGACGACAATTCCGTACTATAGACTTTCAAAGTCGTGATGCGTGATTCCTGGACGCAGGAAACATGCATCACAATTCATAATCTCAAAAGTGCTACATGGTCCCTGGACGCAGGAATCATGTATCACAAATATTTTTACCAAATATTTTGTCAAATACTTTAAAAAATATTTTATGTATCAAACTCTTTGCCAAACATTTTATCAAACGAGGATTTCAATGTTCACAAAACATTCTTTCAAAACCCAAATATGTTTTACGTATGCTTCCCCAACGCGGGTTGATACACGCTGGCAGGTGCGCACCCTGTTTAAAACTCATAAAATTTACAAGTAGAGTCTTGTACAACGTCGCCTTAGAGTGGAACTAAGAGACGGTATAAACTAGTGTCTTGCTCAAGCAAAGATAACACATTTCAAACATACTACTTGTTGAGTCGCTATACGCAAATCACTTGACAAGCTTCGACGGATATAGTAACAAGCCATGCAGGAAGACGTACAACATGCATAATGCATCGTGCGAATAATTTCGAATTGAAAGTGACTATCAGTCACGATTGCGGGGACTACGTTTACACTACTAGTCATCCGGGCTCAGGAAACACAGTAAGCGATAACGGTATGAAATATTACTAACAAGTTATCATGCAAACTGCTGTGTATAAAACAGGTTCATACGACGAAGTTCAAAGCGAACAAGTCACAAGCAACAATCAAACAACAACTCCAACAAGTTTCTAAACATAGAAGCCGGGGGGCAAAAGAGCTCATAAACGAGTTCAATATATCGAAAAGATGACACAAATCAAAGCAGTCCATCATCCCTGACAGGGCTGGGCGGAACAGGCAAATGTTGCACATTAGTGCCGCCACCATCTTCTCCAAACAAAAATGCAAACTCAGATGTTGCAGTATCTAAGCGACGAAGCTCGGCAACTTGCCCAGCAGCAGACTCCGCATATGGCCCTAACTTGTCAAAAGGAAAGCCAGGAGCAAGAATACTCACTCTACGAATAAAGTCCTCAGCAAACTCGCTGAGCATAGGAGTGGCCTTCGCTGTGGCAGCAGCAGTAACTGCGCTATCAAATCCAGGGGTAGAAGGGAACTTGCTAAGTCCCTCTTCAATGCCAGCCTTCATTTCCGCCTCGCGCACTTTCCGACAGGCAGCCTTGTGCTTGCCGGCGTTATCTGAAATGGCCTTCTCAATGGCAGCATTCTCAGATTCAAGCTGAACAAGACTGGCATGATCAGACTCATAACGAGCGTCAAAATCTGTCTTCTTCAATGAAAGACGGCGTACTTCATCCTTAGCTTCCTCAAGCTCCTTGGACAAAGTGGCAGCTTTGTCAGCAATGGCACGGTTCTCCTGCACAAGCTCTAGCATGAAAGAGGCCATATGCACCATGTCGGAAACAACCTAAAAACAAGGAAACAATAAACATACGTGTTCGGGAAAAACGAACATAGCGAAATGGAAAAAAGATACTCACTGGAGTGAATCCAGACAACGATCTCTCAACAAATGCTCGTGCCTCCTCATCACTCGAGGGTCGGATAACTCGATCACCAGGAGGAATGGATCGATGGAGAACACGCACGCCAACTTCAGGCATACTCAGCTGGGAGTTCTTGGGAAAAGAAAGATCTCCTGCCACATACGGCATCCACTTGCCATCTGAAATATCACCATCCAAAGGACGAAGCAAATCTGCACGTCCAAGTGGCGGGATCGCTACATGTAAACCAAGCAGCGTTATGCAAAAGCCAAAAATAAAACGTATAAAGGCACAAAATCAAGTGTCCAGCTTATACCAGAAAGAAGAGAACGTTCCACCTCGGACCGCTCCTTCGAGCGGGGGGCAGACAACGCATCCTCGCTACCGCCAACTTCTTTCCCTTTATGGCAGGAAGGAGTAGGAACGGTCACAGTAGTCTTCGGACGCTTTGAACCGCTCGAAGAACGCGCCCCAGTGGTGGACCGTTTGGAAGAGTCAGGAGCAGCAACAACGCGGTCAGTAACAAGCGCCGTACGACCTGCAAGTAGCATACAAAGTTACAACCCAACTGAGAAAGTAAAAGATTATCCTTTCAAAAAAGCTATCTACCTTTACCACGTCCAGAAGCCACTGATGCTCCAGAAACAGATGGAGGAACGATCATCCCGCTAGAAGCAATCTTGCGAGCGGCCGCCGTCTGCAAAGACGAGCTTTTTCCGTCAAACCAACCTACAGTGCAACACGGTAGAAAGTTATAAAAATGATCAACATACCGAAGTTGCAGAAGGGAGCACATGGATCCCAGCATCAATCAATTCTTGATCGGATGCGCGCAATGAGCAAATAAAGCTGCGCGATTGTTGACAACGATATATCTGCTTTATCACTTCTTTATCCGACGTGGAGAGTTCCCGAAAAGCAGGCGCGGGATCAAATTTCTGAACATACTCGGCATCCCAAGTCGTCCCCGCATCATGAACAAAGAAATAATGATGCCTCCAATGGTCGGCGGACCGATCCACGGTAGCGACTAACCGATAACTAGGATCCCACTTGGCCTCCCCAAGACCAAGTTCCTCAAAACCATCGCCCTGCAAGTTCGGCCAACGAACTTTCACACCACATAATCCCGCTGAGTCTGAACTCTTAAGCTGGTAGAAACAGCGAAAGAGAGTGCGAGAATAACGCCAGGATTGTTTGTGAAGCAACACTCTGAAACAAGTCCATACTCTAATCCCGTTGGGTGCAAGATCCAAAGGAGAAATCCCATATCCGCTACAGAGATCAACCAAGTCGGAACAGTAGGGAAACCGCAAACCCTCCCTAACGTGCGATGTGTACACGACGGATAAATCTACGGGAGGAGGAGTAGCATCTCCTAGACTGCTATCAGGAAGCACCTCAAAGGGGTAAAAAGCCTCGGTACAAGCGTCGAGTCCGGCAGCACTCGCATACAAGGTAAACAGGGATCTATCCAAGCGGTTAGTATAATACCTAACCAACGCCTCAGTCTCTCCAGCGGGAGATACCCCAAAAGCTACCCCTTCATCAGTGTCTAAAGCGCTACCTGCCGGCAAAGCCGGGTCTACCTCCAAGTCATCCTCTATATCGGAATTAAAGGGAGTCTGCGATAAAGGAGTGGTGAACTTACTCATTGTATCACCGCGATCAAAGGGAAGGAAGCTCCGTAAGAAGTTACTACAATCCCACAACCTGCAAGAAGCAATCAACAACAACGCGCGTATCAAAGGTAACGTGCGTATCAACATCAATACGCGTATCAAGGTTAACGCGCGTATCAACATCAATGCGCGTATCAAGGTTAACGCGCGTATCAACATCAATGCGCGTATCAAAGTTAACGCGCGTATCAACATCAAGGCGCGTATCAAAGTTAACGCGTGTATCAACATCAACACGCGTATCAAAGTTAACGTGCGTATCAACATCAATGCGCGTATCAAGGTTAACGCGCGTATCAACATCAATGTGCGTATCAAAGTTAACGCGCGTATCAACATCAATGCGCGTATCAAGGTTAACGCGCGTATCAACATCAATGCGCGTATCAAAGTTAATGCGCGTATCAAAGTCAACGCGCATATCAAAAGTCAACGCGCATATCAAAAGTCAACGCACTTACAAAAAGTCAACGCGCGTATCAAAAGTCAACGCACGTGACCAAGTTCCACGCACATAGTAAAGTTGGTACGTACCATGGAAGGAACTAACATCCTAAGGGGCTATCATGCAAACGGGGGATTAACACGACAAACCGTAAGAATCGAACGCGGCAACGCTTAAGGAAATTCTTTCTCTAAGGCATCAAGACGACAAGTGACTATGCCTAAAGTTACTGGGCAATCCCCGTCAACCAAAAAACCCGCCAAGAAGGAAAATCATGCATATCGACCAAAAAAGCTTCTACACGAAGATACGGGGAATTCCACATCAAATACCCACGGAAATGGAAAATCGCCTAAATTATGGACAAACGACGATAATGTTGGCAATCAATCAGCAATTACTCGACGTATAAACATCAACAAGCAGTCCTACATGTCGACAACGAAAAATGACTTAAACAAACAACAACGCGGGGACATCGACATTCAAGTCGAAGCTGTCCTAAGAATTCGAGTTTCCAAATTACCTCAAAACGTGACGGAAGGTATTCCAATGGACTCCCCTCGTCGAGACGATTCCGGAAAGGTAAGGACCGCAACGAGGCGAGGCCGGGAAGGCGGCGCGTGGGCCACACGCTCCGGCGAAGGTGCTCCACTCGCGGTGGCGCGTGAGGGCGCGTGCGGGGTCTTCTGGCGGCTCCGAAGGTGGCGCTGGAATCCTTGGGACGAACCGAGTCGAATGATGGTGTCAACTTCCAAAAACAAGCCAAAAATCAGACTCGAAACTATCAAAACGTATCTAGGCTCCACGACGGCAAAGATATTTTGCACACAAAAGCAATTTCGGGAAAGGGTGAGTGAATTACCTGCAAAGGGAATGGAATGGTGAACTCCCAAGGTGCTGGAAGGATAAATGGGGATGTGTGTATTTACTAATCCCAAAGAGATGCTTTATGGATAAGGATCAAAGGATTAGTTTACCTACACTCAAGACTAAACCCCTACGGTATACTCTACCCTCTCCTCTTAAAATATCTACTCCTATTCATGTCTTAGCATTGCACATATCAAATCCACTACTATACACGTATGTTGCAATCACATGATTCATGATTCGATAATCACTTAGTCATTTTAAATAAAACGTACGATTTCTATTTCTTGCATTGCGTAATTATAATCTCGCCATGACTATTACTTATGTACGCATGTAGATAGATACATGTTCGCATAGCGCACTACCGATTACTCATGTCTCCGACGATAATCATATTCGCGCATATACATTTCCTATTGCACTAACCATGATGATAGGAAACAAAGTCATTCGGCCGGAAAATCAAGCGACGGACGAAATCAAGATGCTTGCGTCCGACCAACGATCAAAACCGAAAGGTTAGCGTCAAACTCAAATTGGACAAATATCCTAACTTAAAATAGAGTCAAGAAAGGTTCTAAACTGTTACTTGACTCGGGGGCAAGTGATGGATAAATGTCCAATTCGGGTTCGTGTTTACATTTCGGGCCTCGTAAACGTGTCGAAAATTACATCTCGGTTTAAAAACACCTCCCACGGTATCAAAACGGTCCGGAAGCGCCTTTACGCGCGTCCGGACCGGACCTCCGGGTTGCGCGGCAATCCGGACCTCGCCGAATTGCCCAAATCCGATGAGGTCCGGGTTACGCGGCAATCCGGACCTCGCCGAATTGCCCAAATCCGACGAGGTACGGGTTGCGTGGCAATCCGAACCTCGCCGAATTGCCCAAATCCGACGAGGTCCGGATTGCCTTACGGGTATCGCGCGACTACCGTATCCGCGATTACCGTTGCGTGTAGAGAAGTCAAGTTCGTACATTACCAATATGGATGACGGTTATCGCATGATCTTGAACCGTCATCAAACCGCTCTAAAACCGGGTCCGGTCCCAAGAAAGCCTATAAATAGGAGGTCTTGGCCACCCATTTGGACACATTCTCTCATTTTGCCCAACTTTGGTATTTTGAGCTCTGACTTCTCTCTAGAAATTCTCTCTCTCTAGAAATTACCTTTTTGCCCTTATAGTGACTTAAGCATCGGAGAGGGCTCCGCTAGCACCACCACCCCCCCCCCCCCCCCCCCCCTCTCCGTGCTAGCATTGGTCCTTGGTGCAGGATCCGACGCTTGAGACACAACCTTGCCGAGTCACAACCTTGCCGAGTCACAACCTTACCGAGTCCCAGCCTTACCGAGTCTCAACCATACCGAGACACAATCCTCATACGGGAACAAGTCTGAACACTCGTTAGTGGCCCAACCTCCGACGGAAGGATCACAGCCCGCACAACCACAGACGCATCCTCACGACTTTGTTCAATCCGGACGCAACATTTATAAAAGATTTTAATATTTTTTTTATTCAGCTTTGTTACACGTGTTGCGTGGTTGAGTATTTTGTTTATATAATTGTTGATATGTTCTCATATGAAATATTTCTAATTTATTGTACTGGTATTGAGTTTTGTTATATTTAATATTTTATTCAAGGTAAATGAGTCACTATTACATACATTTTAGGTATATATAATACTTTAAATTATAAATTTCTATTTTTATCGAACATCATATGCAACATATGAATTTCATTGTGAATTATCATTTGTAGTGTCTTGGTGATATATCAAGATTATATTTTTGTGAATATATATATTACCGAGATCATTCAAATCCACCAATTCTATTGAATTATCGTCGATAGTTTTGTTGGATTTTTTTTTGTCAATCATTGTTTTTAATTATTTGTTTTAAATTTTCTCTCCAAGACTATTCAAATTCTCCATGGTAATCCATGCAATACATAGTTATATATTACTTAATAATTTCTAAATTTTCATCATCTGAATTATTGTAATTTATCATATTTATATATATAACTGAGAGTATCTATTATTATTGTATAAACACGCATGTTCCCATCAGATAATGAAACTGTTGTAGGTGATATATTATTTTTTTTTTTTTTTTGCTAATTTGTTGCGTTTTTTTTTTTTTTTTTTTTGCCAAAATTTGTTGCAGTTGTAGTAACAATTAATATATTTCTACCGTACGTTTCATGTATTGGTCATTATGTATGTTGGTTTTAGTTGTTGTATGATTTAAGTGTCATGGTATTGTTCAGGCAAATACATTTTATGTGTGCCTAGCAAATTATATTTTATGCTGATGATCTTACTTATTTTTTTATCCTTTAAGTTTTTAGTTTATTTCAAACATTTTTTTAATATATTTGTTTCTTATTTAATGAATTACATCATTGAATTTTCTAATTATTTATATTTATCAGTTCTTATTATATTGTCATAAAAAATACATCAAAATATGAAAGAAAAAAAACTGAAATATTAATATTTTATAAAAGAAATTCATTGATTTCTAATTTAAATTTTTTATTAATTTGAGTGAGTTCATTGATGTGGAATTTTTTTTTGTTTAACTTAATTACCTCTTACGAATATTTGATACTTTAATATGTTAATAACTATGTTGTTAAAAGGTTACCATTGTTCTTGTGCATGTTATTGTGAGATAGGTTGCCCATCTAATATTCAGAAACAACGATATTGGTTTCTTTCTTCAACAAAACCTAATATGTCTGGAGAAGATGAAGATGGTCATGGAAGAAGATGGATTTCAAAGCTGATGAAATTCAAGACGGTTACCTTTTGAGTTCAAAGCTTAAATATTTTTTTATGCTTATATGGTTAATTGATTTATCTTTCCTAGTATTTGTTTTTATATTGAGGTAAATGCATTTTTTTATATTGAGGTTTATGTTGATGAATGTTATCAATTTTAAGGTTGTTGTACAATATGATTCAAAACTGAAAAATATTATTGTAAAAATGAAACGGATGTTATCATGCATTGTGAGAGCTTGGAGCTCATCCAAGCTATGAAAGGGCTTATGTGGACAATGCCACATCTACAAGGTGAGAGAGTAGATGAGTTGTGCCAATAAGTTTTAATAATTTGGACATGTCATTGGTGAATTTTATTATGTGTCAATCATACGGTTAACTCATTAGAATTATAATATATATAGATAGATTGTTACATCACTTATCCGATATGGGATTTATGATACCTAGTTATAAGCTCGTCTGATCAGATCCCATATTATATCTAGGAGAATACGTTTGCCACGAACCTGGGTGAAAACGAGCCTCATAACGTTAGGGGTGGGCACTGAACCGGTTCAGCCCGAACCGGTTCCGAACCGGACCGGAACTGTTTTAAACGGTCCGGTCCAGTAATGACTAGGGTTTTATATTGGCTTAGGTTGGTCTAAAAAAAACTGGACTGGTTAGAACCGGTCCAGAACCGGTTTTGGCCTGTTTTTTAAAAAAACAAGTTCTGGACCGGTTTTATATGTCGGACCGGTTTTATCATTAAAAAACCGGTCAAAACCAGTCAAAACCGGTCCAAAATCGGTCAAAAACCGGTTTTTTTTTAAAAAAAAAAACTAGTCTCAGTCAAAACGTTTTTTTTTTTTTTTACTTAAAAGCGGTTCAAAACCGGTCCGGTCCGGACTGGTTAATTGGACTGGTTTGGTATACCCCTTGGACTGGTTCCAATTTAGGGGTTACAAACCAGTCCAATTTGGACCGATCCACTCCGAACCGGTTCCAAACGGTCCGGTTCCAGACCAGTTCCGAACCAGTCCGGCCGGACCGGTTTTTATGCCCAAGCCTACTCATAACTCTCTCTTATTAGTTAAAATTCTAAATCAGTCGTAACTCAATTAACCAAGCTTCGTTAATTGAGTTATATGACTGATTTAAGTCAAACCACTCGTCTTGGTGTAGGCTCATTCCAGACATGGTCATCGAAATTAGTCATCTAATACAAACCTCTAACTACATAAATCTGAATCATGGAGTACTGTTAACTAATTTATTCCATGTTGGAATCACACGTGCTCAATAAATTAACCAAATACAACTAAATAAGAATAATTTAATATTGTGTTGCAATATAATAGTAAAAATAAACTAGTTCTGATTCAACTCTTTTGCTAATCATATAAGTTTTTATTTTGTTGACCAACGAAAAAAATTTGGGTAGTTTAATCAATTGTTTATGTATGATTAATTAAAGTAAGTTATTCCTTCGCAACTTGCAATTAGTTTAACAGAGACTTGCTTAATTAACAATCTGCTGGATGAATTTTGGGGATTAAGAAAACTTTTTTGCCGGTGGATTTTAGACAACTAGCTAGTTGCTTTCTTTATGTTTAAACAAACTATTAAGTTGTACAATTTTTCATTACACTAATTAACCCCTTCTAATTCTAGCTGTCTAATTAAGGAGGATGACAGCTACGTACATTGTTTCTTTATGTATTATTATACTATTATAGTTTACCAAATTGCATAAAAAATAATTAGAAATTAGATGTTGTGATATAATAATTAATATATTTGGATATTATATTAAGTCAACTAGCTTTTTCCATATTATATTATTTTCATGACAAGACCTAATCATATATATCTTCTCTTTTGTAGAACTAGAAACAACACAACATCAATGGCGCCTCTGCAGTCTCTCTCTTTCGAGGTTTGCAGATGCAAGCCTGAGCTAATCCGTCCGGCCAAACAGACCCCACATGAATTCAAGAAGCTTTCTGACGTGGACGACCAAGACGGGCTTCGTTACCAGATCCCGGTGATTCAATTTTACAAGCATGACAAGTCCATGTTTGGAAGAGATCCGGTGCAGGTGATAAGAGAGGCGATCGCTCAAGCGCTGGTGTATTATTATCCATTTGCAGGGCGGATGAGAGAGATGGAGGAGAGAAAGCTCGTTGTGGAGTGCACTGGAGAAGGCATAGTTTTCATGGAAGCGGATGCTGACGTCAGGCTAGAGCAGTTCGGTGATGCGCTTTATCCTCCATTTCCTTGTCTGGGGGAACTGTTGTTTGATGTTCCTGGCTATGGCGGAATTGTTGATTCCCCTCTCTTGTTCATTCAGGTTAGTCAACCCAAAGTTTTTTGCTTTTAAAATACAAAAAAGTATATACTTGATGATAGTTCATATAAAGATTAGATTAGGCATTCACGTATAATCTTAAAGCATCTTTGGCAAATGAAATATAAATAGGTAATGAAGAATAAGGAATAGGAATAAAAAGACACCGGCGACCAATTATGGAGCCACAGAGGGCTCCACTTATAGCGTCCACTTAAACTTTTCAGCCTCGATCGGAACTCCATGTGATTCCAATCGGCCCCCTCTATGGCTCCGGCCAGAGCCCCAAATGGAGGCTCTGGCTGGAGCCACAGAGGACTGAGATGGAGCCTCTGTAGTCCTAGTTGTGTCCGGAGAGCTCCAAACCGGAGCTCTCCGGCACCCGAGGTTGTTACCTAGCGACGTTCTGCTGAGTTTCGATGTTGTCAGAGTTGGGTGCCGGCTGAAATTGGGTTTTGGCCGAAATTATTGGGACATACTTGTCTTATTATTAATATCAATCAGAATATGTATTCCTCGAAGTCGATCAAGAAACACTTATTCTTAGGGTGGATGAAAGACTTGTTATTCTAGCCCATTTGGAGTTGGGATTTCATCCCGGGCCGGATTCCACAAAACAAACATGGGAATATAGAATTTCAATTCCCTATTATATTCTTCGAACTAAACATGATGTTATGGTTTTAAAACAGTCTGAAGCTCGAATGTTGACATATAAAGATTAAAACCAAGCCAACTATACATGTCTTTTTTACCCTGATGTGTAATAGGTAACGCGCCTCAAATGTGAGAGTTTCATCTTCGCGCTACGACTTAACCACACCATGGCGAACGCTACCGGAATCCTACTTTTCATGAAAGCAGTAGGAGAGATAGCGAGAGGAGCCGCACGCCCATCAACACTACCAGTTTGGGAAAGACACTTACTTAATGCCAGAGTTCCGCCTCAAGTAACTTTCAACCACCGTGAGTACGAAAAAGTTGAGGGGAAAATTACCCATTTCGACCAAGGGGCCCAAAGGTCCTTTTTTTTCGGGTCGTCTGAGTTTTCTGCTATACGCAAGCACATCTCGCCACACCTCTTCCCCTGCTCAGCATTCGAAGTGCTAACTGCGTGTCTGTGGCAGTGCCTAAATCGCGCCATAAACCCCGACCCCGATGAGGAAGTGAGCATCATTTTCACGGCCGACGCTCATTACAAGTTCAACCCTCCCTTACCGGACGGCTACTACGGCAACACCTTGGCTTTTCCGGTGGCCGTGACAACAGCTGGCAAACTGTGCAGCAACTCGCTAGGGTTTGCTCTGGAGTTGATACGTAAGGCCAAAAAAGAGGTAACTGAGGAGTATATGCACTCGTTAGCGGACCTTATGGTGATCAAGGGTAGGCCCCATTATAACATTGTTCGGAGCTATTTCGTGTCAGATATGACACGAGCTGGGTTCAGTGAGGTCGACTTTGGATGGGGCGAAGCGGTGTACGGTGGGGCCGCCCAAGGCTATCATGATGGCCTAGCTAGCTTTTATATACCCTTCAGGAACCGTGACGGAGAGGAAGGGATTGTGTTGCCGATCTGCTTGTCCCCAGCTTCAATGGAGATTTTTGAAGAAGCATTGAACGAAATTTTGAAAGGAAAAGAAACAGAGTTTGCTGTTAAACCTTTCGGACGCTCTTCTCTTTAAAATTGCAATCAATTATGCTAATAAATTACGTAATGTACGCAATATGTGTGGTGATTTGTCACGTGCTGTTCATTCATAGCATTATATTGTATTGTTCTGCGATAATCTATTACTATTAAGACCCTAGATTATCGCAAAACAATACATTACAATGCTAGAAACAATTCATAAAAAATAGAAGCAACTCAAGAATTAGAAACTGGAAAATACTTCCTAATGATTTTAGATTTGGAACAAACAGGGCATATCTCTATGGGCACGTCTGTATTTCTAAAAAAATGGAAATTTGTGATATACTGTAAGGTATTAAGAGAGGCGTGTACAAATCTATGATGTCACAGCATTGCATTATGAACATATGTCAATCTCAGGTTCAGATTGAGAAGAGATAAAAATGTATTAGCATAAGCTTCCTTTACCACTTGTTAAGACCATCTCACATGAGAGGTCCTCTAAAATAGTAAAATCTTAGTAAGATACTGCATAACAAGTCAACGTTTATTATCACAGGCTCTAGTACAACCCAACGTTTAGTAAGGCCCCAAAACATCTTCATTGTACAACATAAAAAAATAGAAGCAATTTAGTCACCCTAGCTATAGGGGAAGGCATAAAAAATCGGGAGCCGAAACTCGAGGAAACCCGTTTTGAAACCGTCCTGAAAAATCCGCCCCGATTGAAAAACCAAACCCGATTTGAAAACTCCCGCCTGAAAATTTGGGTTCGGGTATTGAGCTGAAAAACCTGTTTCATCCGAACTTGCCCGATTATTATTATTGGGCTAGGCCCAATGGTCCATCCGTTTGTCTAAACTTTAATGCTTTGGTCTTGACCTAGTAAAAGTCACACTACATACACTAGATACAGATAGTGAAACTGAGACGGCACATTAGAAAGAAAATCGGAGTCTCCGTTCTTCCGATTCCGAGACACGAGTCCAGCGATTTTTTCATTCTCCACCACTGTCTCCGCCTCCGGTCCGGCTGCTGCTAGTAAGATAGGTATGGCAACAAACCATGTTCTTCCTCCTATTAATCGATTGTGTTTTCGAATTTCGAAATTTGATGTTTAATAAACCCTAATTTTATTTTTATTCACCATAGTTCAGATGTCTTCCTTTGATAGTCCTCATGGTCATGATCAGATGATTTTCGATGAGAGTAATATGTGTGTGTATGAGGATGGCTGGATGCACATGTTGGTGTATGGGGGTAAGATGTGTGTGTATAATCCAGGTAGTCCAGAATCAAGATGGTTATCTGATTCTACTATGTATAATCCAGGTTACTTAGTCAAGTCATGGTTTGCTTATCATTTTTTAATTAACATAATCTGCAAAATTGTGCATACAAATATTGCTAAGTTGTTAGTTTGGTCTAACCCGAATCCGCCCGAAAAAACCCGAAACCCGAGGTCGGGCGGGAATTTTTCTCATATTTTCCCCGAATTCGAACCCTAGTCTAAAAACCCGAACTTTGGTGGGCGGGAATTATTCTTCAAATTTCCCGACCGAACCCGCCCACCCCTAACCCTAGCCATGGTCCGATTTAGTCATGGGTCTGATCATGGCTAGGTCAATTTAGTCCTAGGGTGTGTTTGATAATGTTTAAGGGCTAAATTGAAAAAATAAAAGGTTAGATCAATAAATTTGAGGACTAAACTGAACAAAATAAAAATTTGGCGTTAGGCGTGTGCAAGTCACGTGACTATTTAACGGTCAAACTGACGATTAACTAATGGATGGACCAAAAGCCAAAAGTTGTCAAACATATAGTACCAAAACTAGAAAAAAAAAAATATATATTAGATAAAAACTCAAAAGTTGTAAAAGATGTTAGACGAAAAGACGTATTAACCCTTAAAAAAATATAGTTTATTCTTTTAATCGGTAGCCAGCATGGAAAAACAAAAAAAACATAGTGGGCTATAAATAAAAGTCATTTTTTCTTCTTCCCTCACAAAACTATCACCACTCATCCGCAAACATAGAACCCACTCCCTAAAGGATGCTACTTCTATCACCACTCTCTACTTCCCAACTCCGACCATCTCTAAACCCAAGCACCTCCCAATTCCATGGCTCAACCACAAAGCCTAACCCTACACCGACCAAGTTTAAGGTACTTTCCAAGGCAAAAGACACAACTGAACCCGACACGACCCTCGCCGAATACGCAGCCATAGCGGGCGGATTAGTCTCCACGCCGATAATCGGGTGGTCTCTCTACACACTCAAAACTACGGGCTGCGGGCTTCCACCGGGCCCGGGCGGGTCGCTCGGGGCTCTAGAAGGCGTGAGCTATCTAGTGGTGGTTGGCATTATTGGTTGGTCTTTGTATACCAAGTCGAAGACGGGTTCGGGCCTTCCGAACGGGCCGTTCGGGCTTCTGGGTGCGGTGGAGGGGTTGTCGTACTTGAGCCTGCTTGCGATCTTGGTGGTGTTCGGGCTGCAGTTTTTCGACAAGGGTTTCATCCCTGGCCCGGTTCCTACTGACCAGTGCTTTGGATGATGATAGAGTGGTTAGTTTATCCGTTATGGTGTGGGCGTTGTTGTATGAGCCACGAATTCTTTATCCTTGTTTGTGTGGTGTATTTGGTATCTCGCAAAATATGGTTATTATCTTACCCTATGAATATATTATATGGTGATGATTTAGTTTATTAAAATAGTTAATAACTTACGTTTATTCTATGTTAAAATTAGGTGTCTGAAGTTTGAAAAGTTAAAATGGACTGTCTCAAAATTTATTTTTGTTGAAATTTGGTGTCTTTACGCGTCTTTTCATCTTCATTCAATCATTTTTATCAAAGCACTCATAATTCATCACTCTTTACTTTCACAAAATCGTCAAATTTCACCCACAAGTTGAACATAAAAAAAAATTCTAGCAGAGTGGTGTGGAGCGATTTTCAAACGACAACGGAGCGAGATTTACTTGTGCGGACGTGGTCAGCTTTTTAGGTGACGGTCCCGACAAAATGACGAGAAGGGAGTGTGTAAGGGAGATTGAATTTGACAGTCAGTTTCGTCGGAATTGTCTTCTCTAAAGTAATAACACCGAAACAACACATTTTAACAAAATTGAAACCTTGGACACTACAGTTTAACATTTGAAACTTCAGACACCTAATTTTAACATAGGGTAAAGCTTAGACGCCACTTTTTAGCGTACCGTTTCCTTGCACAGTCCACGACATGAATCTGCAGAAAAAATTGCATATCATCCGACACAATTTTCACCCCCATTACTTGCAAAAAGATCTGTAATCTGCCAACTCAACAAGCATCCCGTCGAACGACCTCCGCCCACCCTCCGACAGCCACCGCTAAAGATCCCGAATTCATCATCCGCACCTCCACCTCCCCGGTTGACTTCATTGGTTCCTTCTCGAGAATCCAACTATTTCAATGTCTCATCATCTTGGCAGCGGGTGGGAGTTTCTACGATCTTCTTCTTCTTCTAGCATGCTAGGTAAGCTGCAGAGTGCATCAAGAGTTGATTCACACTAGCTCATCGTAGATAGAAAATGACACAAAGATGTACCTCGCTTTTCATTGAGCAGAACAAAATGAAATCAGAGAAGAGCAGAGAATGTATCTGCCTATGTTACAAGTCAGAAAGACAGAGCCGATGTGGTGAGTCTTTTCCTCCACATCGGCTATGTCTTTCAAGCAGGTAACATATGCAGACAAATTCTCTGCTCTTTCCAGATTCCATGAATTTGTTCTGCTCAACGTGAAGAGAGGTACAGCATTGTGCCATTTTCTATCGACAGATAACCTTGTGTGGATCAACTCTTATGCACTCTACTTTGCTTACCTTGCTGCTGGAAGATGAAGAAGGTCGTTGAAAAATGAGTGCATGTGCAATAATTTTCTTAGAGAATAGCAGAAGAGTGGTGATAAAAGGAAAGCGAAGGTGAACGTGAAGGTAGCATTGAGAGTCTGAGTCTCAACCACCTCTTAACTATCACCACCTTCCTTCATTGCTTTTGGATAGGAGGAATTTATTGGCGAATTTATTAGCTAGCTTCTTCCTTCTAGCTCTAATAATTCAGTAGAGTGAGTAAGTATAGGTAACATCGGATCCGATTTGCTTGCTAATCCTCGTATAATAATTGCATGCACAGCCTTAATCATTATTTTTTTTTCGACCACGTGATTTATATATCGTTTCTTAACTACATGATTTTTTTCTGGGCTAAATTATTTTTTTGACGTTATATGTTTAATTAAATCAGATAGAGTGTCAGATGTTCTGTATCAAATGACGTGGAAACGCTGGATCTAGATGATTTCAGAAAGCGTGTTAGAAGTATCAAGTTGACGTTCTCTTGCATTGGATATTTATGTACAAAGAATTGTTAGATTATGTAAGTATTATGATTCCTTGTATTAGAATAAATATGAAATTTGAGTTTGTATTAGTTAAATGATCTTTTTCAGTTTCGTTATTTACTAGTCTAAGTAAAAATTAAGCTAAAAATCACATGCAATTAAAGAGTATGGTTAAGAACACTTAAAAAATAAAAACAGTCTCAACTATGTTTTAATATTGCTAACTGCTATTCCAAATTTAAAATGTTGAGATTCAATATCTGCTATCAGATTGGTCGATTTTTACTTTTCTTTTAAATTTAACAAAATAAATACATATACGCCTAAACTATGAGCAAAAAATTGATAATTTGAAAAATTAAAAAAAATAAACTTTTGTTGCTTAAAACGCTAGTAGTCGAGAAAAGTGGAGGAAAAAAAAAATCTAAATAGAACATCAGATATTAACATTTAAACTTGAGTTAAGACTGTGTTTTTAGATTCTTAACTAAAGAGCGAGGAAGATATAGTATATTCTCTCTTTTTAGTGAGACTGCTCTATCATTTAGGAACAAGTGAATGCTATATTCATCAACAAAGCTTTGGATTTGGATAAAACATGCTACATTAGGGGAGTAAACGAGTCAAGCTACTCGTGAGCTGCTCGAGATCAGCTCGATCAATATTCAAATTCGGCTCGCTAAATTTCGAGTCGAGTCGAGCTTTTTCTGATACCGAGTCGAATTCAAGTTCACTGGTACTCGACTCGAGAGGCTCGTAGGCCTAATCGAGCTTTCTTGTTTTGCCTATTCGAATTGAGTTCGAGTTTTTCGAGCTTTACATAATAATATTATATATGTATATATTAAGTTCAAGTCGAGTTCGAGCACGAGTTCGAGCCAAAAGTGGTGGCTCCGATTTGGACCCAATTGGGGCCGTGGTGGCGGTCGTCTGAGTTGGGTGGCGATCGTCGGAGTTGTGAGTGGTGGTCGCCGGAGTTGGGTGGTGGCCGGCCGGAGCCGTAGTGGTGGCCGGAGTTGGATTATGTTTAAATTATGGACATGGGTATTTCGTCATTTCATCTTTATATTAATTAAACTTGTTATTAATTCAAATATTGTAAAATAGTATTTTTGACATTTCATGCGGTTCTGTTGAATTTGACATAAAATTTGGACGGAAAACATGAAAATCACAAAGTTCAAACTTCAGACATCAGTCGAATTCGAACTCAAACTAAGGTGCGCCATTTATAATTTAATTGAATTTTTTTTAACATTATCGAGCTGAGCTCGAACACGTCGAGTATGGCACCGATTCGAGCTCGAGCTTGAAAAATTAAGGCTTAGTCGAGTTCGAACTCGAGTAAACTGAGTCGAGTCAAGTCGAGCTTGCCAGATACTCGGCTCAACTAGGCTTGTTTATAACCCTATGCTACATATATTCCAAAAGGTTAGCCTAAAACACCCATGGTAATTTAGGGCATTTGGCATAATAAAATCTTCATCTATACACATCTTGACCTATAAAAAGGGTAATTAAGCTGGTGAATCTCCATGGTTTTCATGCAGTAACTGCATATCTCCTGGGAACAAACGAAGCTTGCCCACCAAGGTAAGCTTCTGCAGAATCCAGTATGAGCCTAACAAAGGCCACAGCTGATGCAGTAACAACCACCACAAACGAAACCCAACATAACCTCATCATCAACACCGTGCTTCTCCGAGCAGACCGAAGTGCTTTTGCAACGATCAATCTCAGCCGTCGGTCTCTTAGTATTGATTCATAGCCGCCGCTGATTGAGTTTCTCAATTTTGGACCCGACCCGTTTTTGGAGTTGTGTAGGGCAGTTAGTCCGAGAGAAACGGACATCCATTCGTGGATGATGTCAGCAACGATCAAGGAAAGTTGATGTCGGAAAAATGCTGCCTCTTTCGATACCATCGCTCGGATCAGTGAAGTTCCGTCCTGTTTGTAGTTTTAAAAAAAAAAATTAAAAATTAGCTGAATATGCAAGTTTTGTCCCTTAACCAAATGTCTCGGGTTCGAGCTCCAGTAATGGAAAAGCACTCACATATGTAGTTAAAAACTCGTTTCTAGGCCGTATAAACGTAGGCCTTTAGCATAAAAAACAAGTTACAACGTAACAATAGTCGTTTTCTGAGTAGAAACGCTTGGAGAGTCGTAAAAACGGGAAGAACATAAGTTTCTATAAAGTTCTACCATTTCTAAAATTTTTAATAATTGCTAAAAATTACCGAAATCTTATAAATTATGTCAAAACCATGAAATTTATCAATCAAACCCACAAAAAAAAATTATGGATAGTAATTTGTGACTCGAATCATCTTTTATTGATTCAAAACATATTCTTATTCCATTCAAGTTTAATATCCATATTTTATTGATTCAAAACATATTCTTATTCCATTCAAGTTTAATATCCATAATACACAAGAATCTTAGACCCATCAACATCACTTTTCTTTTAAGTTTCTCAAAAAAATTCGGAAACTTGTATGTATGATTTTAGTGAAAAACATAAACTGGGGCAATCTCGACATCGGGGCAAACATATGGGGGCAAAATACCAATTTTTTTTCTTTAATATGATATGAACATACTTACAGCAGTCATTAAGAGCCTCCTGAGGACAACACCTTCTTTAGATGGTAGAAGTTTCAAAACCAAGCTTGCAACATCGAAAACACCCGTCCTTTTTTCCGCAGGTAAGTCAAGTGAAGTTTCATCTGGTGATGCCAAACTCTGCAACTCTCTCCTACAAGTTATATAAAAAAAACACATTCGATTTAAGCCCAATTTGCAAAGTTATATGTGTTTTTTAACACTTTTATTTAATTTTTTGGTTAAAAACCTAAAAACAATACCAAATATAGGCAATATTTCTAATCGATATCCTAGATTTCAAAGTTGATATTTAGTGGCCCAACTATCAGATTGATTGATTTTTCACTTTTTTCGACTGATTTTAGCGTTAAAAATGGTGTTTAAAGCAATAAAAACATGTTATTTTTCACTTTTCCAAAGTATCAACTCTGTTGCTCATGGTTTAGAATTATTTTGGTGCTTAAAAACAAGTTTATGTTCTATCAGTTTTAAGAGAAAAAAGTGGAAATCAACCAATTTGATAGCTGGGAGACCGAATATCAACATTTCAAATATGAAACAGCGATTAGCAATATAGCCTATAGTTGAGACCATTTTTAAGCCTTATTTTTCCTGCAACTGTGTATTTAAGAATTGGACAATTCTGGAGAAAATAATAGCTTGTAACTACCTTGTTGCACCAACTCTCATGAATAGAGCAAGTCTCTCCCACCGAAACTCTTTTCTCTTCGTAAATAACACCTGCCTCATGCAGTTGAACAAACAATAAGGTTAGTAGATGAAGATATAACAGATGCCTAATCTCATTAGAAAACATTATGAGTGTACTTGCAGGAATATTAGTGTTGCTAATTGAAGACTTTTAGTTGCACCAAGTTTTTAAAAGATGGCATATTTAAATGATGTGATGCTGAATAATTAAAACTGTATATAATTGTAAATACGGACTCTTTTTACCAAACTTTTGGATTAAGAATTTACCGAGTGCAGTATTTTTCGTGTTTCTGCTGTATTTTCAGTGAGAAGCTTCCGAACAACGTAGGGATAAGCAGCTTCAAAAGTCTTGAAATTTGGATCGCCTGCAACTGCCAAACCTAGAAATGCAATTTTTTTGTATAGAAGATTAGGGAAAATGCTAGATTGTAGAAATAAATATGCAATCTAAATAAATACCCAACAAAAATCAGCAATTTGAATAATTTTTTCTAAGGGATTCAGGAGAAACAGTCTTCTAAACTTTATAAGGATTTGTAAGGGTTTTATTGATAATCCCTTGCAATTATCACATTTTTTAAAACCTATTTTATTTTTTCAAAAGCAATTTTCATCACAATTTTGAATAATGAGACAAAATCGTAAACTACCAATGTCATGTCTCAGAAAACTAAACGAGATTTAGGAACATGATAAACAACAAAACATTCCTACCTTCAAGAGAAGCTAGCGAGCGTAGAACCAGAGTGTAATATGGTGGCATTCGAAAGTGATACTTGAGGGCAATCGACCAAATTTTACCTAAAACCTTCACAAATATTTATTTAAAAAAAGTTACTAAAATTTTAAAAAGTTTAGCTCGTAAGGAATAACTTGGGCTATGAGATTATATTTCTCACCCGACTAAACTTGACATCAGGAATTCCATCTCGAATCTGAACCTCTCCTAAAGAATATTCCAAGTCCTGAATCATCATACCAACAATACCTTAGTAGAAGTAATTCGATTTAAATTATTATGACCAAGCAACATTAAATAGTATAATTACCAAAGTAATCCTCCGGAGATTAGTGCCGGGTCTTACAACATCCATTTCGATCAAAGCTTGTACAAGAGAAGCCCAATCCCCATTCACTATGTGCACGATGGATGCAAGCATTGCAAATTGATGTCTCCTTTCCATCCGACAAAGTAAACCGAAATCCAGAAAACTGACACACGAGAAAATATACAGCTATGAGATATCAGTTCAATAAAATCAGCAACTTGTGAATGGATTTATTATAAAGGAAACAATCCCTTAGATTTTATTCGGTTTTGTAATGGTTTTATTAAGATTTATTGAAAATCCCTTGCAAATATCACAATTTTGAAAAGGTATCAGAAAATCTGTAAGGGATTTTCATCATAATTTTGAATATTTTCTAGTGAGCTGTTTTGTTAGAACGCGATATTTGCAACGGATTTTCAGTATTCACCTTGCAAATATATCCATTTCCCTTACAAATAGTTCCCTCGTAAGCAAGTAGAATTCTTGTGGTGAATTTTGAATGAGGTAAATATAACAAGCTACAGAGCATAGTAAAAGAAATTTACCATATTTGTCCAGATGGAGTATAACGGAGGTTTCCTGGATGTGGATCGGCATGGAGCAACCCCGTTTCCAGGAGTTGAATAAGTGATGCTTCCACTCCTTTTTTTACCTGGAACACTAGAATAAATTACCTATGCACTTGTGTATAATTTAACTACACTGAAATTAAAATAAAAACAAAATCATAAGACTTACAAGATCAAGAAGGTGTTGTTTGGCATCATACACTTGATTCTCTGAGTATGCAGGGTCACGATCAACAGAGTCTTCGGTAGAAATAGTGACTAGTTTAGTTGGACTGTCACCAACTATCCACTCCATTGTTAGAACCCTTTTTCCAGTCAGATGATGGTGTATTTTCGGAACACGAATAAAACTGTAGGAGGAATGAGCTTCCTGAATTGACAAAACCGCAATAACTCAGAAAATATGTGTATAATCTTTATAAAAGGTACATTATGGGTAGTGACTGTTGTTTTCAATTTTACCAACCAAAAAATGATAAATTTGAGACTTGAACTCATGATTCCAACATTTACAAGCAAATATATCAACTACTAGGCTAAATTAACTTCAATATACTTATTTATGATTAATTAAGTATTATGGCCAAAACAATTATGTCATATATAACCCCCTTGTGTCTCTCTTGTGTATATGAACCATGAGTAAATTGTTAGTTTCTTGCCATAAAAAGGCTCGACATGTTTTAATAACCAATAAATTAACAGCTAGAACAAAATTAACTTTCTCCTACTTTGTGCAGAAATAGTGCATAGTAAACTTGGCTCAGAAAGTGATAACTATCACAATTCAACTTTAAAATCTACAAAATGGATGAAATTACCCGAAACTCTGAAGCATTTGATGCCTCCATAGTATAATCTAGTTCCCCCACTAAACCTTTCCCAAGCTCATCAGCATACAGGCGAAGATCACTTTTCCTTTTAGCTATCTTTTGCAGTAGCCCGAGCTGAAAAAACGCATCAATCAGTTATTTTTCAAATGCTATATTTTATGTGACAAACAAGGAATTCCAGATAAATATAATTTGATTACTTACACCTAGGCGGAGAATATACATATCCCGAACCACCACATGGTTAAGATTAGGACGTTGAACTTTCACAGCCACATCAAGCCCATCAATAGTCTTTCCTCTGTACACCTACAAGGAATTCCGGATAGATTTCCAGTTAGTTGCATAGATTGTCCAAAAATTTGACCAAGTTGAAAAGTTAAAGAACCACCTGACCAAAAGATGCTGCTGCTACAGGTTCATCTGAGATGTAGCTGAAGAATGATTCGATAGGGGAGCCTAATTCTTCCTCAATGATTTGCATTGCTGCAGGCCGAGGAAAGGGAGGTATTTGATCGTGCAGCTCAGATAGTGCCTGTAATCAAAAGTAGATATCAATATATATATGGATTTGAAGTTTTTTTCTAGTAAATATTAAGCTTCAATTTTTAAACCGGCACTACAAGATTTCATTCAAAACTTTGGTTAGAAAAGCTTGTACCTTTGATATTTCGGAACCAATTATATCCGGCCTGGTGGAAATGGACTGCCCCACTGCAAGAGCAAGCAAAAGTGTGTAGTTTAGCATATTAATCTTGTGATGATATGGAAACTTAAACAAGTTACAAAGTTCAGATAACCCAATTAATTGTACAACCTTCATGCAGAGATGAAAGAATATTAAAATCATGCAAGACTTGATCAAAAGGTTGATTTATGCAATACATAGATTAATTTTCGGGGTCTATATTTATTACGAATAGATACTAATGGTAGAATATGCCAAGGTACCTTTGATAAAAGTGGGTCCAAGACCTAACATTGTCTCTTTCAGAACCAGCCCAAAGTTATACTGGGAAGTATTTCCTCGCTCGTTCTTATAGTATCCTGATTCTAATGGATTCGATATTCCTGATGCCCTTATCTTGATTGCAGCAGTGGCAAAAGAAAAGAAAACCTTGCAAAATAAAAGGTGCCAAACACAGAAAACATGTCAAAAATTCATAAAAAATAGCTTAATGAGTAAAGACCACCTTGTGAGGTAAATCAATCAAAGATTTAATTACCTCAAAAAGCCGGAGAGCAATGAGATGTGGCCTACAACTGAAATAGAGAGCGACATCCTCTGGATCATATACTTCAGGAAGTGGCTTGGACCAGATCCTAGAGCGATAGTAAAAATAAGAAATGTATACCTCCAAGGCATTGAGATCAGCCATGAGCAAATCCAAACCACTGAGTTCTGTTAAATTGCCAAATATTAATACCATAAAGGATAGAAAAAGCGAAAAAATAACTCTATATTTTAGGATTAACAATGTTGATATCAAGCAAAACTGTTATAGAGTTGAATGGCCATTTGACTTAGTCTACAAAGTACAAAACACCACTACATCTCATGGTCGTAAAAAGTGTAAAAAGCTAGCCGATGAACTCAAATTTGCAGCGACTCTATCATTTGAGTTCGGAAGAATATAAAGATCCAAGCATTTTGACATATAACCACTAACCTGGATAATATTAATACCATAAAGGATAGCAAAACAAAAAGAAGAACACTTTAGTTTAGGATTAACAATGTTAATATCAGGCAAAAATGTTATAGATTTGAATAGCCATTTGACGTAGTCTACAAAACACCACTACATCTCATGGCCGTAAAAATGTAAAAAACAGACCGATTAACTCAAATTTGCAGCAACTCTATCATTTGAGTTTAGAAGAATACAAAGATCCAAGCATTTTGACATATAACCACTATTACCTGGATAATATTAATACCATAACGGATAGCAAAAGCGAAAGAAGAACACTTTAGTTAGGATTAACAATGTTAATATCAAGCAAAACTGTTATAGAGTTGAATAGCCATTTGACTTAGTCTACAAAACACCACTACACCTCACGGCCGTAAAAAATGTAAAAAAACAGACAGATTAACTCAAATTTGCAGCAACTCTATCATTTGAGTTCCGAAGAATACAAAGATACAAGCAATTTGACATATAACCACTATTACCTGGATAAAAGGGTTGAGGCCAAGGAGAGGGCTTAAAATTCTGAGCATCAGGCTTCTCCAGGGCCCTCAGCCACAAGATATCATCAAGAGTTTTTGTAACCTGAGGAATGTGAAAAGCCTTGTTTGCCCATTCAACCCCTCCACTTACTTTCTTCTTCATAAAATCAATATCCTTCCTAAAAGCTTCACCAAAGTGTGTAAAGTTTCCGAATGTCGGGACCTGTTTCTGCTTCCTCTTGTTTGATGCCGTTGTTTTAGTTGCTACAGAGGTGGCATACACGGCGGACACCACCGCAGCCATCCCCGCTTCAGCTCAATCAATGTGGTTAACTTCTGTATCGAGTGAAGTGAGAATTTTTAAGGCAAACCCGAAATGTACACTTACTTCCGAATACGCCAATCCATAAAAAATGATCAATTGCCGATTAGAAATCTAGCTTCATGCTCAAAAGCATAAAAAATATCAGTCATTTTGAACGAATATACAAATTCAGATATCCCGCATAATTACGCAAATCAGCATCTCAATTATCACCATGGGAAGCAATAATCGGCAAAAAAAAAAGAAGCTAATTTGATGCTAAGTCAAGAAATGCACATACGAGTCAATAAAAAGCTCCAAATGAGCCGCCGCTCGGCCACAGGCGGCGGAAGCTGTGGATGATCAGACCCAGCTCGGAAAATTTCACCTACTCCTCAGGGATGTCTGGGTTACTTCGGTAAGCAGCTGATCTGCTTGACGCAGATAAGCAGTGTGTGGTCTGAACTGCACGACTGCCAGATACCCAAGGCCTTTGGCTTTGTGCCTTAATTATTTAATAAAATTATAAAATCAAGTTGAATAAAAAAAAAATATCATTTGCTTTGATCTTATATCTTATAATATGCTAATTGCATTTCACGCGCGATATACCAAGGCCTTTGGCTTTGTGCCTTAATTATTTAATAAAATTATAAAATCAAGTTGAATAAAAAAAATTATCATTTGCTTTGATCTTACAATATACTATGTGCATTTCCCGCGAATCGCGCGGGGTGACTTAGCGAATATGTATAATTAACAAATTAATCGATGAAATTTAAACTGACTACTTGTAATATGTTGAAACATTATTTTTAAATAAAATACCAGTCTAGAATTTGAAAAAGTAAACGAAAGACTGAAAATTTTGAACTATAAAATACCATTGTGCAAATTCACAAATAAATTTTAGATGTCTGTACAGCATGTTACATTTGGTCGTCCGATCCGTGTCAAGCATCTGTTCTTCAACAGATATGGATTTGATGACCACCGGCGATATCTCGACGGAGATAGAGATGGTTCTGCCACTAAGAGTCTCAGCCGCCCGTATCGCCTGGTATCTTCGTTCGCCGGCTCTGCGTCAAGCGTCTATTAAAAATCAGCGAAATTTTAATTTCGATTAATTACATACATTGAATTTTGAACGGTCCGAAATTTTAATTGCGATTAATTGTATACATTGAATCTTGAATAGTTCTAAATCAGAGAAATTTTAATTGCAATTAATTGCATACATTGAATCTTGAACGGTTCAAAATTTTAATTGCGATTAATTGTATACATTGAATCTTGAACGGTTCGAAATCAGCGGAATTTTAATTGTGATTAATTGCAACTTAAAAACCCTCAGCTTCTTAGTGTAACCAATGTTATGGATTTAATAACTACAAAACGATTAGCTCAATTTTTATAAATGCATCGATTAACGTAAAAAACAAAATCATCAGCTGCTTCACATTCATTCTATTATTATCTTTCCTTTAGAATTTATAATATATATAGATATGGTAATATATGGTATGACATTAATTTACCTGGGAAAATCTTCAATTTCCTCCAAATAAAAACCAAATATAAAAATACAGTTTTTACTCTTTTTTTTTTTTTAATTTACCCCAGATGTATCTTCCCTTGTTGTATTACTATCTAATAAATATACAAACCATCAATATCCTTCCTAAGCTTAACTAGTAACTATTGAGCCGGAGTGCTTACAATAATTGATAATGTTAATGTTAGTATTGTAGAACTTGATCTATGTGAGTAAACTTGATAAATGTGTTTGTGAACTTAATGTATATGTTCGTGAATTTGTTGTATGTGTGTGAACTTGAATTTATATTTTGAGTTGAAAATATTAAAATTTATTGGTGTAAATTCGGGTTGTCCCGAGCCCGAATTAGATAGTTCCGACCAAGTCGGGACTTTTTCAAAAATTCAGGTTCAGACTAAGAACAATAGTGGAAGATCCCAAAAATTAAGGCTCGAGACATTTTCTTAAAAAGTACCGCTTGTTCCGAGCTCACACTTACTCTTAACTAAAGGAACTAACTCCTCAAATCAAGGAACACTAAAAAAACAACTTAAAGTACTGAAAGAGGGAAAATAGCAAGCAGTACAACTAAGCAACAAACTCAACAGATATATTTAATACCTCACCAAGATGTGTTATTATTTCTTAGATTAGATAGAAGACAAACCATCATTAAACACAAAGCAGAATTATAAAACAACTCGAAGATATGATGACAATATACAATTGCCCCACTCTCTTAAGAATCACAAGTCCATTTTCATAAAACTGCAGCCTTGATGCGGTTTAAGGACTCCACAAGATGATCACACAACAAGTGAGGATCTGGAATCACTTCCGGATCGACTGATAAAGCAATAGTCATCTTATCCGCGCAGCTTTGGAAATGCATTATCATTGCCTTGAACAACAAAAACAAGCATGATAATACGTTATAAATCGGTTCAATAACAAAAATAATAATAACTAAAATCGCTGACTAGATTTTAACCGTTTTACAAATCGTCATAAGAGCTTTAGATTTTTAAATTTTGCTACCTCAACTTTCTATTTCAGACTAAACAACTACTTCCATCACTTTATCCGTTAAAACACCATGTATCGCTTACGTGAAAAAGTAATGGATGTCCAAAAACAAAAGTTAAGAGGAAAATTTAAAAATAAACACTACAAGAGAGCGGAGTCAAATATCGTTTTAAATTCGTGTAGAATGGTGTTTGACACAGGTTCAGTACGAATTCACCGTGATAAGTAATCGCGTGTATAATTCTTTTTGGCACGGGAGGTCGTGCCAAATACTGTAGCCCGTGTCAAAATCGTTGCAGCACGTGTTAGTATCTCGTGCCTTGTGTCAGATTCGTGTTAAAGGATGTGTCAATTTGACACGAGGACAAAAATCGTGTTAGTGCTCGAATTAAATGAACGATCGTTTCAAATTCAAGCCAATGACTTGTCAATTTGACACGAGGAAACACCCCGTGAGAAAATTCGTTGTAATTGAGAGTATTTTTTTGTAGTGAGAAAGTTCTGATAGCAATTTGTAAAATAACAAAGTTTGGATAGCGATTTATTTATTCAGTTAAGAGTAATTCAGTCAATTGGTATGAAAAAAAAAATCATGTGAGCCTTGGCCAAAAAAAAGTGATAGATGTAGCATTTTGGTGTAAAATCTAAACCTAGGGTAGTGAATTTTAAATAAAAAATCAGGTAATAATTTGTGAAACTACAATTTAGGTAGTATAAATATTACCGTTGGAAGCCCATACGCACTAGGGTTGGGCTTGATTTGGTTAGCTAGCAATTTGTTCAACAGGACAAGTTTATATTAGGTTTTAGGGTTAATTTGGTTTCTACCTTGGGTCCGAATATCTTGAAAGTAAGTGTTAAAATTATCGACGTGATAAGGGCTTCAAGAGAGTTCTTTTTCCGATCAATCGTTGCTTTCGCTTGACGAAGGTAATCTAACGGATCATCTTGATGGTTAATGGTGAAGGGAAGTAGTATGTAACCGATTAAATTTCCCCACTTCACTTTAGAATTTTCTGCTGTCATTTCACTCAGAGCCTGCAGTTCAATTATAAACCTTGTTATTATTAGATGATCAATTTTGTGTTATTAGAATGTGTAATGTATATGTTGTTAACAAGTCAGTACCTGGATTCCAGCCGCAGGCCTAAGGTTCACGACAACGATTCCCCGAAGACGAATCCTATTTAGAAAACCTGCAGATTTCTTCTTGCTCTGATCTTCACATTCAGCTGCTGCAGTTGATTGTTAATAATTAGTTAATCCCGTTTGTAAACACCTGATTTTGGACAGGGTTCGAGAATACCGTGACACATGGAACTGAAGATCGAGTAAAGTTACGAGACTTGGCACGCGTGAAGCATTCATGGACCCGACATCTCCGAAATACATATTTTCGATATGGGTCTTAAAACGAAGCTTGAAAAATCACGAACACAATGCTACTGACCGTGGATCGATCGGACATCGTGACAAGAAGTTATGACGCAAAAATGAAATGTGAAAAAATATGATATATACATGCATTCATATGTATGTATGTATTGTTTATCTTCGTGCAGAGAATGGAAGAAGATATCTCTTCTTCATCATCACATGTGGACCCCATGGGAGAAGAAAATCTTCCTTCCTGCACACTTCCTCTGCAAACACGCAAGCCTCCATGACTATCTACTTGAATTATTGCTCCTAGTTGCGAGATTACTCTCAGACACTTCAAGGTTTTTTCCCTATAAATAGAAGCCATTCAACTGCATTTGAAGCACACCAACATTCGACAAAGAAAGGAAAATTTAGAGAGTGAGAGTTAGCTTCGTGAGAGCAATAGTGAGAGTAGTATAATTTCTTATCTAGGTTCCACTCGTCACGACATTTTACCCGGAAACAACCTATGTAAGTACTGCTTGATCAAAAGTTGTATTTACATTCCAAGTATAAATAAAGTGCAAGTTGATTAAAATTTCATCGCTTCCAATGTAGCGTTTTATTTATTTTCGGTTCTTTTATTTTTGCAATATATATAAATATGTGTATTTTATTATTTATAAATTTTACATATATATGTGTATTTCTACTATATATAAGTCTTATATATGTTCATATCACTTATTTGTCATATTTACATTATCTATAAGTTGTACATATGTTCGTATTACTTATTTATCTCATAACTTTGCTAAGTGTTACAAATCAGTCCAGAAAGCTCAGGGTCCATTTTAACATATTTAAAAACTATTTTTAGTTCAACCATGAACTTTGCTGATTGTTACATTTCAGCCCATGAACTTTTCTGGTGTCCCAAAACTTTGCTAATTGTTACAAATCAGTACAGAGAAGTTTAGTGACCACTTTAACACATTTTAAAAGTTGTTATCAAATTCAGCCCCATAATTTCGATAATTGCAATTCAGCCCCTGGACTTTTTGATAATTGCGATCATGTCCTGATTTTCTTGAAAATTGCAATTTAGGCCATGGTGTTTTACAAAGTGGGTATTTTAGTAAAAACTAAACAAGTCAAGACAAGCCAAAGTACCGAAAGGGCGGATTTTTAGCTTGCGAGCTTTTAAAACGTAATCAAACCCCCGAACCTGAATCTCTGGACGCAGACTATTCAAAGCCCTAGGATGTCAGTATCATGTACCCTAGGCAACTCTAGGATTCCGATTAGCCTTTAATTAATCGGTGGCGACTCTTTCTATTTTTCCCGGTTCGGTTGATTTTTCCGTATTAGACCGAACCCGCCGTTCGTCGATCCATAAAAACATTTTCCAAAACCCGCTCTATTTCCGAGAGAGTTGGCCGGATTAGACGTACAACACCGTTTTAGGTAGCGATTGGTTTATACTGCATAACCCATTCGCTACCTAGAATATGACTATATTACAAGTCGTTACTGTCAAGAATAAGACGTGCGTCTTAATTAACTGTCTTATAAGTTTGAATTTGTGGGTAAAAATATTCAGCACACTCTTACTTATACTTTAACATCCACCCTACTGATGTTTATGTTTAGTTATTGGTAAACCCTAAACCCTAAATTAGTAAAGACAATACTTTAACAGCTACGAAAACTTTGATATTTTTAAATTTCAAAACATAAACTTTCGAGTTTAGATCAAAAGACTACTTTCTTTGGTTTCTTGTCAATACATGATAGAAAACTCTATGTGCCGCATATGTGACTTATTTTCTCATGTGAACTTACTGAATTACCCATAACTTTTTTTGGCCAACAATTATCCATGACTGAAGAAACAAATATATAACCTAAGAAAACGTCGTGTACCATATTCGTGACTCTTCTTTATATCAATTGAAAGAAACTGCTTCTAAATATTTAGAAGCAATATCTGTCAATTGACACAAAGTAGAGTCGCGTATTTGGTACACGACGTTTTCTGTCTAATACTTTTGAGTCTTTCTGGTATGCTTTAAAAACATGATGTTTATGGTGCCATAAATGACTAATTTATCCATAAGTACAAATCTAAGGATCACTAAGAATTAATTCATCGGTTCGGTTTGTTAATAATTTAATAAATCGGTTTTGGAATTGGTTTAATAGATTTACCATAGCGTAGCTTTCTTCTTCTTTCTCATTTGAAAACTGGTCGCCATAACCCCTTTCCTCTCTCTATCATCTCTGTTTAATCGCTGAGGTTTCCAAACCCGTCAAGAACGCGCAAATTCCGTTTAAGACTCACATCGTAGAGTGAGGGTTAGGCAGCCAAGCGTGCGAGCAAGAGTTTTGTGCAGCCAAGCGTCGGAGTGATGAGAAGCTCAAAAGTGTCAGTGATTAATGCGTTCATCACTAATAGTGAGAAATGATCGAGACGGCATTGCAATTGAACAAGCAACTAATACCGAAAACTTATACAATTTTAGTCAGGAGAGTTTAAACCTCATAAAAAGGTTAATAACTAAAAAACTATCTAAGATAAGTGATTAACGCGTTCATCACTAATAGTGAGAAATGATCGAGAGGGCATTGCAATTGAACAAGCAACTAATACAAAAAAAATTTATACAATTTTAGTCGGGAGAGTTTAAACCTCATAAAAAGGTTAATAACTAAAAAACTATTCAAGGTTTGTCATATGTTTAAATTAGATGTCTGTAGTTTGAAATGTTAAAATAGACTGTCTCAAGTTTCATTTCTGTTGAAATTTGGTGTCACCGCGCGTCTTTTCATCTCCCTTCAATCATTTTCATCAACCCGCTCACCCACTCATAATCCACCACTCTTTAATTTTCATAAAATCGTTAAATTTGACCCAACAGCTGAACATTAAAAAAAAAAGTTTCTAGCAGAGTGGTGTGGAGCGATTTTCCAACGACAACGGAGCGAGATTTACTTGCGCGGATGTGGCCAACTTATTAGATGACGGTCCCGACAAGATGACGAGAAGGGAGTGTGTATGGGAGCTCGAGTTTGATAGTCGGTTTCATCGGAATTGACTTCTCTAAAGTAATCACACTAAGACACCATATTTTAACAAAATTGAAACTTGGACACTACAGTTTAACATTTGAAACTCCAGACACCTAATTTTAACATAGAGTAAACCTTGAACAATTTTTTAGTTATTAACCCCTCATAAAATCGAGTATAGTCGAAAGCAAACAATTATCCAATTGAACAATAAGAATAATAAATTGGTTTAACACTATAGAAAACTAAGGTGTCATTTAGGAATTTGGCAACATTGACTATGAAACAGAGATGCTAGATAGAAACTGCATGGGAGTACGATCCTAGTATCTATGACGAGATGAAAGAAGATTGTAAAATCGTAAAACCTCGGGCTCGGAGAAAGAAGAAGGAAGTGTAAGCACGGCTCTGACAGAATAGAAAAACTCTATTAAAACTAAACGTAACGAACCGAACTGATGAATCCATGCTAATTGATCCTTAGGTTTTTAATTAGGAACAAATTGATCTTTTTAGGCACGCATCATGCTTCTGGAGCACAACAGAAAGATCCAATTTTAAAACCAAAAGTTCAGGCAGTGATTTGTAAAACAATACGATTATGAATATTAAGCCGGGTTGTAGAGGAAGTCATGACTTACCGTATCTGTGGTTTATGTAGCTGGAAAGGCCACCTTGTGTCACGCCTAATAGCACATCATTGATGGTCTTAACATAATTGGAGCAACAAACGACTATTAGTATTACAACTCGATCGAGAAATCTTGAATCAAAACATAGTATTAATTAAGTGGGTAGATACAGATATTCTTTCTCACTCTTTCTATCATAAATTATGATCTGGGATATGAACAGTGATCTGGGATATGAACAGTGAGCAGATAATCTGCATCATTTTTTCGAGTTTAGTTAGTTACCATGTTGAATTCATTCTTGACGAACTTTACGTCGTCGAGGCTAACCGTCCTATGCACGAACCTCTTTGTCGTCTCGTTAACCCCGGCATTCCCTTTAATCGGAGTATTCGTGTCCTTCAAGAACATATGATTGTCGCTAAAAACATCATAAAGTCGCAAAATGAGTTCCAAACTAGACGGATCACCGACCAAACCGCCAACACAAACCCACGTGAACCCGAACCAGCTCGTGTCTTGGTTGGCATTGTCGGGAGTGATTCGGGGTCCGATGTTTTACGAGTACAAGCGAGCAAGAAGGACATCAAGGATGCACCATCACCCATCGAATGGTGGACTCGCAACACCACCGTAGCTTCAGCATCGGAGGTTCGGATATTGAGGAGAAGTATTTCCCATAGTGGTCGGGAAATGTCGAGAGGGGTTGTTGTGAGGTAAGAGACGTAGTCCTCCACGAACCGGTCCGGTGAGTCATGGTCTTGGTCGAGGTCGTCGAGGAAGACGATATGGTCGTCTAGGTTCACTGTGGTCCTGACCCACTTCCATTTGGCCAGTTTTGAAATCTCCTACCTATTCGTGTGTATACACGAATTATTTCATCAAGAATTGTTAAGACACTTATAAGTAGAACATATTAATGGCTTTACTAATCGATATCTCAGATTTAAAATGTCGATATTCGGTATCTCAATTATCAGATTTATTGCTTTCTACGTTGATATTCGGTATCTCAACTATCAGATTTTTTGCTTTCTATATTAATTATCGGTATCTTTCAACTATCAGATTTGTTTTTTTTCCACTTTTTATGATTAATTTTGCATTAAAATAGCTATTTTAGCAACAAAAGCACATCATTTTTTTTTTTTCAGATTTGTTGTTCATAAATTAAGGTCGAGAAAGACGATATGGTTGTCAAGGTTCACTGTGGTCCTAACCCACTTCATTTTGCCACTTCTTTTGAAATCTCCAACTTATTATTCGTGTGTATACATGAATTATTTCATCTAAAATTGCTAACACACTTATAAGTAGAATATATTAATGAGTTAAGAATTAAAGAGTCTCACCTATATAAACCCTATAACCTATATATTATGTTGCTAATCGATATTCCAAATTTAAAATGTTAATATTAGGTATTCCAAATTTTCAGATTTGTTGCTTTCCATAATTTTCAACTTATTCTGACATTAAAATTGGTATTTAAGCAACAAAAACATGTTGTTTTCCACTTTTTCAAAGTATCAGATTTGTTGTTTATAGTTTAAGCTTATTCGATACTTAAAAAACATGTTCTTGTTTCAGTAATTTTAAGAGATAAAAAATATATACCAATCGATTTGATAGTTGAGACACCAAATATCAACATTTTAAATAGAGTTAATAACTAATAAAATGTTTGAGGTTTGACCCAAGTTGAAATGTGTGGTGTCTAAACTTTAAAGTGTTGAAATGCACTGTCTGAGATTTGAACTTTGTTGAAATTTGGTTTTCCGTTCAAAATTGTAGTTCATTTTGACAGGATGTTGCGAAAAGTTGAAATTATCCTTTCTACAAATATGAAGTGACGAAATTACCCCTAGAGTCAAATTAAAACAACCACCACCCAACTCCGATGGCCACCACCCAACTCCGGCCGGCCACCCTACTCCGGCTGGCCACAACCCAACTACGTCCGGCCACCACCCAAAAACTCTATAGTTGTTGATTTAGCTAGGAGGGGTAATTTCGTCAATTCCCTAGGTAACGGAAGGTCACATTTTTCACGGAGGGGCGTTTTGGGATATCCATTTTCACTACAAGAAACTAGGGTCAATTAACACAAGGCATTTTCGTTTCAAATTCGTGTATAAACACGTTTGACACGAACCTGACACGTTTTTGCCCCGTGATAAGTAATAGCGTGAGTAATTTTTTTTGACACGGGCAGTGCGTGTCAAATACTGCAGGTCGTGTTAAAATCATTATTAACCCGTGTCAACTCTGTCGTGTCAAATCCTTGCCAAAGTCGTATCATGTTTGTACACGGTATTTGACACGAGACTTCACAAGATAGAGACGATTCAACTTCCCACTTTTAGAATCAACAAATTCGACTTTGAATATGAATATCAGAATCAACAAACTTGACTTAACGAAGTACTTTTAGAATCAACAAATTTGATTTTAAATATACATATTAGAATCAAGAAAGTTGTCTCAAAAAATATTTTTAGAATCAATGGATTTGATTTTTAAATGGTATATTAGAATCATTGGACTTACCTCAACAAATTACTTTTAGAATCAACAAATTTGATTTTAAATATGTATATTAGAATTAACTGATTTACCTCAACAGATTAAATTTAGAATCAACAAAATTGACTTTAAAATGTATATCAGAATCAGCAAACTTGTCTCAACAAAACATTTTTAGAATATATAAATTTTTCTTTAAATATTTATATTAGAATTAACAAACTTGAATCAATGAATACTTTTAGAATCAATAAACTTTAAATATGTATATTAGAATCAATGAATATAATACAATAATTATTGGATTCAAATTAGTCAAAAACTATAAATGTCAATACATTGTACTAATACATCAATACAACAGAATTAGGACACTCAATTGAAATTTAAATACACCCGAGACCACCGAACCAATATGCCTGCATGTCAATTTGCATGTCAATGAGCTCTTTGTGCAACTAGAAAACACAAATTGCCTTCACTGTACTAGAAATTTAGGGAATAAAGACAATTAGATCACCTAATCTACCTTGTTCATGTTGTAAAGAGCCCTCTGCATGTCCTTTATTCTAACTTCATGCAGCTCAGTTATCACCTGCACAAATAGAACATTCACATTATTAGAATTTAACCAAACAAGTAATAACTACATAGAAGAGGTCGAAGCATACTTCTTAGATCTCTCCTTTAAAAGAAGACCAAAAATAAATAAATTATTACTAACCGTGTAGAAAAGTTAAATGCAAACAAAATTATGTCTCATTTCCAGAAAGATGCAGATGAAGAAAAATGCATACTATTTTGTCAAACAGCTCATCGCCATCAACAAACTCAAGAACTAACACGGGATGTCAACCAAATCAGGCAACCCACCTCATTGGGGGTAAGAGTAATTCGGGTTCTCTGTGAAATAAGCATCATTAGTTAGATAAACTGAAACACTGAATAAAGACGAAGAATAAAAATCATAGTGGTGAAGAAATGAAGGAATTCATACTTGCTAGAAGAGTTGTGATAGATCATGACAATATACAGAATTCAAAACAGAGTTGTTTTAACTCTTTGCAATAGATGATATTGTGTTTTCTGCATTTTGCAGCCGGTGAAGCTTCTACCTTACAAGCAACAAGCTATGAAACACCAATCACAATTACATTGATCAGTAGGTCTGGTTGGTTACAAGATATAATATTATTGTTAAATACCTTGCTAGCACTCAAAGCAACCTTTATGTTCTTCTAAACACTCTGCAACTTTTGCAATCCACTGGGATCCGACTGCTGCCCAGGCAACCATATGAGGTTTCAGGCATTTTCTACAAACCCTAGCCTTAAAATCCACAAACCCATATCAATTTCGATCCATCACAGTCGTGACCATATCAAAGCACTGATTTTGAGACAAAATTATCCTCAGGACATACAACTTAGTAGAAACACCGGAAAATATCCAATAAAGCCTAAAAAAACCCAATTATAGAGCAGCTGTCAAAGACCCACATCCTGAATTCTACACTCTTTAAAAAATATTGTACATTAGGACAACATAGAGCATCAAGACTAAACAGTTCTATGAAGTTGTAGCACAATGAACGAACAATAAACATGTTCGAAACATAGTGATGATCAACTAAGTCTAACTAATGAGGATGTTCTTTTCAGTCTGCAAACATATACGGAAAATCGCCTTATTAAATACTGAACAAAGTAAAAGAGAAAATTCGTCAAACTTCGTGTTCTGTTAGTGCAACAAGTGTCAGTATAATGACTAAAATTTTAGGGAAAAAAACAGTCACTAACACAGATGCTCTGGATCATGTTATTCTCTATGTCAAATTTTGTTAAGGTTTCTATGAAACAACATTCAATTTCACATTAATCAACACTGATCATTTACAAAACTATAAAAGCAGCAGGATGTACACTGATTAACCAAAGAGGAGTAGTATTAAGCCAATAAGATGTCAAAGGGAATACAGGCATAAGAGGTCTAATATGTAAGCTATGTAAGCAACGAACTGTTAAATTCAATCGTTGAAGGGAATTCAGGCAATGGAAGTAGAAGATATATAAGAAACCCAGAGTCCCACATAGGTTTGATATGTAAGCAACTAACGGTTGAATCTTACAAATTGTGAGTCACCTATGCAATGCAGTTATTGACATTTACTAAAGATGGGATCATTAAAGTTGTAGTTTATTAAAGATATTGAACAAATCAATTCCCTAAGGTTTGACTGAACTATTTGAAAGAATAAATATAAGACATACATACTCACACTCTTAAGAGCTGTACTTTCTTAAAAACTCAAATCCTTCATTTAAGTGTATGTATAAATAACTGGTTCCTCAGCTTCAAGCTTCAAGGAAATAAAAATTGAACTCACTAGTAGTGTTGCAGTGTTGCAGAAGCAAGTGGTGCACTATGTTGAATACAATGACTCTTTATTTGTTATCTCAATTCTCATCAACCTCATCTTCTTGGAGATACTTTCCCCTTCACCTTCATGTAATACATAAAAATTAAAACGAATAGCTCTTTCTGTACTATCTCTTCAATCTATTTTCTTCAAAATGCTTTCCTCTTCATGTAATTCTATAGAAAGCATTAATTCAAAACTGGTTTAAGTTTCCATAAAACTGTAAAGAACGGATATGCACTCTAAGCTTCTAAATATGAAATACTACTTTCATATGCCATAACTCAACCAAACAAAAATGTCCACTTACGAGAGCTACCAAGTGAAATTGATGCACCCCATCAAGACTGCAAGTACAAATTTGCAATTATTCACCACACAGGAACATTCAAGGCTTTCATTCCAGTTGGAACTCAGACTGAGTGCTCCCTTAGAAAGACCTAATTTGGTCAATTAAAAACCCTAATTTCAGACACTAATTGGAAAATTGGGGTTTCGATCCTACCTCTTTTCCTTGGCTAGATCATGCTTGAGGGCCGTGCGAGTCAAAGAAATGGCGACTATCCGCCAGATTCAGGCCCCGGTTGCCCTGCCTTGCGGTCGGTCTCTCCCAGCACCGTGTGGCCGAGCCCGACAACATATTAAACTGGAGGGGAGAGCTCAAGGCAGCGGTCATCTTCAATCCCTATTTGCGACTCTAACCCTGCGCTCGGTCGCTCCCCTACGTCGTCCGTGAGCCGCCTCGATGACAGATGAGATCAGAGAATGAGAATAGGTCTGAGACTCTGAAGAGAAAAAGAGCGATGGTTTAACCTTCTACAGAAGAGAGAGAGGTGTTAAGCAGGAGATGAGAGAGAGGCAGATGATGGATTGTAAATAGATAAGCAAGAATTTTTTATTTTTGGTAATGAGATAAGTACGAAGTTAAATACTTAAATCATATAATTCAATTTTATTTAATTAATTAAGGGTATTTGAGTCATTAAATTCATAATTTTAATAATATATATATTATAAATGATTTCAACAATTATAATTTTTTTTCTAAACAATAATATATTCTCAATGATAATATAGTTTTATCTAAAAATAATCATATTTTATTCATTTAAATAAAAATTAGCGACAACAATAATATTTTTGTCGATAAATCACATCTTTATCGACAATCTTTTTCTCTTGTAAATAAAAGTAATTTTTATCGACAAATTATTAAACTTGTTGATAAAAATATTTTTATCGACACGTTTTATCGACAGTTGTCGGTACAGCTCTTATTTCTTGTAGTGTCATAATCGTACTCATTAACATTCAGCAACTTTGAATAGGTAATTTTATTATCCGGCAATATAACCAAAGAATTCCTTAGTTTTTTTAGGCCAAAGAATTCCTTAGTTGAGTGGTAGTGTCTTGCGTCTTAACATTAATTAATAATTGTGAAGTCGTGGTTTCAAATAATTCTTATTCCCAGTTTTTTTTTTTTTGTACTTATGCCCAGTTTTATTTTCATAAAATGCATATCTTCGTGCCTTGTGTCTAATTCGACACATGGTCATGTCCAATAATATCTCTCTCACGAATTCTACACGAACTTAGGACGAGACAAGATACTCGTGTCAGAATTGTGTTGAAGGTCGTGTCAATTTGACACGAGGCAACAGAACGTGTCAGAGTTCGTGTTAACTGAAAGGTCTGTGTCAAATTCGAGTATAATATCGTGTCGGTTTGACACGAGGAACCACCCCGTGTCAAAGTTCATGTTAATTGACTATGTTTTCTTGTAGTGTTTATCGAGCTCACGTTACTGTCACGTGATAGACTTCCGTTCGACTTAACCGAAAAATAGTCGAAGCCACCAAATTTCAACAAACACCAAACCTGAGACAGTCAATTTCAACGACGGATACCAGATTTCAACATGGTCAAACCTGACACAGATTATTAGTTACTAACCCTTTTAAAAAATATAACCACCAATTAGCAATACAAGACATAGTTGAGACTTTTTATATTCTTAACCCTATATATATCATTACCATCTTGCTTGAGAAACGGGGATGCTTGTGGAGTGCAGCGGGAACCCCGGCCATGAAGACTAGTAAGTCGATGCTAGTCTTAACCCCAATGACAGTGACAACGTAGCAGTTGAGCTTGGGTGCATGGAAAATACGTGCAGGTGGGCTTAGCTCCGTCGTCTTCTCCGGCGGCAAGTCGGCAACGATCTCACACATATTATTGAAAGGGAAACGAACAAACGTAGAGACTCTGAGATAAATGGGTGAATTCATTCAACAGTAGTCGACACGTCTCTTTATATAAACTTGAGGGCCGGAGTTGTGGTGTCTCACTTTACTTGGCCATTTCCTTAGAATAATAATAACGGTTCGGTAGTTAATGTTTGGACAGTCGAATAAATAGTAGACGAAGTTTCTTTTAACATTATACTAGCTTATATTTACACGTGTATAAATTGTTAACTTTATTAGAAATTTCGTCTAATTTGAATTTGAATGGTATGGATATGTGTTCGGCATATATGACGGATAAAAACAACGACAACTTGCAAGCTGATGTAACTTGGGTAATCAAACAAATTGCTAGCTAATATTCGGGAATTTAAATAAACTACTAACTGATTTTTGAATATTCAAATAAATTGGTAATTGTTTTTTTCATCACGTAATTAAATATGGGTGATTCCGTTAAGAAAGACGGAAATTGTGACAGATCGAGTTAGCAATTTGACACGTGTACAACAATTAATCCACGTTTAACAAATTATATAGGCCACAGATGAAAATCGCATCAACTATATATGAAGTCAGCCTTACAAACCCAACGACTGTATGAACTACTTTAAGAAAAATAAATTCTATCTACTTCAGATAGCAACGACACAAATCACTATGGTCGACAACATGTCACCTTGAGTAGTCAAAAGTTTTTTACTAAGAAGCAACGACCAAAAAACACAGCGCTTCACCATGGAATATAATGTTTTCGGCCAAATTCATTCGTTTAGAGGGTTAAAATCGTAATTTTTTTTGTCTTTTTGCAATTATTCAACTTTGTTTGGACTTAATTGTTAATATTGGATTTGTCCTAGGGTTAGGGTTTTTGTTTACAGTGTTTAAACTATGTTAACTGTCGTTTACATTCATTTGATTTATTAATGAAAAAATTAAGGCTTTTCTCAACCCTGAATCAAATTCTCAACATTCTTTAAATTAACGAGTTTATTCTCAACATTCTCTCGAATCAACGAGTTTTGTGCATTATATCTCATCACGCTGCATCATCATAGAGACTATATAGCAGTTGAGCTCGCTCACCAATCGCCATTTTATCAAGGAACAAATTCAAAGCAGGGAATCTAAGATAAATGATTGAGTTAGAGATGAAGAAGAGATAGTATTTATAAGGTTTAATTAATAATAATAAGGGTTAAGAACCTAAAAACGGTTCTAACTATAAATCACGTTGCTAGTTACTGTATTAGATTTTAAAATGTTAATATTAAGTGTCACAACTATCGTATTTGTTAGATTCCACATTTGGCCGAGCCAAGCCCAACGGGCCAGCAGAGAGAGCAGTCATATAGGCAAGTGGGGTTCCATCCTAAAACCAATTGGTGATAGGAGGAGGTGGTCCACTTGCTTATATATTACTCAATTTTACAGATACCAACCGGTGTGGTACTCCAGACTCACGGTGTATGTCTATTTCAACAGTATTAATTGATTCTCCTTTTTTTGTTATAGAATTGATGAATTAAAAATATGTTTTTAAAGTTTAAGCATAAATTATGAACAACAAATATAATACTTCTTAAAGGTGAAAAACAACACGGTAATCTAAAAATTTCACATAGTATCAGATCACATTTAAATCTCAATTTAAACGGTAGTCTAAATATGTTGTTTGTGATTGCGACACATGAGGGTTATCATCAATCACCATATATGGCTATAGACTATAGTTAGCTATAACCCTCATATAAGTAATTATAGCTGGGCATTAGGTCACAACCTTGTGAATCACCTGATAGAGGAATGACAGAAAGAGGTCCAACAACATTGACATTCATCCACCTATACCTATACATACATATTTAAAGAAATACGATAGACATGTCGCCAAACTGTTAGCGATTCTGACGTTTAAAATTAATTTTAAAACTAATTCTAGCTAATGTTTCGACATGTGGAAGTGTAAGTATGAACTTTAAACGTATCAAAAAGTTATACTTATAGAGATATATTCTTTTAATTAATTAACTAATATATAGATACTATCATATTTTTAACTGTACATATACATTACTTTAGTAAACTTTCGCCCCGTAGTGTTTATGCAATTTTATAAAATTTATGGGATTATTAAGTAATAATAGAAATATCATGTGGTCATTATGTAATAATAGGCATTGTTTTCAGTTAACAATCAAAGGATAAATTTAGAGCGTTTTAGGGTTTTCAGTGATGTACGTAAAGACTAGGGTTAAGGTATCCGTACAATTTTTAAACTAAACGAAGATTGAGCAATCTATACACATTCATGCCGTAATCGTAAGTTTCTCTAACTCTTATACTAATTTTAAACTATTTATAAAGTCTTCTCTTAATTGTCCTCGTGGGGCGGAGCAATACACCGCAAATATATATCCCCACGGGACAAATTATCAAGTACTTCCGGCCTACGATGGTTTTGGAGCAATTATAGTAAGAGGGAAAATAGCGAGCATTACAATTAATCAACAAACTCAACAGATATATTTAATACCTCACCAAGATGTGTTATTATTTCTTAGATAGAAGACAAACCATCATTAAACACAAAGCAGAATTACAGAACAACTCGAAGATATAATGAAAATATAAAGGGTTAAGGTGTATTTTGGTCGATAATATTTGACCACTTTTGAGTTTTGGTCTATAATTTTTTTTTTCTAGTTTTAGTATCATATGTTTGCAGATTTTTCTAGTTTTGGTCCGACCGTTACATTCCGTACATTTTTTCCGTTAAGTGACATGTGCAAGTCACGTGATCCACCCTAACCCTAAACTTTCAATTTTGTTCAAATTTGGGGAATTGACACCCTGAACCTAGTTCAATTTGGACGAATTGAACTAGGTTTAATGGGTCAAATTTGGGGGAATTGACACCTTAAACCTAGTTCAATGGGTCAATTCCCCCAAATTTGAACAAAACTGAAAGTTTAGGGTGGATCACGTGACTTGTACATGTAAAAAAATGGACGGAATGTAACGGTCGGACCAAAACTAGAAAAATCTGCAATAGTACCAAAACTAGGCAAAAAAAAAACATCATGGACCAAAACCCAAAAGTGGTCAAACGTCATGGAACAAAAGAACTATTAACCCAAATATAAATTGCCCATTTTCATCACAAGTCCATTTTCATAAAACTGCAGCCTTGATGCGGTTTAGGGACTCCACAAGATGATCACACAACAAGTGAGGATCTGGAATCACTTCCGGGTCAACTGATAAAGCAATGGTCATCTTATCCGCGTAGCTCTGGAAATGCATTATCAACGCCTTCAATAACAACGAAAAACATGATAGTTCGTTAACTATAACTACATATTTTATATTAAAAACAGATTAATATGGGATTTGGTTACTAACACTTGAGAGGAAATATTACCGTTGGAGCGCCATACACACCAGGAGCAATGTAAGCGATAGGATGTCCGCATAAGCTTACTTCCTCGACCGGACCGACCATATTTGAGAAGACAAATGTTGAGTTGAAAAAAAATTTATACACTAGTGCAGCAGCAACCTGTTTCATCGGTCAAATATCGTATCCAAATCAACAACGGGACAATGTCATGTTATATAATTAGTCGGACATGTCTTAAACTCGAAAGACTATCCTTACACTACACGGATCAACTCATTCTAACTAGGCCTGTTATCATTATTCGTGCTTAGAAAATAATGAATTCCTGTTTGGGTAGCTTAGAAAATGATGAATTACTATTTGATTTGAGTAGCATTTTCTTATTTTATATAAAACTCAAAACCATTTTTTAATTGGATGTGGTACAAATTAAAGGTATCACTAGCTAACCCCTTAAAGTGCGTGATATACCCTTAAGACGTGCGACGTATTCGTCAGGGTCAGTTTAAAATCTTTTCTCTTTCTAATAATATACTATTTATTCCATCAAATCGTAGAGTGTACTTATCGCGACACAATTCAGAATCTTTGCTCTGTTAGATGACTCAAGTTTTGCAGGGTCTATGTTTTCAGATATGTACCCATTAGGGTTCACATGACCATGTATTATTTCCCGCTAATATGATCTTTTACTGAAAAAACCCGATAATGGTCCATGATCAACTGTAATACCATTTTAATGACTAAAACCCGAGCGACTGTCATCAATAGCACAACTAGGACTGACTGACCATGTTATTCTCACTTGTGCCAAAAATATAAGAATTTATTTTTAAAGTCACATAAAACCATAAGGATCTTTTACTGAAAAAACCCGATAATGGTCCCTGATCAATTGTAATACCATTTTTAATGCCTCAAACCCGAGCGACTGTCATCAATAGCACAACTAGAACTGACTAAGCTTGTTATTCTCACTTGCGCTAAAAAAAATATGAATTTATTTTTGAAGTCACATAAAATCCTGAGGATTGAAGGATATTAGGGTTAGGGTTAGGTTTTACCTTGGATCCGAATATCTTGAGAGTAAGTGCTACCATTAAAGAAGTGATAAAGGCTTCGAAAGAGTTCTTTTTTCGATCAATCGTTGTTTTGGCTCGACGAATGTAGACTAACGGGTCATCTTGATGGCTAATGGAGAAGGGAAGTAGCATGTAACCTATTAAATTTCCCCACCTCACTATAGACTTCTCTGCTCTCATTTCACTCAAAGCCTGCAGTTCAGGGTTAAGAACACAATAGGGGCCTGAATGTTTGCTCATATTGCTAAAAGGGGTCTGAATTGAAAAAACGTATTATTTAGGGCCTGAATTTTGAGTTTTGTGTATAAGTGAGGTCTCCGTCTATTTTTTCTGTTAAAAGTGACGGAAAGTGGTCACATGCTTGGCATGTGACCAAAAATAATTTGAACACCCGAAAATGCCCTTTGACCAAAGTGTGTCTCTCATATGTTTGACCTAAAATGACGAAAATACCCTTTAAGCCACCACAGCTCCGGCGACCACCACCACCCGACTCCGGCGACCACCACCGGCCTCCGGCGACCACCACCGACCTCCGGCGACCACCACCGGCCTCCGGCGACCACCTCCGACCTCCGGCGACGACCGAAAAGCTCCGATCGGAGCTTCGGAGCTCCAATCGGAGCTTTTTTGGCTCCGATCGGAGGCCGGTGGCGGTCGCCGGAGGCCGGTGGTGGTCGCCGGAGCCGGGTGGTGGTCGCCGGGCGGTGGCCGGAGCGTGGTGGCCTTAAGGGCATAATTAGTGTGTAGGGGTATTTTAGACATTTCACATTTTATTAATTAAATTGATAAATTGTATAATAATTACAAAAGGGTATTTTTGTCTTTTCACGTGGTTCTGTTAGATTTAACAGAAAATTTGGACGGAGACTTGAAAAAACACAAAACTCAAAATTCATGCCCTTAATAATACGTTTTTTCAATTCAGACCTCTTTTGGCAACATGGGCAAACATTCAGGCCCCTATTGTGTTCTTAACCCGCAGTTCAATTATAAACCTTATTATAACATTATCGATTTGTAAATTTAGTAATGTTATTATTATTATTTGACCTATTATCAAGCATGTATATATACCTGGATTCCAGCCACGGGCCTAAGATTCTTGACAACGATTCCCCGAAGACGAATTGTCTTTAGAAAATCTGCAGATTTTTTCTTGCTTTGATCCTTACATTCAGCTGCATCATTAATTAGTTGTCTACTTTTGAATAACATTAATAAATATAAAAAAATAAAATAAAAAAAAGTAACTACAATTTTTTCTACGGTACTCTGATTTACGAACGTTTTTTGAGTTGAAGATATTTATAACGAATTATTAAAGGAATTTAAATCAAACAGGTATCTGGGATAACACATGTTAACAAATTGATACCCTGGATAATTTTTGTGATTTTAGGTACTTGAAAAGTTCAAATTGTGTTGCACCAATCGTAACTAGATCTCAATTGACCTAGTACAGATCGAGCCCATGGCTAGGTCAGATAATGATTCGGGTCCAATTGGAATTAGGTCTCAATTGACCTAGCCTGGGTCGAGCCCAGGGTTAGGTCTGGCCATGGTTAGTTTCGCCTGACCTAGGCAACCTCAACAATGGTCTGGCCTAGACGTGGGATCGACCCGGGATAGGTAAATTAGGACCTAACTCTAATTGGTGCAATAATTTAGACTTCTCGTGTATCTAAAAATCACAAAAAATTATTTCGAGTACCAATTTCTCAATGCGTGAAATCTCAGGTACCAAAAATCATATATTTCTAACTCGCAATATTATAACAAACTAATCATTATGTTTTTATATTATATATTAAATTAAAAATAAATTTATGTGCAAAGATTGAGTTAATAATGTTATAACAAATATATTTATTTAACCAAAATTCCGCACAATGCATAGGCCAATAACTCGTTGTAGGAAGAAGTGACTTGCCGTATCTGTACTTCAGGTAGCTCGAAAGGCCAGCTTGAGTCACGCCTAATAATACATCATTGATGGTCTAAAACATAATTGCACCAACAAAAGAGAACAAGTATTATACCTTGGTTGAAACCTTGAATCAACAACTAGATTTTTATTGAGTTACTTACCATGTTGAGTTCATTCTTCACTAGCTTTATATCATCAAGGCTAACCATCCTATGCACGAACCTCTTCGTCGTCTCGTCGACCCCAACATTTCCTTTGATCGGAGTATTCGTGTCCTTCAAGAGTGTGATTGTCGCTAAAAACATCATAACGTCGCAAAATGAGTTCCACACGAGCTGGATCGCCGACCAGACCGCCAGTAAGAACCCACGTGAACCCGCACTACAAGAAATTTATGTTAGAGTATGAATAAGAGTATACCGAAGGCCTTCATTCATAAATTCAAGCTCATGGATGATTGATTAAGGCGTACGTCTTATTCCTAAAAGTGATGCCGGTGTTCAAATCCCAGCGGTGACATTTTAAGAAAGAAAATGTTGAAAACCCCTCTTGGAGGACAATGTGGCCGGGCAGAAAACCCCATGTGTACGGACCAAGTAAGGAGTCCGGTGTAAACCGATGTTTGCATTCACTCACAAATTTTAAGGGAGGGTGTTAGAGTATGAATAAGAGTATATCGAAGGCATTCACTCACAAATTTGAGCTTATAGGCTGATTGGTTAAGGCGTACGTCTTATTCCTACAATTTAGTCATTTGTGAGGGATATATTTGTAAAGGAATGTTGAAAATATTTTACAAATACAAGGTTAAAAATATTTCTAACGGGCGCACGTCTTATTATTAACATGGTATCAGAGCGCACAAATTCTATTCATGGTGACGTCATTAAAATGAGACCTCCTATTAAATACAATTTGAAACTCATTATGTTTTGACCCTAGCTCAGCCGAGGTGGCCGGGCTAAAACTCAACACAAGTGAGGTCAAGGCCGAGGTGGCCAAGAGGATGTTGATATACTATAATAGTTTGTTGATGCCTTCACCCATGTCAACACAACCGTCGTCATATTTTAACACCCTCATTTAAACTGATGTTTATGAAAAAAGATGTTTAGCCATTGACGACGATTGTTTTTCGTCGGAGAACAATATATCTCTAATTGGACAGGAAATGTTGACATTTAAATGTAGTCACCAGGAGTTGAACCTAGCTCTGATACCACGTCAAGAATAAGACTCGCGCGTTAACAAACTGTCTCATAAGCTCTAACTTGTAAGTGGAGACGTTTGACACGTTCTTATTCATATTTTAACAAACCATAAGTTCAGACTTATCAGACAGTTAATTGAAGTACACGTCTTAATATTAACAATAACGCATACCAGAAAGATTAGCTATAAATTTGTTAGGAAAATCTTTTAAAAAATTTCGAGTTTTGCGAGGGATTTTTCTTAAAACTTAAAAAACCCTTGAAAATTCTTATAATTTGAGATAGATTATTTCCTTAGAAAAAAAGCATCGTCACAAATTACCAATTTTCTTGTAGTGCCGAACCAGCTCGCATCTTGGTGGGCATTGTCGGGAGTGAGTCGGGGTTGGATGTCTTACGTGTACAAGCGAGCAAATAGGACATCAAGGATGCACCATCACCCATCGAATGGTGGACTCGCAACACCGCCGTGGATTCAGCATCGGAGGTTCGGATGTTGAGGAGATGGAGCTCCCATAGTGGTCGGGATCCGTCGAGAGGCGTTGTTGTGAGGTAAGAGACGTAGTCCTCCACGAACCGGTCTGGTGAGTCCTGGTCCGGGTCGAGGTCGGGGACGATGATATGGTTGTCTAAGTTCACTTTAGTCCCAACCCACTTCATTTTGCCACTTTCGAAATCTCCAACCTATGTATACACATATAGGTGAAGGCGTGACTTAGTCTTTATACTTCAACATTATCCCTTGCGTATGGGCCGAATTTTTTTGAAAGCTCAACACGTAAATCTTTAATTAAATAGGAGTTAAACTCAGCGCTGCGGAGATTCGAACTTGCACGCTCTAATTCCATGTGAAAGTTAAAGTATAGACTAACTACTTGATCACTGTTTTAAAACCATGCATTCACCTAAAACTTTAAGGTGATAGGTGAAGACTTGACTTAGTATTTACGTAGTATCATATACGCTTATCTGGTTTTGAACAAGTTATGTTTTTAGTCCTGTCATAACGTATATCGTATCCTAAACGTACCGTGTCTTTGGTATGTCCTTCATCGTGTGACATGTTTTAGTAAACTAGCTATATATAACTAGTAAAATAAATGTACAATGATATATTAACTATAACTAGCATATGGTTTAGTTCTTAAAAAAATAAGGTTCTATTCTTGTACCGTCCTAGAAGTCAGATCGGCTTTTTTCTTGTATCATTATTAAAATCGGTCTAATTATGTCATTATTAAACCCGAAATTCCCCGACGACGACACGCGCGTAGCGCGAGCATGTATCTAGTTAAGTATAACTAGCATATGGTTTAGTTGTATTGTGTCAAAAATTTGCAGGACAGTTATAAATAGAATATATTAATTACCATCTTGCTTGAGAAACGGGGATTCTTGAGTAGTGCAGCTGGGACCCCAGCCATGAAAACTTGTAAGTCGATGCTAGTCTTGAACCCAATGACAGTGACAACGTAGCAGTTGAACTTGGGTGCATGGAAAATACGTGCAGGTGGGCTTAGCGCCGCCGTCTTCTCCGGCGGCAAGTCGACAACAGTCCCAGTTTTGCAGGTCTCGCCCATATTAATGGAATGAAGGAAACAAACAAACCGAAAATTAAAGATGAGATTAAATGGTTTGTATTCATTCGAGTGTTGTACACATCTCTTTATATAAACATTAGGAGGAAAGGATTCAAGTTACTCATGAACTATTCGATAAAATTTGAATTCAGCTTGATAAAATTCGAGTCGAGCTTTAGTTGGTATGACGAGTTGAGCTCGAGCTTGATAATGCTCGGCTCAAGTTACTCGCGAGTCGCGAACCTAAACGAGTTTCGAGTTCGAGTTTATAAGTCGATTCGAGATTGATTCTTATTATATAAGCAGTCAAACTCGATTTTTTTAGTTATGAAAAATGTTAATTTACTGTAATTTATAATTGACTAACGAGTCGAGTATGTCGAGCTTAGATTCGAGTCGAGGTCGAGTTTCAAAATTAAAACTCGATTGAGTTCGAGCTTAAATCAAACTTGATAAATACTAATCGAGTCGAGTTAAACTTAACAGATACTTAATTCGACTCGGCTCGTTTAGGAGTTGTTTGGGTAATGGTGTGTCTCACTTTACTTGGACGAAAATACGTCCACACATGTACAACAATTGAAATCGAGGTTAAAACCATATAATTATTTATTATTATTTTTCATTGAAATTTAATATTTAGTGAATAAAAATAAACAGATGTATTATAGATATTAAATCTTATTTAATAGCATTAATTTTTTTTAGGTTTTATTAAAGTTCGTGACATTTGTCAAAATATAACACACGTTTGGGCAGAAGATGATCTAAATTTACCCAATTTTCGAAACGTGTCATTATTTACGACCAAATTTTCACCAACTCAACGTTTTGTAATTAAACTCTCCATCTCTCTAAGAAGTGTCTCTTTATTTTTATGTCAATAAATATTTCTCTGACATTTTTTTTTTCCAGATTTGTTACAGAATTGACTGTCAAGAAGTTTTACAAAAAAATAGTTCTCTAAATAAAGATGGATTGCGTTGCTATGAACTTATTTTCCGTAATTTACGTTTTTTCCCCTCTAATAGTCCTTTCAATATTTATTGCAGAATTGATCGTGCAACCACTCGAAAGTCGCGTGTAATTAATTATATTATAGGACCCTGTCATATAGGTATTTCGGGGCGGGCCTGCGACCCGGACCCGCCCCGTTCCGAACTTGTCATGTGTACCGCGGGCGGGTCAAACTCGGGTTCAGGGCCCCGCGGGTCCCGAGACCCGTTGCCATCCCTAACTCTGACCAAATGGACATAACTCTGTTGCATCAGAATAGTGCTTTATTTCTAAAATAGTAATATCAGAAACTGGTTATAACTGTCTTAAATCATACATTACAGAAAACGGTTATAAATCCTACGTGCGCTAGTCCTTCGCGGTTGTTCCGCGGATAGGGGTGTTCAAGTAACCTGGTTCCGTCCAGTTCCTATCAAATAAAAATCTTTACACCGGTCATGCGGTCATCTTTGCTTGTTAATTGAGTTGTTTGTGAATCGGGTTTACTATGTGTCTTGTCTAGTATTACTTGTCGTTCAGGGACTCTGTTAGCTAAATCGCATTTGAGTGAGTTTCATTTCTTCTCCGAAGGATTGAGCGTGTTACTGTATCAGATGGATTCCTCCTCACCAAACGGTTATCCATTGCCTTCGGTCTTTGTTGATGTACGGCTGATCTTGTATTTTAGCTTGTTACTGTCGGCAGTGTCTCTGGTTTCTGCTCTGTTACCTATGTTTACTTTGTTAAGCTAGCAACTTGTACGGACATTGGATGTTAACCAATTCCCCCGAACGGTTGTTTTTATTTTGCAACTTGTAGTCGTTTTATTTTCAATAACAATATCGGTCTTTCAATAAATAAATAAACTTAACCAAAAACAAAGTTCACATTATTATTGTATATCTCTATTTGTTTTTTCTTGAATAGACGTTTGTTTAATACATTAATTATGAAAAATAAGATAACAATTAACGAAAGCTAATTTAACATTTATTGATGCTCGGGATTTAATGACATTGGACAAATTTTGTGAACTCTTTCGATTTAATTTGATGGAAATTCCATAATGGGCTGCCTAAATAATAGGAATTTATGATTTAGAATGTATCTTTTATGAGCATTTTGGTCTTACATGATTGCTATTGATGCTATCCATATATATATATATATTGATGATCATGCTCACGATTTCAAAAATGTTAGGCAATGCAATTTTTTTTGGTTGAAAGCTAAACAAATTATTGATATTAAATTAATTATAAGCTTAATTTTTTAACACGGGATAAATTGTAATCTATATATAATATAACGAGAAATTATTAGGTGGACTAAGTCCACCACCTAAACTATAGACTAAGCTATAAAATTTGACAACTAATACTTAGTACAATTGTAATTAACATCTAAACATAGGAGATAGAGAAGTTTTACTGGGTGACCCTAAATAGTTAAAATTGGACGAACTATAAGTTCAATTTTAGCACTCTAAGGTACACCATGCCAAACTATTCACTCATTCTAACAGGGTTTTATAAAGAAAAAAAAATCTTAAAACTGCATAAACCATTAAAGTATTCAAACCTTATTTTGGACCTATAGGGTTCACTCGACTAAATTGTTCGTCCAAATTTTAGTCATTTAGGGTTCTAGAGTTCACCCACTTTAATAGGGTTTTAGAAAGAAAATAATAGCAATTTTTTTTAAAACTAATTATCAAAATAGCACGTGCCGCTATTGGTAGACGTGAAAATTAAATAAGGAGATACAATCATGAAAAATCAAATAAGAGCATTCTATTTTTATTATTTAATATGATAAATTAAAACTAATCTATTCTTTCTTAATCAGTCCAAAATTAAAATTAATGGAACAGTATTATCTCCTATGTTTAGATGTTAATTACATTTGCATTAAGTTTTAGTTATCAACTTTTAATTAGTTTAATCCAAAACTTAGGTGGTGAAATTAGTCCACCTAATAATTTATTGGCAAAAAGACCAACTTTGTTATTAGGCATACTACATGTCATTAATGTCGTTTGATAAAAATCATATCTAATCATCGGCTATCTATGTATATTATAAATTCTGAATGTAAGATAATAACAGAGTGAATGTAGAGTTGAAATTTTGTTTTTTACGTTAATCGATGCATTTATGACAATTGAGCTAAGAGTTTTGTAGTCATTAACTTCATAGCATTGATTGCACTAGGGAGCTGATGGTTTTTAAGTTGCAATTAATCGCAATTAAAATTTCGCTGATTTCGAACCGTTCAAAATTCAATGTACAATTAAGCGCAATTAAAATTTCGGACAGTTCAAGATTCAATGTATGCAATTAATCGCAATTAAAATTTTCTTGATTTCAAACCGTTTAAAATTCAATGTATGCAATTAATCGCAATTAAAATTTCGGACCGTTCAAGATTCAATGTATGTAATCAATCGAAATTAAAATTCTGATTTTTAAAAGACGCTTGATGCGGAGCCGGTTAACGAAGATATCAGGCGGTACGAGTGGCTGACAGTCTCAGTGGTAGAGCAATCTCTATCTCCGACGAGATATCGTGGTGGTCATTGAAGCCATATCTATTGAAGAACAGATGCTTGACACGGATCCGACGACCAAATGTAGCATGCGGTATGGGCATCTAATTGAGTCATAACCTATCCTCAATCGGTCAATTCATGTGTTCGCTCTGGTATGATCTTGTGCTTGAAATTGTTTACCGGACTATATGACCATATTTGCATAGACTTCACTAAAACGAAAACTATATGAATCTAGTGATAGAATAAGCATATATAATCACCGCTTCAGATAGATAGAGTACCAAATAGAGAGGAATTTTTTTTCGTAGCATTCTACTAATCCCCACTCGCACCGGGTCAGTCCGTAAGGGGTAAAGTGCTGGCCATAAACAATTTTCCATTCCCATGGTCACTAGCGGGGATTGAACCCCTGACATTTGGTTAAGGGATAATGCGCTGAACCACCACATCATTGTTACATGGTTAAATAGATAGGAATTGAATTGATTAGGTTCTTTTTCAATATGGAATATACATTATACTATACTATATATATTATTTATTCATAAGTTTTCATAATTGATATAAGCACTTAATTTTGATTCGTGCATAACGCTACGTGATATATTTGGATAAATATTTTGTCGAAATATTTTGTAAAAATATATTATATTTTCGGAAGATTTAAGGTATATGTTTAGAAGAAAAAAACGAAAAATAAGGAGACAAGACAGATACCCGACAGTTTTCTTTTTGCATCTGGTAAAGCTCATTCAAAGGTACATCATATATGATGTTATGTTATCGGTCTAGTCATGTCTTGTCTCTATTTGTCATGCAATCCTCTTCTTGGATGAATGATAGCTTTTGATTCGGCAATTTTTTTTTTCGGGGTGATCATAGGAGTAGCCCTATTTAAGTTAATAATATATTTTTTAGTTCGGTTGAACGAACTACATGCATAATTCGTGTCAATGAAACTATTGTATAATGTGAGGTGATCGTTATGTATAAAGCCCGGTGCATAACCTGAGAATAAAGTGTAACGAAATTGTCTTAAGAATACCGGGATTCGTATATAAAAATTCATTTTATTCATTGAAATTTCAGTTTTCATATTCATACATTTTATTTGTGATAATTTTATATTAATTGCAGAATACAATTATTTGGACATTCGTCGTAGATACATTTCATTGTAGTTTATCTAGAGCATCCACATTGGTATTACGTAAGAATAACGTAAACGTGGGTCCTACGTGTTTATTTATGTAAAGTGAAAAAACTCTTTACAAATGTTTTATATAGCAATCCTTGAAAATGTGTTTTTACATAAAACATTCCTTAAATTTAATGAATGCTTTATATTGACATGCCATCACATAAAATTAATTATTCATTTTTTTTCCAAACCCACTTTTACTTCCATTCCTTCCGCACAACTTTTTATTTCAGTCGTTCTGTTTCTCCAAACCCACTTTTTTATTTTCGACGCTCTTCCTAATCTCCTCTACGTTTTATATATATAACTAAGATATCTGCATATATATATATAAACAAATCTTATAACTATTATATATATACTATATAGTTCAATAGCATAAATTTTGAATATATATATATACTTAGTTTAATATCTATAATTTTTTTGAACATAAATAGCACAATTTTTAAACATATATAGCACAATTTTTGAACATATATATACTTAGTTCAATGATTCTATTGTGTATATATATACAAACAACGTTTTAGTCGGCTGAGTGGAGCAACAGAGGAGTCAACGACGTTTGTGAACAAATTCATATAATCAAGTATATTTATTCTGGTCAACATATTAAGCAACGTTGTATATAAATGTAGATAACTTAAACGCTCTAAGAAAATTCTCTATATATATTTATATATATATATATATTAAGGGTGTATATATATAGCTATAATTGATTGAGTTTAATTGATAAATCAAATTGCAATCTTTAAACAATTTTGAATCTCAGCGTACAAACACCACCTTAGTTAAGAGTATAACCTTAATTAGGCTTGCGTTGTATCATGAAGTTTGAACCACATAGTACATGCATTAATTAGATTGCCTATAATGACTGTGATCGCTAACATGTGGTGTGAGTTGTGACTACTACAAGAAAACAACATATCATTCAATATCTGATGTTTCCATACCGAACTTGTTGTGCATAATTATATACGGATAGTTAATAGATAATTGATTAAAAATGGAGTTCATATTAATTATATGTTGATTTAAAAAAAAAAATTGTGAATCCAATTCAGAAGAAGAAATTTAATAAAAAAATCAGAAGAACACAGTTATTTTATTTTATTTAGTATACCAACAAATAGTAAAATCTTATAAACAATAGATTCTCAGTTTTCAATTAAGCTTATTTTTTTTAATTGAATGGTATTGCTTAAACGCTATGTTACTCATAATAATTCATAAATATCAGATAACGTGTCAGAGATATGAGGAGGCGGGTAAACTGAGCACGGACCGGCCTGTTGGTTATATTAGGTTGCTGGTGGGGCTACGTTGACGAGATCAGTGTGTGCGCTTGTTCCTCGCTAAGTCTAGTCGGGAAAACACAGACCGTGAAAATGAGAGCTCGAACATTACGTAGCGGGATGAGATTAGGGTTGTCACTACTAGCCCATTCATTAATGTGCGTCCAAAAAAAATAAGTATGGTAAAAGTTTGTCTGTTTTGTGTTTTTTTTTTTTTTTGGAAAGTATTTGAACTAAATTGAGATGGGCCCAAATTGTTGGTGGTGAGGAAGTTTTAACAGTACGGCACGTAAGTTTCAGCCCGGCCCAATAATATAGAACGAAACTTTTTTAATTTGTATATAATTGGAAGACCCGTAAATTTGGACCACTGCTTATGGATTGGGTATGAAATATGATTAGACCAAATTACGGGTCAGCCATGGCCCATGGGTTAGCCAATAAGATCTGTAAATACTAAATAGGATATATACATATTAAATATGTCTCATGGACCGTCAATAAGTTTTTGCATGGGCAAACTACGAATTTAGTTCTTTTTTTAAGTCTATATTCAATCATATTTTAGTATACACTCTTTACTAGTGATAAACAACCCATATATGTTAATATCTAGTACACATTTTAGATTTTGGTACTTTGAATTTTATTTTAGTGATAACTAAAACCGATTGATCAATAATAGTAGAATTAACTAATTAAGCTTATACAATGTTTCAACTTTTTAAACTAACAGTTGTAGTACTATTCACTCACATGTACACTTAATAGTAGTTAGAGAAGGTGTAATGTAGTCTATATATGTAATTATTATTATTATTATGGACTAAACATGTAGCCAACTGTTAAATAAGATAGATTTAGTTAAATTTCAATTAATATATGTTAAGTTAAATTAAGATCACGTGGAACTCTTAACTTTTTTTCATAAGAAAATGATGGATTAGGTTGATGATTACCCAAAAACAGTACCAAATCCTGCACTTGACAGCGCTTTATATTCTGTTTTGTCGCTTGTTGTTTATCCATGCTGTTTTGTCGGGTGTTATATATACATACATACTCTTTGGTGCAAATAAGTACCATCAACCCTAAGTATAGTTAATTAATTTATGCATATCAAATAAGCCCGCCCCTTATATATCAGAAAATAAATATCAAGTATAGCTACATTATTTTAATTTTTTTTGAACAAAATAGAGTGAGGTTTTCACTTTACAAAATTCCGAAATATTTCCATAAAACAAGTACTTAATATATTAAGGAAAGTTTTAAGAAATGGGGAAACAAATGCCCTGGTATCTTTGTTCTTTGTATATGTTCGTCTTTCACTAAAAAATTCAAATATTATTTGTGTAATTGTGTATGAGATTTCTTGCCAAGACAAATAGTTTATTAAATTGTAAAAGTTGTTTTATTAAGTTTTATTGAAAATTCTTAACAAATATCACAATTTTGAAAACTATTAGAAATTTTGCAAAGTGATTTTCACTACAACTTTAAATATTTTATAGCAACTCTTAAAAAAACAAAAATCAATCCCTCAAAATTTCAATATTTCTTTACAAATTAATCTCTCATAAACAATTCCTAATATTTATTTGAGTTTGTCTAAAATGTAGTCAAATTTAGACTCTTAAATCATATACATTGAAATTAGTGCAAAAACTAATATCAGATTAAAAATCTCTCCAAAACCCTTTTATAGTGCTCTTTTGAATAACTATAAATTTGACTTTTAAGATTAAAAAAAAATATAAATTTGCTTATACACTTGACTAATTTTAGTTAAATTATATTCATTTTACAATTAACGTTTTTTATTGTGGAAATAAAACATTTAATTAAAGCCAAAATAAGAGTAAAACCAAACAAACACATGCTAAAGAGGAAAAATCGAGGGTGTTAATTTGTCGTCGATTTTTAAAGAAGAAACAAAGCACATGCACATGGGCACATACACATGCATACATTATTATTATTTCACTTTTTGTACATTTTTCGTTTGTTTATTACTGTTTGTGGCTTCATTTCAAATCAATGATTGCACTTAATAGAAACAAAACTATTCCAAGGGTCCCTCGAATCGGTGCACGTCGATCGTGTGGTGAAAACCAACAACATCGTGTCCCTCACCATCACCATAGAAATGTTAAAATATGTGACACTTCATTAATTATGTGAAAGTTAAAAAGAAATAGTTAAGAATGGAAGAATAGAAAATGAGACAAATATTATATTTATAAGAATGGTTGATGCAAAATATAATATATTGAATATAAGTAAAATCAATTAATTAAGACATGCCAATAAATTCTAAAAATGAAACAATTATAAGCTATATTGATTAATATGTCATTTTCATTGAATATAAACAAATTAAGTCTTACACTGACATGATACGTACAATGATACATTATAATATCAATTTTTCATTTATCCGATCAGAACATTATAATGTTAAGTCATGATACTTGAATGTTATATGATATTATTTCGCTCACTTGTTCCTCGTCTATATGTTATAATACTAGTTATTAACGCGTGCGTTGCACGCGTATTAATCGTCTAAGTTTTAAAATACATAATTTATATTTGGTTTTCTAATATTTTAACATGTAATTAATACATGGCCAAGTTTAGGGGTTGCGATAAATGAATTTGTGATCGAAAAGAACGACACAAAGTAATTCAAAACGGGAAAAATAGAAGTGGATAATTAAGTCAAAAAAATTAACTATTTTTTTAAATTACGATATTAATTTACTGTTATAACTAATAATGATTTGGATTGAGCATGATGTGAGTTATTAACGAAAAAGTGTATCTAATTTATCAACTTGAGATGTGAAGAATGTAAGCCCGTAATTAACCACTTAGAGTCATCGGTGGAGCAGTTTGACCTATACAAAAGTAACTATACACTTTTCATGCAATTTTATATCATAATACCAACAAAAATTGATTTAACGCTAAAGGAAATTTCAATTCATTAAAATCTAAAGTTTATACTTGATTTTATGTCAATTACTTATTTAACTACTAAAGTTTATACTTATTTGATTTAATTGACAGACTGAAGAACTAAATTAATGATTCGAGACCCTAAATGTTGGACGATGAGTACCAGGTTATCCGTAAAAGATCAAAATTCAAGAACCGTGGTTGACCCATATTTTAACAATTGATATGATTTGACAAGTGACTGATCTATGTGATACGAAAAAAAATCTCAACATGTACTCGAAGTTTGCACGAGTTGAGTACATATTTTACTTTATGGGTGTCTCAAATTTATAGGTATATTGTATTAATAAGTTAATGATAATTAATGTAAGATGTCAGTTAAGCGACCTTAACAAAAAAGTTAATGCAATTATCTAATGAAATTTTTAGTAACACTCAAATATTGTATAGACTAAATCATCAATTTTTTAAAACACTAATGTCTAAAGTTTATACTTTGAATTCAACTTAACTATTTATTCAACTACCAATTAGGAGATACCTAATATGATTGAATTTACAAACGCAAGAACTAAATTGATAGTTCGAAACAACAAGTATTAAACATTGAGTAACATGTTATATGTAAAGTCAAACTTCAAGAACCACGTTTGATCCATATTTGATATGTTATATGAGTTAGCAAGTGACTAATTTATTTGATACAAAAATGTCAACAAGCGAAACATCTCTAAATCGGTGATATAGTGAATGAAAAAATGCATCTACCTGACATTTGCACCTATTGAATGCATGTTGACTCTAATTGATAAGTATATTTGATGAAGAAATTAATAATAACTACGGTGACCTACCAATTAAGCGACCTAAAACACTAAAAATAACAAAATGTAACTAAATGGTTTTTTTAGTAATAGTAAAGATATATAGATGAGTCTCAAAGATAAAAAGACTAAATCGCCAATTTTTTAAAAATAGGGGAACTAAATATAACACACACATATATATATATAATAAAATAAAAATATATGGGAACTAAATATAGTATATATATATATATATAATAAAACTAATAAAAATAAAAATGTTCAAGAGGTACCTTTTGGGGGTGAGGACAACTCTCACATTTTATATTGGTATAAAGATGAGTTTTTATAATAGTATATAAATATGTATCACATGTGGTAGATAATTCGGTACAATATCACATGCATTGCATGTACATTCACTAATTACGTAGGCATCATTACATGTAGTAGCTACTATGTATTATATATGTATGTAGCATATATAATAATCTATCAAGAATATAATGCAGGATATTATAACCAAAAATTGGTTGCTTTAGAGATAGAAGTAGCTATAGCCTCCATAATAATGCATGGCTAGGGCCTATATATATGTATATATATATATATATATGAGAAGGTGGATATGAGAAAAACAAAAGATTGATGATGAATGATGGAGGGAATAGCGGCCAAAAGAGGTTGCTGTCACTGCAGTTGAGACATTGGCTGGCAAATGAGATAAATATATAATACCAAACACGAATGAACGTAGCCTTCATTTCCATAATCCTTATATAATAATAATAAAATATCAAAACAATTTATGGACTTAACGCTGAATTCAAGTATGTATGAATAAAAGATGCACTTAATTATAAGTGTCACATAATGTGGTTTTTAATACTGAATGTTTAGTTTTGTATACTTTTGTTATCATACGTTTAAAGAAATGTGGCTTTTGGTACACAGTGACGGATCTAGAACCTCGATAATGAGGATACGCTATGCAGAATGAAAAAAAAAGTGAAGATTTAACATATTTTTAACAAAATTATATAAAATGTATTAAAAAAAATATTTTTTGGTACTAACATATTTTAAAATATACTTATTTTAAAACGATGATAATTGATATTTTCTTCAATTATTTATCCAAAATTGTCTTCAAATATATTTCAAATGTACACAGTACTTTTCAAAGTATCAGAAGTAAACCATATTTGCTTATACAAATGTTCAACTGAATCAAATCCGACCAGTACCAATTGTGGATGTGTTGAGTTTTAATCGAATCATGATACTATTGTAACACTAATATAATTTATTTGGTTTTGATTTCGATATTTAGTAAAGTATTCATTTACTTTGTAAATTTAAAATGTATTTGATGACAATTTTGTACGAAATAAATGGACCTTAGTGTCTTGCACAAAATAATTTGGATCTTACACTAAAATAATGCGGATCTTACTTTTAAATAATGAGGATCATGACATATTTTTCCTCATAAATAAACTTAAAGTACCACTAAAAATACTTGATAATGTGGTTACGTTCGTAACCACATTATTGTACATCCATCCGCCACTGTTGGTACATCCGTTAGTTGAATGTTAGTTTTGGCCGTTAAATGAAATGTGCAAGTCACGTGACCGACCTAAGCTTTTGATTTTGTTCAATTTAGTCCCTCAAATATATTCCTGACTTTTATTTTGTTTAATTTAGAACTAAAACTTCAAAATCGAACCCAGTTGAAGTTTTATGACTAAGTTAAACAAAATAAAAGTTAAGAATATATTTGAGGGACTAAATTGAACAAAATCAAAAGTTTAGGGTCGGTCACGTGACTTGCACACACCCACGAGTCCACGTTGGGGCGAGGAGGGCCCATTGCCCCTCCTGGAATTCTACTAAACTACACTAGAAATAAGGACCCAATAGTAACTAAGCACACATTAGAATTAGGAAAGTTGCAATCTTGCTCACTCTTTATTTAGAAAATAAAATTATTAATTCAGATTTGTCCTTAATAGCTGTTAATATTTAAGAAAAATAGAGATAGAATTCACTAAACAAAAGGAAATTGTCGTGGATAATTTTAGATTTGAAAAATAGATTTATAGAAACAATATATCACTAAATTTATTGTTTTTCAGCTACAAAGAAAAGATTGGTGATTTTCTTATTCTCATAATCTATAATTGTTATTTTTCTACCTCGCAATTGATTCCAATTGGCTAGAAATCACAACCGGAATCAATTATAGAAGTGTTTTTAAGACACCCATTTGGTAATTACAACAATCGTGCTAAAAGGTACTTCATGTATTGTGCATTCTTCTTGATCTTGAGTTAACTTTTACATTCAATTTAGGGAAATACAAGTATATAAAAGGTTTAAGTGATTGTGAATGTTAATTAGAGAAAATAATTGAATTGAGATTAGAACTCTAACTAGATTTTACTTTCAAAGAAATAAATTGCTGAGGCGCTTTTGATTGTTGACATGGAATTGAGAATTGACGATTAGTCTCTAGTGCTACTGCTAAACTTTTAGTTATTTTATTATATTATATTTATTAATTAATTTAAGAACAAAATGTAAACTAAAGTGGAAGGAAAATAAAATTGGCTAGATTGTTAATGGATATATTGAAATTATTTGAGCTTACAAATTCTAGCTAGTAATTAGTGGCAAAAAAAATCTAGTAACTTTTTCATTAAGCCAATTGATACAAGACCAGTAATCAATATTTATTATAAATAGTTGTTAGTCTTTGTTCAATTATTCGCTACAATTTTGTTATTATTTTAATTGGTATTGATAAATTTACCATAAATTTCTGTTGAAACTATGAATGGCTCGAAACAACAATTAATATAATATGATTTATTATTTTTTTTAGAATAGTTTATCTATATTTTGCCCCTTCTCAATATATTTTCTGAATTCGTGCCTGCTTGCACATGTTATTTAACGGTCAAAACTAACGGTCAACTAACGAATGTACCAAAAACCACATTTTTTCAAACATTTGGTAACAATAGTATACAAAACCAAACATTCAATATTATAAAAACCACATTCGATCAAACATGTGGTGTGTAAATTACATTTAATCCTAATTATAACCGTAGTAAATGAAGATATCATAAGTGCATCTTTCTCACGGTGATCAGTTGGATTTATTTTATCCGATTTTTTTTTTTTGGCCATGATTTATCAGATTCAAGCTCAACTATATATATATATATATATATACTAGTTATTAACGCGTGCGTTGCACGCGTATTAATCGTCTAAGTTTTAAAATACATAATTTATCTTCAGTTTTCTAATATTTTAACATGTAATTAATACATGGCCAAGTTTAGGGGTTGCGAGAAATGAATTTGTGATCGAAAAGAATGACACAAAGTAATTCAAAACGGGAAAAATAGAAGTGGATAATTAAGTCAAAAAAATTAACTATTTTTTTTAAAATTACGATACTAATTTACTGTTATAACTAATAATGAGTTGGATTGAGCATGATGTGAGTTATTAACGAAAAAGTTGTATCTAATTTATCAACTTGAGATGTGAAGAATGTAAGCCCATAATTAACCACTTAGAGTTATCGGTGGAGCAGTTTGACCTATACAAACGTAACTATACACTTTTCATGCAATTTTATATTATAATACCAACAAAAATTGATTTAACGCTAAATGAAGTCAATTCATTAAAATCTAAAGTTTATACCTGATTTTATGTCAATTACTTATTTAACTACTAATTAGCTAGGTTGTACACAATTTGATTTAATTGACAGATTGAAGAACTAAATTAATGATTCGAGACCCTAAATGTTGGACGATGAGTACCAGGTTATCCGTAAAAGATCAAAATTCAAAAACCGTGGTAGACCCATATTTTAACAATTGATATGATTTGACAAGTGACTGATCTATGTGATACGAAAAAAATCTCAACATGTACTCGAAGTTTGCACGAGTTGAGTACATATCTTACTTTATGGGTGGCTCAAATTTATAGGTATATTGTATTAATAAGTTAATGATAATTAATGTAAGATGTCAGTTAAGCGACCTTAACAAAAAAGTTAATGCAATTATCTAATGAAATTTTTAGTAATACTCAAATATTGTACAGACTAAATCATCAATTTTTTAAAACACTAATGTCTAAAGTTTATACTTGAATTCAACTTAACTATTTATTCAACTACCAATTAGGAGATACCTAATATGATTGAATTTACAAACGCAAGAACTAAATCGATAGTTCGAATCACTAAGTATTAAACATTGAGTAACATGTTATATGTAAAGTCAAACTTCAAGAACCACGTTTGATCCATATTTGATATGTTATATGAGTTAGCAAGTGATTAATTTATTTGATACAAAAATGTCAACAAGCGAAACATCCCTAAATCGGTGATATAGTGAATGAAAAAATGCATCTACCTGACATTTGCACCTATTGAATGCATGTTGACTCTAATTGATAATTATATTTGATGGAGAAATTAATAATAACTACGGTGACCTATCAATTAAGCGACCTAAAAAACTAAAAATAACAAAATGTATCTAAATGGTTTTTTTAGTAAAAAGATATATAGATGGGTCTCAAAGATAAAAAGACTAAATTGCCAATTTTATAAAAATAGGGGAACTAAATATAACACACACACATATATATATAAAATAAAATAAAAATATATGGGAACTAATATAGTATATATATGTATATATATATAATAAATAAAAATAAAAATGTTCAAGAGGTACCTTTTGGGGGTGAGGACAACTCTCACATTTTATATTGGTATAAAGATATATATATATATATATATATATGAAAACATAATGGTACGGACGTCATTCATTATGAATCTCCCTCAACTAATCTCTTTGAAGGATATTAATTATTGAAGCCAATTGCAGACTGAGTTACTATCTGGAATAATGATGCATGAGATCATGCGGTCGTTGGTCAACCCATAATAATATCCCTTTGCTGCAATATATACGTATATACCTTTATTATAATTATATATATATATTGTTAATTACTAAATTACTAGCCCACATTTTGGTTAATTGAATAAAGTGTTAGTTGAAATATTTTTATTTGGCAAATTATTAGCTCGCGATGCAATATTTGAATAAATATTAATTAGCTGAAGTTTGTTTCGTGGACAATTTGCTAAGTCGTGTTTTATTTTATTGACATTACTAACTAAGAATATAACACGATTTAATATTATAGTAAAAATAAGATGTGCATCTTAATTAATCAACTTTTCTATCGCTCAAACTTTTGGTTGTAAATATTCAATACGCTTTAATACACCATAAAGTTGTAAATATTCAATACGCTTTTATACAACATCAACATTCTCTCTTAAACTAATATTTGCCGTATTTCGAAATTTGAACATACGGGTCTGGAACCTAAAAAATAAGATGCCTACTATAACTAATTTCTTTATAAATTTAATTTTTTAATTAAAAACTTCATTCAAACTTTTAACACTAAATAATATATTAATTATCAAAAGAGAAACGAACGTCGGTTGGTTATGGAGGATTTATTCGACCGACTGACTGCACACATGAGAATTAGGTAGAAGTTATTATTGAAGATATATCTTTTTAGAATATGCACTTTTATAGGAAATTGATTGGTGATTGATGAATTGAATTAGTGTAGCTCCAATAGGATGGATCTCTCTTGGTGTCCAACAGTAAAGCAGCTGGAACATGCAAGCATATCTTCAAACGAAGAAGAACAAAACATTCGCAAAGGAAAGTTCTGCACAGACGACACAACAGCCCGACATTAGGTTTCCTATAATTCTAAGTTTCTAACCACTTATGAACTCTGTGTAATAGTTTGGCTTAGAAAATGAGAAATTCATATTGACTTGAATGTACTTATCTGACTTATAAAAGCTTCAGATTTCTTATTTCTAATCCATGTGGTACACAAATATAGGATATTACAATCTACCACTTAATGCGTGTGACGTCCTTGTCGCGGGTGATCGGAACTCCGGGGCGGCCCAGACCAGAATCGTCTGCCCTGGTAGGTGATCGGAACTCTGGGGGTCAATAGCTCTTGCTCCACGAGCCCGATTACAATCACGGGTCGGATCTGATACAATTCTGTCACGTCCCCAAGTCCCGATTACAATCACGGGTCGGATCTGATACAATTCTGTCACGCCCCCAAGTCCAAGAGATTGTCCCTACTAGCACAACTCATCCTAACTAAGCCGGTTGTCCTCAATTGTGCTTAGAAAATGAGGAATTTCTGTTGGACTTGAGTAATACCTATCTGACTTATTAAGGTTTCCGATTTCTTATTTCTAAACGGTGTGGTACACAAATATAGAGTATTACACTTAATTAAAATGTTAGAGTTTGAATTCTGCTGAGATTATCGAATTTGAGATATTTATGTAGTATGGACTTACCAAGTGTATTAATTTAAGTGTGGAATAAACATATTACACAATTGCTCAATACTTTTTGAATTCGAATATCAATATGCCATGGCTGAATCGATTTAAATGTCGAACCCTAATTATCACTATTATTAGAACTGACTAACGGTTTTCCTAACTTTCTTCATTAGCTCAAAATTTTAAAGAAAATGTTCGACTAGGGGAGGATCTATAATGTGGACAACATGTCCCATTTTTTATAATGTAGTTGTATTTGTATGTATTATCTATAATAAATATAATAAATTATTATTAAAAAAAAAAAACTCATTTATAAGGCAATATTTCTTTTAATTCGTTTAGTTGTTGGGTATTCCAACTCGGAAGAGAAGCATGTTCAAGTGGAGATTAGGCTACCTTGCAGTTAACAGAATTACATCGCTTCTCCAATAATTAATAAAAAAAGTACTAAGTTAAGCTAGCCCGCTCTAATAGTGAATTAACGAAATGTGAACTTCCTTTTTTGCCCTTCGCCGATTTCAAGTTTCGACAATATAATATAATATTAACTATAAAATATAAAAAAATTCCAAAAAATTCATGGAGAAGAAAAAGACATTAACAAGATGGCGCAGCGCACACACAACACAACAATAACAAATGTAATGGGCCAAAAGCAAAGAAGTGACAGTGGAGCATACAATATTTAATTTCATTTAATAAATTAAAATAAATAAATAAAATACAATACAAAAAATGTTTCCATGATCTCCTTCCTTTATAACTCCCTCCCACCACCTCTCCTCTCTTTCACCTCCTTTTTATTCGATCATCAATTCTCAATATTCATTGAATCATCCTCCATTAATCTAAAACTCATATACCCTCTCAGATAATTCATGGCGTCACCGGCGATTCCGGGTCCGGCGGCGGCCGACCGCTCTCGCGTGGCCAAACGGAAGAAGAAGAAATCCCACGCGGCGGCGAAACCCGAGCAGGTCCAGTGGAAATCTCCGACGCAGGAGAGAGTCTTCTCCTCCAAGCTCCTCCACGCCCTAGCCCACGGCCCTAGCGGCGGCGGTGGCCGCGCGGTGCGGGAAGCCGCCGACAAGGCGCTTGCCACGGCGGCGAAGGGGAAGACGCGGTGGAGCCGGGCTATCCTCTCAAGCCGGCTCAAGATGAAGTTCCGTAAACAGAAGCCGAGAGACGCCGCCGGAATCGGCCGGAGGAAGCCGAGGGTGAGCCTGGTGCGGCTGAAGGGGAAGGCGGTGCCGGCGGTGCAGAGGAAGGTGAGGCACCTTGGACGGCTGGTTCCTGGCTGCCGGAAGGAGCCGCTTCCGGTGATTCTTGAAGAGGCGACGGACTATATAGCTGCTTTGGAGATGCAAGTGAGAGCCATGAGCACTCTTGCTCAGCTCCTCTCCGGCTCCGCCGCTACCGCCGCCGCGACTCCACGGCCGCCATTTCTATAACACGGACCTCGTTGTAAATGGGAGTTTCCATAGCCACGCCACGTCAGCCCAATAAATACAAATTTACCATGCTATATAAATGGAGAGAAATCTGATGTTATTGTATGTGATTACTTCTATGATGCATCCCAAGGTTAGAAAGTAAAACCGTTATTTACTATGGATTGGTAAAATGGTGATATTTGGGGTATATATGCAATTTATCATTTTATTTTCCTTATAAAATATTACATTTTTATTAATTAATATCGTAAACAAAATATTCTATTACAGCATGGATAAGCAATTCTTTTAACAAAAGATTATTAAATTGGCTTTCTATATTAAAAAAAAAAAAATTTGCATTAGCATTTCCTCAATGAGTTTCAATTTAAATTTTTTGAATCTAACCCATCTAAAATAGTATGATATTTAAATAGATTAAACTATGTCTTTACCTATCTCTAAGATTTTAGAACAATTTGTTAATTGATTCGACTATAATTTATAGTTTTAGAACGTGTATGATCTCCGTAGCGCCAAATTTAATTAAAAAAATTCAGATGAAAAGTAAACAAATTATTAAAGATTGTAGATTAAATTACACATTCACATATATTACTTTTTTAGGTTTTAGGTTAATTAGTTAAATAGTTCGTCTAAATTTACGTTATTCAATGTAATAATAATAAGCAATAATAGATATACTAAAGACATAGAAATGGGAAGAAGTGGGCTATAAATCTCAGTAGCACCTTATTTAATTAAAAAATTTCACTTAAAAATGTATACAGAATATTATGTTCAAATCTCCGTAACGCCTAATTTAATTTTAAAAAAAATCACGTAAAAAATATACAAAAAATTGAAGTATTAAAATTAAACTACACATTTGCATTTATTACTTTTAAAATTTAAAATAATTAGTTAAATAGTTCGTTTAAAATTTTACGTTATTCAATGTAATAATAATAAGCAATATAGATATAGATATATATATACTACTAAAAATACTAAAGACATAGAAAGTGGGCTATAAATGTGCACATGAGAAATGTTATGGTGTGGTGTGGTGTCCCATAAAAAATGGTCGGAAAGTGACAGCCATGTGATTTAGTCGTCCTACTTTGTCTACAGTACTCACCTAAAGCAGCCAGCCCATATATTTCTTTGCTTCCTCTTGCATGCCCTTTCACCCAGAATGTGCCCTTCCATGTGATTTCATTTATTTTCCTTGTTTCCTTATTTATTTATTATAATAATTTAAAATAATAAAATATGGCTAGACACTGTATATGACATTTTCTTGTTTCCTTCTTAGAAATAATAATTATACTATTGTGATAGATTTTTTTTTATGTCTTATATATATTTTGATAGTTAAATTTAGTTAGTATTTTAGTAATAATAGCGGTGTGATGGGATAGATGGGTGGAAAACACAAAAACTTGTTGATTTAAGAGAATATCGAGAGTTCGACATGCGTTTGAGAAAAATCTCATTTTTTATATATCAATAATACTGATTCTCAAAGAAGGCTAAACGAAGTTTATATACCGAAAGTAAAACCCTAAACTTAGAATAAATATGAAAATATTAACTAAGTCCTAACAAAACCGATACATTACAAATACAACCAAATAACATATTATAACAAGGATTTTGACCCTCTAAATAAAGGAATTTGGCCGAAAATATCTTACTCAACGGAAAGACAATAGGTATTGTTCAGAGCGCCATTTTCGCATGAAAAATTGTAAACGCGCACCAAAATCTGATACCGTTAGTCGTTGAATTGACAATTTCGCTTGTATTATAATGTTAACTATAATTAGTTATTTAAGTTAAACGTATAATGAGAGAATATAGCTATAATGGTATAAAAACGTCCATTTCAACCATGGGTGAGAACCAACAAAACAACGAAGTTTTACATACTAACTACATAGGATTGTTCTACCAAAAAAAAAAAACTACATAGGATTGTATATCGTTTTACCAATCAGATTACTCCACAATATCCACAATTATAACGCTAACAAGACGTAATTATAATAATAATGACCCAAGAATGAAAAGATCCTAGAATCCCACTCACAAATGGCTTCATTGAAGAGTCGACACGCGTCCCACAATGTCATATAGCAACAAAGGAACCTCTTCCATCATCAAAGATGTAATAGTAGTAAACCATGTAATATAGCATCTCGCGTCTCGCGTCGACCTGTTTAAAAAAATATCAGGTCCCGCTTGGTCCGGATATCGCGTCAAGTATAAAAGGATGCAAGTAGAATTGGGTATGGGTCGATTTCTTAACTATACTAGGCTGTTGGTGTGGCTACGTTGACGAGACCAGTGCATGCGCTGGTTGCTCGCTAAATCTGGTCGGAAAAAAACTCAGACCGTGAGCAGGAGAGCTTGAAGATTACGTAGCGGGATGAGTCTAGGGTCGCCACTACTAGTCGATTCCCTTTTATTGGCAAAAAAAAACATGTAATATAGTGCATCGGTTCAGCGCTTTATTCTTTAACCAGAAATTAGGGTTTAAACTCCGTTAATAACTATGAGAATGTAAAAATATTTATAACCGGCACATTACCAGTTACGAGCCGACTCTAGTGCAAGTAATAATTAGTATAGACTTGAAACAAACATGCTACGAGTGCTACTATTCTGATAGGGTCCACCTAAGACCAACCTGCAAGAAAAAAAATGTAATATATAGTAGTATTTTCACAAGAACCTACCTAGCTAGCTAGCTTAATGTAGATTGGGGACACACACGAATGCTTATAGTGGTTCCATCACTATCAAATGAATTGGATGGATGGGTCTCTAGCTAGAGAAGAAGAAAAAGTGACAGTTTACATGATTTGATTCAACAAGGACCACAGTCGATCGATCGATATACCATTTACAAGGCAAAACATATATAATGTCACATGTTACGTTAAAATAAGAGTCGGGGCACATTAATTAAGTGGTCCGGGGTAGTCGTCGTATATACCATAGCGGATAAGATAATATCGATCGATAGAGCTATGTACGGTGCGATTTAACGGACAAATTAGTAACATAAGATTGACTAATATATTGTGTATATTATTTGTGTGTTCGGATGGTATATATTTGCATATGGTCGAATAGTTACTACTTTTCTCTTATTTAGAAAAAAATAAATAAATTAGTAAGGTGGTAAGAATAAGAAGAGTTTTTTTCTGATTTTTTTAGAATTTGTTGTCTGGTAATATTAGTATTAATTAGCAAGAAAGTTTGGATATTAAATGAGTGGTCAAGCTGAAATTAATAGTGCCTTGAAGCAAACATGTCTCTTTGTCACATTCCTAATTAGTATGTAGTTGTTCCATCATTACCATTAATTTGGCCAAGAAAATATTACAATTGATTATAGTTGTTTGAAAACCATAAATTACTATCTAAATATAAAAATTTATGAATTTTTATCACTTTAAATTAATATTATTTTAGTTTGTTTTATTCTTTTAGAAACAAATTTTTTTAAATTATTAATTCAACAATAAAAAAACTTTACAAAATTATATTAAAAATATAAAAATTCAAAAGATGAAAAAATAAAAAGAATAAAATAAAAGAAGGTTCATTTGGAGTCATAGTCTGAGAGATTCATATATATATATTTTTTTGGATCATTTATTATTTCCTTTTATGCAATTTCGGATCATGTTTGTTAAAATTAATTAAATCCCTATTTAATGTGATATTATGTCGGGTTTTTTAAACTATATTGTTTTGTTTTAACAGTTGATTCAATCGAATATAGTTTTCTAATCATTATTTCTGCATCATACTAAATTTCTATGCGGAAGTTTTGAAAAAATTCTTATTGAAAAATGATCTAAATTTTCGAATGTATTTTAACGTACCAAACCGCCCATTAATATATTCTTCCTTTTACTTGCTTTGCGAGATATATCTTATTCAATGAATGAATGTAGTGGACGGTACGCACATTTCCACATGACGTTACTTGATATATTTATTTATGTGTTGTTGCAAAATAATTCCGACCTAAAAACATGAAACATATCACGTGGGCCAATTGAGCCACTTTATAAGGTCAATAAATATGTGTCTGCTCACTAATAATCAACCTTTGCCTACCTCACGACTACATACTACGTGTGTGGTTAATTAGTCAAATTCAAAAGCCAAATCATTAACACTGTAAAAAGTATATATATATATATATATATTATCCATATAGTTGAATATGTGGGTGAAGCTTTAGAGATAACATACTTTTCAACTGCATACACTTTGATATTAATTTATAGATAGGAAAATAATTTATTTAGTGTCTTAGCTCTTAAATTGTTACTTTCGGCTATTTCAGGTTTCAACTTTGTTTCTATTTGGTGTTTTCGTCAAATTTTGAGGTTAAATTTAACAGAAACTAGTTATGTGCTTGTCACAAGACCGAATAAATTTGAAAATTTTCTAAATTACCCCCAAAATGCTGTCCGCCCTGAATCGGAGGTGGGTGGCTCGGAATCAAAGGTGGGTGGCCAGAATCGGACGGGTGACTTTTAAAAAAAAGTATAAGGGGCAAAATTATCTTTTCATCTCAATTTGTCAAAGTTAACTCGAAAATTGGACGAAAAACCAAATCGCAACAAAATTGAAACATGGAACAACAAATATTAACAATTTAATTCCGAGACACCAAACTGACACGTAAGGTAAACATATGACACTAAATTAGTTATTTTTTTCTTAAGGGTTAAGAACCTATGAAAGGTCTGAACTATCACCCATGTTAACGGGGGAGGTCTGAAATTTAAAAAGTTAATAACGGAGGTCTGAAATTTCAGTTTTGTTGATAACAGCGGTCTCTGTTAGTTTTTTTCCGTTAAAACTAACGGAAGTTGGTCACATGCGTGGCATGTGACCGGAAATAAAATAAATTTCCAAAAATACACTTCTATCAAGTGTGCCCCTCACATGCTTGAAGTGAAAAGACCAAAATGCCCTTGAAGCCATCACGGCTCCACCAACCTTACTTCGGCGACCACCACCAAGGCTCCGATTGGGCTCGGATCGGAGCCACCGGCCCCGATTGGGCTCCGATCGGAGCTCTGTTGCTCCGGTCGGAGCCATAGAGCTCCGATCTGGAGCTCTGTGGCTCTGGTCGGGGCCACAGAGCTCCAGATCGTAGCTCTGTGGAGCTCTGTTGTGGCTCTGGTCGGAGATTTTTTGCTGAGGTGGTGGTGGCCGGAGTCGGGTGGTGGTGGCCGGAGTCGGGTGGTGGTGGCCGGAGTCGGGTGGCAGTGGCCGGAGTTGGGTAGTTTTAATTTGACTTTAGGGATAAAATTGTCATTTCATATTTCCTTAAAAAATATTAAATATTAAAGGGGCAAAAATGTCATTTCATACAATTCTGTTAAATTTAACCCTAAAAATGGACGGAAAACCTCAGATCAACAAAATTGAAATTTCAGACCTCCGTTATTAACTTTTTAAATTTCAGACATCTCCTGTTAACATGAGTGATAGTTCAGACCTTTCATAGGTTCTTAACCCTTTTCTTAAAAATATATAGTTATATTAACAGTTAAATACCTTATTATTTCTACTTAGGGTGAGTAAAGTTCGAATTCAGCTGAAAATACCACTTTGTCATAAGCTTTATTTAGCAATAACACTAGCATGCTCTTACGAATTTGAGAAAAAAAAAAATTGGAATGTTATGAATAGAGTTTTAATTAGATTATTTTCTTATGTTAAACAAGCAATATAATGTCTTGATAGATATTGCTTGCCTTAAAATAAACATGGTTATGATTCCATTAGTTGTATTTAATTATTTGACATAATCTCCCACTTAGTGAAGTGATTTGGGAGCTAAGCAAAAGATGTAATAACCAATCGAGATAATCCAACTACTAAGAAGCTTCACAGTAAAGCTACCATCCACCAACCAGTGTCCACGTTTTGCTTATCTAATCATCTAAGTCTCTAATATATATATATATATATATATATATATATATATATATATATATATATATATATATATATATATATATATATATATATATATATATATATATATATATATATTCCTCAAATGACGAGAATTCGATGCGATATTTAGAAAGAAAAAAAAAACTCAAGTTTTCTTTATATTTAAATCAATAACTGAATGTCAAACCCTAACTTTAGAATAAATTTGATAATAATAAAAAGGTACAAATAAAACTGAAAAATTATAAAAAGACTTAAAAAACTATCGATTTTGACCATCTAAACGAAGGAATTTGACCGAAAAACATCGTAAGCCATGGATAATCCATGTATATTGCTCAGACCGCTTTTTCCATATGAAAAACTTTATTCGCGCGCAAAAATTCGACACTTCAAAGCCGGGAACCGAATCGCAGAATTAGTCAACCCGCCTGCATCAATATATATATATATAACATACTCCATTCATGCCAAGCATTAAGGATTTCATATACTAACTAGGGTTTGTTCATCTATATCATTCTCTAGCTCTCCGGCCGAAGCTAGCTAATTTTCAGCTAGGGTTTGCATGTTTAGTTTATATATGTGGCTAAATAAGCTACACATAAAGTTTGTAATGGAATATATATTCGGTCCACAAAATGGAAAGTGAAAGAAATCATTAGGTACATGTGAGATGTCATGGCTATCTCCAACAAACATGCATATATATATATATATATATATATATATATATATATATATATATATATATATATATATATATATATATATATATATATATATATTAGACAAATGACAAAAACCCGAAAAATATAATAAACTCAAAAGATCAGTATATATATAAGAGTGGTATTTTTTTTTCCCAAACTCTAAATCTTTTCTAATTTATATTATATATACTCTAGCTAGTTGCAAGGATATAAATTTTCTAAAACATTGAGAAACAGTTTGACAATTCGGTACCTCATAATTTTTTTTTTATAATTTCAAAGTGTATAGTATTGTCAATTTTATGTCTATTTTTAAACGGAAACTCGGAAAGTGATCACATGTTTGACATGTGATCATTAATGACACTTTTGGACAAAAATATCATCATCCCCGTCTTAAGGGGTTTATTTGAGCGTTACTAAACGGAGGAATATTGAGGATTTCAGAGGAGTTAGAGTCAGAAATGAGGAGTCTCCGTCGCAGTTGATGTTGAAGGAGAATGATGATGAGAAAGACGATAATATTTTTAACATTCAAGTGTCATTATTAGTAATGACATGTCAATAAACATATTATTATTTTCTATCTAAAAAAAATTAATAGTGATACATTTTGGAATTACTAGACACTTTTAAGTCACAAAAATATTTGCGGATACTAATTTCGATTCCGCTTGTATATTCTAACATGTGGATCAACAGTACGGCTAAAAGCAAACCCTAACAATTAAAAGAAGAAGGTAGACAACGCAGCATTCAAGCTCAAGTGTATTATTTTGTTGCTATATATATTGAAGGTTTATAGCGTTTGATATATATATATAATATAACCTATAAAAGTTGATTTGCATGCCCACCACATGGAGTTGTTCGAAGTTGCCTCCCATTAAACTTAATAACAAATGAAAAATAAAACATTATGAAAAAAATTATGAAGAGTACGTGGAGAGATGTGATTTTAAATAAATTTTACAGTATTTACGTACTAGTTAAGCAAAAAGTTTAATTATGTGAGCATGCAGTTAGAATCTAATCAGAAATGATTTATTTTATGTTTGGTTAATATCCAGCTACTCATTAAAGGAAAATCTGTATCTAACCGGTTCAAGTTGAAGGTAAACAAAATAAGAATCATCAATATATATTCAAAATATAATTAAGATGTGTCGGTATTACTACAAATAGGTGGCGATCTATTCGTCATCAAGTTATAAAAAGCAACTTGTCATCTAAAGAGGTGGAAACATACTTGTTATCAATGATCGCCTATCTCAACCAATAAGAGGCTGGCCGACGCTGTCCAATAATGACTAATCATAAATAAGGAGTCGCCACCTATAGTCGGTTAGAATTTCTTATAAATAGTAAGTTTATTACATTCATAACATGATTACCACTTTATTAACTCTAATTAATTTGAGCGACATAGAGGAATTGTGGGGAAAACCTCCACCATCATTCCTTCTTGTAGGTGTTAGTCGCAGCGGAGCTCATGAGCATAAGCTTTTAAGATCAAACGTTTAGCGTCATTTGTGGGAAACTGACTGAAAAGTCTTAGCTCCACAAAAAAAAAAAAAAAATAACACAAACTTTTGAAATGGAAAAAGATAAAGTGCCCAATTTCAACTAAAATGCTCCAGCTGCACAACCCGATGATACGCCTCTACCGTGTAAGAAATAATGTTATAAATCACATATAACTATGAAAAGTTAATCAATAACACTAACCCGGGTTGTGGTGAAATAAATCTCATTTTCGACCAATAAGAGGCTGACTGTTCCGCTCTATAATGACCAATCATATAGGAGTCACTCTCCAAATTCGGTTAGAATCTTCTATAAATAACAAGGTCTTTTACATTCGTTATAAGATTATCACTCTTTAAATTCTATATTAATTTGAACGCCAGAGAGGAATCGTGAGGCAAAACTCCATCATTCCTTCTTGCAGGTGCAGTCACAGCGGAGCTCATAAGCACATATTTTTAAAACCGAACACCGATTTCTATAAATTCTCAAAAGCACTTAACCGAATTCCTAAATTCACCCCAGAGTGAAATGTTTCAGATCTGAAATCTCCGTATTAAAAACTATTTTATTATTCAAGTTGCTTTTTAATGATATGGAACCCTTTTTATATGATTGAAACTTCTGAAATTACATGGTAGTTTCTTCCTTTATCCAACAAAACCCAACTCATGCTTATTCAAAAAGATTATTGAAGTAATTAAGGAATCAACTAAGATGATTATATATAAAAAGAAGATGAAATCTAATCTAAATCTAAATCTAAATATATTATACTAATTCTGGATGTGGCTCAATGTCAGGCTGACACCTCACCACTACTAACCAATCATATTCTCTTATATTATTAAAAGACATACAAAAACGACGACGTCTCTTTACAGGAAAACGATGGACTTTATAACAGTAAACGTCGCCGCTCCAGTTCTTCATCTCCATAGCAGTAAACGACAGCGTTTTCTCAATTTTCTTTCTAATACAGATTATCTCCATTCAACCTGAGTTTGACACGTCATCTCTATAAACGACGTCGCTCCACTATTGTCTCCTGTAGACGATTAATCTGAGCTTCCCACGTCAGCCACATCTTCGAATTATTAAACACTCTTCAGTTACAGATGGAAACGTATAGCTTTCCCCATTTTACAGCTCAAGATAACGTTACTTCATCTGCCTGAGAAGAAATTCAATGCTGAAAATCAGTAACTCTCACTTCAATGACCATATCATTAATAGTAGGAAGACGAAGAGCCATCGCATTCAATAGAAGTGGTGTTCCTATATATAACCATGCTTAGGAAACAGAGGGTTGAAGATTCTCAATTTTTTCCAGTCATAATGAGATCAACCAAACAACATTCAGACGAAATTCTAAAATTAATGACCGATATAGCACTCACCTGTGATTGGAATAGAATGAGGCATTGCAATACAAGAAGAGGGACAAGCAGATCTAACATTCTAGGCGGAGACCTCGGATTAGGGTTCAATCGACCCAGATCTAACGTTTTCGGCTCGTGTCTGGGTTCAGTCGACCCAGATCCAACGTGTTAGGTTGTGCGTTCGCCCACTGCACGCCAGTCGTTCGCATGTCGTCAATCATCCGCTCCCCAGCCACGTGTCCAACTCAAAGTGGCGGTTGAAATCCGAGATCGAAGAGATGCGTAGGTGGAATATCATTCATTCGCCGGCAAATCGACCGAGTTCAAACAATTGAACTCGAGTTTGAACTCCAAAGCAATTTGAGGAGTACTTTAATACGGTATATTTAGATGGTGAGGGAAGAATCGGATGAAGAGTAGAAGCAGGACTGGAACGTGCGAGAATTGGGCTAGAGAGAAAAGCAGAGAGAAGAGTAGTTGGACAGGAGAAGAAGATAAATAAAAATTACTGGGGCGGAGAAAACTAAGGAAGATGGATATATTAGGGTTTCATAGATAAGCATCATCTGTCCCCTTAGTTATGTCTCAGTCTCTATCTCATCGATCTTAGTCGTACATGTGTCCATCCCATCTCTCTCTTAGATTTTATTTTTCTTTTATTAATTAATTAATCTCTTAAGAAGCAAAACTAGCCACATGGCCGTCCATAGCAAAACAAAAGCCATAATACTACTACTATATGTTTTTTTTTTGTGAAATAATACTGCATGTTCATATATAAAATAAAGTATTTTAATTATAAAAGCAATTTATTGAATTTTTCTACCTTATAAGCACCATAAGAAATTTTAAATACTAAAACGTGACAAATTTTTTGAATTTTATCAATACTAATGATGTCATGTTTAATTTATATGAATATCAAATTTAGTGTATAATGTTGTATGATAAATAAAAGAAAATTAATTATTTTCTATAAAAAAAATGGAAACTAAAAATAATGTATAAATATGAAAAATTTATTCAAAACGTGTTCAAATTTATTTTTTGGGCTTTATTATATAGTATGACAATTCCGTAGGACTCCACAAATTTTCACTTGCACAAAAGCTAATCAAAATTTACCTATCACTTATATATATATATATATATATCATAAATTCCAAATTAACGTGTATATAGCATATTCAGATTACTTGAGTAACATCTATGGTCTTAATTAATAAAAAAGTTGAATTTTTAAAATTATATTAGATATGTCATTATAATGTTTATAACAATAAATGAAAACATCAATTAACACACATATACTGCATATTAATTTGGCTTCCTCACGTTTTGATTGTTTATTATAATTTTTTAAATGATATTACGTATACAGTCACCTACACCGCACGCGAATATATTAAGCATATTCTTAAGTTATTATTACTTTGCTACTAATTATTACATAAAAAAATATTTTAAATTTAAACTATTAATTTATTAACATCACAAATCATAAAAGCTCTAATTATTAAAATATTTATTTTATTATTTTGAAAGAATAACAAATAATTATTAAAATATTTATTTTATTATTTTGAAATAATAACAGATAACCCGCGCAGTGCGCGGGTATAGTACCTAGTTAGAACAAAAATTAGTTAAAGGTGGGGGCTTCTTGCATGCATATTATTTATTTATATTTTTTTTTTGGTAAATATATTATTTATGTATATAATAAAGGGAGAAAATATGGATGGAGAGTCACGATCACATCGGATGAGTTAAGATCACCAATAATTGAAGAACTAATGGATTAAACAACATTATAGACTTGCTTAATCACATCCATAATAATTAATACATAGGGCTTTCTAGCTAATTAAGGACACTTTACTCTTTCTTTTCGGTGTAAAAGGAGAAATTATTAGTTGGACCCAGTCCGCCACATCAGCGTATGGACCAACCAATAAATGAGAGACACAAAATAAATGTATAATAAATCAATAATTTTAAGTAACATGTGATTACAAGCTATTAATTTCTCATTAATTAATCATACTTCATTTTTTTTCTTAAAACAATAATTTTTTTGATAAATAAAAATATTTTTCTAATATACAAATATATAACGTGTCTCTAGTTTCTTATTTTATTTTTCTAAAACACTATTGGACATGGTGAACCCTATAGGGTAACTGTCAATTTGCCCTATTGGGTTCACCATGTCCAATTGGGTTTTAGAAAAAAAACCACAAACTAATGACACTCGTATTATATTTGTTTATCAAAAAAATATTTTTTTCATATATAAATATAATACAAGTGTCAGTTTGTGGTATTTTTTTTTTCTAAAACCCTATTGGACATGGTGAACCCTAGAGGGCAAATTGACATTTATCCTCTAGGGTTTACTATGTCCAATAGTGTTTTAGAAAAAAAAAAAAATACGAAACTAGAGACACGTTATATATTTGTATATTAGAAAACTATTTTTATTTATTAAAAGAAATTATTGTTTTAGGAAAAAAATAAAGTATGATTAATTATGAGAAATTAATAGGTTGTAATCACATGTTACTCAAAGTTATTGATTTATTATACATTTATTACGTGTCGCTCATTCATTGGTTGGTTCATACGATGATGTGGCGGACTGGGTCCAACTAATAATTTCTCGTGTAAAAGAGATTGGGCTTTAAACTGATTTTGATGGAGGGTGATATAGGCTTTTACTTTTTGCATTTTCTATCGAGATTCGTGTTATAGAATTAATTAGTCAATTGTGACACAGTTTCCTTCATTACATGTATACTTAACATTGGTTCTCTTATCGGTTGTTATGAGATTAAATGGGAGCAAGCTCAGTTTCACTATATAAACTTACTGAGTTTTCATACTAAAATCAATTGGTAATAATAACAGTAGTCTCTACCAAGTTTATACAGCGTTCCAACTCTTCAATCTAACTGATGTGGTACAATTTCCTCACACGTACACTTAAACCGACTCTGATAACAATTGTTAGTAAATTAAAACAGGGGAGCAAACTCAGTTCCACTATATAAACTCATTGAGATTTCATATTAAACCAATTGGTAATAATAATAATATTCTACCAAGCTTATATAGTGTTCAAACTCTTCAATTTAACTGATGTGATACAATTTCCTCACATGAACACTTAGCGCCTGCTCTAATACCAGTTGTTAAAAGATTAAAACTGAGAAGCGAGCCCAGTTCCACTATATAAACCCATCGAGGTTTCATACTAAAACAAACTGGTAATAATAAGAGTAGTCCACCAAGCTTATATAGTGTTCCAACTTTTCAATCTAATCGATGTGGTACAATTTCCTAACATGTACATTTAATAAGTTGCATTACCAAAGACAAACCGAGTTTGAAACACACTAAAGATGTTGCATTAGGAAAGACTTTAATCTTAACGCTTACGTATACCAAAAAAAAAAAAAATCTTCTTCCATTAACTATCGAGCTATGTATGTAATAGCTAGCTAGTAGGCTTGTTTCTATGTTTTCCTCTATAATAGGGCAGGACAATGTTAATTATCAACTACTATATATATTTCTCCATTATAGAGACCTTGACATACAAACCACCCATTAAATCTTAAGATATGACTATATGAGAGTCTTTGGTCCCCTCAAATAATTCATATCTGCTACATCCCCTCAACATCAGTCAAAAGTACCATTTATTAATTGTATATAAACAACATATCTAGAAGGGTAGATAGGTAAAACCATTATAAATAGTTCACAGCCAAACCATTATATATAGGGTACAAAGTATTTTTAATAATATTCATGTCTTTATCATGTTATTCATTTTTTTTTCTAATTCGAACTAATTAGAAGCTTAGAAGCTTATATGTGGGCTTGATTTTTTAAAGAGTAATTAAAATGAACAACACTAAGAACAGATGGTGTCCCATTTTTTAAATCTTGATTATTAGTCAATATAACTGAATATCAAAATTTTGAAATACATAGTAACTAAATTTCACAAATTTGAAGTAATATATATTAACCTAATCAATTATATTCATCTTTGAAGTAAGGGTTAAGAAACTATAAACAGACCAAAGTTTGCTCAATGTTAAAATTTGGTGTCTGAAGTTTAAATGTTAAAATGGACAATTTCATGTTTCATTTTTGCTGAAATTTGGTGTTTTTGCACGTTTTTTCTTCTCTCTTCAATCATTTTCATCAAACCACTCACCCACTGATAATCCAATACTCGTTACTTTTCACAAAATCGTCAAATTTCCGCAAAACTTGAATATAAAAAAGGTTTCCAGCAGAGTGGTGTAGACCGATTTCCAACGACAACGGAGCAGGATTTACTTGCGCAGATGTGGTCAGTTTCTTAGGTGACCGCCCCGACAAGGTGACTAGAAGGGGCGTGTATTGGGGCTCGAATTTGACAGTCGAAATCGTCGGGATTGAATTCTCTAAAGTAATCACACTGAGACACCAAGTTTTAATAAAAATGAAATATATGACTGTCCATTTTAACGTTTTAAATTTCAAATACCAAATTTTAACGTTTCAAATTTTAGATACTAAATTTTAACATTTGTCAAGCTTGGACTGATTGTAGATTCCTAAGTAATGTAATGGCCTAAAAGGATGGACCTTCAAAACAGGCCCACTAGAGAGAGATTTAGTATTAATGGGCATAGCCCAAACCGCGAGAAAATATTCACTTTTTTATTCATTCAATTTTCGGTCGAACTTATTTCGGCACAAGTTTCGTCTTCTTTCGTAACTCCATCTCGGAATAAGAAACGACACCGTTTATGTCAATTCGAGCTTGACGCCATTACCGGAGTCACTGTCGCCCTCCTCTTCTTCCTCGTCCCTCTCTACTGCTGAATCTCCCGTCTCCTCTTCGATTTGCAGCGTAGAAATGGCGGCATCGGCATCAGCAACTGAGAGGAGAGGAATACCAGGAGCTCAATTTGTCGAAGATGTCCAAACTTACCTCACGCAGTTGGGCCTCGATGTTAACTCTGGTCTCGCTTTCCTCCAAGAACGGTAACTTCTAATCCTTTTAGTTCTTATTCGAGCTTTCTACTATTGCTTTCCGTATTGATAATCAAGTTCTGCCGATGATGTGTTGTGGATGCTTTAGTGCTCTTAGAACTAAGTGGGAAGCCGATTAGTCGTAGTGGAATCAAATGTGGAGACGCTTTTTACTTTTCTTAAATTAAGTGGGAAGCCGCCTGCCAAATAAAGTTATTGTTGTAGTTGGATTTCAGATTGTGCTCAATAGAAAGTTTTCATTTGGTCTTGTTTCAAAATCAAGTTTTTTGAATGTTGGAAAGGTTCTTTATTTAGTGTAATGGACTTTTGCCTTGTTTCTGGAAATGATATGTCAGACTTGGATATTGAATCATTGATGTAACTTTTGCTTATGCAGTTTAGATATAGTTAGGTGGTATCAGGTTTCAACTAGACTTTCTTCAAATTAAAGAATTTTCTAGTTGTCACTATCTATTTTTCTCATTCAGGATTGACAGAAATTGTAAGGCTCGTGATTCGAATAATTGAATAATCAGTAGCTCGTCTAGTTTAATTTCTGAAGGTGCTAATCTCTGTGTGTGGTATCTTAATGGGATCTATTTGGTTAAGTAAGGGCAATGTGGAACTGTTGAAAAATAAGACAGTGCCTACAGTTCTGTATCGAGATCTCCTAGCTTGATATAAGACAGGTTCAACCAATCCCTTCCCTATTGGAATTCATTTTGCAGTCAATTGCATTGCAATAAGGTATAATGACATATGTCACATATCAACCTTCAGGCTTGAAGAGTGGAATAGCTATCTTTCTAGGCATAATTGGCTTCAGTTACTCATCTAGAATTCTCATGTTGTGATTGGGTTACGACTAAGTTACAGTCATGTACTTAAGGAGTAGTAGTTTCCTCTATAGCTCTTTTACCCTGTTATATTAACATCTTAAGCTACTTGTTAGGAGCATTTTCACAATCTCATCATAAGCTATTATGCAGGCTTCAGCAATATAAGGTGGTTGAAATGAAATTGCTAGCTCAACAGAGGGATCTTCAGGTATTGTTTCTTCCTATCTTCTACTATTCAACCATTCTTCTTGGTATGCCTTCTCTTAAGAAGATTGATTTGCGTACTTCCTCCTTCTGTTGTAAATCAAACTCCATTTAATCCTGTTAAGATTCCGTAATAGATAATTCATGACTAGCCACAACGCCCTTGTGTATAGTGAATGTCTAAGTTTAATTTTGTTTACAAATGATGGCATTGCCAGTAGTATACTTAGGAAGATACTTGCGCTGCATATATATATTATTTTTTGCTGAAAGATACTATGGCTGTAGTATCATCCAAGAGGAACCTGTAAAAAATCGAGAATGTTCTAGTACCACCCAAGATGCTCGGTATTTGGAACTACTCTCTTGAAACGGCCAACAATTTGCTGCATGCTCAAACTATTGAATTACATGTTCTCTATGCGGAATATCATCTCATTTCGTCCATCTCTTGCTCAGAAGTATTTTCATTTTCTGGTGAATGGAAATAATTTGGCAGCTCTCATTGAGTTAGAAATTTGCACAATCATATACATGATCTTTGAACTCTTCTTTATTTTAAATTATGTGTACTGTACTGCTTGCAGGATGTTAATCTCTACTTTTCTTTGTTCAGTTTCGGTGATTGTGATTTTAATGAAACCTACAACTTTTTTGTTTTTTGCCAGTCAAAAATACCTGATATAGAGAAATGTTTGGACATAGTTGCTACATTGCAATCAAAGAAGGGGACCGGTGAGGTTCGTTTTCAGTACTTACATACTTGGATACTGTCATGTGTTATATAATGTGGGATAGTATTTTGATTTTTCCATACTATTTGAAGTTGGGTTAGGTTTTATACGTCGAAATATTTGATATTTCTTCTCGTGATGAGATCTTGTGGCATATTAATCTTTCTTTATGAATTGCAGGCTCTTATTACTGATTTTGAGGTCTCAGAAGGCATATACTCGCAGGCCCGGATCGAAGATGCCGACTCAGTCTGTCTATGGCTAGGTGCCAATGTCATGCTAGAGTATTCCTGTGAAGAGGTAAACACAACTTTATGCTTCTGCATTTACACATCTCATTAGAAGCTACTTTTAATAAACTTTATAGAAAAGGCTTAATTAGCAACTTTGCAAAATTCTGCAAAATTATCAACTTTAGAGTTTGGCACAAAAAAAAAAAAAACAACTTTAGAGAAATTTTTTATTTGTTAGCTAGATTTTGATGACCTGTGATGGGCAAGTGTGCATTTTTCCATTACCATTTACATCAAATTAGATGAAGCTTGCTACTTGTCCATAAAAAGTTCAGCCTTTAAAGTTGGTAATTAACTCTATACAAAAAGCTAACCGTATCTTGATAAAATGCAGGCAACTGAGCTTCTGCAGAAGAACTTGCTTAATGCCAAAGCGAGTCTAGAAGTGCTCGTTGCTGATCTGCAGTTCTTACGGGATCAATACACAATTACCCAGGTATATTCACGTCTCTAAATATCCGAACGAGTAATAGTTTATCAAATAAAGAACCCTACTTCCGTTTCTTCATTGGAAATCATATTTTCAAGCAAAGCCTTAATTTTCCAGAAATCTTTGAGTTGTTCTTGGCTGAAATGTATGTTATATATATGTTGATAGGTTACGATTGCTCGGGTTTATAACTGGGATGTTCATCAGCGAAGAACTCGCCAAATTGCTTCTCCTTCACAAGAGTAGTAAGATCAATGTTGTTTTTTTGGACAAAGATCAGAGATAGTAGCATGATTATGAAGTGTTGTATTCCAAGAGTTGCAATTTTCCAGTCTCTGCTGTTATATTATTTAATTAGGCGACTGTTTATCATCGTATATTATTCTGAAAACAGTTTAATGTGGAATATTACGATTGAGGCTTGAGGGATGGATAACAGGGTTAAAAACATTTTTTTGGTAATTTATATAGGGTTAAAAAACTATAAATTATGAGAAGTTTCACCAATGTTGAAATTTGGTGACTAGCGTTAAAATAGAGTGTCTCATGTTTCATTTTTGTTAAAATTTAGTGTCAATGTGTAATTATTTTAGAGAAGTTAGTTTCGACCAAACCGACTGTCAAATTCGACCTTCCATGCACTCCCACTCTCACCTTGTCGGGTACGTCACCTAGAAAACTGACCACATAAAATTGACCACATCCGCGTAAGTCTTACCCCGTTGTCGCTGGAAATTGCTCCATACTACTCTGTTGGAAACATTTTCTTTGGATGTTCAAGTTTTGGAGAATTTGACGACTTTGTGAAAAGTTTAGAGTAATAGACTATGAGTGGGTGAGTGGGATGATGAAATGAATGGATAGGAAAATACGTACGAAGACACTAAATTTTAATAAAAATGAAATATGAGACTGTCCATTTTAACTTTTTTAGACACTAAATTTTAACTCTGGTGAAACTTTATACAATTTATAGAATCTTAACCCATTTATATATGCCGTTTATGAAAACGAAACGGTGTTTATGTGTATTTTTCTAATTAAGTGACTTCATTGATGGCCAAAAAAAATTAGTGAATTTATTATGATTTTATCATTTTTGCATTCCTCGAAAAAGCTAAATGGCAAGAGAAGAGCGTGGCAAAAAAAATTGGAGAAATGTAAAAGGGTTGGGCTTTTGCTTTTTCGGATCTTTCTAGGCCTTTGGGTATATGGGCTTTTACATACTGCCAAATTAGTATATGAAATATATTTTTCTTAACTTTTAGATACCATTTTTTTTTATAGGAGATACCTAATTCTACTTGTTAGTTGTTACAATATCTTTAGATGTTTACAGGCATTTCAATTTTTTAAATTCTTGCAATTTAGTAACTTGCTTTTTTACTACTGAAAAAAGTTGCAAAAATAAGAAATTCAGTGACTATATTGCAGCAACAAATAAAAATGAAGTGCCTAATATATATAAACATATAAAAAAAGGTAGAACAACAAGCAAATACCAAGTATCAAAAGGCAAAAGAAAAGTTCCATGTACTATAAAAACTCAGGTAGCTTTTGTAATTTTATTTCAGTTTTGCATTGAAGTAGTTTTTTGTGTTATTATTAACTTATAACTAATGTTTATAATATCAAGATTAAGGACCAAAGCATTTTCAAAGTTGCATTGCAGCCAATTTGGATGCTTATATATATGTCAGAACTATCAAACTAGTTGTGTGAGAAGTGTAAAATGTTCTAATAGTTGGTTCAAATCGCTACAAATACTTCTCTCACAGTCGGTGCAGTTCGCGCTGAACTGCACCGACTGCGAGAGAAGTATTTGTCATAATTCGAACAATTATATTTATCACTCCCCAACAAAATTAGATACTGATTCTGGGTATATGTGAATTTTGACATCTTTAAGAATGAGTAGGGAATCTTAGGATTTAGGATTTGTTTATGTGTTCTTGAGCCATTCCACATCCACACACACTGACATGTCTGAAGAAGAACATGATGCATGATGGGTCTAGGGTTGTGTGCTGACTTTTTGGGATTTTATTCGAACATCCAAAGTATGTATGTTTGTTTGTGTGGAAACCATCAAAGTCAATACAGAAGCATTGTTTAGGGTTTTTATCTGCATATAGATGGGTGTCTCTGTTTTAGTGTTGTGGGAAACCAAGACTTTTTTCAAGTTTAGGGTTTGAAGTTCAAGGTTGCTCAATATATGAAGGCTAATTTAAGCAGATACCTAGAAGATCTTGACCTTTTTTTTTTTTTCGTTTCTGCAGGTGGGCCCACATTAGGAGGGCAGTATTCATAACACTTCTTCATATCTAGACTAAATCTTTTCTCGTACTAGGTCAGCTCGTAAGAGGGAAACTATTGGCTATGAATATTTCTCAGGGAGGATTAAAACCCTAACCTTTAGTTAAAAAGCGACGTACTGAATCACTATAACTTATTACTGTTAAGTGTGCATGTGAGTAAGTTGTACCACATCACTTAGAGGTAGACTTTCAGTTGATGGGGAGGTACGGTGCACTCGCATGTAATGGGGAGATTGTTAAGTGTATATGTGAGTAAGTTGTATCACATCAGTTAGATTGAAAAGTTGGAACGCTATATAAATTTGGTGGACTACTTCTACTATTATCAATTGGTTTTAGTATGAAACCACAGTGAGTTTATGTTGTGAGTCTGGGCTCTCTCCACAGTTTAATCTCCCAAAAATTACATGGTTTAGAAGAGTTTGACCTTTGTTTGGACTGCATTCCCAAGTAGTTAATTATTCCATCTAATAACAAGTGTATGTCATCTCCAATAAGTAACCATTGTTCACATAGATTCCTTATCCTTTTTAACTAAAAGCAATACAATTTTATTAATAATTATAAACTCTAAGTGGAGCATAAAGATAACATAGTCAAATCATATATATAGGTATAGGTAAATAAAGTCCATTCAAAACCCTAAACTAGATCACTTCCCAACAAACCCCACCACACCAACTCCAAGACTTAGGAATAAACCAAGTCTATCACTCTAAATTTGCCACCACAATGCAATACCCAATATGACTACCTATTCATGTTGAGAGCAACTACTCATTGAAAAACTATGTGCATATGAACCATTGGGTTTGGATTTGATTGCTTGATTTTAGATGTTGATTAAATGGGTGATAACGATAGTTACGGGACCTAAAATTATCGGTCTCTAGTCGATCTAACGTTATCATGATTTCGATGCGCCCTTACGAATTGTTTTCTTTAATTGGTGTGCACAAAAAGAAACAAACGGTTGCACCTACTTGATATCATTCATGTGTCCATGTCAACTCAACCATTAATTTTTTTTAAACCCTACATTTTGGTATACTAGTGGTCCACCAAGTTATTTCCTAAAGAAAAGCAAAAAAAATTGGTAATGGTAAGTTAATAATAATAACTAAAGTGTTAATTATGAATATTTTTTATTTAAATAATTTCGATGAATTTAAAGTTTGAAACATTTTTTTTTACATACAATTTCGGATCGGGAGCGTTAATATTAAAACTCTCTCCAATGTAGCGTCTACAGCGGGATTTGACCCCGAGTCGCCTATGTGAACACAACTCGTTTTACCAGTTGATCCAATCAACTATATGATTGAAACATATAATGAGACGTTGAACTGTTATATCAGATTCGGTTTGAGTATTATCTAATTATTTTTATAATAATAATAATAAAAATAATATATATAGATAGATATGCTTATCAACTTTGAATAGGTTTGGACCCTTGTAGACGAAGTCAAGATGATGGATCCATCACAGAAGGGTTGACCAATGTAGAGGGACCCATATATATAGAGAGATTATTAAATATATGGTGTATAGAAGAGAATCTTTTCTTAATCAATTGCATGTGGTTTGACACCAAACATTGGTCAAACGTAAACAATCATCTCTTTCAATAATAGTCAATAAATAAATAGTATATTATATATATATATATATATATATATATATATATATATATATATATAACTACTATTATTTGGAATCCAAATCTGTCTCATCTTGGTTTCTTAAAAAAGTAAGAAAAATGGTTCTTTATTAAGAGAAAATCTCTATAATAGGGGGAGATTATTAGATACCGACTAAAAAGGAATCAAATGAATATTTGTAAATTAATTGGCAAAAAAATATATTTGTAAATAACATTAAATTATTCTATGTGCCATGCTACTCGCATGGTGTTCTGTCGCATAGCCTAGTAATAATGCTCTTATAGTAAACATTATTTTATATATGAATGCTTATATTACAGTCTGATTTTGAATGTTTCTCTTGAAAAATACCGAATGACAATAAAGTGAGATTAGATGTCTCTTCTAAATTTGTCAAGTTTATTAAATTAGTGTGCGATCATTCACCATGATATTCAATAACATGATTGAAACTTACCAATTAAAATGATAATAGACTACATCGTTAGTTAGGTTAGTATCAACTTGCAGTCAATAAAAAAAATAAATATATATAGTGAGTAACGATAAGCAATATCTAATGTTAATATTAATCGGCTCTACTAATATATATGTGAATATTTAGCATTTTTTAAAAATGAAATGAATGAGTTAGAAATGGCGATCCTAAGCCCATACCTCTAGGTAATGTTCGGGCTCTGCTACTCACAGTCCGGGGCTTTTTTCCGACACGACTTAGTGAGCAATTATCATACGCACTAGCTCTGTCAACGTAGCCCAACCCGCATCCTAGTATAGTCAAGAGGCCAGCCCGTTAAGCTCCAGTTCTACACGTTTCCTCATACGTCTAACGCGGTATGTCGGCCAGGCGTGACTTAATATTTTAATCAGCTCACCGCGAGGCGACGCATATTGGATTTCAAAGTCTGGCTTCTTCAGAGTCGGTGCTTGATTTCCGCCTAGGTCGGCACTAATAATTCCGGGACTCCTTGGTGTTCCTTGTCACATCTTAGGTCGGGATCAGTAAAAGGGAAAATGTAGGGTTGTGCCCTACGATTCCACTACAGCGCATTGAGACCCGCCTAGGCCGGCACACTAGTAATCTGGAACTTCTCGGTCTTCCTTGTCACTTCTTAGGTCAGGATTTATAGAGGGAAAATGCAAATAATGAATGTAAAAACATTACTACTTCTTATTGGTTGATAGAGTGGTGGTCAGTAAGTTGGTCAGATTCGTCGACTTTGTCATTTTTTCTTAGTGTTTGTAACAACGCTACTAAAAGACTTTAAACACGTGACTTCAGAGTCAAACCACATTAAAGTAAACACTTTTTAACAACAAGTATTATTACAATAAATGGTATCATTATGTTACTTCGATAACATATTTCACTCTAAAGTTCGGATTTAATATAAATTTTTATTCACAGAATCAATCATCATGCTTGATTAATAAATAATAGGTAAATTCAAATTGGTTTGACTAACTTGCAAAACAAGTAACGATTCCTAAACACAACTGAGTTCGTAACTCATTGCAAACGTCTCATTAAAGAGATTTTAGCACGTCTTTTTCGAAATTTCGGAATTAATTTAATTATATAGAACTTTTTTATAAAATAATTTACAAGTAGAAAGTGGAATGGAACGAACAATAATTCATGAGACATTTTAGAGACGTACACGCAAGACGAGACGATGCTGATTTGTCCTTCCTAAATTATTGCCATTCTCCTATTTTCGTCTTATTTTATTTTATTTTATTTTGTTTTATTTCCTGCTTTATTTTATTTTCCTCTTCTGTGAACATCGATGAAACGCGTAAACTTTCCTCTTCTTCGAGAAGAATAACGTTAAAATCATTCATCATAAATTATTAACCATAAATCAAAATATAAAGACGCTTTAAATATTTTAATAGACATTGACTTTTAATCTGTGGCTCTTATTTTGTCTTCTAAATCCATATATCAACTTGGAGTCTCTAACCATGTAGTATATGTGGCAAAGTAATGTTTATATTTAAAAAGAGAGGTGGGATTTAAATTACGTGCTTTCGTGCGTGTCAATAATCGTATCGTATAAAAAAAAATTGAATATGAATAGTAATCTTATCGTATCATTTTGTACAACTACGAACACGATACTAAATTTTACATGTGTGTTTGTGTCGTAATATCGTGTTATGTTGTGTTATTCAGCTATAAATCTTTATACATAATATTTAAGAAAATATCAAAATAATAAACTTTGTGTGGTGAAAATTATGAATTAATATGTCATTATTCATAAGTTCATTATATAGAATTGACAAATTCAAAAAAACAACTTATACAAGTTTTTTTTTTTCCAAAAAAAGTATTCAAGAACTAGCTTTATTAACGGAATTTTATTGTGATATCGTGTTGTCCTGTTTTGATACATAAATACGAAATAGTAGAAAATAATATTTTATTCATGTTATCATTTTGTTATATATATACTTATACAAACACAATTTTTTTTTTGCTATACATGGTCGTATTATGTTATTGTATAATGTATCGTGTGAGAAATATCTTCAGTCTTATTATAGTCATGTAAATATGGCATGGGAGTAATTTTCTGACTTACCAACCAAACAACCCTTAATTATATAAGTAGTGGACTTACAAAAGACCCTCTTAATTAGTTAATATTGAAATGATAAGTCGCCGCAATTAGCGCGGCTTTAGCTATTATATTATTGTATGATTATTATTTATCTAATAAATCAAATCAGGTGTTTGAGGAATGAGCAAATATTTTAATCGTAGCTACTATAAATAATCACAACATCACGCGTAAATGCTAATTGACATACAGCCAGTATACTTTTCAGTCAGCGCGTTATATTAATTGGCAAATATAAAATTGAATTATTCCTCTTACGTCTTTACTATATTTATATTTATATAGTTGTACGTAGATATATACTAGATATGTAAATTAGATTAAGAAGGGTTAATGTAGGAAATGAATGAGATTATGTAATGATATCAACTTTTTTATAGATGATATTAGTAACTTTTTTAAATAACTTACTGTAACTAAAAATGGTAATTAATAAGAAATCATTGGTGTGACCATATATTAATAAAGATGTTAGTTTCAGGAGATAAAAATATGGGGCCTAATAACAAACTGTGGGGTCTAAAACAAGGGTTTTCAAGGCTTGGGGGTTCAGTCAACACGGAAAATTAAATACGTTCCTTATACACTTTTACGAGACTCGGTATAACAATAGTCTAGTGGTTAAGAGCGCTTATTTTTAAGTTATTTAATTTTAAAATTCTGTGTTCAAAACTTATTGAGGAGTCACATTAATTACGGGGACCTGATTAAAGTATCATGTCCACTATGACCTACATACCATATCATACATAACATGAGGCGAGTTGAAATAGGTTTAACGAGTCGACATCTTGACTATACTAGGCTACTGATGGGACTACGTTAACAGGATATGTACATACGCTGACTGTTCACTAATTTTGGTCTGAAAAAACCTCAGACCGTGAGCAAAAGAATGTCCATTCTAATTAACCCACATATCGCATAACGCATAAGAGGAGGAGGAGAGTATAATTGAGTTTAATGAGCTGATATCTTGATTATATTGGACTGCTACTGGGGCTACGTTGTTGGGGCATGTTCATGCATTGGTTGTTCACTGAGTTTGGTCGAAAAAACTTCAAAACATGAGCAAGAGAGTCTAAACATTATGTAATAAGATGACCCTACCATTCATTATTGTTAGGAAAAAAAAAATCAATACATTAAATCTGCACATTATGATCATCATGCTTTAGAAATACTAATGCTAGTCTTTATAATCTGTTAATAAAACATTTATTATCTAATCTAAGTATATACAATAATAATTTGTTACATATAGTTAGGTGTTGTCCTTCCAAACAAGGGATGCAGTTGTCTGCATACTGCATGGCGCGATGCATGGAGATTCCATTTTATTCAGTTTAGTTTACTAACATCTCTATGATGGATAGAGATAGTAATAGCTAGTTGAACATTAATTAGATAGATGTTAAATTATTATTTTTCATATCATAATATATTATTCTAAAAAAAATGCGAAAAAGATTTACATTAGAAGTTGGTAATGTTATAAATTTAGTCATTATAAATTATATTATTACTGATTTTTTTTTACTAAGTAGTAACGGATGCAGATCCCGAAATAGTTGATATATCATAAATATAACATAAATTAGTTTTTTACGAACCTGATATTTACGACAAGCTAACTAAATGTAATAAGTATCATACTATCTTATGATTTTATTCTTTCTAATTGAACCCTAAAAATAAACCGGTCGGAATAACATAAATATAATGAATACTTATGACTTTCTAATGGATTTAATGTAAAATATAGTGTTCATATTAGATTCAGATCTGTCGCCTCACTCTTCGTGCTCTTAGAAAAAAAAACCACAAATTAATTACACATATAACACACATCAATATCTTAACGATACGGCACCATCTGGGACACGAAAAGTGAAGCAGTTGATCTGTATCTGTTTCTATCTATCTAAAATTATCTAACAAGCTAGCTAGCTATGGCAAATTAATCATTTTTAAAAGAAAACAAAAACATAAAATACATGAGTTAGACAATTGAGAGCAAATCTAGGGGGCCTTATACATAAATACACGAAACATGTTTACATGCAATTGCTTCCCTTCTAAGTTACGATTCCGTGTGTCTCTAGACATACAAACATTCAAAAGTTTTGACCTTTGACCCTTACACACAATAATATATATTATACATAACGTTATAAATATATTTAACAAAAATCCAAATGAATAGTCAAAATAAAACTTTGAAGAATCCATATTTCATGGTGTTGTTTATATTGTCCGAATACCATATATAATTATTTTCTTAGTACTTTGTCGTGATATATATATATATATATAGATATAATACCCATTGTCCTTCCCAATTGACGCGTAAAATATGCCTCCCTAGTGTCGTGTTGGCATAGTAAAAAAATCTAGTTATCTATTAAGGATTCTATTGAAAATTTTAATTAAATATCACATTTAAAAGAGAGCTAACTTCTAAATAAAGATGTTAATAATTATATGTGAATGAATAGTAGAATATCAGATAGTTTGAAAGAATTAACATACTATATAGGTTTAATGAACTACTCATACTATTACCAATTGGTTTTAGTTAGCTTCCTCATTGGATTTATCTCCCAAAAACTTGTATCAGAGCTGGTGGCTCGGTCTGAGAAGGTACAAATTATGATTCCTGATAAGGGAGGCACACGTACACATGCATGTACGCGTATGTGCCTTGGCTCCGGATCTGGTGCGACCGTTCGAGTGGCTGGTTTGAAAGTTTCACGATTTGGTACAATAAAACAATTGGATTTTCGGTTAAGGCGGAGCTACGATGTGGGTAGACTTCCGGTTAATGGGGAGCTATGATGGAGTTACACGTAAGAATGAGATTGTTAATGGTACTTGTGAGTGAATAATACAACATCAAATAGTTTGAAACAATTGGAACAATATATAAGCTTAATGGACTACTCATATTATCACCAATTAGTTTTAGTATGAAATCACATTGGGCTTATGTAGTGGATCTAGACTTGTTCCCCGATTTTATCACACATACGAGAAATATTCAAAATTGTGATAAAATCGTTCCAAAATTTCTAATAGCTTTTCAAAACTATAATATTTAAAATAAAGTTTTAATAAAAAAATCTACAAAGTCTTATAAACTTTACGAGATTGTTATCCTAAAAATATGTATACACAAATCAATATTACCTTCCAATTTCCATGTCCTACACTACACACATATGATTAGTATCTAGCCAAAACATCATCTTTATTATGTTAATAATAAATGATTTGGAACTATCTTATTGTTTCATGTGAATTTTTGTGCTATCTCGTTTCATGTGATGGATTACATATCAAAGTTGCTACGAAACATCAATCAAATCATAGTGCGCACGATTTCTATCTAGATTTAGCTCTTGTAAATTGACATGACAAGGGGTTTAATTACGTCTTGCAAATTAATTTTCACGTAGTTAGTATTTGTGGTGCCATGATTTGTTTTAATTTAGCATGCGTCACTTCAAATTCAATGCTCACACGAACGTGATTAACTAAAACGGGGAGAATATAGTGATTAATGTGCAATGAATCAAAATGTTGAGATTGTACAATTATGAAGGTTAAGGTGAAGTGGGTCAAATCTCAACAATTTAGAAAGTTAAAAGGTCTAATCAAGTAATTTATGATTGTGTTTGTTTCAATTGAAGGGATAGAGAGTCCTAGCTAGAAATTTCTAACTTCTAACCTTTTCCTAGTGCTAATAATTTTAAAATACAACATTATATGGCTCAATACCAATTATATATGTATGAAAAAAAGTTCTATTATATGTTATAACGATAGTACTAACACGATAAACCGATACATATTTCGTGTTAATGTCTTCAATCCATTAAGAGCCCCCTCCCGATCAAAAGAATGTAAAACATATATTTGAATGCACGTTCGGATTAGCGGGGATCTGCTAGAAAAACATTATCGAAAACCACGTTTCCAGATATTTACAATACAAAACTAATTAACGACAATACAATAAGGCTGTACTGCTAAGTTTGATTCTTGAGTATTTTCTGAATACGTTTTGATCACGAGTTGAATGAGACCAAATTAAACTAGAGATTGAGGACATAACCACATAATTGATGTTACTTCAAGGACCAATCCGGACGTATACCAAAAACTTAAGGAGCTTTCTTTGGTTTTCGACTATTTATATATATATTTTTTTGTTGTGAAATGCTACGTAGACAACATTATGATTATTTAGATTATTATTATGGCTTCAAACACTACAAGAAAATAGTTAATTTATGTCGACGTTTTTTTCAATGGAAGTTATCTTCTATAAATGATAAGAGTTTGTAAGGGATTTATTAAGTTTTAAGATAAATTTCTTACAAAACTCAAAATTTTACAAGTGATTTTTCCCAAAAGTTGTAGCCAAATTTTTGTTAGGACTCATTTCCTAAAAAAACAATTGAAAATTGTATTTGTGAAAGATTTCAACATTCTCTTATAAATAAGACTATATAACATTCACAAATAAATCATTTATAAACTACTAGATTTGTTGTAGTGAAACTCATATTCTATTGATACATAATTATCACGTTAGTTAATTTGTTATTCACGAACACTTTCTAGATTAAAATAAAAATATGGATGGAGGATCGTATCTTTGATATCCTAAAGAAGTTAATTTGAGGAAAAAAAAAAAAAGAGAATTAAATTAAGACCCCATAAATAAATAAAGAAATGAAATGCGTGTATTAGAAGCAACCAAGAGATAAAATATATATGTCATTAATCGAGAGGAAAAAGCTCAATTACTTTCCTAATCGATTGATTTGACACGTGATACAACAATATTATCTTATAAAAAATAATTATTCAAAGTGCTATCGCTCCATACACCATTTCCATAAAGTTGTATTTATATATCATAAAATATTCTTTTGAACCATTTAAATAATTGGTTGAACAAAAAAATTAAATTACTTACACTTTGAACATAAGAATAATAATCGAATTTCACTAAATTTCTCATCTTTAGGAAATAATAATTGTTTACCATTTATTTCGTTTAATTACTTTAATTATAGAATTTGTACCCCGACAATATGATTTCATTTTCAAGTAATTATTCATTTATTTTCTTGTAATGTCTTAATTTGCTGAATATTGATGAATTGGAAGGTTACAAGTGTGAAATTTTTGTGATGGAATCGACGGTAAAGTTCCTGCTCCGGACCCGCAACGAAAAGTTCCAATAATGTGTTCCAACTCTTTGGACATGTCAATTTCATGCTATTTTCTTTTCTTTTTTTATTTATCATTACCGGGACCAAATTGCACGCTCAGCGATAATTTGTAAATTATTATTAAGTGGGTAGTTTAAATTTTCACAATTATGACTAAAATAATAACAAAAAAATAATTGGAAAAAAATAAATATGTTTTGATGAGAAAAAAACTGTGTATTATTTGTGTATTGTTTGAGTTATGGTTTAGGTATACAAAAGAATTATTATTATTATTATTATTGTTATTATTATTCATAAGATATAAGAAATACGAAACATTTTGTGTCAAATAATTATAAAATAACAAAACGTAAAAAGAAAAAAAAGTGATATGAGTAATATAGTATTTTCGTCGCAAAAAAAAATCTATTTTAAGGGTCATCTAGTCTCAACATACATATATATACTCTGCAGTAATATAATAAATATATATAGAAAAATATAACAATAATAGGTATTTAAAGAGACATAACTCTTAGGTAAATAAAAAAGGACACAAACTAAATTAAAAAAATTGAAGAGACATAATAGTTGGTAGCTAGTGAAGACACTTGAAAATCATTTGGAGCATTAATGGTCTCTAGAATTAGTAATTACCTGAATTTTTAGGGTATAAACCAGTTAATACCTTACAATTTACCTACCAAATTGCAACTTAACCCTAATTATTTTAATTCATAAATATTTTCTCAAATAAGAAGCAAACTAATGATGATTATGATGTTAATATATAATATTAAGATCTTGAGCTCTTCCAATGGTGGTTAGGGTTTAATTAGGAGAAAACACCATTATCAACTAAGTGTGTGGAGACAAAACATTACCCATAAAACACGTAAATGAACCATGCTTAAATGTCTACATAATTTCCCAATATGCTGAATATTCCTTGTTGCTTCAAGTGGCAGCATTATATATATGGAGATGCCAAACACCACCCTTTTGATTAATATCTCGCACTTTGCTTAGAAAGTGAAATGTTTCATGTTAAGTAATTAGGAACGTGTTTTTCATGATTAACTTATAATTAATACTATATAATTCGTTTAACAAAGTGATAATGATTATTAGTAGCCAAACACACTTAAATCACTAATAATAAAGCCTTGTTACCGACAATTTTATGATATGATTAGAGAAGTTGTTTTCTTGAAAAAAATAATAATATTTGTTTTAGATATAGTGCTCAAGATATTATGTGTTTAAATATGATAAGATTACTGTAATGGCACAATCTAATTTGTGCTTAGAAACCCTTATTGTGCACAATTGAATAAGAGAGCTCGAATCTATTTAATAAGGGTTAATTACCAAAAACTAAACTAAACTTAGAGCATTTAGAAACAAATAAACCGAACTTTTTTTTATTGACAAAAAATAAAAGGTTAAAGGTACTTTTCATACCACAAGTTTGACCGAATGTGGCTTTTAGTACTGGATGTTTAGTTTTGTATACTTTTGGTACCAAACATTTGAAAAAATGTGGCTTTTGGTATATCCGTTAGTTGGCCGTTAATTTGGGCCGTTAAATGACATGTGCAAGTCACGTGATCGACTCTAAACTTTTAATTTTGTTCAATTTAGTCCCTCAAGTATATTCCTAACTTTTATTTTGGTTAATTTAGTCATAAAACTTCAAAATCGAACCCAATTGGGACCTATCCCCAATTAGGTAAATTTGACCCAAATGTGGCTATGTCAATTAAATTCGATTGGTTTAATTGGGTCCAATTTTGAAGTGTTATGACTAATTTAAACAAAATAAAAGTTAGGAATATATTTGAGGGACTAAATTGAACAAAATTAAAAGTTTAGAGTCGATCACGTGACTTGCACATGTCATTTAACGGCCAAAACTAACGGCCAACTAACGGATGTACCAAAAGCCACATTTTTTCAAACGTTTGGTACCAAAAGTATACAAAACTAAACATCCAGTACTAAAAGCCACATTCGGTCAAACATGTGGTATGAAAAGTACCTTTATTGATTTCTTCATTAAGCTGCACGAAATTGTGCATATTATAATCACATCATGCATATTAACGTGACACGTGATAGATAAATAAAGATAATCTTCATTAAAATACATCACGTGGATGTTATATGTTCGATTCTCATCACTTTTCAATAGAAAAATCATCAAGCTCGGTTTGTATTTTACTATAATGTTTAAAGTTTAGTTTGTTTTTATTAAGAAAAAAAGTTCGATTTGTTTTTTACAAAAACACACAAAGTTATTTTTTTTTAATTAACCCAATTAATAATGGTATATATACTCATAAAGGGTAGATTGATACGATATAACTTTACAACTCAATGGTGAAAAATGGAAAGTGATAATATCTTTTATTTAGGGTTGTATCTACTTTTTGAAGATCCTTTTCAAATGAAAGAGACAAACTTATAAAAAGCTTAGTGAAGAGAGGGGCCTTCATTGTTTCAACGAGATAGATCGATCGTAACTACAAACCAAAACAAACATCTAAATGCATCACATCACTCTTTCATTGCTTGATTCAAATTTGTCTAATATGACACGATCGATCATAGTTATTATGTGAATAACTATGATATTATAAATTTCAATTAAAAAAAACTAAAAAAAAAAAAAGTTATCTTGCACTAATTTGGTTAAAATATTAGGTCATACATGACCCACATATTACGTTATGTATAAGAGGAATCGAGTAGAACTTGGCTTAACGAGTCAGCATCTTAACTATACAATGATGCTAGTGGCGCTACGATGACTGAATCGATACGTGCACTGATTATTCATTAAGTTTGTTCGAAAAAATCCAAAACTAAGGTGAGGCCGAACATTACGTAATATAAGGCGATTAAGTTGATACTACTAACCCATTTTTATTTTAGAAACAAATACATGACGTGGAATTGTTTATTGTTACTCAAACGACATTGCATGTGGATGCACACTAGCCATAAACTAGGTAGTCTTAATTCCTAATGCGTATAATATATATAATATACTATATATATAGTGTAGCTATATATAATTTAATAATCACAGTTCACAGTAACAGAACAAGAAGAGTTCCTAGTCTAAAAAAGGTTATAGATCTTTCAAATCGCAAAAAATATAAAGAATAATGTATATATTTTAATATTGTATGTTATATATCTATCCATCTATTCTATTTATAAGTGGCCAAAAGAATACAATAATGGTACTTTGACACTATATACTTGCTCTTTGATTTCATCCTTTTATAAGATTTAAAATGTAACAAAAAAACAATAATAGTAAAATTGAGTGTACATCTAATAAATCAATTTATATAAATATATGTATCTTCTTATGATCAACTAATAAATGATATTTTACATGGTGTAGCAGTTCGTTCATTAATTAAAGGATTCAAATTCAAAATTCATTAATTTTTATTTTTGGAATATAAACATATTTATAATTAATATTTTATTCTTTATAGATTGACCTCCATACAAGTGAAAATTATTCTAAATATATAATAAATATGCTACGTATATTGCTTTATTGCTTTTATGATAATATACCGTAATACATTCTATAAACAAAACTTAATATAAGTTTATTTTTAGTTAATTCATTTTTACAGTAAAATGTATATAATGAATAATATTATAATAAATAAAGACGTAAACTAAGTGTATATGCATAACACGTGTTAATATTTAGTTTATATATATAACTCCCCGCTTGATTGGCGTTTTAGTTGACTCATCTTAATTCAACTGTCCTCACTAGAATTCTAAAAAGGTGAAATTCACGTTGAACTTGAATAATTGACTCAACACAATTTAACTATCTTCACTAGAATTCAAAAAAGTGGAATTCACATTGAAATTGAATATTTGACTCAACACAATTTAACCGTCCGAAAATTACGGAGATTCCCAAACTGGAATTTCTCCAACCTCCGAATATGAGGGAACTCCTAAATGCCCAAAAAGTTGACGTAAATTATTACATGTCACTGTGCGTAATTTTCGGAGGTTTGATGTCATATGTGCGTAATTTTCGGAGGTTTGAAGTCGGAATTCATATCACCACTGTTTAAGTGTCTTCATTAGAATTCTAAAAAAGTGAAATTCATGTTTAACTTGAATAATTGACTCAACACAACCTAACTATCCGAAAATGATGGAGATTCCAAAACTGGAATTCCTCCAACTTCCGAATATGAGGGAACTCCTAAATGTCCAAAAAGTTGACCTAAATTATCACATGTCACTGTGCGTAATTTTCAGAGGTTTGATATCACGTGTGCGTAATTTTCGGAGGTTTGAAGTCTGAATCCCTATCACTGTTTAAGTGTCTTCATTAGAATTCTAAAAATGTGAAATTCACATTGAACTTGAATAATTGACTCAACCCAATTTAACCGTCCGAAAATAACGGAGATTCCCAAACTGGAATTTCTCCAACCTCCGAATATGAGGGAACTCCTAAATGCCCAAAAAGTTGACGTAAATTATCACGTGCCACTATGCGTAATTGTCGGAGGTTTGATGTCACATGTGCGGAATTTTCGAATTTGATGTCGGAATCCCTATCACCACTGTTTAACCTGTCTTCATTAAAATTCTAAAAAGTTGAAATTTCACATTGAACTTAAATTATATTTTTTTATTTATATAAATTGAATTCATTTCTTTAATATTATATATATATATATATATATATATGAAGAGATGTGGAAGCGCGAAAGGAACTCAAAAACATATGTTGCTGCCATGGCCATTGCCCACCCAAGTGTTAATGTAAGCCAAAAAAACCCATCCACACCGCCGCTAGCCGGTAAACCGGTCAACAATCCGCGTACCAGGGCGTCGACAAACCAGGAGTCGGTCGCCTCGCATTAATTGCCAAGCTGGACCATCCACTCTCTCCCGTACAATAAGCAACCGACACGTGCCGGTCACCATATCCCTCCAAACAAAGCAGCTGTTTTCCAAAAACCTCCATTCACACTCCACACTCTCTCTCTATCTCTCTCTCTCTCTTCTCCTTAAACTTACAGAGCAAGCTCCATATGAACTTCTGATCAAATCTCAATGGATCCGAAACCTCTAGAAAATGGCGATACCGGAAACTCGAAGATCACCGACGGCTCCAGCTTCCCGATGGAAACTCCGGCGACGATCCAGAGCTTCTTCGATTTCCCGACCTTCGAGCCGGATAAAGGATTCATGGAATTGCTAGGGATTCAAGATCAGCTCTACACTCCGCCGCACCAATCCTTCTTCGATTTACTCAACCTTCCACCGCCGCCGCCGCCGCAGACTCAGCCGCAGACCCAGCCGATCGCAGCCGCGGCGGCGCCGGAGTCGTCGGAGGTGGTGAACAACAGCGCAATCGCGACGCCGAACTCGTCTTCGGTATCGTGTTCGTCGAATGAAGAACAGAACAAGGTTGCGGATTGTGAGGAAATGGAAGAAGAAGGAGAGAATAGTAACCAAGACAAGACTAAGAAACAGTAAGTTTAAAAAAAAAATGATTTTTTTATGGTGATTAAATGTGACCGACTTTGTGTGATTAGTCTTTGATTATCTCTTTAATTATGCTTTTTTTTTTATTTTCATCTTATTTATAGACCAAGCTAATTTTTCGTGGAAAATACTAAGAAGAGTAATCAATCAATCTTGCTCATATTTAAACAAAAATTGAATTTTTTGTTTTGTTTTTTGTGTGTATTAGGTTAAAACCTAAGAAGAAGAACCAAAAGAGGCCACGACAGCCAAGGTTTGCGTTCATGACGAAGAGTGAGGTTGATCATTTAGACGACGGGTATCGCTGGAGAAAATACGGCCAAAAAGCCGTTAAAAACAGCCCTTATCCCAGGTATATACATACATACATATATATACATATATACATCATCTTTACATCCATATATATATACATTTTCAAGCATTTATAGCTACCCAGTATTTGATTTTTTGTGTTTGGCCTTAAAAAATTAGTTTTGATCTCATCTACATGAATATTGAATAGCTAGCATCAGTTCGTAATATATACATACATATATATATACATCATCTTTACATCCATATATACATTTTCAAGTATTTATAGCTATTTAGTATTTTATTTTTTGGTTTGGCCATCACTTAGATAAAAAAAATAGTTTTGATCTTATTCACATGAATATTGAGTAGCTAGCATCATTTCGATATAATATATATCTATATATGTATTATGTCGATACAGTGTATTTCGATATTTTGTAGCTAGTTGTATTGATTTTTGAAGATTTTAAAAACATTGTAACGTCGTACTTTGTCTACTTCCGTATTCACACCATTAACACAACCTTCCATAACTTAACCGAGAGACATTTAATGTTCTTGACCGAACTTCAGTTAGGGTTTGTTCTTACCATAAAAAGTTGCCCTTTTTCTGCAAAATCAAATTTTTTTAATTTTAAAATATTTTTAGTAGCTACTACCGGTTTGTTTTATCATAAAAACTTGCCCTTTTTCTGCAAAATCAAATTTTTAATTTTTAATTTTTATTTTTTAGGAGCTACTACCGTTGCACCACCGCAGCATGCGGCGTGAAGAAGAGAGTGGAGCGATCCTCCGATGACCCGTCTATCGTTGTAACCACCTACGAAGGCCAACACAGTCACCTTCCTCCGGTGACTCCTCGTGGCAGCCTCGGTTTCTCGCCGGAAACCGCCACTTTTGGCAGCGGCACTGCTGGCCCATCTCTGATACCCGGTTTTAACAATCTTTCACAGCCACCCAATTACTTTACTCAACAGTTTCATCAACATCATCTTCTTCAACAACAACAAAATCAAAATCAATATTTGTACCGACCGGCTCAATCGATGTTAAACCTAGTTTCACCGGCCGGCCCTGTTGAAAACCCTAAAAGCTTCAATCTTTCCTCATCTTACCCAACTTTTGATCGAGAAACGGGGCCTTCTTTATCGTCGGGAAGAGATCAGGGGCTTCTTCAAGATATCGTGCCATCTCAGATGCGAAAACCCGAGCCTAAAGAGGATTTAGGGTTTAACAATTAACCGATCGATATGAAATGCAGGTATCATTCAGGGCATTTGGGACTATACATTAATTTCCTATATCAATATATACTAATGGAGATGTTTTTGCTCCGAGCTATATATACCGCGAAAAACGGGTGTTTGATATCATCGCTAAAAGGTATGTATTCTTCAGCTAATTTCATCGGGTCGAACTTAGTTAGAAGAATCTTGATTCGTATCGAATAGATTGATCGCATAGCTAGGGTTGTTAGTATTTCATCTTGACTAGCTAGTTCTTCATATATGTACTTGTATTTTTATTTATTCATTGTAACTAGAGAGGCTAATATATATGGGTATGGAGGTATTGACTATTGAATGTTATCTTTGATGAATTGGAATGAAGATATTTATAGTTTATTTATTGATATTTTTTCAGTTTATAACTTTGGTGCAATAAATCCATAATTATTGATAGAATAAAAGTTAGGTTTAGCTAGCTTTTAGGATTTTGTACTTGTATATTCATACTAATAAAAGCACCTCCATAGAGTGTGTAGATGCATATATACATCAGAATTATGATAGATATTTCCCAAAAAAAAAAAAAAACCTATAAAAGTAATTATAAACTTTTTGTACACTTTCATTTATTCTCAAACCTTTATTATATTTTTCGGATTTAAATCTTCAATTATTTCTTATACATTAAGATCCACTTGCAAATCTAAAAGTAGTAACCTTTAATACGGATTCAGATCTCCTGCCCCAGTTCGTGTCTCACCGTTAAAATCTTGACATATATTCTTATATTAAAATTTTCTTTATAGGATTCACCAATCACAATAGGGTTTTAGAAAAAAAAAAACCACAAAATTAATTACATCAAGTACACATGTCAAGATCTTAACGGTAAGACACGATTTCGAGCATGAATAATGGGGCAGGTGATCTGGATCCCTTTAATACACATATAGCTAGCTTTCTTTAGGGACCTTTATTTAATTAGCAAACTCATGGAAACCCTAATGATGGGGGATGGAGAGTCATTTACTATCCACATGCTATATATGAAAACCACACAAAAATTTCATTAAATGGTAATAGCGTCATCTTCTTGTATACCTTTAGAAGCTACCTTTATTAGCTAGGTTTGTTGAGTATTCAAGTCATTGATTGCATAATGTAAGCATGCATATGCTATCATTACTAGCTAGAATGTGTACACAAGTACAAAGTGAGTAATTAATAACAAGGAATGGATCAGATTTCCTTGCTGATATTGGATGGTGTGAAGGGAATTTTTCAAGGGAAATAGTTCATTAAATCTTATGTTAATTATCCAATTGTTAGCTGACGTTTGATTCCAATCAGATATTTGCTAGTTAATTTTTTTTGGACAATTTGCTAATTTAAATTTCGTTTGTGGACAAATTGTTAGCTATAATTAATATTATGCCTAATTTGGACGGAATTTCACGTGACTGATACGTAACTAAAGAAAATAATGGGAAACATACCTAAAGTGACGGAATCTCCCTCACGAAAAAGGCGATTCTTGGAAATGTTATGATGAAACTTTGTAATTTCGGTTATATGAATGTTTATGAATGACTATGTGATGATGTCATCAATGCCGTGCGTAATTTTAAGTCAGCTTTTTGGTTTTTCTTTAATTATGTGCAGTCCATTTGATTAATTCTATTCCGATTAGAATAAATATTTAACTAACAGTTTATTCACGAGCGAAATTTGAATTAGAAAATTATAAGAAATGGATACTCAACTCCACTTAAATTTCTTAACCCAAACCAAATAGAAACCATCCATGCATGTAAACGCTAGCTTCATCATCAAAGTCAAGATCTGAGAAATCATCTTCCAGAATTTTCCACTTCTGCTAGCTATCATGTGCTTCATCTATTTTTCTTATGTTGATATATATAATATATATAAGAATTAGGTTAAATTTGAAACACAAGACTAATAATTAAAACCCTTTTGTTGGTTACTTTAACTTATTTTAAAAGAAAAACCTTACTATTTCTTGATGCTAGAATTAATAATATTCAGGAATTGCAGTGTTCTAAAATTATATTTATAGTTTTAGCCAAAGTGAAAACATAAATGGATGGGTTACTGCAAAAATGTTGTATTTACTATATAGTCATACACATTCATACCTATAGACTATATAGTATATAATCTATGAGAATAAACTAGAATTTATTTGATTTGAATATATATAGACAGAAAAAACATACTATATATCTAAAACAATATTTAATGCCATTATCTTTTTACCCCAAGTGATGAACTTTTAGCTAGTGAACATATGATAGTGGTCCCTTGTCTCATTCATAACTAGGGCGGCTCACTTTTGGAAAGTGTACTATTTGGTCCTATATATATATCATCTACATACATCTCTTAAGTATTTACTACACTACTAGTAGTAGTAGAGCACACACATAATCTTGTTATAAAGCTTATATTATGGAAATAATATATATATATACACCCACTAATTAGGTAATGTTAGCATTGATATTCACAGTGTTTAGCTTGAATGTGATATATATATTCACATATATGGTATGAATCTACCAATATTACAGTCTCAACTATTAGGTTGTGATTAAAATTTTATTTATTGTTCACGGTTAAGAGGTATTCTTATATATTGTAAAAGTGTAAAATTCCTAATCTACGGTATGTATAGTACTACTACCTACGCAAATTTGTACGCAAAATTGAATTGTGGGAATATAAGGAAGGTACTACTCAAGTCCAATATAAATTTATCATTTTTTAATTAAGTGCGAACAGTGCAATCATCATCCGTTAGGTTATCTTTTTCAATATAAAAAAAATAGAATATTTAAAAGTAGAACATCTTGTTAAAGTTTTTTTAAAAAATGATTTTTTTTAGGCATATGATTCTTTTACTCCTCTCAATTTTTTCGGGTTTTACAATTTTAACCCTAAAAATGCATGTATACATTTTCAATTAGCTATTTGAAGTCTTATATATTTTCCCTCGTGATTTGCTATTTTGACCCCAACTCTAATTTTCCCCTTTGAGATTAAATTACTAGCTAGCTTCGTTCCTATTGACCGGGGTTGCAGGTAGCGATAGATAATAACTAATTATGCGAGTCGAGATATAGATTTCTCATTATATGTAGATTTTTTTTAAACCTCTAATATAGTTCAACCGTTTTTTCTATTATTTACCATTGATAGATTTTTATCTTAAATTTATGCTACCATATGAGTGTTGCTATGACTACTATGTGGAAAATTAATTATTATTTTTAAAATGTGATATGGAGGATGCAAGTTCCAAAATAAACATAAATTTAAATTTAAATATAGGTGGTGTGGAAAATTAGGTCAACTCTACAATATTCAATTTGGTATCAAAAGGCAAAAACAACGCGTTTTTGGCAATAATTATACCATTTTGTTTTCATGGTATAATTATAACAATTGTTAGTTGAAACTAATTCACATGACTAGGTCAATGTATAAATCATATATTAAATCTTAGCCTAGACAACTACTATATATGTACGTATGTAATTACAATTAGCCCATACTGAAGCAGTGTGACCACCCTGCACCTATACATATATCTATATATACACGCACATAATATAATACAATAGATATCTAGTTGTCCCATTAGAAAGAGGCAAAACTATTTAATGAGACCTAAAAGATGCCTATCTAATCAACTACATAGGTATGAATGAATGTTGATAAACTTTATATACTAGAACATAATATATTAATGAATTATATATATTTGAGTGTAATTATAGTTAGCAAGAAACAAACTGTATATAGAAGTTGTTCATATCAATTAGGTCCCATATTTTAAAGTTGGGTGTCATATAAGTTCTGGTCAAGGTTCTGTGTTTATACTAAGTTTATATAATAAGTTTATATAATGTTCCAATTTATTTTTATTTTTAGTAGGGTCAAGATGATGTTTTTATCTTGTGTATAAATATCATTTGAATTTCTTTTGTATAATAATAATAGTATAATACCAATGGGTAATATATATAATTATCTATTACCAATATATAAAATGTGAAGTGTCCTCACCCCCAATGGGTGTCTTTCAACTAAATGGTGCCACTCTAAAACCGAACCAGCCCGGCTTAGTATAAATGTATGATTAAACCGGAAAGGACCGGTAAGACAACCGATAAAATAAAGAGACAGGTTACTTTTTCTCAATGGTCTAGAGGGGTAAATTCCAAATACCAGCACGAAGGTTGAAACTGCAATTTTCATTTCTCTAACGCTACACGTCTGCTTCTGAACGACCGCCGCTGGCCCGCCGAAGTGCTTCCACCCGCCGTTGGCACACCGATTTGCTACCACCCGCTGTTGGCACGCCGATCTGCTATCACCCGACGCTAAAGTCCCGATCTCCCGCCGCTTACCCGTCGCTCGAGAAATAGCAACCCATCAATGAGGAGAGTTTAAGTTTTTTTTTTCTCCGATAAACGTCGATCTAATACCACCCGCCGCTGGAATCCGCTCGCCCGCTGCTGGTATTCGTCCACCCACCGCTGGAATCATCGAACATCCAAGGAACCAGGGATCATCCAACGAACCAGTGCAGGAGGTCCATGCATGTCAAAGTTGCTTTGATAGAGGAGTTCTTGGAGTAGGTAATTTCAACTCTAGATGTCTCTGCCGTCAATTCTAGAAGTGACTGAGATCATACTTGAATTTTTTTTTTCAAGCCTTCCAAATTTCTGGACTTACGTGGGTGTGTCTTCATTAATAATATCTCGAGAACCCCTTGTAAATCTGGACCATTCGGTACTTGGTGTTCTACTTTCTAAGAAAAGTTCTGCGAACCTTACTTGGTATAAATGTCTTTGTTTCAGTTTTTGTACATCTCTTCAAAATAATTCTAGAATATAAGAGGGAGGTCATTGCAGTGCCAAGTGTGTGGAGAAACAATGTCATTCACGAAGCAGAATTTTCGAGATTTTGATTACGACAAGTTCACCTTGTCTCCGATGGCGGTGGTAATGAATTAGTATTGGGGTAAGGACATTAGATATAAAGGTTTCTTTCTCTTGACTGGCCAGCATTTGGAGATTTAACACCTTGATAATCTCGATAAGTACATTATACAATTAAAAGTTTCTTATTGAATGAAATGATAAACACATTCCTTGTGCATATGTACATATAAAAAATAGATAGGTTCATATTAAACATGTGAAGGTATCCGTTTTCTTACTGTTATTAATACAATGTTTAAGTATATATAAGATAAAATATCTCTTAGTTACATAACTTTTATAACGTCATTCTGGGCAGGCTTTACTATTTATCCTTTGTCAGTTGATGTAATTCTCGATTGCATTGTGAATCAATGGGTAATCTTATGGTAGTTTTTATATCTACAAAATGTATGTGCATTGGATGTAAGGTTTTTTTTGGCTAATCCTAGACTTAAGTTAGAATATGTTAATTATTATTAAAAAAATTGGTTAGTCTTTTTTTTTTTTTTTTTTTTTTTGTAATTGTTATGTTGAAGTGAATTTAAGAGCTTTAGAGGATGCTCTGTGTTTCAAATTATATATTTGATTGTATTATTATATTACGTGTTTTTGTCGTCCACCGCTAATCATATACTTCTTGTTCATTGCAGAAGATAGGAGAACTGATGTGAGGCTGCTTATTCAGATTTCACAAATCACAGGTACAGTTGATTGCAACTTAGCACAATAATTTTAAAAAAATTGTCTAAAATAAAAAAGTCTCCTATTGATTTTGTTGGTTTGGAAATATGATAACAAGAAGCTACAAATAGGGCGCACAAAAAGACTATTGAACGAGTTCGATGTCTTGAAGAAGAGTTTAAAAAATCGAGCTATATTTTTTACTCATACACTTGGACCTTCTTAAGTTATGTGCACTACTTAAGAGTAAAAGCCACTCCCTCCTACCACGTATACCAAGAATGTGACGGAATAGCCACTTCTGGATGGATTAGTCATAACATGTGTGATTTTGGTTACAGAACATTGGTAATTAATGGATAATCTTGACCTCCATTTGGTTTGGTTCAAATTTTAGTATCTCTATAGACCCTTTGTGTAGATATCAGTTTCTCAATAGCATTTTTTTTCTTCAGATACATGCTTGAACTCCATTTGGTTTGGGTCAAAGTTTAGTATCTATAGATCTTTTTATGTACATTTCTCCAGTTAAGATTTTTAAAAACATAGTATTATTATTCTTTTGCTTGTATGTGGAATCTTTCACCACATTTTTTGTCATTATGTTCCTCATCTTTCTTCAGTGTAGTACTGTAGTTTATGTAGAGGCTTTAGATCTGGATAGAGATGACTATGATATTTATAAGAAGTCCATTCTTGCATCAGGTTTGATGAATGAATGTCGGCATTTGGCAGCTGCACATGTAAATCAATGGTAAAATCCTTACGTTGTGGTAACTTTAGTTGATGTCTCATGATAACTTTGTTCTTTAGTTGTATATTCTTCTTTGTAGGTACCTTCACCTTTTCAGAATGATAAGGGTTTTATGACATGTTACATGCAAAATTTGTTTGAGTTTGTGCTACAAAATCTTGGTGAGTAAGTACATAGCCTGGACTGATTTAAAATCTGATTACTGTGAGATGTATTAATAGTTTAAATAGCCCCCATGTCCATTTGTACATAAGTCGACGACATGCATACATTACTCTATTTAATGTTGTTGTAATACTTGTATCTTAACTTATGTTATAAAATGTTATTACAAAAAATAAAGTAAAAAATAAAGTTAGAAATATGCGCATGCAACGCATGCGCAGAAATAACTAGTATATATTTAACTGTATATGATTTTAAGAGAATGGGCTACATCTGGTTGGTGTCGTACCGCAGAACTGGGTCGGATCGCAACTGCTAGTTCTACAGTAGTTTTCTATATATAAATAGTGTTGTAATTCAATCAACTTTGCAATCAAGATAACTAACCATCATGAGATTTGGAGTAAACAATTCATTGCTTCATTCGTTAACTATAGATGTTTCAGATTCTCAAACTATGAAAATAGAAGAAAAAAATAATTATGGTCGGTGTATTTAATACCGATTTTTTTAAAGGGTTAATAGGTTTTTTAGGTACAACATGTTTGACAATTATTTTATTTTTGTACAACATTTTTGCATATTTTTTTTTTTGTGCAAAACGTTTGCTATTTGTACACTTTCGGTGCATTAGTTAGTTGACCGTTAAATACTCACGTGACTTGCATGTGATTAACCTCAAACTTAGTTTAATTGTCAAAACTAACAGTCAACTACGGATGCACCAAAAGTGTACAAGTTGCAGACGTATTGCACCAAAAGTACGCAACAAAAAAAGATATGTTACACCAAAAACTAAAATTAGTCAAACATGTTATACCAAATAACCTATATATTAACCTTTTTTTTTTATGAAAACTTTGTAATTATGATGTTTTCCCTCTGCAATTCTGATTTTTTAGCCCTCATTTAGGGTTTGGATTATAGGGACGATATATGGGCATGAAACAAACACTAAGAAGCGTTCATAAATATAGCATTTATCCCTCATATGTCACTCTTAACACTTTCGAAAAAAATCATCACGATGACTTCGAACATGTGTGATATACTCATCAATGCATCGTCTTTAATCCCGACTATACATTCGATACCGAAATCGATCGAATTCGAAACGCGTAAACACAGTAGTGGTTGGGAGCAGTTTAAATCATGTTGTATGCATAAAATCACATTAGGTATTTAGTACATTCTATATGAGATCACCAATAACTGAAATGACCATTTCCAATTGACTATGTCTCATTTCATCAATATCCATCACCTTCTTAACTCTATAAAAGAACCCACTAACCCTAGCTAGGGTTTACACTTCAACAATCAACAATATCCAACCCTAATCATGTTCATCTATTACTACTACTACCTTGCGTTCTACTTACCGATCCTACTTAGCGGCAACTTGGTATTGGGATTTGAAGCCGAGGCGCCCGTATCGAAAGATTGTGTAGGTGATGGAAGTGGTGAGTTCGGGTTCGGGCTTCAGTTCGGGCTTAGACCTAATGTGTATGAAACAAGTTGTCCCGAAGCCGAAGCCCTAATTTTTGCGAGGGTCGAGTTGGCCGTCTCTAAGGACCCTAGAATGGCGGCTTCACTCCTTCGACTTCACTTTCACGACTGTTTCGTCAATGTAAGTGCACGAATCGGTTTTAGAACAATTGGTCAAGTGATTAGTCTAAACTTTATGATACTGAAATGTTGCGTTTTGATGACATGATATATATAGGGATGTGACGCGTCGGTGTTGTTGGATGATACGAATGATTTCGAGGGGGAGAAGACGGCAGGCCCGAACTTGAACTCTCTGAGGGGATTCGAAGTCATTGATGCGATTAAATCGGATCTCGAATTCGTCTGCCCGGAGACTGTTTCTTGTGCTGATGTTCTTGCCATTGCTGCCAGAGACTCTGTTGTCTTGGTATATATACTAAACCCTAAACTGTAAAACTCTAAATTATTACATGATTATATTACAAGATAATTTAACACTTTTGCTATAATTTTTGTTCTTCTAAAACCCTAAATCGAATTATTAAACCATAAACCTTAAATTATAAACCCGAACATCCTCTCATTTCGGAAAATTCCATACATGAGAAACTTCGCTACATCAATATTTGTAAATACACAGTTACAAATAAGGGTTAAATATCTATTTAGTATCTCAGGTTTACCCATTATTACTTTTTGGTGTCTCAAGATTAAATTTTTGCTTTTAGCTGTTCTAGATTTCATTTTGGTTGTTTTTGGTTCCTAACATATTTCGGATTTAACTCGGAAATTTTATACAGTCGGGCGGTCCGGCATGGGAAGTTGACACGGGTAGGCGAGACAGCCTCACCGCGAGAAAATCCGACGCCAACAACAACATTCCGGGTCCCAACTCCACCGTCGAAACCCTAAATTCAAAATTCCAGAACGTCGGCCTAACCCTAGTAGACGTTGTTGCTCTTTCGGGTGCACATACGCTCGGTATGGCTCGATGCACAACATTCAACGGTCGCCTTTCCGGAAACAACCTAAACGGCGCTGAGATAAACCCTAGCTTCCTCCAGTCGCTACAACAGCTGTGTTCACGTTTCGACCAGAGCTCAACCCTGGCACGCCTCGATCTCGTCTCTCCCGCAACGTTCGATAACCAGTACTTCGTGAATCTCCTCTCCGGCGAGGGTTTGCTCCCTTCCGACCAAATCCTGACCCGAAGTGACGAGACCCGAAGACTCGTGGAGTCTTACGCAGAGGACACGGAGGCTTTCTTCGAAGATTTCAAGAGGTCTATGGTAAGAATGGGTTCGTTGAGCCCGTTGCTTGGAAGAGACGGCGAGATAAGGCGTAACTGTAGGAGCGTCAACTGATTATCTCCGATGAACGGGTATTAGGGCAATGATCCCGATCCCGATGATTCGGTTTTTTATTCGAACGATATTAATGAAAGATTATGGTGGTGTTAAATGCTAATGATGAATTAATAATAATAACTAAGGTTACAAAGAGACTTATTTTAGTACAAACTTATTGCCTCCCACAACAATTGGGGTGGCCAGTTGGTTCATTCCTAAGGTTGGTGACTGAACATTAACATACACAGTAATAACAAAAAATAGTACAGAAACAAAATATAAGATTGCTCTAAATCCGGTTCTTCAATTCAGTTCTTCAAGGGCTGCAAATAAATTGAGAAAGTCGAGTTTAGATCGATAGTTGAGTAACTACAAGAAAATCAACAATTGACGAATAATTTTTGCAAATATTTTTAGAATTAACACTCAAATGTAGATCATGTTGCTAATCGAAATTCTATATGTATAAATATAATTGTTGATAATATTCGTTGTCTCAATTATCAGATTAATTAATTTTTACTTTTTTCTCTTAAAATTGAAAAAATAAAAATATTTTTTTAAGCAGAAAATAAACCTAAAGCATGAGCAACAATATTAATACTTTGGAAAAGTGCAAAATATGTTTTTGTTGCTTAAAACGTCAATTTTAACGTTAAAATCAGTAAAAAAAAAAGTAGAAAGCAACAAATATGATAATTGGAACACTAAATATCAACATTTTAAGTATAGGACATCGATTAGCAACATGCTAATTGGGACTGTTTTAAATTCTTAACCTATACTTTTTATTAGATAGAAAAATCTTTGAACGCGTGTAAGGAATTTTCAACATTTTCCTTACAAATATTTCATTCACAAGCAACAAAATTTCTTCAAGTCATTGACCAACAAAAACACATAAAACTGTGTCTGATTCATCATCTGAGATTCAAGGCAAAAAGACAATTAGAGAAAAGCACCTGTAGTTGCTATTTGTTTGTTGTTGCCGTTGTTATTCCGCATCCATTCTTGAGCAGCTGAAATGCTCTACAGCAGTATCGAAAACAACATCACAATTAATTGCATCTCTTTAAAAAAGATAAGAAGTTTTAAGTTTTTAACAACAGATACCTGCTGTTGCTGCTGATGCCGCACTGGATCGTTCATAGGATGTGGTCTTACTTGATATTGAGGATAAGCAACTTCCTGCACCAGGAAAAGCATACATTTGAGTGCTCTATCAAAGTCGGATATAATAAAAGGTTAAGAACCTAAAAACAGTATCAACTATAGGTCATGTTGCTAATCGCCGTCCTAGATTTAAAATGATTACATTCGGTGTCCCAACTATCAGATTGGTCGGGGAAAAAAAACTACAATATTGGTTCATTTCCATTTTTTTCTCTTAGAATTAACGAGAAAAAATATATGTTTTTTTAGCATTAAATAATCAAAAACCATGAGCAACAAATCTGATATTTCGGAAAAGTGGAAAATTACATGTTTTTGTTGCTTAAAATGTCAACTTTAACGCCAAAATCAATAGAAAAATGTATAAATCAACCAATTTGATAATTAGAACACCAATATCAACATTTTAAATCAGAGTGATTAGCAAACATGACCTATAGTTGGGACTGTTTTTAGGTACTTAATCCTATAACAAATAATATAACAGTTGGGTTTTTTTTAAGAACCAAATGTATACACGAGGCTTGAGTTCCATTGAGATGATGATTGTTATGCATACCTGAACATTCTGGCGACTCATAACCCCGGAAGCCTGATACTGCACAACAGCATACACAATTATCAGCCATCACATTTGAAGGCAATCTAAATCTATAACACTGACTGAAGCAAATAGAAAACTAACCGCTGATTGTGGAGGCAACTGAGATTGTTGTAACCTCTGCTGAGGGTGTTGTTGCTGCGGCTGGAGCTGAGGTTGCATTTGCGAAGGCTGATGGACCTGCTGAGTTGGTAAAACGTGAGGATACGACTGGGGTTGAGGCAGTTGAGCTTGGGGTTTCTGTTGCTGAAGTTGCTGCTGCTTGAAAACTCTCAACTCCTCTGGTTCCACCCACTGAATTTCATTCCAGAAGTTAAAAATCAATTTACAGCGAGTAAAATCATCATCGTCATCATCATCATAAGGATAAAAAGAAAGAAATTAAAATTTTCTTACCCGGCTTTCTCCAGTAGCAGAGTTGTAGTAGTACTTGAATCCATCGGGAGAGGTGTGCTCTGTCCAACTACATTTTACGGGTGCAACATTTGCAGATGATGAAGGCGCTTCTGCTGCTGGTGCTGCTCCAGAGGGGCGTGCAGTAGCCTGTGGTCCACCTCCACCCTTGGCCCAGTGGTTCTGAAAATCGACATACAAAATTACAGCTTTTAACAAATCACTTCTAACTGCAAAGAAAATTTCTGGAGATAATTCTGAGAAATAGCAGTTCTCCCACAGACAAACATTACTTTATGTTCTCTTTCCCCAAAAAAAGCTTTAAGAACCTATAAACTGTCTGAAATTTGCCCTATGTGAGATTTTGGTGTCTGAAGTTTCAACTTTGTTGAAATTTGCCGTCTCCGTCCAAATTTGCTGTTAAAACTGACAGAACTTGGTCATGTGCTTGTCACATGACCCGATAAAAAAATAAATCCAAAAATTGACCCTTGGGTAGTGGCCGGCCGGAGTTGGGTGGTGGCTGGCCGGAGTTAGATGGTGGCCAGCCGGAGTAAACATAAAAGTTTCAGGGGCAATTTCGACTTTTCACACAATTCTGTTAAATTTGATAGCAAAAATAGATGGAAAACCAAATTTCAACAAAGTTGAAATTTCAGACAGCCAATATCAACAATTTAAACTTCAGACACCAAAATCTCACATAGGACAAACCTTAGACAGTTTATAGGTTCTTAACCCTTTTACATGGCATGGTTCCAACTCCACATGGCAGTAGCACAAAGTTATTTATACGTTAAAGCTGCCAACGTGGATTTAAACTCTATCCAATGGACTCGGCCAATCACAACTCACAAAACAAATAGGGCCCACTTGTGTTTTCTGCCAAAGAGGCCATGCCTCATGGATCTATCCATATCTCATAATTTGGGTTGACTTGAGACCCACTCCACCAAATAAGGTTACATGAGGTTACTCTATTCTACAATCTTCGATCAGCAAACTTAATTAAACTAACAGCTAAACAATATTTTCCTTAGAGGAACAACAAAGACGAATTTTCTAACCTGCTGATTCGTGGGGTGAGTACTCTGCTGCTGCTGCTGCATTGCCATATTCTGATTTGGTGGCTGCATCATCTGCAACTGTTGTTGAATCTGAGAGAAAGCCTGCTGAGACGACTGGAAGCTGGCTTGCAGAGCCTGAGTCTGTTGACTCAACATCTGAGCCATAGGTGAAGGAGACTGGACGGGCTGAAGTTGCTTCTGGTTTGAAGGAGGCACCATCTGCTGTTGGTTGGACACAGCACTGGGCCGTTGTTGAGTCTGTAAGTTGATACTCAAGGGAGGAGGAGCTTGTAGCGCTGTTGCAGAAGAAGCATTCTGTTGGACCGGAGTTTGTGCTCCAAATTGAGGTGGCTTGAAAGGACTCTGGTTCTGAGGGTAAGATGGAGCGGGTTGAGGCTGTGATTTTAAGGGTGGAGTTAGCTGTTGAGGAGATTGTAGAGAGTTCTGCAAAGGCGATTTCTGTTGTCCACCGGGTGGATATTTTTGAAAAGGTTGGTTGAAGGCCTAGTAAAGCACGAAATTATCAGTATTACTGTGAAGAGAATTTAAAAAATGAACAAAATATGCAGTTGTACCTGTTGCTGCATCTGAGCAGATGGTGCTGGTGCAGAAACGGAACCTTTCTGCGGTACAATATACATGCAATCATAAGAGTGAGAATATATAGAGGCGAATTAACATAGGAGGAAATTAACTATCGATGCTCCCTATGTTCTCAATAGTCGATGATAGCAGTTAGATATCTCAAGACGATGAAAAATCAAGCAGAAGAACATCCATCTTCTTTGAAACTCGGGGCTTTTGTACAAAAAATCATATACTGATTATATTCTTTTACCAGACAGCCTTGAGTAGTTCAGTTAGAACTTTAGTAAAACCATATCAAATTCCTAAATGCAGCACCTCTCTTTATATCATTAACCAATATTTACGGCCCAGATTAGTATATTATTTGTGAAAAGAACTAAAGTCTGGATATGAATGTCTCCCAGATTAAGCAAAAAATTGTCCAAGGTTTACCATATGTTAAAATTAGGTGTCTGAAGTTTGAAATGTTAAAATAGACTATCCAAGTTTCATATTTGTTGAAATTTGGTGTCTCTGCGCGTCTTTTCATCTCCATTCAATCATTTTCATCAACCCACCCACCCACTCATAATCCATCACTCTTTACTTTTTACAAAATCGTCAAATTTCACCCAAAAATTGAACATTATAAAAAAGGTTTCTAGAAGAGTGGTATGGAGCCATATTTCAAGGAAAACAGAGCGAACTTTACTTGCGGGGATGTGGCCAACTTCTTAGGTTACGGTCCCGGCAAGATGACGAGAAAAGAAAGGAGTGTGTATGGGAGTTCGAATTTGACAGTCGGTTTCGTCGGAATTGACTTTCTCTAAAGTAATCACACCGAGACACCACATTTTAACAAAATTGAAACCTTGGACACCACAGTTTAACATTTGAAACTTCAGACACCTAATTTTAACATATGGTAAACCTTAGACGGTTTTTTAGTTATTAACCCTAAGCAAAATGTAAAGAAAATAAGCTGATGAGTGAAAGATGAAAGAGTTACAGGAGGGTAAATGTTCTTACAGGATTTTGAGAAATCCCCACATCATTAGGCCTGCTCAACTGACCAACATTCAGTGGCTGTGGCTGTGGCTGTGGCTGTGGCTGTGGCTGCCCCTGTTCTGCTGCAGCCATAGGTCTCCATGCATTAGCAGGAACTCGGTCACCATTGAAGTCATTAAAGTTGTTGGGTGGAGGCCTGTTTATATGTGCAGATGAGATTCAGATATGGAAAAGCTACAAGATTTTACTGATTCACCATAACATAGAAGTTTATTTACTCTCAGACAAGTCAACAAGAGGCCATAGGGAAGGAAAATACCTGATACCACCCGGGGACTGAAACCGAGGACCAAAACCTGGTCCTCCAAATGAAGGGCCTCCCCTGGAATCTCCAGGCCGAGGCCGCTTAGGATCAGCAAACCGTACAATTAATGGTTGATCACAACCCTAAAACAAGAAGAATCCAAATGATAATTAATAATAGCTAAGAGGTCATCCAAGTAATGATTATCAAGAACCATGCTCACCCTCATGGTATAAATCCCATTTAAAGCATTTATAGCAGCCAGCGCCATATCTCTCTGGGCATATTTGACAAATCCACAACCTTCACAATAGAGTCGAGAAATATATTATGATGGATACAGCAAAAAGAAGAGTAGACGAGCATGAAATCCAGGCAGTCATATCAAAAACTACTAGACAAACATTCCTATAAAAATATTTTTCTAATTTTGAATTTTATCACATTCTTAATGAAATGCCTCCATCTTCACAATAGAGTCAAGAAACAAATTATAGAAAAAGCAAAAAGAAGAGTAGACGAGCATGAAATTCAGGCAGTCATATCACAAACTACTTGACAAACATTCCTAGAAATATATTTTTCAAATTTCTTATCGCTTAAGAAAAACAGACCTCGACTCTGCCTGAATTCATCCCGCATGAGATACACGTCGTCAACTCGACCATATGGCGAAAAGATCTGAGAAGGTAAAAACAAAATATCAGCAGCTGATTAAAGTAGTTTAGCAGTAAAACTAAAATATGAGTCATATCATATACGCTGTGTGGAAAAGTCCATTTTGCTGATAACGAAAATTAATGAAGATGAATATGAGCCCTGTCAAGTTCATTCAATACACTGACCTCCCGGACTTCCGGTTCAGTAGCTTGTTTGTGCAGTGAACCAACAAATAGTTTGTACTCTGTAGCACCTATAGTTGAAGAAGATGGTTAAGAAGAGTATGATGTAACATCAATATACATAAAGTTAATAACAACAATAGCAATAGTACTTTCAATGGATGTAAGAGTCTAAGAACCATGTTTTTCACCTACTTACTAGTTCTTTATACCTATGATGAAGCTATTTGGTCGCACTAAGAAGCGCAATACATAAAATAAGTAAAAACTAACACGGGTATCATTATCTTTACGCCAAAAAATAAAAAAAAATAAATAAATAAAATAATAAAAAAGGTTAAATACACATGTTTTCGCAGCACAGGTTGGTTTTCCATTAACAAAGGAATCGCTTGCAAGAAAATAAAAAGGATAAACTCCAAAGATGCATACGGCAAGCACTTGAATGTAAAAAGTAAAATAAAAAAATCAATCGCAAGGATTTACCAAGACGTTCCCGTTCTCCATCAGCATATCTAACTTGGATTGGACCAACTCCCTAGGAAATGACAGAAAGACCTTTATAAAGCTCCATCTCAAAATATAAAAAGCACAAATAGAACTTACCCCAGGAAGAGTATATTGATTGTGCAATCCTCTAATGGCTCGATCTGCTTCCTCAGAAGTCGCATATTTAATAAAACAACAACCTGCATGAGCAAAATGGTTATGTACTATCACCATAGTCTACCTTGGGCCCCCAAGAAACTGGAATTAGTTAGTGTAAATAGATCAACTACTCTATTTTAGATTCAATATCAGGGAAGTCGTATAAAGTCGGGAGCAACAAACAGTTAAAAGTTAAATTCCTGGAATTCCAAAAATAAACCCTCATTATCAAAGGAGAAATTGCATTGCTGATAGAAGTAGAAACCAAGGGGATGCATCCCATAAGAACACATCAAACAAAAAAGATATACTTGGCTGTTCATATGAACAGAAACAGCCCAAATATAGAAGAACCAGAGCAAAAGTAGGAACATATTACTTTCAAACATACACAACAACTAGATAAAATCCTACTAAAAACCCAAGAGCAACAAAACCACAAACTAGATAAGTATCCGCGACCCGGGATACTGCCGAATGGAGTAAGAAAGTCTACCCTCGAGGCCTCCCCAATAACTTCTCATAAACAACGTAGGTGACTGATATTACCAGCCAAAACAAAGTAGGGGGATAACCTCTAAAATAATTTACAAAACTGCAAAGCATCTACCTAACATCATGGAACTCAAACTAAAATACAGAACACAGCAACGTAAGTCGATGATGTGCCTTCCCCATATAGAGCCGCGTCATTTATATATGTAAATAGCTGTATATTTTCTAAATGCCACTACCTCAGTAGAAAACCTATCCTTTCCATTATTTATTTCAGCGCGAAACCAGAACAGAGCATTAGGTAACCCTCATACTGCTGCCAGCCTCCATAATGCATATTTTTTAATAGAAGACCAGAATATACTAGCTAAAAATATATAAATACCCTTATGGACAAAAGAAATTGTTCTAGCATTGCCCTCCTGATAACCTCAAAGCTTATAACTTAGTCTGCACAGATCAAATTCAACTCATTCGCCATGAAGTTCAACAATAACATTCCTTTTGCAGGGTAGGGAAGCACATTTTTTTCGCAGTATATCTCAAACTACACTCAGAACTTCCTATCCTAAGATGATGTCATTTGCATCCTACAAATATGCAAGTGTCATAGTTCAATCATAACGTCCATCACTGTGAAGATGTCTCAGGGAACTAAATTAGTCCAAATGACTGCTTACAAGTTCACATCATTATAGCACTACGTTCAGGCACCTGAGAACATAATGTGCACGAATATTCTCAATCTCATCCAACAAAAACAATTAAAGAATTCTGTCTCATGAAGCCACCAATGCAGTCTATAGCTGTAAGTAATAATTGTCTTCCACCTGCTTACAGTCCGTTAAATAGAGAATTTCTACATACGTGTCTCACGAGGCCACCATAATTGGCTCATAATTCATGAAGAGGATTGTTGCTAAAAGAGACCTCTGCAAGCCTAGAATGGTTGGCGAAACTTAATCTACAAGTATCAGAGCTCAGCCATACATTCTATACTATATCATACAGCCTATAATCATATAGTCAAACTTATCAACCAATCCTCAGTTTCCAACACATCAACATCACAGAAACGAGAAGAATATTAAAACAAACCCAAGTAACAAGGAGACCTGTCGAAAAGCAGCGGGAGTCCATCCAAGAGTCAACTTCTAAGCTGGCCGAAAAGGTATTTCCTAGCAACCAGGCAATTAAGATCTCTATATTCCGATATCTATAGGATACTTCAAGAGACTAGAAGTAGCTCCAGAGAATTAGCACCAGTAGCATGGAATGAAGGACCACAATCGAGTTAGCTTATGGCTAGAATGTGGCAACAGTACTTACAAATGACTGTTTCCAGCTTGCCACATGTAATAATCAATTGCAGACTCATAAGCATCGCTGAGGATCTAGTTTTTCTCTTGGCGAGTTCCATGCAACAATGTAGATACGATAGAGAGGGAAGACAATCTAAAAATCTGGACGGTTCCTGCAAGAATCCACTGACGGACGGTGATGACACCCTTGCCTCCGCTTAAAATTACTATAACTACCAAGTGAAAGAGCTGCACTTCAAAACATATGCCATCATAAAAAGAATGATGACGTTCAGGACTCAAGTATCAGATGACACATTCACACATCACTAGAGGAGCACTTCCCCAAAAGACGAGTTGCCAACCGATGCAGAAAGTAATTCTAAAGTACACATTCATGAGCTAGGTTGATGCAAGCACAAGCTGCTCAAGTGATAAATTATCACACTGCTATAAAGAATTCCCAATGAGAAATCCACATATATTTCACACAGTATTCTGATCATCATTCATCACATTCACACCCAGACATTCATTCAAGGTTAAATACCAGTGCCCCAACCTGAATAAGACCTTAGATTCTCTAATGCCAACGAAGATAGCCGGCTTGCCTACCAACTCGACAAAAACCATACATCTACTTAATCTTTCAGTACACATGAATAAGCTCGTAACTCAATGTAAAAATACCCATCCACACGTAGAGAAGATTCAAATCCAAAAACAATCCAATGGTTGCATAAAAACTAACACCAATGCTTGGGAACCACAGATAGGGAAAATTTCAAGCTTTACCCATAGGAGAATTAACACTTAAACTGGGTTAACATCCATTCTATTAGTATTGTTAATGTTTGTACAATACGAACTTAAATTTCCTAACAGCTATATTGACAGGAAAGACATTCTCACTAAACTTGAGCAGCTGGTTCATGCCCTGCAGCTGCTACCTCAACTAGAAGAGAAGGAGCTCCCTGTCTCTGAATTCGAACTGCTATACATAATTGGTTCATGGCATGTTTACTCTTCTTGGTTGATGATAACACTATTAAGAAGGATTGGGAAGCAAAAACCAAAAATAGGGATGAAGATGAACTCAGCATGCTTCCATCAGCCTCCCGAAGAGATCGGTTAAGATAGAGGTTCATTTATATTAAATAAAATTAGCACCTAATACCTTGTTGTTGTCCTGTTCTTTTATCCTTTATCAACGCCACCTCAATCACATTCCCATGTTCTTCAAATGGCGGCCGGATCTGACAACAATTTAGGCAATAGTTAGAGTACAAGTCAAATAATGGTGATTATGACAATCATTTAACAGGACAATAGCATCCTAAAACTCAACAAGGCAATGTGTTGCCACTAATTTTACAGCATCATTTTAAAACCACACATTTAAATTTTAAGCATTATAAAAGTAAAAGAAGATTAATAACTGCAATGCAAACCCTTTCTAAGGTCTTCTCTCAAACAAAATTAGCAGATTAAGTAAAAGGATGTATCTTTTGTTCATCTTTCTAGCTTCATTCAACTGAGTTCAACCTCCTTACATTTCACATACTATATACATCAGAAACTCCCGTGATTGCAAAAGGCATAGTCACAACAATGTCAATGCCAACTAACTAAAATAAACCTTGTGAATGGTAATGTAACTCAAAAGTAGCAGCTCACCTCTTCCTCAGTAGCAGTCCTAGGAACAGATCCAACAAAAAGTTTAGCAAAACCAGGACCATCCAAACGATCTGGAAAATAGAAAAGAAACATTAGTCAAGCAGAGTAATAATATAACCAAAACTAGGCAAAATTAAGGTTTGATCCAGAAATTGGGAAATGTAAAACCAAAGAAATCATCAACTCTAAGTGACTAAAACCAAAAAATAAAATTGGAAAGCTCTGAAGACATTTACGTTCACAGAAGAGGAAGAATGGTCTCCAGAAAATACACAAAATCAGGGTAGAGAAGGTGATTTCAGCTCCATATTCAAATATATAATTTCTCTTTCCAGACTATTATACAAGGGATATAGTGAAAGAATCCTATACTATTAACTAGTTCACTAATACAAACCGCAAAATAGTTGAAGAGACGTGTACATTCCTGAATTTATAACTTCATCAAATACTGCTTCCAAGGCAGTAAAGCTGTTATTCTTAGAAAATAAGGTTTTTCTCTATATAGGGATACCTGACACCAAATTAATTATCCAATATAGTGTTTTGTAGCTCAACTGAACTACTTATGGCACAATTCAGTACCTTCACATTAAAGCAATTACAATTTTCCTATAGACTAAAACAACTCAAGCGTACCTGAACCTGGAGGTGCTACTCCACCAGAGAAAGGAAACGCCCGTTTCTGCCCAGTGATAGGCGGTGCAGGGGCAGGCTGCAAGGGCACTTCAAAATTCTGCTCAAATCCTCTTCCTCCTCCACCTCCAGCTCCGATTGAGTCAAAACCATCACCTACCCCTCCACGGCCGTCCACATGTCGAAAACCGCCGACACCACCGGGGACATGGTTAGGTGGGCTATCGAAGGAATGGTTGCCGCCGCTCAGCGGGACGCGGTAGCTGCTGGGGCTGCGCCGGAGGCTCTGGCTCAAGGGGGAATCGGGGAAGCGTGAGGGGCCTCTGGGATGCCTGTTATAGGCATGGCCTTCCTCGTCGTCGCCATAACGGTCTCCTCTGTGCCTATCCAGCTTGACGGAGTATTCGAACCCTAACCCTAGGTGTTGGGATAAAGACGATTTGGGAAGGAGAGAGCAAGAACAAGAAGCGAGCTTGGAATCGCTGCGTTACAGACACCGAGCCAAGTGGATCGATCGATAAACGATGGAATGGAAGTCCGGTGGCGGTGCGTTGACGAGGGAACGCGTCAAGCTCCAAAAATTATTACTTTTACTAATATATATATATGAAGGATAAATTTTAAGGTGTGAAATTTAACTTTACTTTTTCAAGTGCAGAAATATTTGTATCTTGACTATTATTTATTACATAAAATAAAAGAGTTGTAAGTTAATCTTAATCCATAGACCATAGTCAAAATTGAGTCTCAAATGATTTTTTTACCATATCCTAATCCACCAAACATTTGTTAAAACTATAGTGGTAAAGCTGCAATAAATAAAGCCGAGCATCAAAATTGCAAAATATATGTATAGTGTATTTTTTCCAACAAAATATATATATAGTTGTCTTGTTAAAAATCCTAAAAGTGAGGTATTATAGGGATGTAAACTAGCTTTGAGTCGAGTATCTAATAATCTCGACTCGACTTGACTCAGTTTACTTAAGTTCGAGCTCGAATGATCCTTAATTTTTCAAGCTCGAGCTTGAGTCGATTCAGTACTCGGCGAGTTTGAGCTCGGCTCGACTCAGCTTGAAAATGTTAAAAAAAATCAATTAAATTATAAATGATGCATCTTAACTTGAGCTCGAACTCGACTCGATTAGGACTTTGGCTCGAACTCAATATATACGTATGTAGTATTATTACGTAAAGCTCGAACTCGACTCAAATAGGCAAAACAAAAAAAACTTAATTAGGCTCGTGAGCCTTTCGAGTCGAGTCCAAGTGAACTCGAACTCGACTCGGTATCAGAAAAAGCTCGACTGGAGCTCGACTCGACTCGAAATTTAACGAGTCGAATTCGAGTATCAACCAAGTCGAACTCGTATAGCTCACGAGTAGCTTAACTCGTTTAGACACTAAAAGTAAATATAAGTTGATCCAATGTAGGTTCAATTTTCCATTTACTTATTGTAAAGAGACACGATAATATATAAACCGGCCGGTTCGATCATAAACCGGCAAGGTCTCTAAAAAACCGACCGGTTCTTTAAAATAAATCACCAACTTGCTAAAAAAACCGGCCGGTTCGCTTAAAAACCTCCGGGGTTCGCAAAAACCCGCTATCGAACCGGGTTCAGCAACATTGTCCGGAAATGACTGAACCGGACAGGGAGGACCTCCGGTCCGAACCCGGTCGGACCGCCGGTCCGGTCCTGATAACATCGCTCTTGAGTCTTGATATACATCCAATGCTCTCGAGTCCGGATAACATCGCTCTCGGTCTGGTCCAGTGGCGCCCTTACACCGGCACCACTACTGCCGCCACGCTCCAACTCGCGATTCGAGATTACCGCCTAATAATCCAGCTTCATCACTGCCAAGAAGTTCCGGGCATCGAGAAGTTATTATATACCTCGGTGGCAACAGGTGTAGGGACACTTGTTGCCCCCACATCTATCAGAACATGACACTTGTTATTTTATATTTTCTTTTTTTATCCCAAATGACACATGTCATTTTCTGATAGGTGTGGGGGCAACAGGTGTCCCTACACCTGTTGCCACCGAGTTAAGTAAGATTTTCTCCCAGGCACCCTCCGTGGTTCCTCCCGGGCCCGTACAACTTCTTCGGGATCTGGAATGGCGCCGACGAATGGAGGGTCCAGCAGTGTGAACACCATCTGCGGTTTGGGAAGCCTCTCCTGGACCTGATACATCACTTGTTCTCATTCGACAAGTACGGAAATGTACGGGGTTTCGCTCGCGAATCGTTCAACATGATTGTGACAGAGTACCTTCCTTGGTGCGGCTTTAGGCTTGATAGGGATGTTAGTATGGGCAACTGGGAAGAGCCTAACCTGAGTGTGAAACAGGTGGTGCAGTCCGCTGCCGATGCATTTGCTTCATTCTTGATTGCCGATTGGGGTCTTTTATTTCCAACTATTTTTGAAAACGTGATACTTTTTTACGTAGGTATGTAAACCCTAACTTGTGACATGAGTTTTCATTTTCATATCAAATGAGAATCAATAACAAGTTATGTTCTTCTTTTCGTTTTTTATTGCAGGACCTTAAGATATTCGTATCGTTCAAGATTGATTCGTCTGTGAGAGTAAATAGGTAAGATTTGTTGCTGGTTTTGTCATCATATATAGTGGTTCATATAGAATTATATTGTTTTGCCTAAGATGATCAGTGCACCGAGTGTATAGATCTAAAAATAGTAAATTTTCAATAGCTTCATTAACAATATAGTTTGATACTAAATAGCTAATGGATGAAGGTGGTATATATATATATATCAATCTAGGAGTCGATTTTGATATTTCTATTAGATTTTGAGGTTGTGGAAGCTGGTCTAGTTTCTTCAGAAACTTTATCTAATTAATTATATTTGGGTTTCCTTTATTCTTCGGTTGTATTGATATATTAAATATACAAATGCATGGCTTGCCATGATTTATCGGTTTCTTCTATGTACAAGGTGGTCTTAACTTGTGACTTGAATTTTCATTTTCATATCAAATGAGAATCAATAACAAGTTATGTTCTTCTTTTCGTTTTTTATTGCAGGATATTAGGATATTCATATCGTTCAAGATTGATTCGTCTGTGAGAGTAAGTAGGTAAGATTTGCTGGTTTTGTCATCATATATAGTGGTTCATATAGAATTGGATTGTTTTGCCTAAGATGATCAGTGCACCGAGTGTATAGATCTAAAAATAGTAAATTTTCAATAGCTTCATTAACAATATAGTTTGATACTAAATAGCTAATGAATGAAAGTGGTGTATATATATATATATATATCAATTTAGGAGTCTGGTTTTGATATTTCTATTAGATTTTGAGGTTGTGGAAGCTGGTCTAGTTTCTTCAGAAACTTTATCTAATTAATTATATTTGGATTTCCTTTATTCTTCGGTTGTATTGATATATTAAATATGCAAATGCATGGTTTGCCATGATTTATCGGTTTCTTCTATGTACAAGGTGGTCTTAACTTGTGACATGAATTTTCATATCAAATGAGAATCAATAACAAGTTCTGTTCTTCTTTTCGTTTTTTATTGCAGGATATTAGGATATTCGTATCGTTCAAGATTGATTCGTCTGTGAGAGTAAGTAGGTAAGATTTGCTGGTTTTGTCATCATATATAGTGGTTCATATAGAATTGGATTGTTTTGCCTAAGATGATCAGTGCACCGAGTGTATAGATCTAAAAATAGTAAATTTTCAATAGCTTCATTAACAATATAGTTTGATACTAAATAGCTAATGGATGAAGGTGGTATATATATATATATATATATATATATATATATATATATATATATATATATATATATATATATATATATCAATCTAGGAGTCTGATTTTGATATTTATATTAGATTTTGAGGTTGTGGAAGCTGGTCTAGTTTCTTCAGAAACTTTATCTAATTAATTATATTTGGGTTTCCTTTATTCTTCGGTTGTATTGATATATTAAATATGCAAATGCATGGCTTGTTTATCGGTTTCTTCTATGTACAAGGTGGTCTTAACTTGTGACATGAATTTTCATTTTCATATCAAATGAGAATCAATAACAAGTTATGTTCTTCTTTTCGTTTTTTATTGCAGGATATTAGGATATTCGTATCGTTCAAGATTGATTCGTCTGTGAGAGTAAGTAGGTAAGATTTGCTGGTTTTGTCATCATATATAGTGGTTCATATAGAATTGGATTGTTTTGCCTAAGATGATCAGTGCACCGAGTGTATAGATCTAAAAATAGTAAATTTTCAATAGCTTCATTAACAATATAGTTTGATACTAAATAGCTAATGAATGAAGGTGGTATATATATCAATCTAGGAGTCTGATTTTGATATTTCTATTAGATTTTGAGGTTGTGGAAGCTGGTATAGTTTCTTCAGAAACTTTATCTAATTAATTATATTTGGGTTTCCTTTATTCTTCGGTTGTATTGATATATTAAATATGCAAATGCATGGCTTGCCATGATTTATCGGTTTCTTCTATGTACAAGGGGGTCTTAACTTGTGACATGAATTTTCATTTTCACATCAAATGAGAATCAATAACAAGTTCTGTTCTTCTTTACGTTTTTTATTGCAGGATATTAGGATATTCGTATCGTTCAAGATTGATTCGTCTGTGAGAGTAAGTAGGTAAGATTTGCTGGTTTTGTCATCATATATAGTGGTTCATATAGAATTGGATTGTTTTGCCTAAGATGATCAGTGCACCGAGTGTATAGATCTAAAAATAGTAAATTTTCAATAGCTTCATTAACAATATAGTTTGATACTAAATAGCTAATGGATGAAGGTGGTATATATATATATATATATATATATATATATATATATATATATATATATATATATATATATATATCAATCTAGTAGTCTGATTTTGATATTTCTATTAGATTTTGAGGTTGTGGAAGCTGGTCTAGTTTCTTCAGAAACTTTATCTAATTAATTATATTTAGGTTTCCTTTATTCTTCGGTTGTATTGATATATTAAATATGCAAATGCATGGCTTGCCATGATTTATCGGTTTCTTCTATGTACAAGGTGGTCTTAACTTGTGACATGAATTTTCATTTTCACATCAAATGAGAATCAATAACAAGTTCTGTTCTTCTTTTCGTTTTTTATTGCAGGATATTAGGATATTCGTATCGTTCAAGATTGATTCGTCTGTGAGAGTAAGTAGGTAAGATTTGCTGGTTTTGTCATCATATATAGTGGTTCATATAGAATTGGATTGTTTTGCCTAAGATGATCAGTGCACTGAGTGTATAGATCTAAAAATAGTAAATTTTCAATAGCTTCATTAACAATATAGTTTGATACTAAATAGCTAATGGATGAAGGTGGTATATATATATATATATATATATATATATATATATATATATATATATATATATATATCAATCTAGGAGTCTGATTTTGATATTTCTATTAGATTTTGAGGTTGTGGAAGCTGGTCTAGTTTCTTCAGAATTTATCTAATTAATTATATTAGGGTTTCCTTTATTCTTCGGTTGTATTGATATATTAAATATGCAAATGCATGGCTTGCCATGATTTATCGGTTTCTTCTATGTACAAGGTGGTCTTAACTTGTGAGACGAATTTTCATTTTCACATCAAATGAGAATCAATAACAAGTTCTGTTATTCTTTTCGTTTTTTATTGCAGGATATTAGGATATTCGTATCGTTCAAGATTGATTCGTCTGTGAGAGTAAGTAGGTAAGATTTGCTGGTTTTGTCATCATATATAGTGGTTCATATAGAATTGGATTGTTTTGCCTAAGATGATAAGTGCACCGAGTGTATAGATCTAAAAATAGTAAATTTTCAATAGCTTCATTAACAATATAGTTTGATACTAAATAGCTAATGGATGAAGGTGGTATATATATCAATCTAGGAGTCTGATTTTGATATTTCTATTAGATTTTGAGGTTGTGGAAGCTGGTCTAGTTTTTTCAAAAACTTTATCTAATTAATTATATTTGGGTTTCCTTTATTCTTCGGTTGTATTGATATATTAAATATGCAAATGCATGGCTTGCCATGATTTATCGGTTTCTTCTATGTACAATGTGGTCTTAACTTGTGACATGAATTTTCATATCAAATGAGAATCAATAACAAATTATGTTCTTCTTTTCGTTTTTTATTGCAGGATATTAGGATATTCGTATCGTTCAAGATTGATTCGTCTGTGAGAGTAAGTAGGTAAGATTTGCTGGTTTTGTCATCATATATAGTGGTTCATATAGAATTGGATTGTTTTGCCTAAGATGATCAGTGCACCGAGTGTATAGATCTAAAAATAGTAAATTTTCAATAGCTTCATTAACAATATAGTTTGATACTAAATAGCTAATGGATGAAGGTGGTATATATATCAATCTAGGAGTCTGATTTTGATATTTCTATTAGATTTTGAGGTTGTGGAAGCTGGTCTAGTTTCTTCAGAAACTTTATCTAATTAATTATATTTGGGTTTCCTTTATTCTTCGGTTGTATTGATATATTAAATATGCAAATGCATGGCTTGCCATGATTTATCGGTTTCTTCTATGTACAAGGTGGTCTTAACTTGTGACATGAATTTTCATTTTCTCATCAAATGAGAATCAATAACAAGTTCTGTTCTTCTTTACGTTTTTTATTGCAGGATATTAGGATATTCGTATCGTTCAAGATTGATTCGTCTGTGAGAGTAAGTAGGTAAGATTTGCTGGTTTTGTCATCATATTTAGTGGTTCATATAGAATTGGATTGTTTTGCCTAAGATGATCAGTGCACCGAGTGTATAGATCTAAAAATAGTAAATTTTCAATAGCTTCATTAACAATATAGTTTGATACTAAATAGCTAATAGATGAAGGTGGTATATATATCAATCTAGGAGTCTGATTTTGATATTTCTATTAGATTTTGAGGTTGTGGAAGCTGGTCTAGTTTCTTCAGAAACTTTATCTAATTAATTATATTTGGGTTTCCTTTATTCTTCGGTTGTATTGATATATTAAATATGCAAATGCATGGCTTGCCATGATTTATCGGTTTCTTCTATGTACAAGGTGGTCTTAACTTGTGACATAAATTTTCATTTTCTCATCAAATGAGAATCAATAACAAGTTCTGTTCTTCTTTACGTTTTTTATTGCAGGATATTAGGATATTCGTATCGTTCAAGATTGATTCGTCTGTGAGAGTAAGTAGGTAAGATTTGCTGGTTTTGTCATCATATATAGTGGTTCATATAGAATTGGATTGTTTTGCCTAAGATGATCAGTGCACCGAGTGTATAGATCTAAAAATAGTAAATTTTCAATAGCTTCATTAATAGTATAGTTTGATACTAAATAGCTAATGGATGAAGGTGGTATATATATATATATATATATATCAATCTAGGAGTCTGATTTTGATATTTCTATTAGATTTTGAGGTTGTGGAAGCTGGTCGAGTTTCTTCAGAAACTTTATCTAATTAATTATATTTGGGTTTCCTTTATTCTTCGGTTGTATTGATATATTAAATATGCAAATGCATGGCTTGCCATTATTTATCGGTTTCTTCTATGTACAAGGTGGTCTTAACTTGTGACATGAATTTTCATTTTCACATCCAATGAGAATCAATAACAAGTTCTGTTCTTCTTTTCGTTTTTTATTGCAGGATATTAGGATATTCGTATCGTTCAAGATTGATTCGTCTGTGAGAGTAAGTAGGTAAGATTTGCTGGTTTTGTCATCATATATAGTGGTTCATATAGAATTGGATTGTTTTGCCTAAGATGATCAGTGCACCGAGTGTATAGATCTAAAAATAGTAAATTTTCAATAGCTTCATTAACAATATAGTTTGATACTAAATAGCTAATGGATGAAGGTGGTATATATATCAATCTAGGAGTCTGATTTTGATATTTCTATTAGATTTTGAGGTTGTGGAAGCTGGTCTAGTTTTTTCAAAAACTTTATCTAATTAATTATATTTGGGTTTCCTTTATTCTTCGGTTGTATTGATATATTAAATATGCAAATGCATGGCTTGCCATGATTTATCGGTTTCTTCTATGTACAATGTGGTCTTAACTTGTGACATGAATTTTCATATCAAATGAGAATCAATAACAAGTTATGTTCTTCTTTTCGTTTTTTATTGCAGGATATTAGGATATTCGTATCGTTCAAGATTGATTCGTCTGTGAGAGTAAGTAGGTAAGATTTGCTGGTTTTGTCATCATATATAGTGGTTCATATATGTTTCGACCAAGTTAACACGGGTTGTCTGCTGAGTAACTTGTCGATGTCTTCAGGTTGGGTGCGAGCTTGTTAGGGCCAAGTCCGTCTCCTAGGGTCGTGCACGGGCCTTTGGCTTCGTCTTCAAAATCGCACTAAGTCCTTCGGGCTCTCTCGCTGACTGTCCGTCCGTACCTGCAAGAGGAGCATTACCGAGCAACTCCCGTGGAGAGGGGGGGTGCTTGGTGCGCTCACTCCGACGATCAACATTAGACAGTTCTAGAGAGAGAAAGTTTAGAGAGAGGTCAGAGTTTTTCCCAATTCTCACCCAAAGTGACTTGAAAATGTTTACCCCAAGGTGGCTATTTATAGGCAACCTTGGACCGTAAGCCGGTTTTGACCCGGTTCATTGTGGAAATGTGAATCGGGATGCAGGGGAGAGCTTTGGGAAGAGGACTCTGACGCGCGTCTCAGGCGGCTGTCACGAGCGGGACGCGCGCGCCTTTGAAACATAAGTCTCGGACACATAGGAGTTAGTTAAAAATCGGGTCTCCTATACATTCGAGACAAAATGGGGGTGTGCGCGACACCCCCGGGGTGCTAAGCTTACCCGGAATTCCGGGTAAGCCCCCGGGGGTACCGGGCAAGTTCGCGACTTGCCCGGTTTCCCCCGGTTAGCTCGAAATTGGGTTTCGTAGTGGGTCTTACGTGCGTGTATGAGGTCCGAATAATTAAAACCGAGCCCGAATCATGCGTATATCCATCACTTGCCCCCGAGTTAAATAATGGCTTGACCTTTGTTTAACTCTATTTAAGATAGGGTATACGCGTGATTTGGGTCGTCCGCTCACCTTGATTTTGACCTACCAATGGTGGATACGCGCGGCTCAGACGAGCTTCTTGCCTTAGTTTTTTGAGATGGTCATGCTTGACAACTGCGCAAAGGGTTAGTAGCACAACGGACTACAAGTAATATGATAAATGTGGTTTTGGAAAAAATGAGGCGTGAGCACACATGAGATTTTTCGGATTTGTAAGATGATCAAATAAATATGGAACGTTCATGCCACGACTAATTGTATCAAAATGATAATAAATCATGAAAGTTTTGATAAAACGTTTTTCATGCAATATGATGGTTTTTGGGAGTCTGTCGTCCGAGACGGCCGTCTTGACGGCGAGACGACGGTTTTAGTAAATGAAATAATGCCGGGTTTGGAAAATCACATGTGATGGACTTGATACGAAAAATCATAAAAACAATGTTTTCAAGTAGTTGAGACCATTTGAAATAACTTAGTCAAATTTAGCTAAGTCACTTGATGGTGAAAATCCAAGTTATCAACAACTTTTTAAAAAATGGAGGGTGGATGTGAGTGTACCTCTTGGATGTATGGTGCTTGTTAGGTTGTGTAGTCCCCCCTCTTTGTGATAGTTTATAAAACTATACACATTTGAATAGGTTGTTGAGAGGGTTTTGGAGAGGTTTTAGGGTAGTGATTTAGGAGAACCACCTTAGGGCCCTAGCACCACCCTATTCCGGCCGGCAACCACCAGGACCAGCATCGGCCAGAGCACGTCGGCCCAGCGGCGGCGCGGCGGCAGGAGCGGCGGCGACAGGCGGGGCGGCGGCTGCAGCTCGGCGGGCCGATTTCGGGCTCAACTCGACCCGTTTTCGGGTCCTTCTTGTCGGGTATTGATCGGTAATGTCCTCTCCTTCCTTTTCTTGATGTTAATTGGACCTTTAGGGCTGCAAATTTCGAATTTTAATAAGGTGCATGATAGGTGTTCGATGAAATGCCTAAGTGAAATTTTGGCTCGATTTTTCAAAATTCGTTTTTGGCCAATCTTTGAATGTAGATAGATAGAGTTATGGTTAGTGAACTCCCTTTCTGAAGAGGCCCTTAGGTTTCGGTCAACCGATGTGAACTCGTGGAGGTTCGAAATCGGACTTATTCGAGCAAAAAGTTCGACCATTTGTATTTTGATGTGGGTGACTTGATATGATGCCCCCGAGTGTGATAATGACTCCTTGATTATTTGTGAGTGGATAGTCATGCCTCCGGGGTTTAGGTGATCGCTCGGTAGCTCGCGCTTATCGGTGGCTTAGTTGACCCGAGTGCTCTTTGAATTGTTCGGGTAGGGGTAAGTTTCCCCGTGACATGTAATGGGCTTATTTAAGTGTATTTGAGCTGCTTGTATGTGCCCCCGGGGCCTTGAGCCGTTTTGGGGATAAAATTTGATCGAAATGTGGTCGGATGGCATTTTGGTAATTATGACCAACTTTGCATGCTTTAGATTTCCTTAGCTCCTGAGCTCGTCGTTTAGTTGAATGCTTGAATACCTGTGTTATATTGTATAAGTATATGGAAATTTTGTTAGTGGGTGGCCTAGGCCTTTGGTGAGCGTAGGGACTTTTGACTCCCGAGCGGGAGGGTCCCTAGCTGTTTGCTCGCGGACAGTTGGTCCGTTGGGTTGGATGCCCTCGCAAAGGGCTTGGTGAATGGTGTTGATACGTGGCCCTGGTTTTTGATTGAGTTGTGTATGGTTTTTGCAGGGTTTGGTTGACGGGCTTGCAAGCGCGTGTCTTTGATACTTAGAGTGTTCCTGGTAGGCAACGGTTTCTGCTTCTTCACGCAATGAGTAAGTCTCATCACTCTGTTTCGGATAACATTGATGGGGAGGTTGATGAGGGCACCATGGATTCCGATTCCGGGTCTCGAAGCGGTGTGCTTTTGGGACCGTCGGGTAACCGCGTAATACAGGAGAAGACCCAAATGTTTTTTCCCAACAAGCTCCCACGTTCCAAGTTCGATTTCTATGTCTCGACCCGGGGCTGGTGTCCCGGCATAGAGGTCTCGTATCCTTGGGACGTCGTGAAGGGGGTCGAATTTGGTCGGCCCACCGTTCCTCCGGCTGAATACGAGGCTGTTTATCTTTCACAGTTCCGAGAAGGGCTGCGCTTTCCTTATTGTCAGGATCTGGCCCGCCTTTGTCGACATTACAGGATTTCTCCCGTCTCTATCACTCCACCGGGGTTTAGAGCTTGGACATGTTTCCGGGTGCAGTGTCATCTAAACTCTTAGGATTACTCGATAGTGCTTTTTCGAGCCTTCTATCGCCTGGGCAAGGCAGATGAGTCTGGGATGTGTACTTTCACCTTGCGTTGGCCTCACATGACCGAGAAGGGATTCTCCTCCCTTGGCTTGTGCAGGGCGGGGTGGAATACTGAGGCGCGGTTCTGCGAAAGATCGGACACTTCCCAGAACAAATGGAAGTGTCAGTACTTTTTTATGAAGGATGCGGGCACGACTTGGACGACTTCTCACATAGTGGATGCCGACCCCGTTCCGCGTTTTCAGGAGTTCTCCGATACAGACAAGGTTGCTTTGAAGAAGATTCACACGGCGAATGGGGCGGGGGAGTACAGCCCCCTTTATCGTGCTTCCGACGCCGAGCTGCTCGCGGCGGGCATTCATGTACGTCCTTCGGGGGATGAGTTGGTATGTTTTGAAGTTTCGTAACATTTGTTCCTGTTTCCTTGTAGGTTGGTTTCTTAACAGACGCCCCTGTTTACAGGGCGGAGTCGCAGGCGGATCTCCTCAGACTGTTCCCGGCCTCGGCGACACTCCTCCTGTTGGCCCGGGTATGGGACTTGTGCCTTTAAAGGTTTCGTTGAGATTTTTCCCCATGCTAACATGCTAATGGTCTTTTTGTGGTTGTCTTTACAGGCTTGGTATTCCCGACGGCGGGGGGAGTTGCACCTGTCCGAGAGAATGATAATGACGTCCGTTCCCCGAGCGATCCTAAGAGGTCGATGTCTGCCGGCATGCCTCTTGCCCCTTCCTGCGACAAAGGGAAGGGGCCAATGTATGCGGATTCGACCATGCCTGTCCCCCGGTCGGGGAGCGGGCGTTCAGCGGAGGTGCCTTCCTTGGCAGGTGACTGTGGTTGACTTCTTGTTGTATTGGTATAGTTTGCCTTCTCCTAATGTGTTTGCTTTTGATGTGTAGTTGTTCCTACTCCTCCAGCTCTTCGCAAGTCTGATCTGATGTGTCGGCTTGATCGGGATGTGTCCGGGAACGAGTGGACTCCCTACTCTCAGTCTGCTATTCGCTTTCCCAAGGATGTTTCCTTGAGCACACCTGCTGTCGGTGTGCGTGTGGTTCAGCGGTCTGTTCCGCCGGCTAACCGCAAGAAGTGCCCCCGTGACCCTGAGGCTGTTTTGAAGTGTGTTGAGGAGTCGCTCGCGCGCTTTGCTCCTGTACGTTGTTTTCTTTTTATGTTGGATCTATCATGTTTGTCTGGCTTCTTTGTGTGTGATGTGCTTGTGTTGTTGTTGCAGGTGAATGCCGTGATGACCCACCTTTCCTCCTTTGTTGTTGAGCTTGTTGAGGAGACGAGGGGTCTGCAGGGTCGTCATGAGCGCTTGTCTCAGGATGTCGTTGTGTTGAGGGAGAAGGCGCGCGCACATTCAGATGCTTCTTCCAAGGCTTCCGCTGATCTCAAGGGAAGTCAGGATTGCGCGTCTCAGCTGGAGGCGGAGCTGTTTGCCTTATTGCGCCAGGAGAAGGTCGACAAGGAGGCACATGCTGTGGCGCTGAAGGAGACTAAGGAGTCTCATGTTGCCCTGGGTGATCAGCTTGGGATGATTGAGTTTCCTACTACAGCTGATTACTCCAAACTTCTCGAGAAGGCACGTGATGATCGCATGGAGTCTTTCTCTGTGGATCACTTCAGGAGAATATACTCTCTTGCCCCCGATTTTCCTTTCCAGAGTACTGGGCCATATACTGGCTATGCCCTCGGGGCTATTGCGGGGATCCGAGCGGGCGATGTGGGCGGAGCGAGTGGTTTGACGGGACAGGAGTCCGTCCCTGTTGGTGACGATCGCCGTGTTGTTTTCAGCAGCCCTGCGCATGATGTTTTTATGGCTGACGCCTTTGGCTCTGGTGCTCCTGACGTTGGGTCAGGTTGATCTTTCTTTGTTTTATATGACTCTCTTGTGTATATATGGTTGCTCCCCTTGCATGGGTGAGATTTTGGCGGGGTGAGTCCCGGGCTTGACTTTTTATGCTGGCTGGATGCCTTTACTTTTCAGACCTGCTATATTATATATATATGCCTGACATGAGATGTTAGAAAGATATAATTCTTAGTATTATTTTGCATCTTCCTTTATTGTTGTCTCTATAACTTGTTCTCTTTTGGAGGAGTGTAGCTCTGTTGACAGGTCGATTTCCTTAATCCGATGGTTTTCCTTAGGAAATTGCATCTCTATTGGTGGCGGGGTGCGGATGAATTAGTATTACCGGCACCTGTGGCTTTGTAAGGAGGAGGATCCATGTTGAACTGCTTGTCTTCCTTTACAAGGACGTGAATAGATTAGTACGTTCACATACTTGATATAGTTGTTTGTTTGCGAAGTGTGGATAGATTAGTACGTCCGACACTTGCAATTTTAAAGAGAAGGGGGAACTCTTAAGGAACCTCTTGTCCTTTTGATTTTCATAAGAAGATAGTTCCTTACGGAACCGTGGATCTTCATTATGATATTTTGACAAGATGGTGGTTTCCTGAAGAGCCGCACGCCTATCTTGTTTTTTGAGATGTGGATAGATTAGTACGTCCACATCGCTTGATGATGGCTAAGTGTGGATAGATTAGTACGTCCGACACTTGCATTTGTTTGCGAGGGAGGATTCCTAAGGAACCGCTTGTCCCCCGACTTTTGCAAGGATGTGAATAAATTAGTACGTTCACATACTTGTACTGCGGCGAAGTGTGGATAGATTAGTACGTCTGACACTTGCATTTGTTTGCGAGGGAGGATTCCTAAGGAACCACTTGTCCCCCGACTTTTTGCAAGGATGTGAATAGATTAGTACGTTCACATCCTTGTATTGTGGCGAAGTGTGGATAGATTAGTACGTCCGACACTTGCATTTGTTTGCGAGGGAGGATTCCTAAGGAACCACTTGTCCCCCGACTTTTTGCAAGGATGTGAATAGATTAGTACGTTCACATCCTTGTATTGTGGCGAAGTGTGGATAGATTAGTACGTCCGACACTTGCATTTGTTTGCGAGGGAGGATTCCTAAGGAACCGCTTGTCCCCCGACTTTTTGCAAGGATGTGAATAGATTAGTACGTTCACATCCTTGTATTGTGGCGAAGTGTGGATAGATTAGTACGTCCGACACTTGCATTTGTTTGCGAGGGAGGATTCCTAAGGAACCGCTTGTCCCCCGACTTTTTGCAAGGATGTGAATAGATTAGTACGTTCACATCCTTGTATTATGGCGAAGTGTGGATAGATTAGTACGTCCGACACTTGCATTTGTTTGCGAGGGAGGATTCCTAAGGAACCGCTTGTCCCCCGACTTTTTGCAAGGATGTGAATAGATTAGTACGTTCACATCCTTGTATTGTGGCGAAGTGTGGATAGATTAGTACGTCCGACACTTGCATTTGTTTGCGAGGGAGGATTCCTAAGGAACCGCTTGTCCCCCGACTTTTTGCAAGGATGTGAATAGATTAGTACGTTCACATCCTTGTATTGTGGCGAAGTGTGGATAGATTAGTACGTCCGACACTTGCATTTGTTTGCGAGGGAGGATTCCTAAGGAACCGCTTGTCCCCCGACTTTTTGCAAGGATGTGAATAGATTAGTACGTCCACATCCTTGATGAAATTATTTTGTCTCCTTGCATGCGTCGCGCTCCCTCTGTTTTGAATACAGGCATGAGCTTTGTTTAGTCTTGCTTTGATATCTTTTTTATGGCTTTTCTTGTTTTTTGCCCTTTCTGCGTGTAGAGTTAGGGCCTTTGTTGATGATGTATGTGGCTTGTTCCTGGTTTTGGGCCGGGGTAGCTTGCCATTACATAGTGATTTTTCCTACGCAAGGAGTGAACTTCATTAGTCTTCTTGTTTATTTACAAGGCATGGATGGAGTCAACTGATCTCCCATCCTAAACGTTCTACTTAGTACTTGAAAAGTAAAGATAGAGTATGTGCATGTCATAGGGGAAGGATTATTCCCTTAGTGACGGTTTGATAAAGCTGGCTTCTTGCATGCAATGTAGGAGCGCAGAGCTCCTTGTTCGATCAGTTCATCGATTCTGTTGCGTAGAGAGGGGCACCCATTCGTGCTGTGACCCCATCTGTTGTGGTAGTGGCACCACATTTCTGGATTCTTCCCGAGGAAGGCGATCCGGATCTCGCTTGGAGGAGGTAAAACATCCTTCAGGATGGTTTTGAACAACTCCTCCACCTCTATGTTCAGAGGTGTATATTCGCCATCTTGGTTGTTGTTCAAGTCTTGTCTTGCACGCTTGTGTTCGCGCGCCTCCTCTTGTTCTGCAGGTGGGCTGAACCACCCCAGCTCGTTTGCGACCTCGATTGCTGTCTCCATCTTCTCTTTTAAGTCAGCCATAGATTTGGTTGTTCTCCACCCTTGTGTTCGTCCAAATAGGAGGAATGTAGGTGAGTTCATGTTCAGGAAAAAGGCATTGATCACGGCTGACTTCTCTGCCAAACATGAAGTTGCATTTATGGCGAATCGCTTGAAGTAACTCTGGATGGATTCCGACTCCCCTTTCTTGATGTCCCATATGCTTGGGAGCATTGGGGTTTGAGGTGCTGGGAGTCTTTCTCCTCTGCTCATCATTTCGTCAAATCGCATCTCAACTTCAGACTTGGAACATTGTCCCCTTTCAATGACTGCTATGTCCAGACGGTTCTTGCATCTTAGGGCGTTGACATAGCACTTTCGTGCTGTCGTCTGATCGCCCAAGACTTCACCAACTCCTCCCCTTAAGAGGTACTTCAGTTTTTGGTGTGTCGTTGAAGGCACCATCTCGTAGGGGTTTATCGTTGTTCTTCCGAGAATTCCGTTGTAAGCGCCAAGGCTCTCGACGATCACGAAAGTGATGTCGACTTTCATTGCGTTCCATCCTTCTCCTATCACAGTGGGAAGGGTGATCATCCCCAGTGGATATGTAGCAGCTCCTGCAAAGCTTACTAACGGGAAATTTCCCGGCTTCAGGTCCTCTCTCTTCATTCCAAGCTGTTCGAGGACATTGACACGGAGGATGTCTGCCGAGCTTCCTCCGTCGACCAGGATTCTTTTGACATCGAACCCGTTGATTTCCATTATTATTACTAACGCGTCATCATGCGGGTAGACGATGTTTGCCATGTCCTTTCTCGAGAATCCTATCACGGGGTCCTCCTCTTCCGGTTTCTTTCTTTTGCCATACTTGGGGAGTGTGCTTGCCTGCGCAGCGTATACATCTCTTGTGTTGGAGACTTGTCCTCCTGCAGCTGGACCACCATGAATAACATTAATAACTCCCCTCTTTTTAGGAGGGGGGTTGTCATTGGTCTTCTCTTTTCCTTTCTCCTTTGGCGTGAATTTTCTTTTCACCTTCTCAATCTTTCCCCCCTGGTCGACGTAGTGCTTAAGTCCGCCTTCTTGTATGATTCGATTGATTTGGAACTTAAGGCTTCTACAGTCGTCAGTTTCATGGCCGTTGACTTCGTGGCTTTCACACCACTTGTCTTGCTCTTTCCCTAGCTGGCCCTTTCTGAAACCGAATGGCTCTTTCCAGAGGTTTTGCTCTTTCATTTCTTTCAGTATGACACTCAGGGGAGCGTTCAAAGGGATTAGCTCAATGGTGTTGACGTCTGGATTCTTGTCTTCTTCAATGTTGAATGTTCTCTTCTGGGGCGGAGTCCACTGTTTTTGTTGGGGGGTTTGGTTCTGCTTCAGGGGGCCTGGCTTACTCTCATCTTTCTTGTTGCCGGGCTTAACCCACTTGTCCCGGGCTGTCATCTTGTAGTGCTCAGCATCAATGTACTCTTTTACTCTTGCCACGAGTTCTTCCATTGTTTCCACCGGCCTTGTAGAAAGCTTTTGGCCCAAGTCGTACCCGTGCCTACCCAGGTTTCTGACAAAGGCATGGATGATTTCTATCTCTGCGATGTTCGTTTGAATTTCCGAGATGTTTTGATTAAACCGGATGTAGTAGCTTGCGAGGGACTCATTCCACTCCTGCTTGACGTCATCCAAGGCATTTGATCCTTTGACGATCGAACGTTCTCCCATGTAACGGTGGATGAACTTTTCTTTGAGGGACTGCCACGAGTCTATGCTCTTCTTTGGCAGGGAGAAGAGCCAGTGTGCAGCTGGTCCGCCTAATGTTTGGGGGAATGTCATGGCTATGTGGTGAGGGTTGTCTGTCCTCCCCAAAAGCATTGCTTCATGCTGCTGCACATGCTCTATCGGGTCTCCCTTGCCTCGGTACTTTTCCGGCCTTAGATTATACAGTGCGTCTGGGACGCGACTGTACACCAGCTCGTCAGTGAAAGGGTGGGATGTGGTGTCCACCAATGTGTTCATCCTTCTCATTTTCCTTTGCTTTATCTTCTTTTCAATCAGCTTTTCAAGCATCTCCTCCGTCAACCCGGTGACTGGGTTACCCTGATTTGGGGGGCATGCTTCTTGTCCCATGCTTGCGCCTTGTTGGGGAAATTGCGCCTGCATCGGGTTGTACTGAGAATATCCACCTTGATATCCCTGGAATGTCTGAGACGGCTGCCTCCAAGCTCCTTCATTGAATGGCCCTGCTTGGTAGGGTGTTTGGGAGTGCGAGAGCTCCTGTCTTGTCCCTTGTTGGGGGAACTGCCTGCTTTGCTGTGCATTCCCGTGAAAGGTCGGCGTTTTTGAGATTGTAGGGCCTCTCTGCTGAGGTGCATTCATTGGAGGCACCTGCCTTGGTGGCGGGGGCATATTTCCTTGTTGCGCGGGAGGGGGCGGTGGCGCCCCGTATCCTTGGTTGCGCAGGGCCTCTCTCAGATGAAGCAGCTGTTCGAGTGCCGCCATCATTTCTGGGGTGACTGCAGGCGCAGCCTGTGCCCCTGGTGCCTGGTTGTATGCCCCAGCATTTGGCATTCCGTATGGTTGCTCCTGCGTGTTGAAGGTTTGATGGGCGAAGCCTGGAGGAGCGTCGGTTTGCTGTGTGCCCCCTTGCGCGTTACTCCGAGAGTGTACGCTTCTTGTTGGCATAGACGAGGCGACTGAGGTCTCGCTTTGGCTCTGCGGGGGGTCTCTCTGCGGAGGAGGTCTCATGCTTGACTCCGGGGCCGGATTTTTCCTTGGACGTCCTGGTCCTCTTTTCTTCGTCTTAGTCGGCGGTGGCTGCTCGTTGCTTGCCATGCTTTTGGTCTTGTGGGTGATCCACGGACGGCGCCAAGTGTTTCGACCAAGTTAACGCGGGTTGTCTGCTGAGTAACTTGTCGATGTCTTCAGGTTGGGTGCGAGCTTGTTAGGGCCAAGTCCGTCTCCTAGGGTCGTGCACGGGCCTTTGGCTTCGTCTTCAAAATCGCACTAAGTCCTTCGGGCTCTCTCGCTGACTGTCCGTCCGTACCTGCAAGAGGAGCATTACCGAGCAACTCCCGTGGAGAGGGGGGGTGCTTGGTGCGCTCACTCCGACGATCAACATTAGACAGTTCTAGAGAGAGAAAGTTTAGAGAGAGGTCAGAGCTTTTCCCAATTCTCACCCAAAGTGACTTGAAAATGTTTACCCCCAAGGTGGCTATTTATAGGCAACCTTGGACCGTAAGCCGGTTTTGACCCGGTTCAATGTGGAAATGTGAACCGGGATGCAGGGGAGAGCTTTGGGAAGAGGACTCTGACGCGCGTCTCAGGCGGCTGTCACGAGCGGGACGCGCGCGCCTTTGAAACATAAGTCTCGGACACATAGGAGTTAGTTAAAATCGGGTCTCCTATACATTCGAGACAAAATGGGGGGTGTGCGCGACACCCCCGGGGTGCTAAGCTTACCCGGAATTCCGGGTAAGCCCCCGGGGGTGCCGGGCAAGTTCGCGACTTGCCCGGTTTCCTCCGGTTAGCTCGAAATTGGGTTTCGTAGTGGGTCTTACGTGCGTGTATGAGGTCCGAATAATTAAAACCGAGCCCGAATCATGCGTATATCCATCAATATAGAATTGGATTGTTTTGCCTAAGATGATAAGTGCACCGAGTGTATAGATCTAAAAATAGTAAATTTTCAATAGCTTCATTAACAATATAGTTTGATACTAAATAGCTAATGGATGAAAGGTGGTATATATATATATATCAATCTAGGAGTCTGATTTTGATATTTCTATTAGATTTTGAGGTTGTGGAAGCTGGTCTAGTTTCTTCAGAAACTTTATCTAATTAATTATATTTGGGTTTCCTTTATTCTTCCGTTGTATTGATATATTAAATATGCAAATGCATGGCTTGCCATGATTTATCGGTTTCTTCTATGTACAAGGTGGTCTTAGCTAGTTTCTTCATAAATCCGATCTAATTATGATGTTGGGTTTTCTTTATTTTGTTGTATTGAGATTATATGCAAATGCATTCCTTGCCATGATTAATTGGTTTCTTCACATGATATTTGCATCTGAAGAAACTCATGGTAGTATATATGTTTGTTTAGGCAATAACGGTTCTGAAAGCTTGCTTTAGTAAGCAAAGTTATTGCATGGTGCACCATTTTAGGTAATAAAATGACGAAGTTGTGGTATACTTTTTTGTCCTTTGGTGCACCAAGGTGTTTGCAGACCAAAGATGCTTCAAATGAGAGCTACTTTTTTTTTTCTTCTAAAGAGAGATCACCAAGGAAATGGGTAGTGAATATGAATATGATATGATATTTTGTTTTAATATTGTAAAGGGTTAAGAACACAATAGGGGCCTGAATGTTTGCCCATGTTGCCAAAAGGGGTCTGAATTGAAAAAACGTATTATTAAGGGCCTGAATTTTGAGTTTTGTGTATAAGTGAGGTCTCCGTCCAAATTTTCTGTTAAAAGTAACGGAAAGTGGTCACATGCCAAGCATGTGACCAAAAATAATTTGAAAACCCGAAAATGCCCTTTGACCAAAGTGGGTCTCTTATAGGTTTGACCTAAAATGACGAAAATACCCTTTAAGCCACCACAGCTCCGGCGACCACCACCACCCGACTCCGGCGACCACCACCGACCTCCGGCGACCACCACCGGCCTCCGGCGACCACCTCCGACCTCCGGCGACCACCGAAAAGCTCCGATCGGAGCTTTGGAGCTCCGGTCGGAGCCACAAAGCTCCGATCGGAGCTCTGTGGCTCCGATCGGGGCCACAGAGCTCCAGATCGGAGCTCTGTGGCTCCCGATCGGAGCCACAGGGCTCCAGATCGGAGCTCTGTGGCTCCGATCGGGAGCCACAGAGCTCCGATCTGGAGCCCTGTGGCTCCCGATCGGAGCCACAGAGCTCCGATCTGGAGCCCTGTGGCTCCCGATCGGAGCCACAGAGCTCCGATCTGGAGCCCTGTGGCTCCCGATCGGAGCCACAGAGCTCCGATCTGGAGCCCTGTGGCTCCCGATCGGAGCCACAGAGCTCCGATCTGGAGCCCTGTGGCTCCCGATCGGAGCCACAGAGCTCCGATCTGGAGCCCTGTGGCTCCGATCGGGAGCCACAGAGCTCCGATCGGAGCTTTGTGGCTCCGACCGGAGCTCCAAAGCTCCGACCGGAGCTCCAAAGCTCCGACCGGAGCTCCAAAGCTCCGACCGGAGCTCCAAAGCTCCGATCGGAGCTTTTTTGGCTCCGATCGGAGCTTCGGAGCTCCAATCGGAGCTTTTTTGGCTCCGATCGGAGGCCGGTGGTGGTCGCCGGAGGCCGATGGCGGTCGCCGGAGCCGGGTGGTGGTCGCCGGGCGGTGGCCGGAGCGTGGTGGCCTTAATTGCATAATTAGTGTGTAGGGGTATTTTAGACATTTCCATTTTATTAATTAAATTGATAAATTGTATAATAATTACAAAAGGGTATTTTTGTCTTTTCACGTGAATCTGTTAGATTTAACAGAAAATTTGGACGGAGACTTGAAAAAACACAAAACTCAAAATTCAGGCCCTTAATAATACGTTTTTTCAATTCAGACCCCTTTTGGCAACATGGGCAAACATTCAGGCCCCTATTGTAAATGACGGGAATTTATGTGTTTAGCCGTTTGTTTTAACTAGTTGCTGGCCCGCGCTTGATTTCGTAGTGATATAAACTGATATATACAAAGATGATCATAATTATCCTTTATTATTCTGTACAGATCGTTATAATTCAACTATTGGAAAGCTGGATGTGTTACTATCTCCATTCTTCAAACAGGTTGCTCTTCTACCATTACATTTTTTATGGCACTTTCAGAGCTACCAACTATACTCAAATGATCTACAAGACACTTCTGAACTGGAGCTTTTTGTTTCCAATGATTTCAGGACTAATGATGTTCAGGGTCTCCCCAACAAGGCACCAATTTCGGAAATTGTTTTGATCTTATATGGAGCAATTTCAACCAGCTGGAGATTTGGATATTACAATAGACCAACTGAATCACATTTTGATATCATTTGGCCACCTCACATGTTTGCTCCATTGTTCTCTTCTATGTTTTAGACCAATAGGGACGATGGTAGTTAGGTTGGAGCTATTAGATGATCTGCCAACATAATAATAGTCTAAGAGAGTTCCTATAAACACTTCATTTTTTACTTCAAATTGGTGTAGAGCTAGAGAAGCGAGAGTCGAGTGGATTCTGTTATCAATTCAATTTTCGAGAATTTGTTCAAAGAGGTTAGAAGCAATTACTACTAATTCTGGACATTGCAGGATCTGAGAGACTCTCGCATACCCAAGATGGAGGTTATTAAGTTAAAGCCATGGCTCGACCCTAAAGCTTTAGCAAATGCCTTAAATAACTGGAACCAAGACGAGGTTTCAGAATTACAAAATGCATAATTTGTATGGACGAGTCGCTTGGTGTGCAAGATTCTTCAAATCACCAGAAGCAGCCTGGGAATTTTTCATTTGGATATCTCTCCAACCGGGATTCTCCCACGATGTTTACACTGTCCAGAGAATGATGACCATTCTAGCAAAACACGAACGTGTTCAACTAATCGATCAACTCATGATGAAAAGAAGGATTAAGCCTACCATTCAGATTGATCATCGACTTCTTTGGCATATCTAAGAACCCCGATTCAGCTCTCAAGGTTTTCCGCTACGACAGACCTCTCTGCGGTAAAATTTCCAACTTTAAACTCTATTCATCTCTACTGAGAACACTGACCAAATTTGGAAGAAACTCTGATGCACTTGAAACACTCGATGACATGATTCTGAACTGGACATTCCCGGATATACAGACATTTTCTGGGTTGATGTGCGAAACAAGGTGACAGTGCAGAAGCTATTCACAATGGTGAGCCAGAGCGGAACAGAGTTTTGATTCCGTAGAGAGTTTATGTAAAGTTTTGGGACTGGTAATCAAGCAAACTCACGGCAAGAACTAATGTAATATAAAGGACACCAAAAACAGAGTAAAGAAAAAGGGCTGCGATTCTTATTTTTTAACATATACGAGAAATACAAGTCTTATATAAGGCTAATCTTAACAGAAAACTATCCCACTATTTCCACTACTTAACTAATAATTAATGGGCTAAAAAATCTGAAAGTAATCTGCAGAAGATAAACGTGCTGATAATAACAGCAGATAAAAGTTGGACCGGTCTAAAATTAGTGAACCGGCTTAATGAACCTGTTTGACCGGCCTTCATGATCCTTTCAATCCCTCCCTTAATCTATACACTTGCTAGTGTTAGATTAAAGAATGTTGCAAACACCTAATCTTCCACGAAGATACTCAAAGGACGAAGTTTTCAATCCCTTGGTAAGAATATCTGCAATTTGCTCTTCACTCTTGCAGAAATCAAGATCAACTTCTCCATTCTTCACCAGATCTCTCAGAAAGAAGTATTTGACATCAATATGCTTGCTTCGTCCATAAAACACTGGATTTCTTGACAGCTTGATCGTTGAATCATTATCACACCAGATCCTTGTTGCCTTCTTTTGATTCTCCTTTAAGTCTTCTAGGATTCTTCTCACCCATAGAGTTTGACAAGCACATGAAGTGGCTGCCACAAACTCTGCCTCAGTGCTGGAAAGTGTCACGATGGGTTGCTTCTTCGAGGACCATGACACTACAGCTTCACTCATCATTAGAGCAAACCCAGAGGTGCTCCTTCGATCATTAAGATCTCCTGCAAAATCACTGTCAGTATAACCAACTAACTCAGAATTAGAACTCTTCTTGTACAAGAGACCATAATCTTTAGTTCCTTGTAGGTATCTCATTACTCTTTTGACAGCATGTAGATGAGTTTCAGTTGGTTTCTCCATAAACCTAGACACCAGGCTAACTGCAAATTGAATATCTGGCCTTGTAGCTGTCAAATACATCAGACTACCAATGAGTTGTTTATAGAAGGTTTTATCGACCTCTTTACCTGCTCCTTCTTTGGTGAGCTTAAGTCCTACTTCAACAGGTGTGCTTACAGAATTGCAATTCTGAAGCTTAAACCTCTTAAGCACATCCCTAACATACTTCTTCTGACACACACTAACCCCACTAGCCCCCTGTTTGATTTCAAGCCCTAAGAAATAGTGTAACTTGCCTAAATCTGACATTTCAAATTCCTTCATCATCAGTTCTTGAATTCTAAATGCATTTTAGGACAATTACCTGTGTAAATAAGGTCATCAACATACACACAAACAACTAAGAAACTGATGTTTCTAGTTTTTATAAACAATGTGTGTTCATAAGGGCTCTTTTCAAAACCTTCTCTCAGTAGATAAGATTCTAACCTACTGTACCAAGCTCTAGGGGCTTGTTTTAATACATAAAGGGCTTTATTCAGTTTATAAACTAGATTTTCTTTCCCTTTGATCTCAAAACCTGGTGGTTGATCTACAAAGACCTCCTCTTCTAACTTACCATGGAGAAAAGCAGACTTAATATCTAACTGATAGAGTACCCAACCATGATGAGCTGCTAAGGCTAGAATAATCCTAATTGTATCTAACCTTGCTACTGGGGCAAATACCTCAGTATAATCTATCCCATAAGCTTGTTTATAGCCTTTAGCTACTAACCTAGCTTTATACTTATCTACTTCTCCATTTTCCTTTAGCTTAGTCTTAAACACCCACTTGACACCTATGGTTTCATGACCCTTAGGTAGACTAACTAATTTCCAGGTTTGATTTCTTTCTATTGAATCAATTTCTACTTGCATAGCTCTCCTCCATTTATCATTTTTGCTAGCTGACTCATATGTAAGGGGATCACAATCAGAAAATAGACAGAAATGAGCTATAAAATCAGGATCATTTCTTCTAAGTTCAACACCACTAACCTCATAATCATCGAAGTATCTGGGCTTCTTGATTGGTCTGGGATTGCTGTGCCATTCCTCTTCAGGTTCAGGGTCATTACCAACTGCTGTTGGTGAACCCTCATAGTCTACCAGCTCTTCTTCTTCTTCTTCTTCTTCTTCTTCTTCGTGGTGGTCTTTTTGAGCTTGCTGCTCATCTTCAATCTGAAGCTGGTTTACTCCTCCAACATTTTCTTCATCTCCTTCTTCATCAGATCCAACTGGGAGATCATCTTCTCCTCCAACTTCTTCTCCTTCAACAATTAGGGGCTCTCTTGTACCTGTGACCCCTCCCCAGTCCCAGGACTTGTCTTCTGCAAACTTGACATTCCTGCTTATAATGACTTTTCTAGAGATGGGGTTATAGAGCTTATATGCTTTTGAAACATCACTAAGCCCTAAAAACACACATTTGAGAGATTTATCTTCTATTTTTCTCCTATTCTCATCAGGTATCTTAGCATAAGCTATACAACCAAATACCTTTAAATGACTTACTGAGGGTTTCAAACATGTCCAAGCTTCTTGGGGAGTCACATCTCGAACACCAAATGTGGGGCACCTATTGAGCACATGAAAGCTCCAAATTACTGCCTCAGGCCAGAACTTCTTAGTTACACTGCGTGTATTAAGAATGCTCCTAACCATATTCATGACAGTCTTGTTCTTTCTTTCAGCAACTCCGTTTTGCTGAGGAGTGAATGGAGCTGTCCTCTGAATCTTAATTCCATTATCTTTGAGATAATCTTCAAACTCGTTTGAGCAAAACTCTCCCCCTCTGTCAGTCCTGAGACACTTGATTTGATATCCTGAGCTTTTCTCTTCGGCAGCTTTAAAAACTCTAAAGATTCTAAATGCTTCAGATTTTTCACTCAGAATTGAAACCCATCCTTTTCTAGTAAAATCATCAATAAATGTGATAAAATACTTCTTACCCCCATTTGAAGCTGGAAAGATAGGTCCACATAAATCTGAATGAACCAACTGCAGTGGTTTTGTGGCCCTCCAAGCTTTTTCTTTTGGAAATTCACTCTTCTCATGCTTCCCAAGAACACATCCTTCACATAGCTCATGTTGAATCTTGATTTGAGGAAGCCCTTCCACCATTCCTATCTTGTGGAGAGTGTTGAGTCCCTTGTAGTTCAGATGACCATATCTCAAATGCCACGGCTTTGTGTCACGGGCCTGGATTATCTAGCGCTCCCTAACCCGTGCGGCCTTAGGATTCCGCTCCTAAGTCAGCCTTTGCCCTAACAAAACTAAGAAGAGAAGAGTATGAAGTGGAGAGGAGCTTTGGAACTCAAGTGCTTTGATTTCTAAGGATGATTTACAAATGAGAGGGGGTCTCCCTTTTATAGGCTCCAAGGGAGACATCTACCAACTACCCACATTAATTACAAGAGTCCCAACTACCCATTAAATGCTATCTCTAGATAATTCTACATATTACAAGAGATTTCTACAAGTGTGTGGAGTCTTCTAGAATCTTCTAGAATCGCACGCATCCCAAGACTCCCCGGTTATGGATTTTCCGACTTGAAAACGAGGCCCGACGTGTCACGGACGAGCCTTAGATCATGTAAACTTCGCGTCCGTGACATTCTCCCCCACCTAATCGAGCGACGCCCTCATCGCGTCCGCATCATGGAAAGCATCGATCTCCTTCGTGAATTGCCAAAGGTCTTCCGCCGGCTCCCAGCTTGCTTCGGACTCTGGCAATCCCTTCCACTTGATGAGGTATTCCCGCTTCAGCTTGCACCAACGTTTTCGTACCTCCCGATCCGCCAAAATCTCTTCAACATCTCGGTCGTAGGCCGTCTTCGCTCCAATTGGTGCACGAGATGATTCCGCCCGGCTTGGATCCTCCTTGTCCTCGTGAAAAGGCTTAAGCATACTCACGTGAAAAACCGGATAGACCTTCATTTTGGCTGGAAGCTCCACCTTGTACGCCACCTTTCCGACTCGTTTGAGAACCCGGAATGGACCCTCGTAGCGACGAACAAGTCCCTTGTGAATGTCCTTGTGACGGAGAATGTTGTGCATCTTCACCATCACTTGGTCGCCCACGTTGTACTCGATGTGCCTCCGCTTCTTGTCCGCCCATTTCTTCATCCGCTTGGTGGCTTTGTTTAGGCACGACCGCGCTATGTCCGCCTCCTCTTGCCAAGACTTGGCGAACTTATATGCTGATGGACTACTCCCCTTATAGCCCGTTGCCACCGTACTTGGAGTTTATGGTTGTTGTCCCATCACGATCTCGAATGGACTCCTCCCCGTGGACTCGCTCCTTTGCAAGTTGTAGGAGAATTGTGCCACATCCAGCAATTTCGCCCAATCGGTTTGTGTCGAGCTCACATAGTGGCGAAGGTACAGCTCCAAGAGTGCATTGACTCGCTCCGTTTGTCCGTCGGTTTGAGGATGCAAGCTCGTGGAGAAGTTCAAGTCCGTACCTAGCATTTTGAAGAGCTCCGTCCAAAACCTCCCGGTGAATCGTGGATCTCGATCACTCACGATTGTGGTTGGCACTCCCCAATACTTCACGACGTGCTTCATGAAAAGCTTGGCCGCCTCCTCCGATGGGCAATCCTTCTTGGCCGGAATGAACGTCGCGTACTTGGAGAACCTGTCCACCACCACCATTAGCGTTTGGCATCCTTCGGACTTGGGAAGATTGACGATGAAGTCCATCGAGACACTCTCCCATGGTCGCTCCGGGGTAGGAAGAGGCTCGAGAAGTCCCACGGGTGATTTTTGCTCCAACTTGTCTTGTTGGCACACGAGACAAGTTTTCACGTACATCTCCACATCGTCCCGCAGTTGAGGCCAAAAGTACCTGTCCTCCACAAGTGCCATGGTGCGATAGATTCCCGGATGACCCGCCCACTTCGAGTCGTGGCACTCCCGCAAGATCTCCTTCCGAAGGTTGTCATGTTGAGGCACGTACAATCGCGGTCCTTTGGTGTAAAGTAGGCCATCCTCACACCAAAACTGTCGTGTCTTCCCCTCGGTCGCCATCCCTATCAACGATTGGGCCCTCGCGTCGTGCTTGAGCCCCTCCTTGATCCTCCCGATTAGCGTACATTCAGGTCGGCTTATGGCTGCCAGCTCCACTCGCCTACTTAGCGCATCCGCAACCGAGTTTGTCTTCCCCGGCTTGTACTCCAACGTGAAGTCGAACTCCGCCAAGAAGTCTTGCCACCTTGCTTGTTTTGATGACAACTTCTTTTGGGTTTGGAAGTAACTCGTCGCCACGTTGTCGGTCCGCACCACGAATCGTGATCCAAGGAGATAGTGCCTCGATGTCCGAAGGCAATGCACCACCGCCGTCATCTCCTTCTCCTGGACCGTGTACCGCCTTTCGATGTCGCTAAGCTTCCGGGACTCGTACGCTATCGGATGCCCATCTTGCATGAGGACTCCTCCAATGGCAAAGTCCGAGGCGTCCGTCTCCACCTCGAACGGCTTCTTGTAATCGGGCAACACGAGCACGGGCTCCTCCGTAACCGCCTTCTTCAAACGATCGAACGCCCTTTGACACTTCTCCGTCCACTCCCACGCCAAGTTCTTCTTTAACAGGTCCGTGAGTGGCACGGTAATGCTCGAGTATCCCTTGATGAACCGCCGGTAATAGTTTGCCAAGCCAAGGAACGATCGTAACTCCGTCACCTTGGTTGGTGGCTCCCACTCCATGATTGCCTTGATTTTGGACGGGTCCATGCGAACTCGCCCTCCTCCAACAACGTGACCGAGAAAGGGGACTTCTCGTTGTGCAAACGCGCACTTCTCCTTCTTCACGTAGAGGTTGTTCTCCCGCAATGCCTCGAACACTTGGCGCAAGTGCTCGATATGCTCCTCCAATGTCCGACTATACACCACAATGTCGTCAAGGTAAACCACAACGAAACGATCGAGGAACGGATGGAGTACCTTGTTCATGAGAGTGCAAAATGTAGCCGGCGCATTTGTTAATCCGAAGGGCATCACGAGGAACTCGTATGATACGTAGCGTGTCACACAAGCCGTCTTTGGTTCGTCCCCCTCCGCGATCCGAACTTGCCAATATCCCGAGCGCAAGTCCAGCTTTGTGAACCATCTCGCCCCGCTAAGTTGGTCAAACAAGTCCGCGATGAGAGGAATCGGGTACTTGTTCTTCACCGTCAACTTGTTCAACGCCCGGTAGTCGATGCACATCCGCAATGATCCGTCGTGCTTCTTTTGAAACAGCACCGGCGCGCCAAATGGGGCCTTAGAAGGCCGGATATATCCCGCATCGAGCAACTCCTTGAGCTGCTTCCGTAACTCCTCCAACTCCGGGGGTGCCATGCGATAGGGCGCCATGGCGGGTGGCCGTGCATCCGGAACCAACTCGATTTTGTGGTCCACCTCCCTCTTAGGTGGTAACTCCTTTGGAAGTTCGGCCGGCATAACGTCTCCAAATTCTCCAAGGACTTGGGCTATTCCCTCCGGGATTTCGTCCCCTCGGCTTTCACCCTCGTCCAACTTCAAGGTCGCGAGGAATGTGCACTCTCCTTTGCGGACTCCCTTCTTGAGTTGCATGGCCGACAAGGTCTTGTTGACACCTCCCTTCGAACGCTTGACCGGCACGATACATTGACACCTCGCATCCAGGATACAAATGCAATCCGCAAAAGGAACTATCATAGCATCGATCCGATCGAGGAAGTCCATCCCGATAACAAAGTCATAGTCATCGAGAGGAATTACCTCTACCGTTTCTTTGCTGTTCCAAATACCTAACTTAATGTTTACCTCGCGAGCAATTCCGCATGTCGGGACTTCCTTCGAATTCACCGTCTTCAACGTCGTGTTGGTTTTCTCCAAGCGAAGGTTTAGCTTCTTTGCGACCTCCTCGGACATAAAGAGGTTGGAAGCCCCTGTGTCGACAAGTGCACTCATCTTCTTGCCGGAAACTTCAATCTCCGCGAACATTAGGCCCTTCGCCTTGGCCTTTTTGCTTTGGATGGAGCTAAGGATCCGCAGCGAACCCAACCGCTCCTTCTTCTTCCTTGTCCTCCGAAGTCACGAGAGCTGCGAGTTTCTCCCGTTTTGGACAATCCCGAGCCAAGTGAGGCCCCTTGCACAAGAAGCACTCTATCGGGCCACGATCCTTCCACCGCGATCCACCTTTGTCTTTGGAGAACGACTTGGTGAATCTTCCGCCATCGGATTTTCCTCCATCGGGCTTGTGGGATTTCCCTCCATTGGAATGAGAAGGTTTACCACGATCTCCCCCACCATTTGGCTTGGACTTCTCCGACCGAAATTCGTGTAGCGACTCGGCCGTCACCATTGCTCTCTCCAAGTTCTCCACGCCCCGACGCTCCAACTCCGTCTTAGCCCATGGTTTGAGACCGTCCATGAACTGAAAGAACGCCTCGTTTTGGGTCATGGAAGGAATTTGAAGCATCAACTCCGTGAATTGCTTCACGTACTCACGAAGTTCCATCTTGTGTTCCAAACGACGAAGCTTTCCCCGCGCTTCGTTCTCGGCATACTCCGGGTAGAATTGTTTGTGGAATTCCGCCCTGAACTCCTCCCAAGTTTGGATCTCCTCCATTCCATAACGGATTTCGTCCACACCCTTGGACGCACCAACCGCGTCTGCTTGGACTTCAGCCACCACATCTTGCAGCACCGCGAGTTGATGATAAAGGTCCGCCAACTGCTCCTTGGTATTCATCCGGGTCTTCTCAGCTACCACCACCTCCGAATTGGATGCCATCGATTAACCTTGCTCTGATACCACTTGTCACGGGCCTGGATTATCTAGCGCTCCCTAACCCGTGCGGCCTTAGGATTCCGCTCCTAAGTCAGCCTTTGCCCTAACAAAACTAAGAAGAGAAGAGTATGAAGTAGAGAGGAGCTTTGGAACTCAAGTGCTTTGATTTCTAAGGATGATTTACAAATGAGAGGGGGTCTCCCTTTTATAGGCTCCAAGGGAGACATCTACCAACTACCCACATTAATTACAAGAGTCCCAACTACCCATTAAATGCTATCTCTAGATAATTCTACATATTACAAGAGATTTCTACAAGTGTGTGGAGTCTTCTAGAATCTTCTAGAATCGCACGCATCCCAAGAGTCCCCGGTTATGGATTTCCCGACTTGAAAACGAGGCCCGACGTGTCACGGACGAGCCTTAGATCATGTAAACTTCGCGTCCGTGACATTTGCCTCTTCGTCTCTCTTCTCCTCGGCTGCTAGACTAATCTCAAGAGATTTGATCTCTAAAGGGAATAATCTATTCTGGTTCATTTGAATCTCAAGGATCGATCCCTTCTTCTCTTCATGGATCTGGCACTTGTCTTTCCCAAATAAAATTGAGTAACCCTTCTGCATGAGCTGTCCTACACTCAGAAGATTAGTTTTTAAATTTGGAACAAACAAAACATTAGATATGGTCTCAACAAAACCATTTAATGATTTCAATCTAATGTCTCCTCTTCCTTTGACTTGAGTTGAGGAGTTGTCTCCAAAAGCTACACTTGACTTGTAACTCTCATCAAGTCGTACAAATGCCTCCTTGGTTCCACACATGTGATTACTGCAGCCAGTATCAAGGAACCAAACGTCTGCTGATGTTTGATTTTGATTCTTCTCGATGGCCATGTAGAGAACTTCACCTTCAGCAATCTCTGCATAATTAGACTTCTATTGTCTATCTTCTGGTAATTTTGCCCAGCAATCTGCCTTATAGTGCCCAAACTTGTGGCATCTGAAACACTCAACTTCAGCCTTGTTGAAGCTTCTTCTTCCTCTGCCTCGTTGATAACCACCACCTCTTGCATGAGAGCTGCTGCTCCCTCTTTCTTTGTGGTCATCTTCATCAGCGCCTCTGTAGGTTCCTCTTCCATAGCCTCTTCCTTGACTTTTCTTGCCACGGAAGTGATTCCTTCCTCTGAAATTTGATCCTTCAAAACTCTGCACTGATTTGAGAGCTTGTTCTTCTCTATTTGCACTGTTGTGCATTTTCTGCTCATGAACAATCAGAGAGCTTTGTAGCTCGTCACAGGTTAGTGTATCTATATCCTTTGATTCTTCGATAGCACAAACAGTATACTCAAATCTATGGCTTAAGGACCTTAATATTTTCTCAACTATCTCAGTATCAGTCATAGGCTTACCATAAAACCTCATCTTGTTGCAGATTTCTAAAACCTTAGTGCAGTAGACTGATACTTTGTCTATTTCCTTCATCTGGAGTAGCTCAAACTCCTTCCTGAGAGCCTGCAGGTGAGCCTTCTTCACTCGTGCAGTTTCGGTTCCCTTCTTCTTCATTGAGTCCCATATATCTTTGGAGGAGTCTTTGCAAAGAATTCCTTCCAAAGTTACCCAATCAATTGACTGAAAGAGTATGTTCTTCGCCTTCATGTCTGTGAGTTTCCTGGCCTTGTATGCTGCTGCATCTGGCCCTTCTTCTCCAATACCATTCTCCACCACGTCCCAGTACTCCTTTGCTCTGAGCAGATTTTCCATCACCAAGCTCCAGTAATCGTAATTGCCCTCGTATTTGGGTATTGCTAACCCGGTGAAAACAGGCTCAGACATGATTAATCGAGGTTGGACCTTGAACCTTAGGCTCGGATACCAATTGTAAAGTTTTGGGACTGGTAATCAAGCAAACTCACGGCAAGAACTAATGTAATATAAAGGACACCAAAAACAGAGTAAAGAAAAAGGGCTGCGATTCTTATTTTTAACATATACGAGAAATACAAGTCTTATATAAGGCTAATCTTAACAGAAAACTATCCCACTATTTCCACTACTTAACTAATAATTAATGGGCTAAAAAATCTGAAAGTAATCTGCAGAAGATAAACGTGCTGATAATAACAGCAGATAAAAGTTGGACCGGTCTAAAATTAGTGAACCGGCTTAATGAACCTGTTTGACCGGCCTTCATGATCCTTTCAGTTTATTTATGAGAATGTCGGGGAAGATTCCGGATTTAGGGTTCCAAGGATTTTCTCATGAGGAGTCTGTCTATGGAAGGGAAGCGAAAAGAAGCAGCTTCTGTGGAAGAGAGCTGTGATGATGATGAAGATTCACTTACTGTTGTAGTAAAATGCCTTGTTTGGACAGTGAGTTCTGCAGATTTAATGCGGGTTTATGCGAGTAGTTTCGCCCCAATCATGGAAGAAGCCAGGAACTAAACTTAGGGGAGGAGGTAAAGTTTCTTTGATCACGTGTGAATGGTAAGGGCAAGATTGAATTATCTTGCATTTTTAAGCGTCTTTTAACCATTTTCAAAAGTTCAAGGTGACACACAGTTGCCTTTCTGCATGGACTGATTCAGCCCAAATTAATGTATGCACAATTATTTAAGGCTCGTTGAACCACTTGATCTAGCTGGACCTAATTTAGATCCGACCCGGGTCAGGGTCGGCCGGCTGAGTCCGGCGACTTCGACCCAAAGTCGGACTTAGTCCTAGGTTAGGTCTGGCTAGTTCAATTTTGAAATTTTATGACTAAATTGGACATAATATAAGTTACAGATGCATTTGAAGGACTAAATTGAACAAAATCAAAAGTTTAGGTGGACTAAATGACTTACACTTGTCATTTAACGGTCAAACCAAAACTAATGGACGGACCAAAAGTCAACAAATTTCAAACAGTTAATAGTAAAAGTAAAAAAAAAAAAAAAAAAAAAAGATATTTTACATCTAAAAATCGCATGTGTGGCAAGTTATTGGTTTTAGATGTCAATGTTGTTTAGAGAGTTGTTGTAGAAAAAAGGAGGATCATTGTTCTTAATTTTTTTTTAATGAATTCTCTCTTTTAGATTATTATGATTGGTATCAACTGTATTTGATCAATTTTATTTTTGATATAAACGACGATGAGAGGATTAAGAATTTGTAATGTTGAGTTCCAACCATACTTACACTTATTGAGTTACGTGAGTTCCTTGAATGATGGATTCCTTATGGGATAGAACTTAGAAAATATGGCAGTTACTTTTCTGCCTGTATTTCTTAATACTAGGGTTCTTTTTCCGCGCTCAGCGCGGAGTTAGTAGTTAAATTATAAACTGTAAAATATATTTATAATAGTGAAACTAAAAAAAAAATTAACTATTTTTTTTATTTGGAAAAAATAAATAAATATTTAAGTTTGAACTTTTTGTAGGCGTGTTCTTTTTTATGCAATCAGACAATTTACATGATGTGGTGATAAAAAGAAAGAATATTTAAAAATGAGGCATATTAATTTGTTCGACTTAGATGAAATTACAATTTGTATTAATAAGTGATTCACTTTGATTTTTACCTAGAAAAATCCACTTTGGTTTATTAGGTATGATATAGAAGTAACAATTAATTTTTATAAAATAAAAAAGTATTGTAACCGTGAATTCTCTATCAGTAAATATATATATATATATATATATTAAGAATGATGTAATATTGCTGTAAATTTTTGAATTTTGGAAATTGCAGCTTCATAAATCATCAACTCCTGGTGAAGTATGCTATTATCTTTATATATATATTTTTTCTTTCAGCTCAATAATTTGTATCTTGAAATTTTAATTTTAAAAACTTAAAATCCTTGGCTCTTCATTCACTCTACTAATCTCTTTCAACCTAAATTTTATTGTATATAATAGATATAGATAATAGATGTATTTTTTAATATTTAATATATATATATATATATATATATATATATTATATAAAATTATGCTACCCCTTAATTAAAGAGTATATATATATATATATATATGCTAGAGTAAGGGCGATTGATTAATTAACTAGGATAGGAAAGGATTGGTTGCAGTGCAGCAATGGAGGCGGCGATGAAGGTTGCGGAACTGCCTTATCAGATGTGGAACGAAATTCTTGTTCGTGTCCCTGCCAAGACTGTGATCCGATTCAAATTGGTGTGCAAGAGCTGGCTTAAATTGATCGATAGCAAGATATTCCAGATGGAGCACTGGAGAATTAGTCGGGGGGTTCATGTTTCAGCTGGCACAACGTCGTCGCAACTGATAACTCTGTCTCCATGTCGGCCGGCGTTGCTTTCCATTGAAGAGTTTCCGGTCAGTGATGATATCAATATTATTATGTCCTTTAAAATCCGTTGTTACAGTCAGCTAGGGTTTGAGAAATTGCTTCGCCCGAAGCTCCCCGGCCAATCGAAAACCGAAAACACCATTCTTCTCTGCTTCGATGGCCTGTTCCTCGTCCGCAGCTTGATTCATCTGTTTCTCTGCAACCCCATCACCAAATCGCGCCGCCTTCATCTACCTTTTCCTTACAGTGAGGAGATGAAATTTGTCCACCGCTGGAACTGGGCGGCCGTTTACGATCCTTCAACTCAAGGCTACGTTATTCTCTGCGCGAGAGTAAGAGGGATTTCGACATGGGTGGTTTCTTCATTACGAATCGATCAGATCAACGGTGGTGGTAGTTGCCCCAAAATTGGCGCTTGGCGGCAGCTATGGTCGTCGGAGGAACTAACCCTAGCGCTTCCAGGAAATAAAATTTTGTCCTTCCTTGCAACCACATCCGTTAATGGTAAGGCGCATTTGTTATTCGATATTTGGTATAATTTCCGTGTTGCGGACACCGGTATTTTGACAATCGATGCAGCCACCGAAGAATCGGTATTTACAATGTGCTCTGCCTCCCCGATATGGCCTGCCAGATTCTTCGAATCCAATCAGAAATTTTACTGCTTGAAGGAGTCGTGTTCAATTAGAGAGGCTCTCGACTTGTGGGCTATTGAGGATGTTAATTACCCGACATGGATTAAGCAGCAGCATGTGATAATTAACCAAACGAGGTTCAAGCCCCATTTTTGGAGAGAGTTCAACATTTTGAAACATGGGAATACATTAATTTTTTCGAATTCGTCCAATATGGTGATCTACGATTTAAATCTTCAAAAGTTGCAGGTCGTTGATATACTTGGAGAGGAGGTTAATAAGATGGGTATGCTCATGCCAATCCATTATAGTTTATTAAGCTGGAACTAGCTACCGGCAGTCAGTCGGTCAATGATCGATGCCAATCCATTCCACTGTTAGTCAGTCAGTCATTATATTGTGCATGATTTTATTTGAATAAATAAAAATTTATAATTTATTCATTGTTACATTGTCAGCAGCTAGCTCAAATTGCGACTAGTTCGTTCATTCAACAATTTTTTAAAAACCTAGTTATTTCCTTCATAATTTATTTTATATTTTCTTGTCTGGTTATATCTATAATTAATCAAAATACTATTTGGGTAAGTTAATTTGTTGTGAGAAATGAATTACGACACAACGTAATTCAAAACGTATGCGTATAAATTTAACTCCCGTCTTCAACTATAATATTAATTAGTTAGCCTTTCATATAGTTAGATCTGTCAATAAATTTTTATTTTTATTTTTGCCAATGAGTTTGGTTGAGCATTATGTCGGTCATTGACAACTCAACTATATCTAACTCATCAAGAATGTAAACAATTTGGGCTAAGCTCATCTTCATATTTATTTAAATAAATAGTTGCAATTTTACATATATAAAAGAATTTGAGAATGAATATCGAATATATTTAACCAATCTTTGACAAATTACAGAGTTCTCCTCATTTCGTTGTGTTAGACATTTTGTCGTGTTTGATCATTCTGATTGATTTCTGGTCATTGTATTTGAATTCTAGCTGTTGTTGATGGCTTTCATGTTATTTGTTTGAGTTCAAATACTGATTCAGTTCAATTGAACAAATTATATTCTGCATTCGATTCAATGTCTTATTATGGAAGGTGATCGTCCCGTGTTAAACCGCTTCCGTTGTTCATTCGTTTTTGTACCAACTTTGGTGGTATTGTGCATGTTGATTTATGTCATTCCATGTTAAAGACCGAAACTCGAAGTTGATGAGAGTTAGGAGGAGCTAGACAGATAGGTTAAGGAAATTAGTTAGTGGTGCGATGTTTTGGAGTTGGGCGCAGTGGAGCTTACACAACTGTATTATATGTTATTGCTTCTTTGATGATTCATGAAATTGAAGGCTGATTGAACAAATATAAGAATAGGTTGAAAAGTCATGTTGGTTGACCTTCCCCTAGAGAAAGCCGTGTCTTCAAAGGTCGCGGAGGATAATTTGTCTGAACTGAGGTCATCTGCACCTAAATTTCTGTCAGTCCTTTCTGGGAACTGCAAAAGATGACGGTGGTTGCTTGCGGGTAAAAGAAGAGCTTAATAGATTTTGCTTTCTTGCAAACCTCTCTTTCATAATGGTGTCTTTCCTGCATCCTAGTTTCACAGCTCGACTTTAATGCTGTGCTGGTAGTGTTTGTACTAGTGCTATTTCCTTAACTTGCTAAGGTTGTGAAAGCACTGAATTTTTTTTTTTTGCAGTTCACTATTGGTGCATTCTCCTCTATAGCAGGTGGTTGAAAATCGATTCGACAGCACAATGACCAAGCAAGCTGCTAAAAGCCACACGTATTAGTCAAAATCTATGCAGATATATAGTTTATCTAAAGAAATACCACCTCATCTTGCAAGGTAGTTTTATTTTTTATTTGGGGTACTTTTCAGGGATTATTTGGCAAGTCTTCATTGATTGATGGGTTTACCTTTTACATCCCCTGCAGAGCAAGGGTTTTTGATTTGGTAGCTGCTGGTTTGACAGGGGAGCGCCTGCTTGGTGTTATAAAGAGTATATTGCAGGTTTGTTATTTCCTTGGATTATTTTAGGTCTATTGCATTGTTACTGTAGTTTAGTCCCAATTGCAGAAGAAGGCATACAATCTCGCTCATTTTAAAGGGGTATATTTTATTATTCCATCTTGGAAAGGTGCGTATTGCCACTGTACCCTGAATTGTCTCTCTGGTTCTGATTATTTACTCCCTAAAATATGCAAAAAAATTCTCTCTCTGGACATATTTTTCAGCTAGTAAATGTCATGGAAATGGAGTCAGTCAAGCCTTGTATGGAACTTTATCTTTCATGCATCTGTGATGTGAGACTCAGTTTTGTTCGGGTGCCTATCTATTTGCTGAAAAGTGCTCGATGCCAATTTGATGATTTATAGATTTATCTCAATTGCTGTTATCCTGTATGGTTACTTCTGCTTTAACTCCTTCATGATTTGTACGTTTTATTATGACTACAGAGCCATGAAGAGTTCCTCTCATCAAAGTTCACAGAGTTGCTTAGCCTCATGTCTGAAGCATTTCCTTCATGCCATTTCACATCCTCATAGTAGTCCACTCTCTCCTTTAGATTAACTTGTATCATTTTCAATACTGAGCCATCTTACTTTTGCCCTTTTAATATTTTTTATTTACTACATTATTTGAGAAAATGTGAAGTGACGATATTACATCTGTAGTCAAACAAGGAGGCCTAACTAACTCATCAATCTTTGTGTCTAAATGATGCAACACTGGATACCTCATAAGGAGGATATGATCGTTTGGTGCATTGTCTTGTCTGAATACTGATTAGCATTAGCAGCTGGTATGGAAAAGAAATTTTGAAAATTCAAATTCAAACATTCTCCGGTTAACATGGTTCAAAATTCAGACCTTATTAACCCAAAAAAATAACATATTTGATCTCTTGTTTAAGTCCATGGAGTTATTAGTTCAACATTGATAATGTGTGTAATGGTTAGTATCTGTTAGAGTTTGTCATATTATAGTTATTATGATTCATTATATGTTACCTATTTAACAAAGTCATGTTCATATATCAACCAACTCTCTTGCTCGCTCTAGATGTAGACATTAGGGTTGACAAATCATGTTTATGGATACTAGTTATTAACGCGTGCGTTGCGCGCGTATTGATTGTTTAAGTTTAATTAATTCATGGGAAAATTTAAAAGTTACGAGTAATGAATATGTGTGATCGAGAAGAACGACACAATATAATTCAAAACGGGAAAATAATAGAGGAGGATAATTAAGTACAAAATTAACTATTGCTTTCAATTACAGTACTAAATTAGCCTTACATGTATATATATATTTTATTGATAGAACTAATAATGAGTTGGATTGAGCATGACGTGGGTTATTAATGACAAAATTGTATCTGGCTTATCAATTTGAGGAGTGAATAATGTAAACTCGTACTTAACCAATTATAGTCATCGGTGGAGCAGTTTGACATATACAAACGTAACTATACACTTTTCATGCAATTTTATATATAATAATACCAACAAACATTGATTTAACACTAAAGGAAAATTTAATTCATTAAAATCTATAGTTTATACTTGATTTTACGTCAATTACTTATTTAACTACTAATTAGGTTGTACAAATTTGAATGAATTGACAACAGAAGAACTAAATTAATAATTTGAGACCTTAATGTTGGACAATGGGTAACAGGTTATCCGTAAAATGTCAAAATCAAGAACCATGGTTGACCCATATTTAGACACTTTATATGATTACAAGTGACTGATCTATATGATACAAAAAATCTCAACATGCACTCGAAGTTTGCACGAGTTGAGTACATATAATACTTTAGAGGTTACTCAAATTTATAGGATATTGTACTAATAGGTTAATGATAATTAATGTAACATGTCAGTTAAGCGACATTAACAAAAAAAATCAATGCAACTTAACTAATGAATTTTTTTGTAATACTCAATTATATTAGGGACTAAATCATCAAAATTTTAAATTACCATTGTCTAAAGTTTATACTTGAATTGGCATTAAGTATTTATTCAACTACTAATTAGGATATACCTAATATGATTGAATTTACAAACAGAAGAACTAAATCAATTTATAGTTCGAGTTAATAAGTATTGAACATTGAGTAACATGTTATATAAAGTCAAACTGCAAGAACCACATTTGATCGATATTTTGATATGTTATATGAGTTGGCAAGTGACTAATTTATTTGATACAAAAAATGTCAACAGATGGAACATTCCTAGATCTGTCATTTTTTTTTTATCGTAATCACTCTGCATATTATAAGCATATAAGCGAGAAAGAAAAAATGTTGCCTACGATCTTCTCATGAAATGAAGGAGATATATGATATGGTGAATGGAAAAATGCATGTACCTGATATTTGCACCTATTAAATGCATATCATATGTAAATACGGACTCTAATTGATAAGTATATTAGATGGAGAAGTTAATAATAACGACGGTGATTTGCCAATTAAGCGACCTTAAAAAAAAATAAAAATAACGAAATTTAACTAAATGGTTTTTTAGTAATAGTAAAGATAAACTCGTCAATTTTATAAAATTATGAGAACTAAACGTAACATATATATATATATATATATATATATAATAATAATAATAATGATAATAATAATAATAATAATAAAAAAGGTGTCTATTGGGGGTGAGGACAACTCCCACTTTTTATATTGGTATAAAAATTATTTATGTATGTGTTTTACACAACTTTCTCATAATAGCAGAATTTGAATATACTTGCTATCCAGCGAACTGAAGCTAGAAATATTATTTAGGGAGGCAAGAATTAAGTTATGGACAAATAATTAGAGATTCGTACTCTAGTTACAAGAGACTATAACGGCACTGCCATGCCCAGAAATGTTATGACTAGATTGTTCTAGATTTTTTTCGTTTATTTTGTAGAAGTCCCCTTTTTTACCCAAAAAAAAGTATATATACTAATTATAAATTATACATAACACATAACGCGTGTACAACGTACACGCACAAATTTTAGTCTCTTAAAAAATTTGAATAGTCGCCATGTTTGCATTTTAAAGTTTACTCTCCCCCAATTAATTTTTAGAATAATAATACCAGAAAGCGGCATATATATGTTTCACAGTGAAATTTATAATTTTTAGTGTCACCATTAATATTTTTTTTTAAGTGTAGATTTATGTGGCATAAAAAATAAATGACATATATTCAATTTTAGTATTATTAATAATACTAATTGTTTTTACTATAATAAATATATTTTTTGCGAACTAATAATACTAGTTAGATTAGAAAATTTTAGGGTTAATTACCAAATTGCTATCCAAACTTTACATGAATGTGCAATTTGCTAGCTAGACTTTTATTCGTAGCAAATTGCTAGCTAAACTTTCTATATTGTCCAAAAAGCTAGCTCTGTGAATTTTTTCGTTAGCCTTAGACGGAAAATACTTTTAAAAATACTAAAAATACCCTAAAGTTTTAAATGAAAATATAAAGACATGATGTTTTATATAAAAACAAAATTTCAAAATAATACATGTTAAGAAATATATCAAAGAAAAAACATACCTTAAAAATACAAAAAAAATTAATTTATTAAAATATTTTTAAAAATTCTTTAAGACATAAACTTTTTAAAAATATTTATATCTATTTGTTTGAACTTTGGGGGTGTATATTTAACTTATATTTTTTTTTTGTATAATATATATAATTTAATTTTATTCGAGATTTATATTTGCTTTTATATAAAATTTGAGGTTATTTTAGAATAATAGTAGAACTTTAGGGTACTTTTAGTAATTTTAGAAAATACATTACGTCCATAATCAACGGAAAAATTGACAGAGTTAGCAAATTGCACATTATCAAAATTAGGCTAGAAATTTGCTACAAAAATAAGTTTGGCTAGCAAATTGCACATTCACATAACGTTTAGCTAGCAATTTGGTAATTAATCCGGAAATTTTAACTTCATATTTGTCTATATTTGGAAAAAAAAAATATATTTATTTCAAAATAAATAGTTTATTTCAGAAAATTATGAAATGGAACCTAAATCACGTGCTTTTTGGCTGAGCATTAGAGAGTCAAAGGAGGGGAGAGAAAAGGGTATTCTTGGAAACAAAAGTAGCTGAAAATATATATATTTTTTTTTGCGGAAACCGGACTTGATGATTTTTAGTGAAGCCCACACACTTTAGTAAAAAATTCACAAGTTGTTTCAGTCTTTGGATCAAGGAGTATCATGCTTTGGATTTTTTTATTACTTGGGTCGATTTAATTGTAACATATGTAAAACTTTAGAAGTATACAAAAATGTGAATTTTTTTAACTAAACTTAATATTTGCATCATACTTCTCTCTATTGTTCACATTTAGGACAATAGGAAAACGCAAAAAAATACCAAAAGTATAGTAATCTTGGAGCATGATAGAATGATCCTCCGTACACTTCACAGATTTTACCGGGATTGGAATCTCTCTCCGCACAATCAGCCCCCAAAGTTCTGATCTCTATGTCGTTTTCGCCCAATCCAAAGATTCCCAAACTCTCCCAAACTTTTTTTCTTTTGGCAAAATATTCCAAAAGTCTCTCTCATTTTTAATTAATAAATAATTAATTTATCTATTTTGCCGATAAAAGCCTCAATCTAAATCATCTGCAACGCAATTTAAAAAAGAATATATACCTTTCCATCTTACGTCCCCTCTCACTCACCCACTCTTCTCACCTTTGCGCCACCTCAAGAGACTTTCAGGCGATTCAGCGATCGACACGCCTCCACCGCCACCTCAATCGCATTTCCGGCGATTCATCGGCTTTCCGGCGATTCTGTGAGTGACACGTCTCCATTGCCGCCACCAGATTTCTCACGTATAAGCTCCGACTCCGAGAATCAGCACTTCTTCCACTTCAATGGCGAAACACGAGGAGCTCCCGATCCCCGTTTTGTCCTCCCTCGAGCCGGTCTACGGCGACGGATCTCTGCTCGAAGAAGCTCAGCTTCGTTTCGACCACCTGAAGGCCAAATTTCAGGGGGTTTTCGGCCACGCTCCTGATCTCTTTGCTCGATCTCCAGGTCTCATTCTCTCTTTACTCTGCTGCTGCGTGTGTGTTTGTTTGTTTCTGCCTCGATAATATCGGAATCTGAGATAGTTGGTAGCTGTAGTGTTCGGAATTTGACGTAGTTAGTTTTTGCAGGGAGAGTGAACTTGATTGGCGAGCACATTGATTATGAAGGCTACTCTGTGTTGCCGATGGCGATTCGACCGGATACTATCATTGCGATCCGCAAGCATGATAAAGATGCTCCCAAGTCTCTTAGAATTGCGAATGTTAATGATAAATACACCATGTGCACCTACCCTGCTGATCCTGAGCAGGTAACTGAAAGCAATTGGATCTTCTGTTCCCTCTTTTTGAATTTTCGGTCTGTTTTTCAAGATTATCCGTATAGCTCTATCTAGATTAATCCAATGTTTATATTTAGTAATTTATTTACTAATCGAATCTTATTGTTTTTTGCAAAAAAATAAAAAATAAAAAATTAACCATACAGTCTAGATTGTATTTCCAGATTTTATGATAAATTCCAGACTTCAGCAATAAGATGCTCTAATATGCTCCTTTGAAACCAATTATTGTTCACTGTTCAGGTGACTGAAAGAAATTGGCTCTTGAATTTCCGGTCGATGTTTTTTCAAGATTATCCATATAGCTCCATCTAGATGCATCCCATGTTTATATTTAGTAATTTAGTTATCGAATCTTATTGTGTTATGCAAAATTTCTTTAGCCATACAGTCTCGATTGTACTTCCAGATTTTATGAGAAATTTTAGACTTCAGCAATAAGATGCTCTGTTATGCTCCTTTGAAGCCAATTATGGTTAATGCTTAAAGAAATATAGTTTAATACTTGTTCTGGCTGTCATTAGAGTTGTGTTTCCTTATATCTTCTTCTAAAGCCCCACGATTTCTATGATAATTTGCAGGAAATTGACCTAAAGAATCACAGATGGGGCCATTACTTTATTTGTGGGTGAGAGATCTTATATTCTTCTGAATTTTGCTTAGAAAATTACAATATAAGCACTTTGATTGGATGGCAATTATTATGAGTCATGACCTCTTTGAAAAGTGAATCTTGTTGTCGGAGATGCTTAACATGCTATGGTTATATTCAGCAAGTTATTTTATATATATACAACTTCAAACTTTTCTCTTCACAAACAGTAATGGTTATTCATGAGTAGGAAATAATGTCAATTTTGATATATTTCAGGTACAAAGGTTTCCATGAATTTGCAAATTCGAAAGGAGTTGATGTTGGCGAACCGGTTGGATTAGACGTCCTTGTTGATGGAATAGTTCCTACAGGTACGCTTCAACTTTACTCTGTATTTTCTTGAAACATTTACTCTGTATTTTCTCGAAACATTTACTCTGTATCTACTCGAAACCAAACTGCACCAGATATGACTAATCTTTATGAGTTTGTGTTTATTTTCTATCTAGGCTCGGGATTATCAAGTTCTGCAGCATTTGTGTGTTCATCCACTATTGCTATTATGGCCTGTTTTGGTGCAAACTTTCCTAAGGTGGTTATTCATAATGCTCATACCATTAATTCGATTTCTTTTTAGGATATATGTTTTACTAACTTCTTTTTTACATGTAATAGAAAGAAATCGCTCAGCTGACGTGCAATTGTGAACGACATATTGGAACACAGTCCGGTGGAATGGACCAGGTTTGCTTTCGGTTTTTCAAATTTTATGTTGCAATGATCGTTGTATATTTTGTCACCTTTGTTATCGAAGCTTTATTCTCATTCTCTAGCCTTATTCTCTAGGCTTGAGCAATATTTTCTGTTTCATTACATTTGGTAAGTAGACTTTGTTTCATCCCAGTGGAGCCTCCACTTTGCATTGACAATTTTTCTTTTTGTGGTATAATGGGGAATATAGATGGGACTTCAGTGTTTTCATCGTACATGATATATATATTTATATTTTCATAAGATGGTACATGATATATATTCTTTTATATGTTCATGAGCTGTACATCTATTGTTTTTCCCCATTTTTGTAAATTTTGTACTTTCAATAGGGTCTATTAATGTTATTCCTATCCTTTCTGACATCCAATTACTTAGTTTGTCTGAACTGAGATACAGTGAGTGCCTTGGTTTGGAAACTTTTTCTTGCTTCATTTTTGTTAAAACTTTGCTGCTCACTTACATTGTGCCTATTTATTTTACCATGTACAAACTATTTTGAATGACAGGCAATTTCTATCATGGCCAAGACTGGGTTTGCTGAGCTGATTGATTTCAATCCCATTCGCGCAACTGATGTGCAACTTCCTTCTGGTGGAACTTTTGTCATTGCCCACTCATTGGCGGAATCTTTGAAGGCAGTTTCGGCTGCCACCAACTACAACAACAGAGTCGTTGAATGTAGATTGGCTTCGGTTAGTTCCATTTCAATATCTATGGTTTATCCTTGGTACATTTCTTGTTTCGTCTCACATGTGTTATAATGTAACATGGTACTGTCAATTTGTGTTAATACTTATTATCCTCGTCTGCTCCAGTTCAAGTACTCATAATTACATAATTAAAGAAAGAACATCTAATGAAATATGTACCCTTCTAGATAGTTAGGATTTCAAAATCATCTTGAGAATCGGTGGTGCAAATGTGGATGTAACTCGTAAAGTCAGTTTCTTACTGTATACTTCCACAGATTGTTCTTGGGATAAAGCTAGGAATGAAGCCAAAAGAGGCAATATCCAAAATTAAAACCCTTTCCGACGTTGAAGAGTTGTGTACATCATTTGCCAAGAGCCACGGTTCCTCTGATCCCGTCCTTGCTGTGAAGGTATATCTCGTTTCTGTCTCGATTGTTTTCTTATTATCATTCTTTAATCATGTCTTTTTGCGGTTAATAGGTAAAATGTTCAAGATTGATATATTTGGTAAACTTCATAGAAACTTCGAGCACTGGTTAATCGCAACTGCTTCATTGTTTGAACAGGAGCTACTGAAAGAAGAACCATACACAGCTGAAGATATTGAGAAAATCACAGAAGAGAGTCTCACATCAATATTACACGACTCTCCATCGTCTTTGGATGTGTTAAAGGCAGCCACACACTTCAAATTACATCAGGTAATCTTAATATTCCAAGTTTGCTAAACTAAACCATTAAATTTAGCATTCAAATTGTGAAAATTATCAATGGCCAACTAATGTAATCTAACATATCATTTCCGTTTTATAGAGAGCGGCTCATGTGTATTCTGAAGCCAAACGTGTGCCTGCGTTCAAGGACACCGTGTCATCTGAAGCAAGGTAAGTTTGCTCAAATTGAATCAGAGATGAAACTACTATATACAACGAAATGCATACTAAGAACTTACAAAAGTTGAAATTATCAAACGTATTATAGTAAAACCTGCAAATCAAATTGATTAATGCGGAAAAGGTTTTGCATTAGATGTACTAATGCATCGTCTTTTCTGCAGCGACGAGGAAAAACTAAAGAAGCTCGGGGATCTCATGAACGACAGCCACTACAGCTGCAGTGTCTTGTACGAATGCAGGTAAATTTTTGCAGTTTTTGTAAAAACACATATTGATATTTGACAAAGAAGAGTGAATACTGATACAAATAGCTATTGTTGTTAATCAGCTGCCCTGAATTAGAAGAACTCGTGAAACTTAGCCGCGAAAATGGCGCTTTAGGGGCGAGACTTACAGGTGCAGGGTGGGGAGGCTGTATAGTTGCTCTAGTGAAAGAGAGCATCGTCCCACAATTCATCCTTAATTTGAAGGTAAATACCGAAATGTTACCGTCAATCTTGACCATTTTTGTTAGGGTTAAAATGTAATTTTCACACTACATGTTTGACCGAATGTGCCTTTTAGTTCTGAATGTTTGGTTTTAAATACTTTTTGTTCCAAACGTTTGAAAAAAATGTGGTTTTGATACATCCGTTAGTTGGCCGTTAGTAGATATGTACAAGTCATGTGACCGATACTAAACTTTTAATTTTGTTCAATTTAGTCCCTCAAATATATTCCTAATTTTTATTTTGCTTAATTTAATCTTAAAACTTCAAAATCGAACCCAATTGACCTAGTCGGACCTAGCTTAGGCATAGGTCCGACCCTGGGTCGGGGTCGCCGGACCCAGCCGACCCGGACACAGGGTCGGAGTCGGAAGACCCAGCCAACCCTGGCCTAGGGTCGGACCTAGTTCTAGGCTAGGTTCGGCTAGGTTAATTGGGTTCGATTTTGAAGTTTTATGACTAAATTAAATAAGGATTAAGTACATTTTCATACCACTTCTTTGCACAGAATCCACTATTGGTACCACTTCTATTTTTTTGTATACTTTTGGTACCAATGTTTTCAACTTTGTATCCTTTTGGTACCACCGTTAACTTTCCGTTCAAATTGGCCGTTAAGTGGCATGTGCCATGCACGTGACCGCTCTAAACTTTTGAATTTGTTTCAATTTAGTCCATCTAATGCATCCCTAACTTTTAATTTGTTCAATTTAGCCCTAAAATTTCCAAATCGAACCCTTGACCCAAATTGACCTAGCCTAGGGCTAGGTCCGACCCTGGGCCGGGGTCGCCTGGGTCCGGCGAACCCAACCCAGGGTCGCCTGGACCCAGGCGAACCCGACCCAGGGTCGGACCTAGCCCTAGGCTAGGTCCAACTAGGCCAATTGGGACCTAGCCCCGGCGAACCCGACCCAGGGTCGGACCTAGCCCTAGCTAGGTCAATTTGGGTCAAGAGTTCGATTTGGAAATTTTAGGGCTAAATTGAACAAATTAAAAGTTAGGGATGCATTAGATGGACTAAATTGAAACAAATTCAAAAGTTTAGGGCGGTCACGTGCATGGCACATGACACTTAACGGCCAATTTGGACGGAAAGTTAACGGTGGTACCAAAAGGATACAAAGTTGAAAACATTGGTACCAAAAGTATACAAAAAAATAGAAGTGGTACCAAAAGTGGATTATGTGCAAAGAAGTGGTATGAAAAGGTACTTAATCCCAATTAAATTAAATAAAAGTTAGGAATATATTTGAGGGACTAAACTGAACAAAATCAAAAGTTTAGGGTCGGTCACGTGACTTGCACATGTTATCTAACGACTAAAACTAACGGTCAACTAATAGATGTACCAAAAACCACATTTTTTCAGACTTTTGGTACCAAAAGTATACCAAACCAAACACCCGGTACTAAAACCGCATTCGGTAAAAAATGTGGTGTGAAAAGTACATTTTAACCCTTTTCGTTATCCATTTTTGCAAAACTCAAACTCTTTGAAATCATATTTTTAGGAGAAATATTACCAAACGAGGATTGACAAGGGAGTGATCAAGAAGGAGGATATCGGACAATACTTATTTGCATCAAAACCATCCAGTGGAGCTGCCATTTTCAAGTTCTAGTTAAGTTTTAGTTTCCTTGTGCAATAATCCAAAGGTACGCTAATTTCCCGGAGCAATTTTTGTATCGGAGTAGCTGATTTTATAATAAACGTGGTTGGTGAGTTTGATGTGTTCATGCACTTTACCACAATTAGCCTTTACTTTTACGGCATGTTTGGTTCGTGGAATAGGGAATAAGAAATAAGGAATAGAGAATAGGAATAGGGAATAAGTAATATGTAATATTAATATGATGTTGTTTGGTTGACATGAGGAATAATGAATGATGATTCTGAATCCAATGTTTGGTTGATAAAATGATAGTGAGAAAGGAATGGAATAAGTCCAAATTGACAGATATACCCTTTTGCTATAGGCCTGTCAACGGGTCACAACCTGTGACCCGTGACCCGCGGGTCACCGACCATCCGACCCGTGATTGACCCGGGGGTCACCACTGGTCAGGGGTCGCAGACCCGTACCCGGGGTCACGGGTCACGGGTTGACCCGGGTCTGACCCGTGACCCGGGTCAAACATATGTGCTAGCAATTTTTTTTTTTTTTTTTCACTACGTGCTGGATATGTAACGTAACCATTTCATTAAATTATACGAAAATCTTAATGGAGATAGCCATTTGTAGATACTTGAACTAAGGTAGCCATTTGATAATGTATTTGGTTAAAATGAAGTCGACTTAGTAGATTTCTTAGCTATAAGATCATGCATAAATCTCAATATGACTATATGAGTCTATGACTAATTTAACCGTTGAGAAATCGATTTGTTATATAATTCAGATTTACTACAAATACAGAATGCTAATTATCCTTTGAATAGATTGCTAATTTCTTTAAAATATACTTTGGTAGTACAAGTTTCATATTTTTACAAATTGTTAGTTTCATTAGGATTTCTATTTATAATTTGGACGAAATGGGTCACGTGATGAACAAAAATACGGAAAATTGCTAATTATGTTTGTGCAGTTAAGCAGTCTACCTGAAGTGTTTTAAAATATAGAAATTTAGAATTAAATTTGAATTTAGGAATTAAAAAAAAAAAAAAAACGATATTTACACGGGTCACGGGCCGGGTACGGGTCATTGCCCTAAACCCGTACCCGGCCCAGCCTCAACGGGTCATTAACGGAATGACCCGTAAATGACCCGTTGGCGTGTTTGGGGTCACCCGGACCCGACCCGTGAACGGGTCGTTTGCGGGTCGTTTGCGGGTCGCGGGTAAATTTGACAGCCCTATTTTGCTACATATATTAATCAAATTAACAATGAAAAATTCAAATCATATATTATTAAATGAAAAATTGATTTTTTTTTTTTTACAAAATACAAATTTTTTAAAGGATTTTTTTTTTTCGATATTGTAAAATTCACTATAGCTAATATAACATTTTGTAAAGTGAAAAAACATGTTAAATTATTATTATTAATTAAATTAAAATATGATCACGAGATGGACATGCAGAATAAGGGCAGTCGATAGTCGTGAGATAGATGCAGTGCGTGAGAGAATTATAATTTCTATATAATAAATAAATTAGATTAGGGTTAAAATTGTATTTTTTATTTCTAATTTTTATTTTAGAGAATGTGGAATAGGTAAACCTAGGGGTTAGGCTAGGATTATGTTCCTTCAAAATTGGCAATTAGGAATCCTAATTCACATAATTAATTAACCAAACAACATAATAGGGAATACCCATTACCTATTCCCTATTCCATTATGTGAACCAAACATGCCGTTAGGCGCCGCCTAGTTTATTGAATAGGAAATTCGGTGCGAGATTCCTAGATCCTGCTTTTTTAGTTGGTAAATTGAGGAGAAATTCTTCAAAACTACTACCACGTGGCCAATGTGTGGTGCACCGCTGGCCGGTCAAATTTTGACACCTGGCTTAAAGTAACACCACGTGGCCAAAATGTGGTTCACTTCTAGCCAGTTAAATTTAAACTAGTGGCTATGTATCTATTACTTTAAGCCAGGTGTCAAAATTTGACTGGCCAGCGGTGCACCACATATTAATCACGTGGTGGATGTGTGGTATTGGAAAATTTCTCTAAATTTTTTTTCTCTCAATTGAGATACTCAGTTCCTTAGGGTTTTTTTTTTCGTCATTTTACTATGCTCCAAAAGCATCACGCTTGTGATAAATTTGTTTTATATTTTTTTTTTATTATTTTAAATGTGAATTTATAAAAAAAAATGATATTATTAATAGTATGATACAAACAATAGGTGTGTAATTAAAAAACTATATTTAAATTTTACCTATATTATAATTAAGTCTACTTTAGTAAAAAAAAAAAAAATACTCCCCGAACATAATAGAAAATCCATACACAGTACACACAATAATAAGCGAATTTTCTCTTTTTTTCTTTTTTTTTGGCCACTAATTTCCTCTTTTATTTATTACAGGAAAAGAACAAAGTTTTTATTCAGTTTTATTAATATTAAAAGTACCCCATCTTTATCTTTCATCTATCACTCAATTCGACGCGCCCTTATAATCATAATCTGTCAGGCACATCATGATAATGCCATATGGCCCATATATCTGTATCACCATCTTCAATCATATTAAGGTAGATTCGTGGAAGCTACTGGATAAAAATAAACGTATCATAATTATATATATCACAATAAAATCGTGAATTTACAGTTCCATTTTCTTTCATTAGTGACTCATAAGTAAAGCTTTCTTTAATGGTAGAGATTAAGTTCTATTTATATGTTAAAACCCACAGGATTTTATAGGCTCAATATGATTTTTTAAACACTATATATTATATTATATTAATTTACTAATTATGTTTATAAAAATATGAACATGATCAAAATGATTTTTTTTGTGTAACGGAACAAAATGAAATTTGAGTGTTGAACTACCTTAATTTAATAAAAAAAAACAATAAAAAATCCGAAAAAATATCATAAAACCATAAAATTCAATTGATTTTTTTAATTAATATAACATTTTTAAAATCCTTCAAAGTCGGATAATTTTAAGTCTAATATTCGGATTCATAATTCACTTATTTATCTATTATTATAATTTAATTAGATGGTAAAAAAATCAATAAATTTATAATTTTTTGCCTCGTAAACAGTAAAATTAAAACTATACTATTTTTTACCGTCACAATAAAATAAAATAAGTGTTTCCAAAAATTGAAGACATAATAGAGCAATTATCTTTGTAACTCAAATGAACATTTATTCTTCATCATCACTTTATGTGATTATGTCATAATTATTTCACCGATATTTATTATTTTTCCAATACGAATGGGATGGGTCTGCTCTTCTTCTCGTTTTAATTATTCGAAAATTATGCGTGTATCCTTCAAACGCTCTGCTCATTTTCTGTTCTGTTTTGTTTTTTAGCGTTGAATCATTTTAATAGTCATGTTCGGTTGTTCATTGACTAAGTTCAAATACAGTTAATTAATTCGGTAGAAGAAATTCGGTGTTGAAACACATTCTTATATTATTAGAGGTAGGGCTGCAAATTTGTGTGGGTTCGGTCGTGTTTTGCAATTAGCCGAAACACAGCTCATTATGAAAAATCTACACGAAAAATTTATAATATTTTAAATAAAAAAATTAATATAAAAAATAAATTAAACTAAAATTTAAAATTACTCAATTTAGAGAGTTCAATTTAATCTTCATAAAGTATCATTGAAAAAAGAGGCAATGCTAGGATTAGATATGTTTATTTTAGTAAAAATTATTATATATATAACTATCGTGTTATCGCATCCGTGTTATCGTGTCCTACTGTGTCACAAATATCAAACCCAAATTCGTAACTTTCGTATCATGTTCGTGTTGGCCAATCGTGTCGAGCCCAAATTGCCATCCCTAGTTAGAGGTGATCATCTTATATTTCTCAATGCATGTACAACCTGCTGCTGTGTAAGGAATGACAAAATTTTCTTAAGAAAACTACATATTATAGACCTTTAGATAATTCTTATATTTTCAGAATATTATACGTTGATTTAGTAACTACATGTTAGAACCTGAACTTATATCAAATTATATAATAGTTTTTTGTATTTTCAGAATATATTGCGATTTAATCTTCTAAAACTTATCGGATAAGGGTTAAAGAGTCTTTTGGTGTCATGTTTGACCAATGTTGGTTTCTGGTATTATATGTTTTTTTAAGCTTGTGGTGCTTTATTTTTGCATTTTGTAGACTTTTCTGTTAGTCAACTGTCAAGTTTGAATGTTAAGTACTTTTATTTGCTCAATTTAGTCATCTAATTTATACACCTAATTTTTTTATTTTTGCAACTTAGTCTCTGAAAAAAAAAACTCAACTATACTTTAGAGTCCAACTGGGTCTGACGACCCTAGACGTGATCCGACCCAACCATATGTAACTAATATTAGTGACAATTTTATTTTATTTTAAATATACTAGTGACAATTTAATATTGACATGAGATCCTAGATTTTTTAAAACTTGTATCAATTGAGGACAAACCCAACTCAAACACCTATTCACGATGGAGAGTTGCCAACACATGAAAACTTAATTTATATTTGCTCCACACCACTTCCACTTCACTTGACTTGGATCTCTCAAATCAAATTTAATGAATTGTAGGGGCCACGATTATTCTTGTCATTAATAACAAAACATATACATACACATATTATTATTATATATTAATTCAAATTTTCAAAATCTGGTTTGATATAGACTGATCCAACCACACGTGCTTCTTAGCCCCTCACTGTGATATGTGGGGTGTCAAATTCGTGCTCCAAAACCCTCCATTAATGACACTCAAATCTCAATACCATACACTTCAGATACTACTACTATATATTATTATTTATTTTCCCAAAAATAAATTAAATTAAATATATAAAAAATACGTACTATCCATTATTTGCAGTTTGCACAATAATTGTAAACCTAGTATTCAGAATCTCCGGCCCCACTCATCTTATTTCAAATCATGTCTCGCCGTTAAGCTATTGATACGTGTCCTTAGATTTAATATTTTCATTCTAAGATTCACCAAAAAATCATAAAATTAATTTCACTCAGAACACGTGTTTTAACGGGAAAATACGATCTGAGACAGAAATAGTGGGACAAGAGATGTGTATCCTACCGTCTATGCATGGTCGGACTCAAATATTGGTTATGGGTTCGTTAATTATATTGTTGTCGGTGCAAATTACACATGTAACTGCATTTTCCATAATAATATAGAGTTAATTACCAATTAGAATGTGAATTTTGATTAATTTATAAATTACTACCTGAATTTTAATTTTTTAAAATTGGCTATCCGAACTTTCATTTTTCGAGCGAATTGCTACTTTTATTTTAATACCCGTTAAATTGGACATATATTGAGAATATTTTCGCCATGTGGGGTCTTTTCATCTGTACTCAAGATGGATTCAAATATAAATTGAAAGTATTGCGACAGAATACTTTCAATTGGATGCTCAATTAAACTTCTGCCTAATTATTCGAACAAAGTCTTTCAATTGAGAATCAAATCGAATGTATTTTGTTACAATTTTTTCAATTTATATTTGAATCCATATTGGGTACACATGAAAGGATTTTTCTACCATGCTCCAAGAGCACCATGCTTTTGGTTTTTTTATTACTAGGGTGGACTTAATTGTAACATATGTAAAATTTTAAAGGTATGAAAAAAATATGAAATTTTTTAACCACGCCTAATATTTGTATCATACTATTAATAATATCAATTTTCCTCTAGGATTCACCTTTAGGGCAATAGAAAAAAAAAAAAAAAAACCAAAAACATGTTGCTCTTAGAGCATAATAGAAAGATCCCACATGAAAAGACACCACATGGTAGAAACATGCACATTTTTTGTTCAACTTAGAGGGAATTGAAACATATATAGCAATTTAAAGTAAAATTAAAAGTTTTAGTAGCCAGTTAAAACAAATAAATAAAAAAAATAAAACTCAGGTAACCATTTATAAAATTGATCAAAGTTCATGTAGCAATTTTAAATTATCCCCTAATCTACTAACTGCGTGTTATTAAACAAGTGACATTCAAATGCAGCATTTCTACATCAAATTGGGCGTTTCATTAGATGTAGGGCTGGCAATTTGAGCTCGGCACGATGAGCCGACACGAACACGACACGAAAATTACGGGTTTGAGTTTGATATTAGTAACACGGCACAACACGATAACACGATTTGACACGATTTTTTATACTAAAACAGTTAAATATTAATTTTTTTTTATTCAATTTACTATAGGTTTATGTGTCAATTTTTTATGTTGGACCGTGTTTAGACTGACCTTCATAACACGACACGAAACTGGCACGACATGACCCGCACGAATTCCTAATTAGATAAGATGGGTTAACTAAGTCCTAATAAACAACAACATAATAGTTACAGAAATGGCTGCAGAAGAAAGAAATAGAAAAAATTAAATATTATTATATTTAAAATATACTATTATATTATCGATACATGAAATTTGAATTTGAATTTAAATAAAATATTATCAGAGATGATATTTTATATTTATATCCTCCATCCTGGCGTAATCTACGGATTAATTTATTCTAATAATAACATTATTATTATTATTATTTAAATATAGATATATTATAAGTTGACGAATATATTCCTTTTCATATTAATTTAATGTAAAACTTAAATATTGGTCAAATGAGGTGCCTTTGTTATTCAACGCTGCCTATTGCGAATTTGCGATTCAGTATGAAAAAAAATTACCCTAGCTAAAATGCAGTAAGATTACACTTTAGTCAAATCTAAAAAGATGAACGCCAATATTTTTATTTAAAAAAAAAAAAAGACAAGTTTTTTTTAGAGACATGATCAAGATAATTAATGATTTATTTTAATAAAAGTTACATTTTATGAGTTTCAATTATCAACATGTGATGTTTATTATGACTTTTGAGTCTTATTTTCTTTTTTGAATTTTAGAAGTATAAAGTTTAAAAAGTAATCATTATTAGTTAGATATGACTCATGCACTTAATTAGATGACTCGTTTTGACTGAACCTGTACAATATATATTCACATGGTCTAACAAACCATGTTTGAGACAATCTCATACATGAGCGAACCTCATGGCTCATCCCGAGGGATTAAAATTCTAAATCGCTCATAACGCAATCAACAGAGTTAGAAGGCTTGCCCTAAGTCCCTAACACAAATTCATGATATAAATGGTCTTTTAGATTGTGTGAGAACATGTTTCAACTTGGGCAATTACGAGCCTCTAACTAGGTGAATCGAGTAATGTCTGGCTGATAAGTCACACTTTTTAAATTTGATGCTTAAAAAAAAATAAGACTATTAAAAATCACAAACTAATAGTCATGACTCCTAAATTTTAATTTTCCCTTTATTTTACAATCATCAATTATGATTTTTATGCCTAAATTTGGGAATTGCAACCCATGAAAAGATAAAGCTAGCTAGAATTGTAATTTATACATTATTTTGTTTTTCAAGAGAAAATATAAATAAATATTTGAAAATAAAAGTTGACCATTACAAGAACATAATTAATTAGGATTGGATTTCTTATGTAGTTGTAATATCAATCAATTATTGTTCAAATTGCTATTGTATGTACGAAGTACTATAATTATTCCAATTTAATAATAACCGACACGAATCACCGAAGTAATATTAAAGAAGTGTTGTACTTACACTCTAATCATTTGTAAATATGGGCAAAATAATTCATAGTAATTACATATGTCACTAGAAAAGGTAAATATTTCATTAAGTTATATAAATTATTGGAGTAACCATGTAATATATATTTAATATTTTATTCATTTACCATATATCAGATGTTCAAACTTCGTTAAAATTTTATGAATAAAAAAATATTCATGATCATAATTTTACAAGTTAACCCGACGTTAGTTGAAATTTGTACATGTATAATATATGCATGCTACGAGTGATGATGCCTCCGGCTGATCCACAAGACCACTCTTAAAAAAAATATAAAAAAATTGTGTTTGACAATATTAGAAACCTAACATGGGCAATATAAAATGGTGGGATCATTGAAGCTCCCCATCTGCAATGCGACATTAAATTCTCAAATAAATAAGCAACATTATTGAAATATATTAATGTTTGGCATGTATCCTAATAATCAATCTTCTTGACTAGAATCACAGTATCTTTCATGTATTGGACCTTATTTCTATTTGGAATATCTATTTCATTTTTCTTCTTAAAATAGTAGTAATTTTTTTTTTGCTCAATAATAATATATATATATAGTAAGAGTTTTAGTTTATAATTGATTTTTTTAAACCAAATTTTAGTTTGGAATATGCTTTTTAGCCGATGTTTTAGTGTAGAATAAGGTGGTTAGAGATGCGAATGTGTCTAAACTTTTAAACATATATTAAATTCTCTATAAATCACAATAATTAATTCATAATTGCTTCCAAAATTTAGAGAATAATCAACGACATTTTTTTAGATTAGTCTTATTAAAACGTTATTTGATAATTTTACTCGTAATTTGTAAACATGATTTACGTAGATATATAAAAGGCATGTTATTGATTGTGATTTATTTATTTTGGTTTAAGCTAGGGACGTGCTTGGATCAAAGTTATTGCCGCCCTAATTGGAAAATTAAGGTTGACATGACCATTTTTTTGGGGTAAAAACTTGACCAATTCATCATAGGGAAAAGTAGATAATATATATGATATATTCATAAATATTACCAATAATCAATCAATTTATACAAACTCATTAGTGATGGACCTACCTATTGTATTACTAATCAATCAACTTCTAGTTAACTTCCAAGTGTACTTTATATTTTTTTTCCACTCAAGTGTATTATATTACAAAAGATAAATAAAATTGCAAGTGACAAAGTATATAGTTTATTCATAAATAAATAAACCTAAAGTTCTAAATATTCAACATCAGTTCTATCTAGCTGCGTCGACTGTATAATCGGTACAAATCGAACAAACTGCTATCTATTTTTTTTTCACTAAGTGCCAATAAATTGAGCTTTGTCAGCATATATATTAAGCTGCTAGTGGGCAACGTTGACGTAAGCAGTGCATGCACGGGTTGTTAATAATATAAAAAGAGTCTGAATATTATATAATCTGATGAATTTAAGACCGTCATAACTAATTTATTTCTTTTTTATTGGCTAAAATAGTTATCTATTTGATAATTATCCAAATACATTTAATTTAATAAATAAATGTAAATGATGAGATGGAAACTCGTCGAAATTAGAAAGTAATCATCACCATAAATACTAAATATAAATATAAATACCATATATTATATATAATATATATATATATAGAAAGGAGGTGCCATGACCATGTGTCGGTGATTCCTTCATCTTCTTCTACAATGGCGTGTATATACATTTCATTATTCTTTCATCATTTAATCTGATCATCTCTTTCTTCCCTTACACCGAACAAATTCCAGCTGTTCCCATTCATCATCTCCTCGAATTCTGCATCATTTTCTATTCTCCCAATCTATCCCATCTCCGCCGCGTGTCAGGTATACTTTGTGTTCTTCGTCCGATTCAATCTCCTTTTTATGCTGAATTTCTTTCTGGATTTCGTTCATCGTTGGGTTTGCAGTGGTCATTCTAGATTAATTGCAGGAACTTTGATTTCGTCTTCATGATTTTGGCGATTGCTTTCATCGTTGTCTGGTTTGAGGCGTAATTGACGCATCGATCTGATTGATGCAGGTTTTTACCATCATCTGAGTTGAACTGAAGCTCCGGAATTACTCGTATTGAAGAAGGAAAGCTTTGCAGGGAAGATATCCATAGCCTTCAATTGCAAGTCAGATTTCGAACTGTTGTTTCCCCTTCCCGAAGCCACAGCAGTTATTCGGTGCCGCCATACTTCAAGCTCAATTCAACAGATTCGAAGCAATATTGTTTTATGGGTTGACTCCTCAAACAGCAAGATACTCAAATTTCGGTCTGATTGTCTAAATTCATCTCCTCCGAGTTAAGAATTAGGAACTTTTTTTTGAGATGGGTGTCGAAATGGATCGCGCGGGGATAGAGAATAGAGATCTCGAGATTGATCTTGAAAACGGTGTCAGTTGCAGTGAAGATGATTATAGCAGTAGCAGAGAGTCCTCACCGGATTCAGCCAACAAAGTGCAGAAGAAGCTTTTCGAAGATAACGATGATATCAGCATCTCCATACAGTTGCTGGAATCTGATAGTATCGAGAATCTGAAAGTGGTAACGAATCAGAAATTGGAAGGTGAGAATACTGTGGAGAAGAAGGTAAAACGGAAGAAGATGAGCAACAAGAAGCCACCGAGGCCTCCACGTGGTCCGTCGCTAGATCCTTGTGATGAGAAGCTTATCAGAGAGCTCACTGAACTTGCCATGTTAAAGCGGGCAAGGACGGAGAGGATGAAGGCTCTGAAGAAGATGAAGGCTTCCAAGGGTTCATCATCGAACAACAATTGCTTCGCGTTGTTCTTCACATTGCTTTTCTTTCTCGTGATCTTATTCCAAGGTAAGAAATGAATGATGCTCAAATTCAAATCATTTCAATCTTATCTGTGAATTTGCTAATCTTTCTTACTGTTTATTTAGTAATTGCTGTGAATCTGTGATGATATACTGCAAAATTATCTCCACTCAATTCATGATGGAGAATGACACACTAATTATAACTTTTAACTGCTGAAACTTGTCAAATAAAAGCTTTTGATAGATTCTTCAAAAACATTTTATTTCAAGTTGTATGATCTCATCTGCTGTCTCCTGCTGTGAATATGTGATGATATCCTGGAAAATTATATCCACTCAATTCATGATGGAGAATGACACACTAATATAACTTTTAACTGCTGAAACTTGTGAATAAGGTTTAGATTCTTCAAAAACATTTTTTTTTTCAAGTTCTATGACCTCATTTACTCTCTCCTGCTGTTCTGGATTTGATTATTGAGATTGAATATTTCTTTGACTGTTCATTTAATAATTGCTGTGAATCTGTGATGATATCCTGAAAATTTATATCCACTCAATTCATGATGGAGAATGACACACTAGACACTAATATAACTTTTAACTGCTTAAACTTGTGAAATTTAAAGTTTTAGATTTTCAAAAACATTTTTTTTTTCAAGTTCTATGATCTCATCTGCTGTTCTGCATTTGTTTATTTAGATTGAATATTTCTTTGACTGTTTACTTAGTAATTTCTGTGAATCTGTGATGATTTCCTGAAAAATTATATCATGATGAAGAATGACACACTATAGTCTAGCTTAGTAATTTCTTTACTAACTTTTGACTGCTGAAACTTGACAAATTTAAAGGTTATTTTTCGAGACATTAGTTATTAAGGGACAGGTTCTATTATTGAATCTGCTGTCTGCTGCTGTTCTGGATTTGATAATTGAGATTAAGTCCTATTTGTCTTAGAAGTAATTGAACCAATCCATGCCACTAGCTGATGGGGCCTGAATTTAATGATCTAGTCTCATTAAATGCTCGTCTTCCTTGTTCTTGAATCCTAAAACCATTTGTCTATTAGTGATCATTGTATTCTACTTCTACTAACTGTTAATTAATAACATCCCGATTCCTAATTACATGAAAAACATCATCAAGACTCAAGAACATAGTAAAAATCGGATCTTTTTTGCAGGAATCATCCCATATACAAGATCTTCACCAACAAACATGCACGGAATTTCACCGGAGTCATTAGGAGGACCAGAGGCTGCCCTGATTTCAGCTCACAACAACTTCATCTCCTCGCCGAATCCCGTCAATGGACCTGCAGATCCTTCTCAAAAGTATGTTCTTCCATATTGATCATCCATATTTTTTAAACCAAAAATTGAAAAAAAAAAAAAATCAATTTTTCTTACACCATTTGTTGAGATTCAGTGAAATAACAGCTTATATCATTATTCTTGCAGCTTGGTCGAGCGAGTGTCGGGTTCAGATTCGCAGAGTGGATCTATTAGGACCTCTGGATGAGACTAAGGTACCCTTAAATAACCATAAAATAAACTCATACAAAATAAGATTAAATTCATGTGTTGAGCTCGGTACTAGTTATCTCCGGTGTAAAGAGTTTTGGGGCGAACTATACGAGTAATTTTCAGGGGGTGTGGTTTAGGTTAATTTCGAAAGTTACTTATTGATTAGGTGAGATTTGGTTATCTTTGTAAGAGCTCTGCTTTCATGTCAGCTGATGAGCAAATTCTGGAATATTATTGAGTTATGAAATTGTTGTGTTCATGTTTTTGGTGGAATCCTTCTCTGTTCTTGGCTTGAGGATTGTTTGGTTGACTGGTTCGGTGGCTTGCTATGTATTTGTTCCTCTTCCCTTGATTTTGTTCAAACCAAACAAGGTGTAAATTTGAGATTTGGTGGCCAGATATATCTACAATGTTACGGTCCGTGGAATTACTGTTAATTTTATCACTAAGAATGTGTTGCAATTAAGATTTGGTAACCGGTTCGAAACTGAACCGGAATTGTTTAAATAGTTCTAATGCTGTTTTTGGCTAATTAAAAAAACTGGTTTATTATTGGCAAAAAAAAAAAGAAAAAAAAAAAAAACTGGTTTAGGTCTATTCTAAACCAGATCAAACAATTTGTAACTGAAACGGATTTGAAACTGGTTCAGGTCTATTCTAAACCAGATCAAGCAATTTGGAACCGGAATGGATTTTTTTTTTCAAAAAAGAAAAATAAAATAATTGTACCAAAACAGTTCGTACTGGTTCCTTAACTGATTGGGTATAAGTATAACCCTTAAATGCTAGTTCGATTTTGCCCCTAAAGAATTGTTATAAGTGAGTGTGGCCTAGTTAAACCGGTTTAGACGGTCCATTTCCAAATTGGTCCGACCGATGTTGTTGTTGGAGAATGATTGAAGACACGATAGAAAAATGCTACATATATATGAGATGAATATATTTCATAAAGACTTGATATCGGAAGTATTTGTACTCAATATATTCTGCCACATATTGTAAACTCATCATTAACGTGTATGAAATATGAATGGGTCGTTTGATATATAATTTGATTTTTTAATAAATTGTATTAGTTGTATCATTTCCGGAACCAATCTAATTATATCATTGTCCATTGATATATTTCAAACTCGACACGATTATGACTAATATATCTTACGCGCGGCTAGGGAGTACAATGCGCACGGTATTGCCATAATTTTCTTCCCAACACCCGCCATCACAACAATGAAAAAAATTACGTCCAATTTTGCGTAATCAATTGATACATGCGGAACCGACTAATTTCGAGAATTCTGCGATTTCTAGTTCCAGAGTTTCAACTTTCGAATTTTGACGTGTGAATAGTGTTTTTCGGGCGGAAACGGCGTTCCGGTTCAAAGCCACTGTTATGCCGTGTACTGCGCTGCTTTTCGGCCAAAATCCATCATCTTAGGGGCTAAGATTGCGTTTTTATGTCATTTCGGGTCTTTTTGTAATTTTCAATTTATTTGGGACTTGTTCGTTATTTTCGGTTATTTCCTAGGTTAGGGTTTTCATTTTTCAGTATTTAAGACATTATTAGCCGAATTTTGCATTCGGTTTATATTGATAAATCAGAAAATCAATGTTTTTTTCTCAACGATGCGTTTGATTTCATTTTTACTTCGATTTTTGCGCATTTATCCCACCATCACGCTGAATCGAAAACATATATAATTTACGATAGTGCAACAACTTAATTAAACAACACAAAATGTGTATTCGGAATTAGAAGGAAGAAATTAAAGACCCGGTCAAAAACTCAAATTGCATTTACAATATCATGCAAATATACATTAACGTTCATTAGATATGAATGAAATAATAAGTCATACAAATTGAGTGACTTATTACGTTTTAATACTACATACTGAACAACTTTTTCTTAATTATTTCGAGCGTATCAATCAACTTTTTCTTAATCATGTCGCTGTCGGATTCAGATTCGGATGTTCCTGAAGCTGTTATTGGTACTTCGAGTGGAAAGACTGCTGATGGTTCATTGACTGGAAAGACAGTTAGTAGCAGAATGTCTGCTCTTGTTACAGACACCGATGCCGAACTCGCCCAGAAACACCTGCATCTGTTGGAGAGAAAGTTCCGTATGGAGGTGACGACAGCTGTGACGCGACAAGAAATTCACGCTGCTCATCGTCAAGGATTCGACATTGTCTTTATGTCCATTACTCTTCCTGTTCTTGATGGAATCGAGGTAATAATAACTCGAAAATCGTAACTTTTTGAGTATTGAAATGCGTTCGGGTAAAATAAACTCGAGTTTATTTCAACTCGATTTCTTAGTAGTAAAAAATACTTTTTTTTATCTCTCCCTATTTTTGATGGAATCGAGGTAATAACTCAAATATCGTAACTTTTTGAGTGTTTGAAATGGGTTCGGGTGAAATAAACTCGACTTTTTGAGTATTGAAATGGGTTCGGGTAAAAGAAACGTTTTTTTGTCGCTTCTGAATTGTGATTGATTCGCTCTCGTGATTCAACGGTTGAGAAATCGAGTTGAAATAATCCCGATTGCATTTTGGATAGTCCTGAAATGATGATTATTACTAAATAAACTGTTTTAAGTATATTAAGTATTTTTTTTAATCATAACATTATTAATGTTTCTGAATTTTGATTTTTAAATTTTCCTCTCAATATAATATAAATAGTTATTTATTTTAACAATGAATAAGAAGTTATCATTTTTATTATTTAAAAAAAAAAACAATGTATTGAAATCGGTATTCAACTCTTTTGATGATCTTCACTAAATAAACTATTTTAATAAAAATGAGTATTTTTTTAATCATAACATTGATAATATTTCTGAATTTTGCTTTTAAATATTTTCTTTCTTTCAATATGATATAAATAATTATTTATTTTAACAAAAAAATATTTCGTATTAAAAATTAGATATTTACGATGATTTCTGGTTTTGTATTAAATAATAGATTGATTTATTATTCAAATATGTAATTTTGTATGTGTTTTCGTTTGTTTAGGTGACCAAGATTATGCGTAGGATGAAATTGCATGGCAAGATTGTTGGATTGTACGACGACGATGTTGATGAGGATGATTTGAAAGCTTTCATTGATGCGGGTTTGGATGCTTGTATCAAGAAGCCACTTACCGAAGAGAAGGTCAAGCTGATTCTACAAAACACGAAATCAGAGTAGTTGCGAGTTGCGAGATGTTGTTTTACCGAGTCGACTCACCGTCTATCTTTACTTTTACATTTCTATGTTTAGCTTCTATGTTTGATGAATAATCGCTTTGTATGCCAACAAAGCTCGATCAATAAAGTTTCTCAGAGTAGTTTTATTTCATAAAATATTGGTGCACCAAGCAAATAGCAAAATTTACAATAACTCTTAACTAACCAAAATATATTTATTTAAAAAATCGACAAACTAATCGAAATTCGAACATATATACTTAAAACACTCTAAACAAATTGAAAAGGGTTAATTATTACCAAAAGAAGAAAGGAAAAGTAACTCAACTTTATGTAGTGTGTTTTGTATAAAAAACCCGATTTTTCTCTTTTAAAAAAACAAACTTAATTTTAAAAAACATAGCAAAGTGTAAACTATACAAAAAGTTAGCAAATTGCAAATTAAGTAAATTTTTATATTCAAAAGTTATGGAAGCCGTACAAATAAAAATCAGATCATGAAGAATAAATCAACTTTAAAATACATATTATGCAGATATTACGTATTCAAATTTTATGACTTCTTAAAGAAAAAATAAAAATAGTTTACACTTTACAATGTTTTATATAAAGAAGTTTACTTTGCTTTTTAGGAACATTTTAAGTTTACTTTTTCAAATTTACCCATTGACAAAAAATATCGAAATTGCAGTTTATACTAAACCCTAATTACTCAATAATTAGGGTTTAGTTATAACCCCAATATACTCAATACTTGCATAATGTGTTGATAATTGCTACACCAACATCACACAATTCACAAATCATCTTATTCCGATCCCGTAAAATCGAACCCATCTCACCCGATACCATCTTCTCGCACGTGCCAACCTTTTTCGCGGCGTAGGACATAAGTTGTGTACTTCGCAAACCCGAACTGCCCCTTCTCGAAGGCCACCGTGCCCTGGGAAAGGGTATACTTTACGATCGGTAAATACACCTCCGCACAGTAATCTAGAGCTCGTTCCATTGCCGGACCGGTCGTTTCGTTTATGAGATCCCTTATGAAACTCAGTGTGTAGGTGGCGTTTTTTACGGCTAACTCGATGATCAATGCAACTAGGGTTTCGAGGTTATTAGGGTTTGAGGTGGCAATGGAGGCGCCGTATAAATAAAAATCAAACTCATTCCGACGCTTGCTCAAGCGTCGCAAACTTTTTTAAGTATTTTATTCAAATTTGGCGATACTTTATTGTAGAATCGTCTCTTCTTGTATTATTTCAACGCTTTTCAAAGTGTCGTTAAGCTCTGATTTAAGAAATACACTTTTCAAAAGTTTAGTGAAGTTTGTTGTAAGCAAAAAGTGACGGTGATTAGAAATAATATATGTACTGAAGTCGGTAAAAGCATCACTAATTTCATAACTACACATTTTTACATTGCGTTAAATCATTTTTACTATCACGTAAAGGATGCTAGTTTAATTGTTATGCATATGAAGGTATGAAGTATGGTGATAATAAATCAAGACTCCTTTATATTGCAAAATTTATTTGGTTACGTATATAGAAGTAAAATATATGCATGAAATTCATCATGCACGTGAATAATAATGTTAGCAACCCATATTCTCTTATTCGTGAATTCCTTTATAAAATAATGAAGCAAGAACAACACACATTAGCTAACTTACACGTCCATAATTAATTATAACATTAGACTCTTAATGGTACAGGTTTTAACTTCGAATATATGGACACTCTATTAAATAGTCTTCTCATTAACTCGAACTTACGAGAGTAAATATCTTCAACATGCTATTTAATGTAATTAAAAACTTTTAATTCCCTTAAACTATGGATTTTTACTAAAGTTACCAAATACGAGATTCAATGGATTATTGTCGAAACAAAATTGAAGTCTTATCCAACTTTCTCATATTTTGTCCAACTTTTTAAGAGAAGAAATGAACTTAATTAACATCCCTTATTTAATGGGTTTAACTCAAGACTATAGTGAAAAATCAACGATGAATTAAATCTATAAAACGCAACAACTTAATCAAACAACACAAAATGTGTCTTCGGTCAAAAACTCAAATTGCATTTACAGTATCATGCAAATGTACATTAATGTTCATTAGATATGTATGAAGTATTATAAGTCATACAAAAAGAGTGTGTTTTTACATTTTAACAGTACCAATCGACGAACTAATTGCTCTTCAGCACTTTAATTTCTTATTTGGACCATATATCAATTAATCAAGTTCTTCAAGGGTGAAATCATGTCGGATGCTGCTGCTGGTGGTTCTTCGAGTAAAAAGAGTGTTAGTGAGAAATTGTGTGTTCTGCTCGCAGATAGTGATCCCAATATCATCAGGACTCACAAGACTTTGTTGGAGAATAAGTTCGATATGGATGTTACGATAGCTCTCACTCGAAAGGAACTTATTTCTACTTATCGTGAAGGATATGACATTCTCTTTGTCGCCCTAAATCTCCCTGCTCTTGATGGAATCGAGGTAATTAACAAATTTTGTTATCTTAATTTTTTTTTTAAAAATAATTAAACAAAGTTTTGAAAAAAACTTTTCTTTAATCATAACATTAATAATATTTCTGAATTTTTCTTTTAAAAATTAGATTATTTCTTATTTTTGTATTAATTATGCAACAAAATTAGTTGAATATGTAATCAAACAAAGTATTGAAATTGGTATTCAACTAGATAAACTATTTTAATCAGAATAATAGTCATATAACTATTTTTTTAATCATAACATTAATAATTTTTCTGAATTTCTTTTGCTTTTAAATATTTCATTTCAGTATAAATAATTAATTACTTCAACAATAATTTCTTTCGTAATTATTAAATTTTATTATCTTAATTTTTTTAAAAAATATAATAAGAATTAAACAAAGTTTTGAAATAAACTTTTTTAATCATAACATTAATAATATTTCTGAAATTTGCTTTTAAATATTTCCTTTCAATATAATATAAATAATATTTATTTTAAAAATTAGATAATTTCTTGTTTTTGTATTAAATAAGAAATTGTTTTAGTATTAATTATGCAGCAAAACTAGTTGAATATGTAATTAAACAAAGTATTGAAATTGGTATTCAACTCTTTTGATGATCTTTACTAAATAAACTATTTTATTAAGAATAATAGTCATATAATTCCTTTTTTAATCATAACATTAATAATATTTCTGAATTTATTTTGCTTTTAAATATTTCATTTCAGTATAATAATTAATTACTCTTAACAATAATTTCTTTCATATTAAAAAATTAGATATTTACAATAATTTCTTGTTGTTTTCGTATTAATTATGCAGCAAAATTAGTTAAAGATGTAATTGTGTGTGTGTTTAGTTGACGAAGATTTTGCGTAAGTTGAAAATGCATGGCAAGATTGTTGGATTGATAGACGAACTTGACGAAGAATTTGATGATGATGATGTGGACGCTTTCATTAAAGCGGGTTTGAACTTTTGTCTCAAGAAGCCACTTACTGAGGAGAAGGTGAATGCTATCCTAGGAAACACGAAATCGGAGTAGTTGCGAGATGTTTTACGGATGAGATCTTTCTGGCTCGACTCACCATCTATCTTTACTTTTATGTTTCTATGTTTAATGAATAATCGCTTTGTATGCCAACAAAGCTCGATCAATAAAGTTTCTCCGAGTAGTTTTATTTCGTATAAATTTGGTGCACTACGTAAATAGTTAAATTACAAGAACTCATAACTAACAAAAATATACTCTGACAAATCGGTTGGCAAAGTACTTAGACATTCTAAACAAATTGAAAAAGTGTTAATTAATATTACCAAAAAAGAAAAGAAAAGGCAAACTCAACTTTTAAGTAGTGTTTTTGTAAATAAAAACACAACGATAACAAATGCAAACTTTACAAAAACATAGCAAATTGCAAACTAAGTTGAGTTTTATATTAAAAATAAATGAAACCGCAAAAATAAGAATCAAACCATGATGAACAAATCAATATTAATTCCGTTAAAATACATTATGTAGATTACATGTTTAATTTTTAATCTTCAAAGTTAAGTTTACTTTCCCATTGACAAAATATATCGAAATCGCATTTCATACTAAACCCTAAACCCAATATGCTCAATACTTGCATAATGTGTTGATAATAGCTACACCAACATCACAAAGTTCACAAAACATCTTATTCCGATCTCGTAAAAATGAACCCATCTCACCCGAGATTATACCATCTTCTCGCACGTGCCAGCCTTTTTCGCAGCGTAAAATTTAGAGTGAAGTGAGTATATAGCTAATAAAAATTACATCCGACTTACTATATAAATTTTAATTCATCGATACCTAAACTCTAATTTTTTTTAAATAGTTATTTAAATTTTTATATTTCTGAGCAAATTGTTATATTAGTTACAATTTATGTCAAATTGACATAAAATAATCGAGTATGTTCCAGCCACGTAAGGTCTTTAATGAGTACTTAAGATAGTTTCTCTACAAATTAAAAGATTGCAGCGAAATACTTTCAATTAGATGTCCAGTTAAAAAACACTTTCAGAAATATGTTATGTCAAATCGAGTATCCAATTCAAGACATTTTGTTATAATCCTTTCGTTTAATTCATTTTAGACACACAGTAAAAATTCTTATGTAGCCAAAATATACTCATTTTCTGTCCAATTTAACGTAAATTATAACAGATAACAATTTGCTCGAGAATTAGAAACTCGTATAACCAATTCACAAAATTAAAGTAATAGTGTTGAAAATGACATATATAACTTATAGTTTTTTTTTTTTTTTCATTTATTCTATAACTTATTATTATATCATTTTTTTACATTTCTATTTCTCTTTTTGATTATTTCTCTTCAATTTCATTACATATACGATATATTAGTATATACATTTACACCATACGCGCAATGGCCGCCGCCACCCTTGCGAGCTTGTTTCCATGGCTATTCACCGAATGCAACGGACACTGCCCCGCCGGAAACTCAGCCTCACACCACTGCGAGTTACTCACCACATCCCTCATCGCCACCGCGGCTAGCTCCGGTTGCACCGTTCGGAGCGCCTCTTTTGCCGTACGAATCGCCTTCAAGCTCTCAAGATACATATAATTGCACGAACGCAAGCTGTCTTTCACTTTATGATCCGTAGCTTCGCCGGTGAACCGCCTTATAGTAGGAATAAATATAGGGATAATAACCAAATTGCTACCGAACTTTAACTAAGTTGCAAATCGATATCCGAACATTAATTTATTGAAATTGGTTATCCAAAGTTTCAATTTTCGAGAAAATTCTACGACCTGTGATTTAATTTTCGTTGAGTTGAATAGAAATTGAGGTTATTTTCGCCATGTGGGGTTTTATCATGTGTACTCAAGATGAATTTGGATATAAAATGAAATAATTGCAACAAAGTACATTCAATTCGGCGCTTATGTGTTAAAGTATGAATAAGAACGTGTCCAATGCTCTTAACTCACAAGTTCGAGCTTATGAGACAGTTAGTTAAGACGCGAGTTTTATTCTTGACACGGTACCTGAGTGACCAGGTTTAACTCCTAGTGACTACGTTTAAATCTAAAAAAAAATTCCATTTTTAATTAGAGATATATGGTTCTCCGGCGATACACAATCGTCGTCAATGGCTTAACTGTTGTTCATAAACACCAACTTAAGGGAGGAAGTTAAAGTATGAATAAGAACGTGTCTAACGCTTTCACTCACAAGTTCGAGCTTATGAGACAGTTGGTTAATGCACGGGTCTTATTCTTGACAGCTCAATTAAATACACCATTCGAATTGGGCGGAAATCCAATTGAGCATCCGATTGAATGTATTTTGTTGCAATACTTTCAATTTATGTTCGAATCGATCTGGGTACACATGAAAAGATCACATGTGGCGAAAATATGCTCAGTATCTATCCAATTTGACGAAAATTATGAAACAGAAGTAGCAGTTTGCTCAAAATTGAAAGTTCGGGGTAGTCAATTTAAAAAATTTAAAGTTTGGATAACAAATTGAAAATTGACCAAAGTTCAAGTAGCAATTTGGTTATTATCCTATATATTATATTAAAAAAAATTATTTTATTATAATTTGATAATATACTGAAAATGAATATATTTATTTCGTAATACCTTATTCTCCTTTCGCCTTCTTTGGTGTTTTGATCCGATGCATCGACCATTATTTGCGCTAGGGTTAGGGTTGAGGCCCCGACGCTTCGATGGTCCTGCCGGAGTGTCTTTTCGCAGACCTTTGGGGCGGTGGTTCTCGAGCAGACTTCGTCGATGAAATCGTTTGAACCGAAATTAGGATTACATGATCGTGTTGAGATCGGAAGGATTGTTAGAAGAAGAAGGGTAAAGATTAATTTGAAGAATGTTTTAGAGATTTTCATGTTGTATTAATGGAGAATATTGAGATGGTGGTTTAATTGTTATGCATAAACTATATGAAGTGATGATAGTTCAAGAGACTCTTTTATATATGTTGCGACATTTATTTGGTTACGTAGAAGTAAAAAACATATGCATGAAATCTTCATGCACGTGGTTAATTACGTAAAGCAAGCCATATTCTCTAATTCGTGAATTCCTTTATTAAATAATAATGAAGCAAGAACAAGACATTAGCTTAACTTTCTCGAATTAATTAGTGTGATACTAGATTTCCTAACGAGATCCATAACTAACACATTCGACACTCTTAATGACAGGTACTTTCACTGTGAATATATGCATGTTCTCTTAATAGTTTTCTCATAAATTCGAATTTATGAATGAATGTCTTCGACATATTATTTAATATAATTAAAAACTTTTAATTCCCTTTAAATTTACTAACAAATAATTGCATTATTCTCTAATGAGACCGCCACCTAACTGAAACGCATGGATAGGTACCCGCCCAAAAATATTTAAATGAAAAAACTAGGGATGGCAACGGGGCGGATTGGCTAGGTTTTCGCAGCCCCGGACCCGCCCCGCAGGTCGGCCTGGCTGACCCAGACCCGGACAAGTGTACTTCCCGGGCGGGTCGGGCGGAAAAAATCCCGTGGGGCCCGACCCGCCCCGCCATGTGATTTTTTATTTTTATTTTTTTTGTCATTTCTCAATATTAAATACAATTTTTTCCCCAAAATATTACATTATATATAAATTCAAACCATAAATCTATACCAGTCAAATACAAACAACAAACACATCAAATTCATCACAAAATACATCCCAAACACCAAATTAACAAATCTTAATAATCTAAATATACATCTATTTATAATTTGGTCTATGTTATTTATATATGTACTATATTAACCATATTGTTTAGTAAATGTTACATCATATTAACTTAAAAAAAATATATATATATATATATATATATTAGAACTTCGGGGCGGGTCTGGGGGCCGCGCCTCAGACCCCGACCCGCCTCGAGTCCCGCGGGTCGGCGGCCCCCATGACCCGTTGTCATTTAGAAAAAACCACTCAACACGAGAAGGACACGTGACTTCATCCAAAGATCTTCCTTTCACATATGCCTTTAAAAATATTTGCCTCCATTAAAAAGAGGACCACTCACACTCTCTTTCATCTTATATAAGATGGATAAGCTCTATCAACATAGCACTACCACCTGACCACCATAACCCCGACATTATGGGAGGATACCCTACCTCTATTTTGGAAGTATGATCAACTCGACCATGCATCATAATTCATAGTCCAGCTCTATAATTTTTATTTTTATTTTTCAATTTAGTCCCCCAATTTTTACTCTTAATTTAAATTAGTCCTTAAATAATTATTCAGACACTAGGTTTAATTGACCTAACCAGGGTCCCCGACCTGAGTGACCCTAACAAAGCTCGGTCAATTAGACTCCGACTCGTTCAATTGTAATACTTATTTATAAATTAATAAGCTATAATATAACTTTTTTATTCTTTTAATTTACGGAGTTACATCTAGTATATTTCAATGTTTCTGTAGCGAAAATAGGCGAACCCATTCACTGCATGTTGATGAATATATATCTAAAAAAGCAGTTGGTAGTTGGTAGTTCATTGAAGTTACGTTCAAGAAATCACATAAACGGTATAAAAATTGGGACTACTCAACTTACATTCTCACACTCACTCTTTGCTTGAGTAATTTAACAAATACACTCTCTTCTCTATCTCGTTCCTTTCAAATGGGGTTGTCGGAAAATTTCTCCGACGAGCCGTTAACTCCAGTAGGGCGGTTGTTCTTCCACAACCGGTTAGCTCAGGTGGTCCACATCGCCGTGGGGATGAAACACGATATCGATGTCGAAGCTATCAAAGCGTCGATGAAGGATTCCGTTATGGTCAGCCACCCTAGGTTTTGCAGCCTGATGGTCCGCGATAGCCACGGCATCGAGCACTGGAGAAAAACCGACGTCAATATCGACCGCCACATCATCGTAGTCAATGAACCGGTTGTGTTACCGTGTGGGTCCAGTTCGGGCCTTGATGATGACGAGGCGGCCGTGAATGCGTATCTGGCCGACATGTCCTTATCGTTCGACCTCGACGAGGAAAAGCCCTTGTGGGAAATCCATGTTCTAAAGCATCATAAGTGTATGGTGTTAAGAATCCATCACTCGCTCGGAGACGGCATGTCGCTCTTGTCGATGGTACAAGCATTGTGCACCCGCGTGCCCGACGAAAATCCCGATTCTTTACCGAACGCAACTTCCCGATCGTTAAACGGTAAAACATGGTGGCACCAAGTGGTAAAATTGGTGCAACAGTTTTGGTTCTCGCTAATTTTCATCGTAGGGCTTAGTTTACGGTCCATATGGGTGCGGGACCCGAAGAACCCGATAAGTGGCGGGGATGGAGTCGAGCTCTGGCCGAGGAAGCTAGCCACCGCACGGTTCAGAATCGATGATATGAAGCTTATTAAGAGAGTCGTGCCAGGTGCAACTATTAACGATGTCCTGATCGGTGTCATTTCAGCCGGACTGTATAGATATATCAATCAGAAATGGCCCGGTTCGGTCGGGTCAGGAATACAGATGACCGGGGTTGCCGCGGTTAACCTAAGAAAGCGATTCGGGCTTCAAGAGCTCACGAAGCTACGTTGGGGGAACATTGTCGGGTTCGCGCTCATCCCATTGTGCTATAATCGCAAAACCCGGACCGACCCACTAGACCACATAACTAAGGTTAAGAACATGTTGGATCGGAAAAAGAATTCGTTCGAGGCGGCATTCTCGTTCTGGGTGAGCAACATCGTGATGTCGTGGTTCGGGGCTAAGGCGGCGGCTTGGTTCATGAAGCGACTCATTTGTAACACGACGTTTAGTGTCTCGAACATGGTCGGGCCACAAGACCGGGTTACGTATATTGGGAACCCGGTAATGTACATTCGGGCTAGCGTCACGAGCCTGCCACATGCACTGACCATGCACATGGTGAGCTATGCCGGTCGGGCCGACCTTCAGATCTTGGTCGCGAAGGACATTATTTCCGACCCGGAGTTCCTAGCCGAGTGCTTTGAGGGTGCGCTAATGGACATGAAAGCAAGTGTTGAAGATGGGCAAGTTTGAAAGATCTAGAGCACAAATCATGCTTGCCCGTGTGATTACAGTGTAATAAATATGTACTTGAAATAATATATTTTCGTAATGGGGTATTTATTGTGATATTTATTATTTGGTGAAGTTCTTTGCTTTGGGTCACTTGCCACACCAAGAAAAGAAAAAGAGTTAATTGGTTGGATTAATCGCTAAAGCGAGAGTTGTGTTTTTACAAGCAAAGTAATTTTTTTTTTGGCCAAGTACGAGCAAAGTAAATTCAAATCCCACTGAAAACATATTTTTCAGAAGATATTAAACTTAATGCTTTCGATCCGAAATTACGAAGTAAGTCATATTCTCTTGGGTAATAACTAATAAATTGTATGAGATTTGACTCATGTTGAAATCCGGTGTCCCTTGTTGAAATTGACTGTCTCAGGTTTGGTGTTTGTTGAAATTTGGTGTCTCCGTCTATTTTGGGGTTAAGTCTAACGGAAGTGTATCACGTGACCGTTACATGAGCTCGATAAAATAGATATCCAAAAATGCCCATCCGTGAAAAATATGACCTTCCGTTACCTAACGAATTGACGAAATTACCCCTCCTAGCTAAATCAACAAGTATAGAGTTTTTGGGTGGTGGTCGCCGGAGTTGGGTGGTGATTGTTTTGACTTTAGGAGTAATTCACTTCATATTTGATAGAAAGTGCAATTCTGACTTTTTCACAACATTATGTTAAAATTAACAAAATTTTGGACGGAAAGCCAAATTTTAACAAAGTCCAAATCTCAGACATTCCGTTTTAACACTTTTGGACGGAAAACCAAATTTTAACAAAGTCCAAATCTCAGACATTCCGTTTCAACACTTTAAAATTCAGATACTAAATTTCAACATGGGTCAAACATTAGATAGTTTATTAATTATTAACCCTATCTTTTAATGTTTTAGTGAAAATAGGCGAACCCATCACTGCATGTTGATGAATATATATATCTACAAAAAGCAGTTGGAAGTTGGTAATTCATTGAAGTCATGTTTAATGGTCAGATATCACATAATGGATATATAAAAATGAGGACTAGCTACTCAACTTAAATTCTAACACTCACTATTTGCTTAAGTAATTTAGCACATACACTCTCTTCTCTAATCTCGTTCCTTCAAATGGGGTTGTCGAAAAATTTCTCCGACGAGCCGTTAACCCCGGTAGGGCGGTTGTTCTTCCACAAGTGATCCACATCGCCATGGGGATGAAACACGATATCGATGTCGATTCTATCAAGGCGGCGATGAAGGATTCCGTTATGGTCAGCCACCCTAGGTTTTGCAGCCTGATGGTGCGCGATAGCCACAACATCGAGCACTGGAGAAAAACCGACGTCAATATCGACCGCCACGTCATCGTAGTCGATGAACCGGTTGAGTCACCGTCGGACGAGGCAGCCGTGAATGAGTATCTGGCTGACATGTCGTTATCGTTCGACCTCGACGAGGAAAAGCCCTCGTGGGAAATCCATGTTCTAAAACATCATAAATGTATGGTCTTAAGGATCCATCACTCGCTCGGAGACGGCATGTCGCTCATGTCCATGGTAACGGCTTCACGTTATATTTTACATTGTTCACGCAATTTCGGACTGAAAGCGTTAAGATTAAAGACCTCTAAAAGGACGGTTTCACGTTAAGTAAAGGGAGACAAAATGTCCCCTTTTTTCTGTTTTTTTTTTTTTTTATAATAAAAATTATAATTATTATTTATATAGATTTAATTAAGTAGTAAAATAGTTTTCAATTTTATAAATAAGGCAATAAATGAATCAAAATATTTATACAAACTAGAATTTGATGCGCGTACGTTGCACGCGCGTGATACAATATATATAATTTATATTTACTAATATATATAATATATATACTTGATTTGGGGAAAAAAAATTGGGGAACACACTGAGATTTAAATATAGAAAATTTCTAACAAAACAAATAATGACTGAACTACAGCAGATAAAAAAATAATATAAAATGCAATCGAGTTTATTTCAACTCGATTTCTCAGCCGTTAGATCATGGGAGTGAATCAATCCGAATTCAGGATATATAAAAATTGTTTCTTAGACATACACATAATCTTATGGCTAAGAAATCTAGTTGAAATAAACTCGAATTTATTTTAGACGAACTCTAAAATTAAAAGCATCAACCACCAACCTGATGAAGTGGTTCTAAACCTTAAACCTTATCAGTGATTAGTTAGGCGACGCAAAATGATCAATTTTTACAAAATGATGAAAATAAAGTGGATTAATGATAGATCACCATATCCCCTACCTCCACAATCCATCCGTCCATCCATCAACTTTTTTCACCTAAGGCATACATATATAATGATCTTTAATTTAGAAATACCGTTCTTTCGTAGGATATAATCAAGTGATTTAAAGAATTATACTATTTTAAGGAAGTATTAGAATTTAGAAACCATGGCGAGGTTTGAGAAACCTATAGGAAATAGCGAACAAGAGAGAATTAGAAAGTGAAAGTAGTTGAAATAAAGTAATATGACTTGTCTGATGAGGAAATTAAATGGGCATTTAGTGTTTTGGTGTATTTTGAGGATTAACGGAGCAACAAGCTCCGTGGCCGAAGCGATGTGTATTTTTCGCCAAAGAAAGTATATAGAGAATGATGCCCTTCAGGTATGAGCCATCGTTTGGTCTGGTTTTGAGAAGACAATTGATAAACATGACGATTTTGTCAAATGTTTCAATTTTATTATCCAATTAAAAAAGTTGTATGGGCAACACCACTTAAAAAATGTCTAGAGAAAATTATATTTTGAATCGGGGCAAAATCGGTTGTTCGAAATTTCATAAATCAAAAAGGCCAAAATTACTCAAATTCACTATGTCTCATTTCTCCCATTAAAAAGTTAAAAGATTCTCAAAAAGAACCTTAATTTGACTCCAGTTTCTAATTAATTTGAGAAACGCTGCAAAACGTATCTAATTTAATATAAGCCCTAATTGCAACGTAATTTCACAAGATTTTTTGTAAAAAAATTATTAATTGTGACTAAGAGGGAAAAGAAGAAAATATACATGTTGATTGTAACATTTGATTTGTAAAAGAAGTTGACGTAGTAGTTTGAGAGAGATTCCAATATTTTTTTTCCAAGACTCAGTCTATTTATATAGATATTTGCAAATACAGAAAATAAAGCACCGAAATTAAATTAATTAATACCAGAACAAGTAGCTAGCTAGATCAGACTGAACATCTATATTAAAGACATGTAAGAGAATTCTATTCGTGAGTTTTTATGACCCAGAAAATATGTAACTTTAGCCAACAATCAAAATTCAAAAGTAAGCATAAAACCTGAAAGAAAACACAAACAAACTTACTTAAGTAATATGCTGTAATAAGAACGATTACCAAAAACGCTCAGTGAAAAGTCGACAACAAAGAGATTTACGCCCGGTGTTAAGGGAACTTGACAAGGTATTGAATGCATATAGAGTGGAATTTCTAAGCAAAGAAGCACCGCTAGCAATAGAGGGAAACAACGATAAACTGATGAAATGGAAAATGTTAATATCAGTACAACATGTCAAGCAATTAGCAGTTATGGATGTTGGATGGTGTCTTTTGGTTTGGGGGTTTGAGTGGGCCAAATAGGTGTGAAAGTTCTTCTGAGGGTGTTTAGTTAACAGAGAATAAGTGTTTATGAATTGAATAGTCAATAGATGGTGTCTTTTGGATTTGAATATGTGATGACATTTTGGCAAAAAAAAAATATGTGAGGACATTTTTTATGTGAGGACAAATTTAAATTTTCAGCTTTTTATAGATGTAATAAATAATAAATAATAGATTAATTATGTTGTAAATTCTAACGCAAGAGTAAACATTCAGACAAATTGTTAGGTCAGCACAATTGTAGGAACTTGCAGGTTTAGCTTTGTAATCGATTGCTATTTGAATTTTTTTTTAACAATTTGATAGATAGAGTTTCACTATGTGAATAATTTGTTAACTCTTCGTGGACAATTTGGTAGCTACCAATTGTCCACAAAATGAAACATGAATTAGTGAATTGTCCACAAAAGAAATTCCGAGCTAATAAATTGTCCATAAAGAAAAATCTGAGCTAGCAAAATATAAAATAATAATAATAATAAACCTTACCTAGTAATTTGTCCACAAAGTGAAACCCAAGCTAGTAAATTATTAGGTAGCAATTTATCCGAGTGCTCAAATATAAGCTAAAAATTTGGTAATTAACCATTTCTTCAATCAATTGCCAAACTATGTAATGCATGGCAATTTAATATATATAGTATGACTTTATAAAAAAATTATGCAGCAATTTTTGTTGCACAATTTTTTTTTTTCTAAAATAATGTACCCATTATTTAATTTCTAGATCCGCCACTAGGTACAAGCATTGTGCACCCGTGCGACCGAAGATATTCCCGGTTCTTTCCCGATCGCAACTTCCCAATCGTTAAACGGTAAAACACCATGCACGTGGCACCAAGTGGTAAAGTTGGTGCAACGGTTTTGGCTCTCGGTTATGTTCATCGTAGGGTTTAGTTTACGGTCCTTATGGGTGCGGGACCCCAAGAACCCGATAAGTGGCGGGGATGGAGTCGAGCTATGGCCAAGGAAGCTAGCCACTGCACGGTTCAGAATCGAAGATATGAAGCTTATTAAGAGAGTCGTGCTAGGTGCAACTATTAACAATGTCCTTATCGGGGTCATTTCAGCCGGACTGTATAGATATATCAATCAGAAATGGCCCGGTTCGATCGGGTCAGGAATACAGATGACCGGGGTAGCCGCGGTTAACCTAAGAAAGAAATCCGGACTTCAAGAGCTCACGAAGCTAATGACCAACGGCTCGAGCCTACGTTGGGGGAACATTGTCGGGCTCGCGCTTCTCCCATTGTGCTATAATCGTGAAACCCGGACCGACCCGTTAGACCACTTAACAAGGGCTAAGAACATGTTGGATAGGAAAAAGAGTTCATTCGAGGCGGCATTCTCGTTCTGGTGTAGCAACATAATAATGTCGTGGTTCGGGGCTAAGGTGGCGGCTTGGTTCATGAAGCGACTCAGTTGCAACACGACGTTTAGTGTCTTGAACATGGTCGGGCCACAAAAGCGAGTTACGTATATAGGGAACCCGGTAATGTACATTAGGGCTAGCGTCACGAGCTTGCAACATGCACTGACCATGCACATGGTGAGCTATGCCGGTAGGGCGGACCTTCAGATCTCGGTGGCGAAGGACATTATTTCGGATCCCGAGTTCCTAGCTGAGTGCTTTGAGGGCACGCTAATGGATATGAAAGCAGTTGTTGAAGTTGGGCAAGTTTGAAAGGGCACGCTTGGTGTTTACATCAAGTCAATATACACATGATAAATGTCACACTTTTTTTATGATTTTTTTTTAAAACCCCTAAAGATGAACTCTAAAATCGTGGAAATTAAAGACATTTGTTATATTTTTATTGATTTAATTAATGTAAACACTAAGTTTATACAAGCATTTTCCGTTGAAAAGAGCAAGAGCACAGACAGATGATGCTTGCCCATGTGATTACAGTGTAATAAATATGTAGTTCAAATAATATCTTTTTGTTATGGGGAATTGATTGTGATATTTATTATTTGGTGAAGTTTCTTTGCTTTGGATCACCTGCCACACACCACCATCCATAATAAGAATAAGAAAAGCAATCCAATATTTTTAGTACTATTTAAATTTGCAATGCATCATTTCTTGTATTGTATTTATGCTTTTTAAAATATATTGTTATGTTTATGTGACACTTTCAAACATTGAATAAATCTTATTACAATTTTAATTAATTTTTTTACAAAAATACTGGAAAAGTTTCGCAACATGTTCATTGTTAATGCAAAAAAGCGTTCAAGATAAATTATGAAGCGAGCACATATTTACTGCATAAATCCAGTGAAATTTCTTACTTAAACAAATTGATAGTATAATAGATAGTCCATTAAACTTATATAATGTTTCAACTCTTTTAAACTATCAATTGTGATATGATATTATTAACTAATATATAACCCTAACATGTATAAGTAATAGGGTTAAGAACCTATGAAAGGTCTGAACTATCACTCATGTTAACGGGAGAGGTCTGAAATTTAAAAAGTTAATAACAGAGGTCTGAAATTTCTGTTTTGTTGATAACAGCGGTCTCCGTTAGTTTTTTCCGTTAAAACTAACGGAAGTTGGTCACATGCTTGGCATGTGACCGAAAATTAAATAAAATTCCGAAAATGCCCTTCTATCAAGTGTGCCCCTCACATGCATGGAGTGAAAAGACCAAAATGCCCTTGAAGCCACCACGGTACTCCGGCGACCACCAATCGTACTCCGGCGACCACCACCGTACTCCGGCGACCACCACCAAGGCTCCGATTAGGCCAAAATCGGAGCCACCGGCCCCGATTGAGCTCCGATCGGAGCCACCGGCCCCGATTGGACTCCGATCGGGGCCAAAAAGCTCCGATCGGAGCTCTGTGGCTCCGACCAGAGCCACAAAGCTCCGATCGGAGCTTTTTTGGCTCCGATCGGAGCTTTTTTGGCCCCGATCGGAGCTTTTTGGCCCCGATCGGAGCTTTTTTGCCGATGTGGTGGCCGGAGTCGGGTCGCCGGAGTCGAGGTGGTGGTCGCCGGAGTCGGGTGGTGGTGGCCGGAGTCGGGTGGTGTTGGCCGGAGTTGGGTGGCGGTGGCCGAGTTGGGTGGCTTTAGTTTGACTTTAGGGGTAAAATTGTCATTTCACATTTCCTTAAATAAGATATTAAATAAAACAAAATATTAAAGGGGCAAAAATGTCATTTCACACAATTCTGTTAAATTTAACCCTAAAAATGGACGGAAAACCTCAAATCAACAAAATTGAAATTTCAGACCTCTGTTATTAACTTTTTAAATTTCAGACCTCTCCCGTTAACATGGGTGATAGTTCAGACCTTTCATAGGTTCTTAACCCTAAGTAATAAAATCCAGCTCATACTATATGTAGTTTTGTTAAGTGTACATGTGAGTGAGTTGGAACAATACTATATAAGCTTGATGTGCTACTCCTACAATTATCAATTGGTTTTAGTATGGAACCTAGTGGGCTTGTGTAGTGAGTCTGAGCTTACTCCTTAGTTTTAATTTCCCAACAATTGGTATCAGAGTCGGTGTCTCGGTCTGGAAAGTCTGGAAGGACACAAAGTGGCGAGTCCCGGTAAGGATGACGACACGTGGTACATGCTGTTTCGAGTTTGTGCTCCAGCTCGGTGCATGGCGTGGCCGTTCGAAGGGCTAGTTTGAAAAATTCGACAGTTTGGTGTCGTTGACTTTCGATTAAAGGAGAGCTACGATGTGGGTAGACTTCCAGTTAAGGGGGAGCTACAGTTGACTCACATGTAAGGGGGGAGATTGTTAAGTATACATGTGAGTGAGTTGTATCACATCGGTTAAATTCAAAAGTCGAAACACTATTATTAATTAGTTTTAATATAAAACTTTAATGAGTTTATATAGTAGGTCTGAGGTGAGGTGGCTCCCAATTATATGACTCCAAAACTTTCTCTAGCATCGATTCGTTATTTATCACTGCATATATATATATATATATACTCACACTCTTACGCTCGGTCTTAAAGCAACACATTGATCAAAATTGTAAAGTAACTCTCTAATAAGCAAGATTAGTACTACTAACTCAATAAAAATTTCTCATTTTCTTAACTAAAGTGAAGACTACAAACTGATAAAAGTTAATTTTCGGACTAATCAAATTTACAACGTTACATTATAATTGAAAGCAACAATTTTGTTATTATGATCAAAGTTTGATCTTATTGTTAGTCTATGATTCATATATAACATGTTTTTCTCTCCTAATTTTATCCTTTTGCTTATTGATCAATTCTAAGACACGATTTTGCTACATCATTTGCGCGATCACGGCCGCATCTGCCGCCATCCTTTGGCCGTAAATATTAATTGAAGTAAGCGGAGATTGGCCGTCTGGAAATTGTGTCTCGCACCGATCGGACTCCATCATAACGATATACGCATATCCTTTCGCGTATTCGGTATTACCATCTCGAAGCTTCTCTACCCCCTCTTTAGAAGCTTCCATCATCTCAATATACATCTTGGAGCACTTCCATAGAGCGTCCTTCATTGATCCCTTAGCATCACGGTAGAACTTCCTGATTCTGGCAGCACCAATCTTAAGTATAGCGATGAAGCAATAAATTTAAGTTAGTGGGGCAAAATGTAAATAATAAAAGATAATATCAAAGTAATATCTAGAAATGGTAACCATTTCTTAAAGGAATATGAACAAAATTAAGTTTTAGTGTTAGACTTGCTCACCGTTTTAATTTTGCACCATGTTGCTTTTATAAGTCTTAGATTTAAATTGTTACTAATAGATGTCCCGAGTTTCATTTTCGTTGCCTTTTGATTTTCCGTCCATTTTTTCTGTTAAATTTGACGTATTTGTGTATATGTGTTTTCTTCAATTCATGTATATTTATATAAGTTAAATTGAATTAAACCTCAATTTTGTAAAAGTTCTTCAATTTCACTGTATATATGTATACACTAATTAACATATAAGTTAAAAGGAAACATAAGTGTCATTTTGTTATTTTCTCTTCTTTTAATGCTCTTGATTTTAAATTTTATGGAGCCATTAGATCAAAATCCGTCAAATTTAACGGATTTTTCTACCATGCTTTGGGAGCACCATGTTTTTGGTTTTTTTAATACTATGGTGGACTTAATTGTAACATAAGTAAAACTTTAAAAGTATGAAAAAATATGAATTTTTTTAACTACACCTAAGATGTGTATCATACTATTAATAATATCAATTTCCCTATGGGATTCACCTTTAGGGCAATAGAAAAATAAAAAAATTAGTGGCAAAAGCATGGTGCTCCAAGAGCATTGTAGAAAAGTCCAAATTTAACCGACAAAATGGATGGAAATAAAAAAGTAAGAAACGAAACCTAAAACACTTATTAGAAAAAAATTTAAATATAACACGCGTAAAAGTAACATGGTGCAAACTTGGAACTGTAATATCAAAATTCTAGGGTAAATGAAAAACTGTTATAAAAAAAAAATTTGGTAAAAGTTTTGATATAATACGAGTGTATTTTTTCCTAGTTGAGTCACAATTCCAAACAATAAAAAGATGTTCCTTATAAACAAGAGTGAAGTCGCAAATTTTATTCGGAACTAAGAATTGAGTTATGAGCAAATAATTGGTATTAAAAAATTTCAGAAGTGAATTTTTAAAAGTTCAGGTGCACCTTGGTATTGTGTTCCACGGCTTCGAACAATATACTCGCAAATATTTGAACGGTATTGTTGGAGCTTCGATGATCCGACCGAATAGTCGTGTTGCAGAGTTCTGGGTATGGCGTTTTGTTGCAGATATAGTCGATGTAATCGGAGGATGACAAGTCGGATTTTGTAAGGTTCGGGAGGATTGATAGGAGGAGAATAGCAACGAGTTTCAAGGAAATGTGAAGAGTCTTCATATTGCTTCTTTTTATTTTATAGAAAGCTAGTCATGATATAAGCTCCTTATATATTGCAAAATTAGTAGAGTTAATTGCGTGTAAATTTTACTTAAAAAGTGAGCAATTTAAATAAGCTTTGTATCATGATAGTTGCATGGATATTATATAAGCTAAATTACGTGTAATAAACACCATTTCTTGAATTGTATTACACTTGTTTTAATTAGCTTTGTGTTATGAGATTTTCCATATAGCGATCGCAAAACTTTCATCGCAAAACATTTGATCAAAATTCATGAATTTTCATCGCAAAACTATTTTTGATAATGGGAGAAATATTTTGGCCAAAAAAAAAAATATATATAATGGGAGGAATATAATTCTTATCGTTACGTAAATCTCTTTAATTTGTAAAATACTAGACTAATTGTGGGTGTTGAAGTATAAGAGTGTGCCGATGCATTTGACCATAAGTTCAAACTTATAGGACATTTGATTAAGTCATACATCTTATTTTTTACATGGTATTCGAGTGCGCATATACTCTAGACGTTTTTGAGTGATTTATTTGTGAGGGACATATACCCTTATTTATAAGAGAATTGTCAAAATCCCTTACAAATACAACATTTAAATTTTTTGCAAGGGAATGACTCCTAACAAAAAACTTGGCTAGTAAACCCTTGAAAACTTCCTTGAAAATCCCTTGAAAAATCCCTAAAAACATAATAAATCCCTATAAAATTCTTATAATTTGTGAGAGAATTGGTTCCTTTAAAAAAATGTCGTCACAAACTGCCAATTTTCTTGTAGCATGTTTGAGTCTTCGCGACGCCATTTTAAAGAAAAAAAAGTTAAACCTCCTATTCATAATGGTGAAGCCTAGGGCTGAGCAGGAAAACCCGAAAGCCCGAAAAACCCGTCCCGAGCCCGTCCCGAAAAACCCGGTCCCGAATAGACCCGAGCCCGAGCGGGCGGGACTTTTATTTTCAATTCGGGCTCGGGCTCGGGCTTTTGTGCCAAAATCCCGAAAAGCCCGAGCCCGTCCCGAATTTTTTTTAATACTATATAAATATATATAATTATATATATTCCCTACTAACTATAGTTAGTATCTAACCATCTTCCTCCATGTTTGAATTTTTTTTATTTTATTTTTTTATTTTATTTTTAATTTTTTTCAGATTTTTTGTTAAAATTCGGGCTAGCCCGAGCCCGAGCCCGAGTCCCGAAGTCCCGGCTCGGGCGGGCCATTTTCCTTATTTTCGGGCTCGGGCTCGGGCTAAAAATTAGAGTCCCGAAAATTTCGGGCTCGGGCTCAGGTAAAAGCCTGCCCGTCCCGGCCCGAGCTCACCCCTAGTGAAGCCCATTATATTTGACCTAGAGATGTGGTCAATGCCGAGTTGGACCGGATAATATCCATAGTTTGACCCATAGTTGGTCAAGGTCGAGGTGGCTGGGAATGTTGAAGTATAAACGTGTGTCGATGCATTCACCCATAAGTTCGGAATTATGAAACAGTTGGTTAAGATGCATGTTTTATTTTTTACTGTGGAATTATCTTCACCAAGTTATCGATTACACCTTATATATATTAATAATTAGTTTATTTGTAAAAAATAATAGTATTAATAAAAAAAATATTTATATATATTAAAATTATATAATATTATTTAATAATGTATACTTCTCTAGAGAATTTTAGCGTTTAAGATAGTCGGTCGTAATACATAGCACAATAGTACGTATTTAGATCGTGTGTGACAATTCAGCATTGTAATTATCTAATTTAATCCAAAATAATTATATTTCATTAATGTATTTAGGTTTTTTTTTGTCACCGAATATATTTAGATTTTAGAGTTTAAAATTATTAAAATTTAAACGATTTCTTATCTGAATCTTACATGATATATGCACAATATATAAATTTCGAATCCAAGTATATATTAACAGATAATAGAATCAATAAATATCATATCATTTCATAACCGATAAAATCCCAAAATATCATCCACTTTATATTCAAATTCTCATAACCGTCGTCACAAATTTCAAAATATCATCCACTTTACATATAAATTTTATTTTCAAAATCTTATATTCGTCGTCACAAATTCAGTAACTCTAATTAAAACAAAAGAAAACATTGAAGTGGAAACTTCGTGTAAAATCAAAAGACCTATATTTACTGATACAGATATCCTACTCCACTTTTCTTATACGATGAGATCGTGTTCGTTAAAATTTTAATCACGCGTGCTGAGTGTAATTAATTTACTTTTTATTATTTACACGCCGATCATGATCGTATTTCCGCATCCTAGCATCTTTTCCATGAATATTGAACTGCAAAACACTCTTCAGATCACCACCAAGTATTTCGTAAACCGAATCGGCCGACCGGAGCACGATATGAGCGTTTAACGGCTGCGGCTCGGCCTCGGTCGGAGCTGCCATATGAATCGACTCCACAATATCACCATAGCTATCCCTCAAATACTCCCTCACTTCCCATTCATCAACAGGATACCCTTTCGAAAACGTCATAAACATCGTCCTCCCCTCCGGCCACCGTCCTCCGCCTTTCTTTCTCCGGCCGGTCAAGTTTTTCACCGCTTTCTGCATGATATCAGACACAGCAGGCAAACAGACGGTATTTACAACGTTAATGATCTCGGCTTTTACTCGTTGGGTTTCGTGGAAGAACTCGACGGCGGTGGTTTCCGGCAGCTGTTGGAACCACCGTAGGGTTTCGGGATCGTCTGTGGGGTCCATTATCCAGTGCAGACACATGTCGACGGTGAGAAAGATTCTGCGTTGTTCGTGGAGGGGCTGGTTGACGATTCCGGCGACGATGCTGCCGGAGCTCTGGCGTTCCTTCCAGAGGATGAAGGCGAGGACGTGGAGGGATTTGGTGGGGTCGTGGCGGAGCCGGAAGACCATGGCGGAGTAGAGCCGGCGATCGATGGAGTGGAATTGGTGGAATTCTTCTTGCGTTGGGGAGTAGTAGCCGTCGAGGGTGGCGGCGTGGCCGTGAATGGTGGTCGCCGGAGAGTTCATATTCTTCTTCGTAAGATAGGGTTTTGCAGAAGATGTGCAGTCAGTCGGAGTTCATGCAATTAAACGGACGTCTATATTTCTCATATATATATATAGATATTCCGTATAATTAGGGCGCAAAAATATATATAGTATTATATATATTCAAATTCAAATCTTCTGTATAAGTATATATAGAGAAATAGATATATATATCTACATATATAGTACGTTCCACATATATATATATATATATAAAAGTCTATATAAGAGGAGTTTTTGACCGATATAAGCCTTCATGGACAACCAAATACAAATATAGACTGCATGAAAAAATAATTACCAATCTAAGCCAAACCGAGATTTCACATCTCGGTTTGGATTTTTTTTTTTTTTTTTTTTTTTTTTAGGGTTTTTTAGTGCCCTAAACCCTTAAAAAAAAAAAAAAAAAAAAAAAAAAAAATCCAAACCGAGATTTCACATCTCGGTTTGGATGAAAAAATCCAAACCGAGATGTGAAATCTCGGTTTGGCTTAGATTGGTAATTTTTTTTTCATGCAGTCTATATTTGTATTTAGTTGTCCATGAAAGCTTATATCGGTCAAAAACTCATATAAGAGTACGTTCCACTATATATATAATATATATATATATATATATAACCGACATATGGCATAGTAATTAATAATAGTATTTTTTACCTATGTATATTTATATATATATATATATGGCATTTTAATTTTATTTTTCGGCCTAATTTTGGAATAAGGTAAATATAATAACGTTTTCTATAAAGATAAAGATATTCTTTCTTTATCTGATAATATTGCAGAGAAGATATGGAAAATTCTGTTATTTGTTTTTCCCTCTTATGGGAAGATACAAATCTGTAAATTATGAGGTCTGGTATTTAATTGAAATTAAGTAAAGATATTTTCTTTTGCCACAACTAAAGATAATTTAGATGCTCGATTTAATAGCTACAGTTTAATTAATTACTAGCAATGTTTGTGATCTTCCTTTGGTTGTCTAGTAATATTCATATTCATGAAAATGATTAACTATAAAATTTTAAGAAAAATATATTTATTTTAAAAAAAGAATTTGCCTAATATTAATTAAGCTGCATGTAATTAATTAGGAAGTTACATGTAATTAATTAGGAAGTTACGGTATGCAAATAGAAACAATTCAAGCTGAACAAGTAAAAAAAATTTCCGTTGCCGGGACTTGAACCCGGGTCTCTCGGGTGAGAGCCGAGTATCCTGACCAACTAGACTACAACGGATTTATGATTAATTTAACAACTTATGATTTAATTTCAAAGAAACTACTTCTGTAACCATTGAAAATGCATGGAGTGGCATTAATGTGAAACCCGTATCAATTAAAAAGAATGGGCTAATATATTACGATTTTACACTAATTTTGCGTATGCAATGTTCGAATTTTCTTACTTACGGTTTTAAGAGTTTTCTCCAATTAGACTTATTAGCACATATAAGCTCCGCTCCGTCAAGGTAGCCTATCAGCAAACTAATATGGTCAAAAGACCAGTATGTTAACCCCACTGTTACTCGCATCTGTATATGCCTAATACGATATGTGAGCCAGTATGGACGTAATTTTTAATTAGGTCAATACGAGATAACACTCTTTTCAAACATAGAATTTTAGAACCAAACTACATAGAAACCATTGAAGATGCATGGAATTGGCACTTAAGGTGAAAACCATAAAATTTTATCATAATGATGTTTTATAATCCTAAAAGCAAATTTGAACCAAAAATTACACTATTTTGTTTTGTTAAACTTGATGATTAGGAAAGTGGGAACCAAAGCCAAATGAAGGCAGAATTTTTCTTTTTTAGCATTATGAAGATGATGATGAAGACATTATGAATACGATCAAAATAATCCATTTCTACTCACATGTCACTTTATGTTTGCATGACAGTACGACATTAGCATTTGACAGAGATTTAGATGCAAAATTAAAAAAAAGTAACCAAGTTATCATCAACACAATAAAACAACAACCTAACATAGAGCAGACATAAATAACCAAATATGTAATTAATCCTATAAAAGTTCACCAAAAAATAATCCATACAATTAACCCAAGGCACAAAAACTGTAATTAAGAAATTCTGTTAGTGTCTTGCATTTTCATTCAGTTTCTCCAACTCCAATAATTTTCTATGAATCCAAACACCAAAATTTCTCATAACCTGCAAATTTCTTACCAAAAAGTTACTACTGGAACTACAGTATCCACCAACCCAGATAAAACTCACCCACAATGGTTCACCAGACACAATCTGTTGAAAGAAACCATCTATATGGAGTAACAGAGCTTCTCGGTCTTCAGAATATATGCACGGTGTCGTACGCAAATCTTTCTTCGGGTTAAAGAAAACACCAAATAGCTAAAATAATGCATAGAGAACTTTACCACTGTAACAATCAGATCTTGTTACTCTAAATGAACAATACAACTATACATCAATGATATTCCTCATGCATTGATATGATGTTAAGCAGTTGGGTTTGAATTATTCGAGTTAAAACAGTCATTAAGCAATAGACCTTTTCAACTATGATAGTATGATGTCTTGAGCAACTACTATGCATTCCTACAATTATTAACACTGTAAAAATCCGATCTTGCTACTCTAAATGAAGTACAATTAAAAAGTTACATCAATGATATTCCTAATGTTAATCATTGATACGATTTTAAGCAGTTGGGTCTGAATTATTCGAGTTAAAACCGTCATTAAGCAATAGACTTTTTCAATTATGATGGTATGATGTGTTGAGCAACTACTATGCATTCCTACAACAACTGTTAATCAGGTTATTCACTAATGCAGATAAAAGGTTAGATATGGTAAAGATTTTGATAAAAAGGATACGTCCAGAAGAGCACGAACGACTGCAAAAGTTAACATAAATGGTGTTAGGTCGAGATACTATAATCTAAATACATGATATGTTGAAATGAAATTGTGAAAGAGAGATTTTCATACCAAAAGACCACCTAGGAAGCCGTCAACTACAATCTGGTTCCAACCGTCGAAATATGAATGAACAGAAAATCCTGTCTTGGCTAGGAGTCCAACTGAAGTTACTGCCATGATAATCAAGTAGAAGATAAATCCAGACAACCCAGTAAATCCCAGTATTCCAGCAGCAACCCCTCCAATGATAGACATGAATGTCCGGCTGCACAGAAGGGAAAGTAAAAACGTAAGGAGAAGCATGAGATCAATATTCACAAAGATAATACATTTGATAGCAGAAAAGGAACCAATGCTGTGTTAAAAAAAGGGTTAAGAACCTAAAGACAGTCTCAACTATAGGAGATGTTGCAAATTGTTGACCCAATTTAAAATGTTGATATTTGGTGTACGAACTATTAGATTTGTTGCCTCCCCTTTTTTCGACTGATTTTGGCATTAAAATTGACGTTTTAAGCAAAAAAAATATGTTTTCCATTTTTTCATAGTATTAAATTTTTTACTCATGGTTTAGATCTATTTGATGCTTAAAAAAATGTTTTTGTTCGGTCAAATTTTATGAGAAAAAGGTGAAAATCAACAAATTTAATAGTTGGAACACCGAATATCAACATTTTAAGTCTGGTACAATGATTAGCAACATAAACTATAGTTGAGACTGTTTTTAGGTTTATTAAACCTAAAAATAAATTAGACCTCCAAAATTGTAGTTGGAGAAAATTTGGACAGCTGAAGGATAAATTTTTCGACCAATCAAATATAAATGAGTATGTTTAATTCCGTAGATGCAGATAGACAGAGGATATACAAACCTATAGTAAATAACTTTCATGTTACTTTGCATATGCTCAACACTGAAGAGTGGCACATCAATGGCCTCAGTAGACTTCTTATCAGATGATCCTGAATCATTGCGTCCGGCCATATTGATGCTTTTCTGATCCAACCAACAAAGAGTCAAATCATTGACATGTATTTAAATCGATCTTATAGGCGGTTAAACTTTAAATGTAAAAATTCAGAACTGTATGAAGTTAAGTATGCTGCTTCTGAATTCATATGCAAGAGTGAGAGCTGAAAGTGTAAACTAATGTGTGAAACAAATTATTGAAATCAATGTCAATTTTCTGCACTTATGCATCATGGAATAGCATCATCAGCCACAAGATGATGCCTTGCCATATTGAAATAAAACTAAATACTAACTGAAGTCCACTGCTTTATGCATTTAACAAATTCAAAACCAAAATTGGGATCTACAAAATACCAGATTTACATAACTCAAAAGCATTTCATGATTGAGAAATTGAAAAGTGCGACTGCCCATACAATAAGTACTCCAGATATATGTGTTCAATCTTAGCTTTGCAGAACTCAAAATACAAATCATATATTACACTAGGACAAACATTTTTGCTGGAATTCCTGATGTCAAGCATTTTTCAGAGCCAAGTGAGCAATTTAGCAGGAAAATTCAGAAACAATACATAAAATAATTTTTTTTATTTAATAACACGAACAATTAGTTAGAACTAGCAGAGTGGCGTTTGAAGAATCGTGATTAATTAAGCTATCTTGCGCCAATTACCGAAAAATTGCAGCTTTACATCAACAATTGTACTGATTTTTCAAAAAAATTACAATTTGGGATCTACAATAAGGTGAAGTGCAATTCAGCTACGCATAAGGCGATTACTAGAGATCCAAACGTAATCGGAGAAAGAACTGGGAAACTCACTAATGGCGATACTATCCAGAAAATTGCAGGCCGGAACTGTTACGGAATATTAAGATTGCAATCAGATCCAGATGACGAGAAATCAAGAAAATTGCATCGAAAAGAAGAAGCATAAGAGAGATGAGTCGTATTGAATAGAATCGAAGAACAGAGATCCAAGTAAATTAGAATCGAAGAACAGAGATCCAAGTAAATTACTCACTGACTAAAAGAAGAAGACGACCAGGCAGGAAGGAAGAACAAGAAGTAGAAGGCGGAGAACTTCTGCTTAATATAAAATCGGTAGGAACCTTTTACAAAGTTGGCCCTATACTTTCATAACCATACATTCAAGGACCAAATGATTATTAGATATCCCCATTCCCTCATTTGAGCCTTTGAGGCACCCATATTTTCTTCATAGTCCTAAATCTAAATTCTATAAAGAAATTGATATTATTAATAATAATATATAAATATTACGTGGAGTTAAAAAAAATTATAAGTTTTTTTTTCATATTTTTAAAATTTTACATATGTAACAATTAAGTAATCTAATAGTAAAAAAACCACAAGCATGGTAGAAAATCCCAAAAATTAAGAGTCTGTGAAACCATGCTTGTGATACTATTTTTTTTTTAATTTCCCTAAAGGTGAACCATATAGAGAAATTGATATCATTAATAGTATGATGCAAATATTAGGCGTAGTTAAAAAATTTCATACTTTTAAAGTTTTATATGTAATAATTAAATCCACTCTAGTAGTAAAAAAAATGCATGGTACTTCACAAGCATAGTAGAAAAACCCTCAAATTGTTACTAATAGGCGTCTCATATTTCGTTTTCATTACTTTTTAGTTTTTCGTCCGTTTTTATGTTAAATTGACGAATTTTGGTCCAATGACTCAATAAATTCAACAACTAGAGCATTTAAAGAAGAGAAAAGAATAAAATGGCACTTATGCTTCCTTAAATTTATGTTAATTAGTGTGTACATACTGTAGAATTGAAGAATTTATGCAAAACGATACAAAAAAACAATTAAAATTAAACTTGAGACACCTATTAGCAATGAAAACGAAACATAAGACACGTATAAGTAACAATTTAAACATAAAATACGTAAAAGTAATATAATGCAAACCTGAAACTATGATGCAGAGTAAATACACCTTCTAAGTCTATTCATTGAGTATATATGAATGTTCTGACTCTATTCATTGAGTATATATGAATGTCAAAAGTACACGTCTAGCTAGCTTTGTAAGTTGCGCATCAATAGACATGAGCTAGCTACTCAAGAAATATGTCACAATCCAAATAACTTGATATATATATATATATATCATCGTGAACCTATTCATCTAAATGTGACCTAGCTATGTGACCTCTTGCACCCTCAGGGAAAAACGCGCCCGGCATGCTTTCGTACCCGGTTCCATACAAAATCCGTAGAGTCTCTTTCGGAGTCCGTCCTAATACAATCGAGTTCTCGTCACCTCCGAGAATGTTGCCATTTCTTTGAGCCGAAGACTCGACCAAGCCGCCGTCTTTCTGACCCGCATTTCCAAGTATGTTTCTTAGCCCCGAGATGTGCTCCGTGAACTCCGCCACTGTTATTCGGTAAGGGTGTACCCTCATGGCGGCGCGCTCGTAGAGCAGTGTCCGGATTATCGCGTCTTGGCCCGATTGCACACTCAATAGCCCCGAAACTACCTAGCAGAATCATTGATAAGAAGCTTAATTGTGATTTTTTTAATGCGTTTTAAAGCTTAGAAACGCTGATTGTCCCTTGTGGCACAATCATACATGGTTGGGATAGAAGCTTTAGAACTGGTTTTAAATAGAATTAAGAACCTAATTATAGTCTCACGTTTGCACCATGTTGCTTTTATGTGTCTTAGGTTTAAGTTGTTGCTAATAGGTATTCATGTTTCGTTTTCGTTGCCTTTTGGTTTTTCGTCGGTCTTTTTTATTAAATTTGACGGATTTTGAACCAATGTATCCATAAAATTTAATAGCAAGAGCATTTAAAGAAGAGAAAAGAACAAAATGACATTTATGCTTCTTTTTAACTTATGTCAATTAGTGTGCACATACAGTGAAATCGAAGAATTTATGCAAACTGATGTTCAGTTTAATTTAATTAACATTAGTAACGAAAACGAAGCATGGAACACCTATTAACAACAATTTAAACATAAAACACTTAAAAGCAACCCGGTGCAAAAGCAGCACGATACAAACATGTGACTATGATTAAGTTCGTAACCCTTTTAAATATTAGAGTTATTGGTTTTAGCAGAATAAGGTAACGTACTCTTTTGTAAGCCGGGGATTTGAGTCGAGGAATGGTACCAATGTAGTTAGTAACAGTGATAAAGGGAAAGATGTAGCAAGCCAAGAGGAAGTTAACTGTGTTGGCATATGGATTAAATGGAGGAAACAACTCCAAACCAAATGCCTTGTTTATCCATTCACCAAAGTTTTGAGCGCTCAAGTCCATCAATGGTCTATCGAAACCTCGAGTCATATCCATGATCGCCCTGCCAAATAATCCATTAAAATGGAAGTTACATAAGAAATCACGTCTCGTTTAACCAAAAAAGTTATGTCTAATTTATCATTTAAATCGTTCATTCTTAAACTCATGTTTACTCATGTTTGTTTCCTTCTTTTTATTTTATGTATTTTTCTTTTGAAATAATGATATTAACGCAATAAATGAAATTTAGATGTTTATGAGATATTGTTTGTGAAGGAAATATAAATGTATTTCTAAGGGAAATGTTGAAAATCCTTCCCAAATACAACATTAAAAAAATTTCTAAAGGAATGATTTCTAGCAAAAAAAAAAAAAGGCTAGAAATTTTAGAAGAAAATCCTATACAAAAATTTTAGTTTAATAAAAAATTTCCCTCAAGACTTAATAAATCCCTTGAAAATTCTTATAATTTGTGAGAAATTGCTCCATTTAAAAAAAAAAAAACATCGCCACAAATTACTAATTTTCTAGTAGTGACATCTTTTAAACAAAAAATGTTTAAATTGATGGAAGAAGTGACACCACAATGTTTGAAAAATTGTTTTAGTTTTACTCTATGTCTAAAAAACAATAACTTTAGTATATGTTTTTTGCAATTCTTCCATACTTCTTTATACAATTTAGAAATTAACCCATAAACACTCGAAGAGTATGAGACCTCTAAATCAAATTTAGTAAACTTTCATCTACTGATAATTATAGCTTAGTATAAAAAAGAACCTGATGTGGCCAACTTCTTGTAAACCAATCTGATAAATGATCTCCCTAGTGAAACGGTCCAAATTGGCGATCGTAGCCCCCATCGGCGGGTGCCCTACAGTAATGTTCCGAGCCACAATGTCCAAGCCATAACCCCGTGACCCGTGCAAGAAGAACTCGGCCGCTAAGTACTCCAAATTCAACGCGAATGCAAGAAGATCCGAGTCCATTGATCGAGCCCTGCAAGGGCAGGGACCCTGCATGAAGGCACTTAGAGCCATTACCGACAAGGCAATGGATGTATGAACCGACATCTTAATTTGTAGGAAAATGGCCGTGAAGTTAGTGATGTTTTTTAGGGTGATGTTTTTTTTTTATATGTTTAGATAAGTGTTCTTAGATAGGGTGTTGATGTGGTCACGCAAAGGGAGGAAATAGGGGATTCATATCATCGTGTTGTTCAACGGCTTGTCTTTTGAGGGGTTTCAACAAGATTGGTGCATGTTCGGTGATGTTCATGAGACATTGGTACGAGAATGTGATTCATGAATTATACGGAACATATATATATATACAAGGTTATCAATATTAAAAAGGCGAGTAATTATATGTTAGTTGAAACTAATCATGCATGTGGCACTTTAAGTGGAATAATTAGTAATTACACGACAGAATACATTATGTTTATTTTAATATAAGTGAAAAAAGTAGGCACAAAAATTATGATTTCTGACCGAAATTTACATACCATTTATATATGGTATATAATCGGCCTTTAATCGTCTAATAATCAAACACCCGATATTATCAGTGTGCAAATTCAGTAAGTAATCTGAATTTAATGATTTTTTGTAACAAGCTCGGTCAGAAATTGGTAAGATTTTTGTCATTTTCCTACAGATTGTTGGAATTAAATTCATCCGTCTGTAATCAACAATTATTACACTACGATTCCATACCGACGACTATTTCATGGAACTTCGGTAAAAAATCGGTATTAACTTTTTTTTTTAACAACAGAAATCGATATTAGATTTCTGACTTAACTGTTGGTCAGAAATAGGCTGGTATGTAAATCATATTACAATACAAGAAAATAGGTTATTATAATAACCTATTTTCTTATATTGTAATATGATTTAGATTGGTCTGTCTATTTACAAAAGCTAGTATTGCATGCGTACAACGTTGTATATGTTCCGAATAGTACGAGGCAGGCCAATCAATGATTCAAAGTTTGAATGAACGACATTCTCGTACAAAGGAATCATGAACATCACCGCAAACCAATCTTCTTGAAACACACTCAAAAGACGAGCTGTTGAACAACACGATGATTATTAATATATAATCCTAACTTCCCTTTGCATGATCAACGCCTCATCAACACACTCGTTAAGAACACATATAAACGCAAGGAAAACATCTCTCTTAAGACCATTTTTCATACAACAATGTCGATCGGTTCCAACATAGCCACCGCGCCTTGGTAATGGCTCTAAGTACCTAGTTGGATTTGGAGTACTCGGCGGCAGAGTTCTTCTTAAACGGGGGTGCTCGGAGTATCACGGATAGGCACCTGCCGTTAGGAGCTAGTAGGGGCGAGCAAACTACCCGGTTGGAACTTGACTGGTCATTTGGGTAGCTTCGACTTCAAGTAGATGTAAACGGTTTTGATACTGTTCTGTGATAAAATTATTGTTGGTTATTTTAAGATTGTTGATTTTGACAATTGTTTACTTTATTTATGGACAACTTTTGATGTTATTTGTTCAGAAAAAAAGATAATCAGTTCTAAACGGGTATTTGAAACCGATCGTTTTTTATACGGTTCCGAATAATTGAGTATCAGGGCCAAGATCGCCAATCTGGACCAGTTCATTGGGGATATATCCATCATTAATCAGATTGGTTAGGAAGAACAACGTTGGTTACATTTTTTTTTTTCAAGATACTAATATATGTTTTTTCTTTTTATTTAAAAGATAAACATATTAGTACGAATAATAAGTAGCAAGAGAGAGTTTCTCCCGGCCGGCCCACCCTTTTTGTACCCCCTGTAGAATTGCCGGACTTTGATTTTCATCATCTTTATGTCTCTTCAAGATTTAAAAGATGATGAAACATTAATTTGATGATCATATAATATCTATATAAACCCTATTCCAAGTCCAACATTACCAACACAATCACTAATCAACAACTTTACAAACACAAATCAACTAACCAATCTGATCATTCCGAAGAGACAATTCAATGATGTCGGTTCCTACTTGGGTTGTAATAACTGTGATGAGTGTTCTTCTGTCGGGGTGTCGGTTTTGCGAAGCTCAGGGCAACATTACCGAAGCTGAAGTGCAGCTGTACGAGTTTGCTCTAAATTTAGAGTACTTGGAGGCCGAGTTCTTCTTGTTCGGGTCTAAGGGCTATGGACTCGACAGGGTGGCCCCGGACGTCGCCAAGGGTGGGCCACCACCTGTCGGGGCCAGAGCCGCAAGGTTGGACCCATTCACCAAGGATGTCATCTACCAATTTGGTTTGCAAAAAGTTGGCCACATCAGGTTTAATCTTTATACTTTAACACTCAAATATTATATATCGATATATCTAGCTACGATCCCTTCTTAACACATTATTTACACATGATTAATTTATTCAAATGCAACTTAAGATGGATAACGTGCTATATGTATTTTGATTAACAGATCGACTCAGAACTTAATAATAAACGTAACAACGACCGTACAAGTGACGAATGCAACAACGAATGTAACAACGAACGTAACAACGGCCATACCAGTGAACGTAACAAGACCGTTGATCAACTTGAGTAAGGCGACATTTGCGGGATTCATGAACAAGGCATTTGGGAGGACTTTGTTTCCTCCATTTGATCCATATGCCAACCCTATTAACTATCTCCTGGCTTCCTATATCTTTCCATATGTGTCTGTCACCGGCTTGGTAGGAGCAAATTTTACCTTGTTTCAATCCCCAGACGCCTTAGAGGTACGTAGTCTCATATCGATCCATCATCATCTAGAAAGCTAGCTAAAAACAACCGATCAATTTGCGGCCACTAATTTTAATTCTCTGGTGGATTTAGTTAGCTGCAGGGCTTTTGGGTACGAATGCCGGTCAAGATGGGGTTATAAGAGCACTTCTCTACAGTCGAGCTGCTCAACGAGTGAGACCATACCGAGTAACGATCGCAGAGTTCACTGATCGAATCTCTGAGCTGAGGAATTCGCTTGGAGGTGCCGGAGTGAAGGATGAGGGTCTAGTGGTCGCTGCAACGAGAGGTCCCGAGGGTCGGAGTCGGGGCAATGTTCTTGCAGGGGATCAATGCTCGCTTTCATATGCAAGGACTCCGCCAGAGGTGTTGAGGATTTTGTATGTTAGTGGTAACGAGAGTGTGCCCGGTGGCTTTTTCCCCAATGGTGCCAATGGCAACATATCTAGCTCTTTTTTACCGCAGTAATAAGGTCGAGTCGTCGATACACTATGTCGACTAAACATATAATTACAATATGGTGCCTCCTGTTTAAATTTTCAATAACTACCTACGTTGCAATAAAATAATGTTGCAGTTATTGCTCACTACCTGTTTGTATTCTTCCATTCTACAATCAAATGTAGTTATTAATCTATATAGCAATGTTTACAAGTTTTGAATGACATAATATATCTGTTTGTTATAAAAGAGAAGTTTTATAAAAAGAATAGTGCAGAAGTCAACATAAAAGTTGTTACAAAAGAGCATGTGGAATCTATGGCGAATGCCAAATTCCATCTATCGACAAAAGAGCAGCTCGTTTACCAAGATTGTGACCTTGGCTGTCTCCACTTTGTTATGTTTAGTAGGATGTATTGTTTAAGGGGTAGATTCATTAATAAAGGTAGATTCATTCTTACTTTATTAGAGTTTAAGTTTTATTAGGCAATAGTATATTCTATGAGATACTAGTTATTTCTGCATGTGCTTTGCACATGCATATTTCTAAGATTGTTATTACACAAGTTGTTAAAGCATAATTATGATAATTACATTTAATATAATAAATAAGTCTATTTTTATTTAGTAACATGTATAGAATTTAGTGATCATTATTATGGGGAAAAATCGGAGTTTTTGCATAATTGTCCATTATAGTTGGGATTTGGGTGATGCTAGAACATGTGAAAAAAACTGTGAAAACTCCATAAAAAGTACTTCTAGGTCCATATGAACAATCATTACTTGACAACTTCCTATGAATTTTTCACTAAAAAATTCACACTTCAAAAATTTATCATATGTAATCAAACAGGCAGCTTCACTGAGTGTATTTTTCAAATTCCGAACCGCATACATAAAATTAAAACTTGCGACCCTAAATATGTTGAATCGTTAATGCATCACATATCATATATTAAATCATAGTTTAGAGCTACAACAGTTACGGATTTATTCGGCTTATCGGCGTTTATAATTGTCCCAGTTTGGTTCTATATCCAAAGACCATTTTTTAATAGATTGTGCCGGTTCGGTAAGATTTTGGTCTAAACCTGTTTGATAATCAAATTTTAATATAAACCGGATGAAATAGGTTGGTTTAAACTTTAGAAGGTAGGTGACTTTTGGAATGTATGTGTGGAACCTTTTAGAAGGTAGGTGACTTTTGGGGGTGAGGACCCAACACAAATTATATATTGGTATATAGATTATAGTCTTTATATAAATAGTATAATGTTAATGAAATAAAACAACTTTCCAACAAATTAATCTTAGTCTCCAAGAGAGATTAATGTTGATTAGGAAGTGAATTCTCTACTATTCTATATTCATTGCGTTCTTGTATAAATCTCAATTCAAGAATGTAACACACTTCTAGTGACTTAATCAAAGAAACATCAAATTTCGGTAATTTCGGACTAGAATGGCAGAATCTGTGTAACAAGAGGGTAAAATATGAAAAAGATGTAACCTATTTGTTAAAAATATTTTTACATACAACATGTTATTGGTCGTATATTTTAGATATAACACATTCTGAGCCAAAATTAAACCTAATCGGAATGCCAAACATTCCAACAAAAGGGGTCACATCTGAACATACTTTGTACACAGACACTGACTATTACATCAGACTCATTAAAAAGAACAGCAGCTTCATATATAAGATCATTTGTTACACCCTGCAGTTTGAAATGGTCTCTATGGGCGGCTATCATGGTCTGGTCGGGCATCTGGTTGTTCCATAAAAGCACAAAAGCATCAAGCGTTTATCAGTGGAAGACATTCTTAGGAAATATAAAACATCATCAGAGCTTAATGAGTATCCTTCTAAAGACAACTATTGTAGGCATCCAAATCGACCATAATACTGCACATTTCAAAGGCAGGAGACAGGTTGATTGTTTTACTTGTGTTGTCGGAGAGGGATCTCATTTGAGGGGCAAGCAGACCAAATCCTAGTAGCAAATGGGCAATTTCATACACTGCTAAAAAAAGGGCTTTTAGCAACAGGTGTTTTTACGTAGTTAAAAGCTTATAATCCTGTCGCTAAAGGTTTCAACGACAGGAATTTCCTATTACTATCTTGTCTTTGAAAGAATTATCTCTAATAATTTTAGCGACAGGATATTCGTCCTGTCGTTAATTTTTAGTGACATGAACTAGAGACAGGAAATATTTGTCGAGCAAATACTTGTCGTTAGTTGTTAACAACAGCAAATACATGTCATTAATGTTTAGCGACAGAAAATACCTGTCGCTAAAAAGCCCCTAATGACAGACATATATAATATAATATTTAGCAGCAATAGCTTTCTACTAAACATAAATGTAATGGGTTCGGCTAAAATAAATTCGAGTTTATTTCAACTCGATTTTCCGGCCATCAGATTATGTATGTGTAAAAAACATTTTTTATCTCTTCTGAATTCTGATTGATTCTCTCTCATGATCCAACGGTTGAGAAATCGAGTTGAAATAAATTCGAGTGCATTTTAGCCAGCCCCAATGTAAATTATAAAGACTCCATCAAAACAGTAACTTTCCATTAAAACATAAATGTAAGGTTCAAGACAAGAACTTCGAATTCAATTAAAACTCCATTAAATTGAAAATGCACGATTAAAAATCCATCAAGAGAAATGGAATAAGGTATAATAGAGCTGTGTCATCAGATTCAAGCTTCCAGGATGGAATGGCAACACAATTTTCAGGCTGGAGCATGATTCAGAGACATGATTCACAGAAATGACCACTGATGTAGAGAACTTTTCCAGGTTTCAGATTCCTCATGACATAGGGACAAGATGGGTTGGAATTGGAAATACATCTAGACAGATTAGTACCAAGTGTCAATCCCTGGTTGCACCCTTCCTAACGAACATCTTAATTTTGAACAAAATTGGTGAATTCCAAAATTTTACCCAAAATGTAGGAATAATAGTCATATGTGGTGCAGATTAGATCCAAAACGTATAAAGGGTAGGTGATATTTAAGGAAGTTATAACATGAATTCACAAAGTTGGAACCAGAGTTAATGTGAATACAGAAAATCTTATCCCTTATTGTGTACATAGGAAGGAGCAGAGAACAAATAGAGTCCACCTTATTGGATGGACTTGATCTATTGCTTATCTATTCCAAGTGTTATGCAGGATTAATGAAATCCTACACTGTTTTAGTTGTTGGGATTTGTTGGGTGGAGCTGCTAGTATTGCAATGAATATTATTTGGAACTCAAAAAGTCCAAAAGTTCACAACTCTACCATTTCCTATTCTCCAATGGCATCCTTCAATAAACACAGATCTAAGCATAAGTAATGTTCTCCAAACTATAGAATGACATCTTGATGGAGAATAAGTGAAGAACAATTCATTTTTGAAGATATCCGCTTCTCATAACAATACTCCAAATGAAGTCTTGGGCAGTAAGTAATCTCCAAATTTGCTTTAACAAGAGAGATGTGTATTGTGAACATGAATTGTGAATCCTAGACCACGCCCACCAAACTTGTAAACATTGCTATATATTAACTAGATTTGATTGTAGAAAGGAAACATACAAACATGTAGTGATCAATAAGTGCAACTTAATTTTATTGCAACGTAGTTAGTTATTGAAAATTTAAACAGGAGACACCATATTGTAACTATATGTTTAGTCGACATAGTGGATCGACGACTCGGGCTTATTACTGCGATAAAAAAGCCGTAGATATGTTGCCATTGGCACCATTGGGGAAAAAGCCACCGGGCGCACTTTCGTTACCACTAATATACAAAATCCTCAACAACTCTGGTGGAAGCCTTGCATATGAAAGCGAGTATTGATCCCCTGCAAGCACATTGCCGCAACTACGACCCTCGGGACCTCTGGATGGATCGACCACCAGACCCTCATCCTTCACTCCATCACCTCCAAGCGAGTTCCTCAGCTCGGAGATGCGATCAGTGAACTCTGCGATCGTTACTCGGTATGGTCTCACTCGTTGGGCAGCTCGACTGTAGAGAAGTGCTCTTATAACCCCATCTTGACCGCCTTTCGTACCCAAAAGCCCTGCAGCTAACTAAATCCACCAGAGAATTAAAATAATGGTCGTAAATTTTAGAAAATAAGACGTGCGCTTTGACCAACTGTCCCATAAGTCCGAACTTTTGGATGAAGGTAGGCAACACATTCTTATACTTTAACATAAATTGATCGGTTTTAGCTAGCTTTGCTAGAATGATGAAGGATTGAGGACTACGTACCTCTAAGGCGTCTGGGGAGAGAAGCGTGGGATTTGCTCCGACCAAGCCAGTGACACTCACATATGGAAAGATATAGGAAGCCAAGAGATAGTTAATAGGGTTGGCATATGGATCAAATGGAGGAAACAAAGTCCTACCAAATGCCTTGTTCATGAATCCCGCAAATGTCGCCTTACTCAAGTTGATCAACGGTCTTGTTACGTTCACTGGTATGGCTGTTGTTACGTTCGTTGTTACATTCGTTGTTGCATTTGTCACTTGTACGGTCGTTGTTACATTTATTATTAAGTTCTGAGTCGCTCTATTAATCAAAATATAGCACGTTATCCATCTTAAGTTGCATTTGAATAAATTAATCATGTGTAAATAATGTGTTAAGAAGGGATCGTAGCTAGATATATCGATATATAATATTTGAGTGTTGAAGTATAAAGATTAAACCTGATGTGGCCAACTTTTTGCAAACCAAATTGGTAGATGACATCCTTGGTGAATGGGTCCAACCTTGCGGCTCTGGCCCCGACAGGTGGTGGCCCACCCTTGGCGACGTCCGGGGCCACCCTGTCGAGTCCATAGCCCTTAGACCCGAACAAGAAGAACTCGGCCTCCAAGTACTCTAAATTCAGAGCAAACTCGTACAGCTGCACTTCAGCTACGGTAATGTTGCCCTGAGCTTCGCAAAACCGACACCCCGACAGAAGAACACTCATCACAGTTATTACAACCCAAGTAGGAACCGACATTATTAATTGTCTCGTCGATCGGAAACTAGTAGAAATGATCAAATAATTGCTTAGTCTATTAGTGTTTGTAAAGTTGTTGATAAGTGATTGTGGTGCTAATGTTGGACTTGGAACAGGGTTTATATAGATATTATATCATCAAATCAATGTTTACCATCTTCTAAATCTTGAAGAGACATAAAGATGATGAAAATGAAAGTCCGGCAATTCTACAGGGGTACAAAAAGGGTGAGCCGGAGAGAAACTCTCTCTTGCTAGTTATTGAATGAGGGGATGTTGTTTAATTTTTTTTTTTTTTTCAACTTTTAATGCATACACCTTCATTAGGCTTCAAGATACTAATACGTTTATCTTTTAAATAAAAAGAAATAACATATTAGTATCTTGAAAGAAAAAAAAATGTGACCAACGTCGTTCTTCCTAACCGGTCCAGATTGGCGATCTTGGCTCGTATTGGCGGGTGCCCATCTGTGATGTTCCGAGCCAGCACGTGCCCCGTGCAAGAAGAATTCGGCCAGTGGATATGTTGGAACCGATCGACATCGTTGTATGAAAAAAAAGTTCTTAAGATTGATGTTTTCCATGCGTTTATATATATGTGTGCTTAGCTAGGGTGTTGATGAGGCATTGATCATGCAAAGGGAAGTGGGGATTATATATTAATCATCATCGTGTTGTTCAACAGCTTAGTGTTTCAAGAAGATTGGTTTAGTCCTTTTTGTACAAGAATGTCGTTCATGCAAACTACTACATTGAATCAGTGATTGGCCTGGCTCGTACTATTCGGAACACATATACAACGTTGCACGCATGCAATACTAGCTTTTGTAAATCGACAGACCAATCTAAATCTAATTTAAAGAAATATAATTGTGTTTCATTAAATTAGACGATTCTAGTTACGTGGTGAAATCTATAACACTACACTACAAGAAAAGTGACCAATTCGCACTTCAGTCGCTCGTCCGCTCTGCAATGAGTAAACTATTAAAAAATGATGTACTCTATGCGCGACATGTCATGTCCCAGCATAGGAAAGATGGATCTTCTCATGATCTATTCAATATAAATAAATCAATCTATTTCAAGTTTGTTTTATTCAAGTATTTTCTCTTGCCTTGGTTCCATTTTTCTTTTCTTAAGAACAGTGCGAGCCAATTCACAATTCAGTATCGTTTGAGACGATACTCCTAATGAAGCACACTGACGATAAGCCATTGACTACCGAGGCTATCAAAATAATCGATTGATGATTTAGATGGTCCAATTGCCAAGTGAATCAATGATTACCAGTATGCTATGCATTGTTCTGTCAAAAGAGACGACACACGTAAATCAGGAGACCATGTGCTTCATAAAGTACTTCGGGTCAATCAAGATTCAAGACTCATGATAGAAATTCACGCCAAAATACGATGGGCCTTACGTAGTCAACGAAGTCTTCAAATGAGGTGCAATAATCATTACAGATATGGAGGGTCAAGACCTCCACAATTCAAATCAATACGGACGTGCTCAAAAGGGTATTATTGTAAAAGTTTAAAGAACCTTTTAGTTTTTTTTTTGGCCGATAAATAACCTTTTAGTTAATATGTAAAGTTATGAAGGTTTCATATATAACTCATATAAACTAGTTAGTTGAACTTCTACTATAAATAGAAGTATCTAAGATCAATTAATGTAATGAAGCGTTTTATATGTGAAATAAAGAAGATCCATTGCTCCTTCTTTTTAAGTCTCTCTCAAATTCACAAAGTTCTTCATGGTATCGGAGCTATTCAGATATGAGTTCGCATTTATTCAATTCTAATCAATCTCTTCATTTCAAGCTGGATTGAACTGGATCATTAGCCGGAAATCGATCTGTAATTTAATTAATCGTTGATTAAACAAATTCAGCAATTCCTCAACTTGGATATCCAGCAGCTTGGCCACGTCTCAGGAATCCCGATGCTAATCGTGCCAATACTGAAGCTAGTAAGCTACTAGATCTACTGGAGGTGGATTTGCTGGAGGTGGATCCTATCTTCTTTATTCTTTATTATGTGCTATGAGGTTCTTGGTCTCTACCAGTCCAACACTCTTTTGCAAGGGGTTAAGCCTTGCTCTACATACTGTAGTACTCACCCATAAACCACTTATTATTTGCGGATGATAATTTTCAGTTCCTCCAATTAAACCCTTCTTTCATTTCCCACTTGACATATCTTTTATCTGAGTATGAGAATCAAATGGGCATTTGATTAATGACTCTAAATCTAGTATTCGTTTCAGCCCCAGTACTGCACCCCTTACGCGTCAAACTTTAATCAAGTCCATGGGTACATGAAATGAATGATCGATGATGATATGTATTTGGGCCTCCATGTTGATTAGCCTACACAGAAGACTCAGATGGGTTCCCTCATTTTTTAGCGTGTGCGTAGAACCTATGAAAGGTCTGAACTATGACCCATGTTAACGGGAGATGTCTGAAATTTAAAATTTAATAACGGAGGTCTGAAATTTCAGTTTTGTTGATAACAGCGGTCTCCGTTAGTTTTTTCCGTTAAAACTAACGGAAGTTGGTCACATGCTTGGCATGTGACCGGAAATAAAATAAAATTTCAAAAATGCCCTTCTATCAAGTGTTGCCCCTCACATGCTTGAAGTGAAAAGACCAAAATGCCCTTGAAGCCACCACGACTCCACCAACCCAGCTCCGACGACCCCCGACCGTACTCCGGCGACCACCACCGTACTCCGGCGACCACCACCGTACTCCGGCAACCACCAACCGTACTCAGGCGACCACCTCCAAAGCTCTGATTGGGCCCAAATCGGAGCCCAATCGGGGCCGGTGGCTCCGATCGGAGCTTTTTGGCTGAGGTGGTGGCCGGAGTCGGGTCGCCGGAGCCGAGGTGGTGGTCGTCGGAGTCGAGGTGGTGGTCGCCGGAGTCGGGTGGTGGTGGCCGGAGTCGGGTGGTGGTGGCCGGAGTTGGGTGGTTTTAATTTGACTTTAGGGGTAAAATTGTCATTTCACATTTCCTTAAATAAGATATTAAATAAAACAAAATATTAAAGGGGCAAAAATGTCATTTCACACAATTCTGTTAAATTTAACCCTAAAAATGGATGGAAAACCTCAAATCAACAAAATTGAAATTTCAGACCTCTGTTATTAACTTTTTAAACTTCAGACCTCTCCCGTTAACATGGGTGATAGTTCAGACCTTTCATAGGTTCTTAACCCTAAATGTATGTACGGAAAAATAACTTTCACCAGTTGGAAAAAAATTTCTTCTCAAGTCAGTAGGTGCAACTATCCTGGATAAACAAGATTGTATTGTATGCAACTACATGCACACATCCTGGATAAACAAGATAGTTTGTTCAAATGTTTTTTTTTTTTTTTTTGTGGAAAACTCAATTTCCATTTTGGGTATTCCGTGGATTGCATGGTCTAAGATTTGTCACAAGAAAGGAGAGGGTCGTCTAGGATTCAAAATTCACGTTCATAAAACACTTCTCTCTTATTAAAGCAAATTTGGAGATTACTTAATGTCCAAGACTCCATTTGGAGCAGTGTTATGAGAATTAAATATCTTCATACTGACTCGTTCTTCACTTGTTCTCCATCAAGGTGTCTTTCTATAGTTTGGAGGACTTTACTTAAGTTTAGACCAGTGTTTACTGAAGGATGTACATAATTGGAGAATATGAAAGTGTAGAGCTGTTAACTTTTGGACTGATCCTTGAGTCCCTAATGAAAGTTCGCACTGGCAGCTCCACCTCAAATCCACCAATAAACACAGTGCGTGATTTCATAAATCCTGCTGATAACACATGGAATAGACAAGAAATGGATCAAGTCCTTAATCCAATAATGGAGTCTATTTGGTCTCTGCCCCTTCTTATCTACCAATTAAGGGAGACAAGCTTTATTTCTAGATATTCATAATAAATCTGGTACCAACTCTGTGAAATCAGGTTACAACTTCCTTGGATATCGCAAACTCCCTATAAGTTTTGGATCTACCTCTGCACTCTATGACTATTAGTCCTGCATTTTAGGTAAAATCTTGAAATTCACCAATTTTGCCAAAAATCAAGATGTTCGTTTGGAAGGGATGCAATCAGGGATGGTAGAATGGAAGCATACAAACATGTAGTGATCAATAAGTGCAACTTTATTTTATTGCAACGTACGTAGTTATTGAAAATTTAAACAGGAGGCACCATATTGTAATTATATGTTTAGTCGACATACTGGATCGACGACTCGACCTTATTACTGCGGTAAAAAAGAGCTAGATATGTTGCCATTGGCACCATTGGGGAAAAAGCCACCGGGCACACTCTCGTTACCACTAACATACAAAATCCTCAACACCTCTGGCGGAGTCCTTGCATATGAAAGCGAGCACTGATCCCCTGCAAGAACATTGCCCCGACTCCGACCCTCGGGACCTCTCGTTGCAGCGACCACTAGACCCTCATCCTTCACTCCGGCACCTCCAAGCGAATTCCTCAGCTCAGAGATGCGATCAGTGAACTCTGCGATCGTTACTCGGTATGGTCTCACTCGTTGAGCAGCTCGACTGTAGAGAAGTGCTCTTATAACCCCATCTTGACCGGCATTTGTACCCAAAAGCCCTGCAGCTAACTAAATCCACCAGAGAATTAAAATTAGTGGCCGCAAATTGATCGGTTGTTTTTAGCTAGCTTTCTAGATGATGATGGATCGATATGAGACTACGTACCTCTAAGGCATCTGGGGATTGAAACAAGGTAAAATTTGCTCCGACCAAGCCGGTGACAGTCACATATGGAAAGATATAGGAAGCCAAGAGATAGTTAATAGGGTTGGCATATGGATCAAATGGAGGAAACAAAGTCCTCCCAAATGCCTTGTTCATGAATCCCGCAAATGTCGCCTTACTCAAGTTGATCAACGGTCTTGTTACGTTCACTGGTATGGCCGTTGTTACGTTCGTTGTTACATTCGTTGTTGCATTCGTCACTTGTACGGTCGTTGTTACGTTTATTATTAAGTTCTGAGTCGATCTGTTAATCAAAATACATATAGCACGTTATCCATCTTAAGTTGCATTTGAATAAATTAATCATGTGTAAATAATGTGTTAAGAAGGGATCGTAGCTAGATATATCGATATATAATATTTGAGTGTTAAAGTATAAAGATTAAACCTGATGTGGCCAACTTTTTGCAAACCAAATTGGTAGATGACATCCTTGGTGAATGGGTCCAACCTTGCGGCTCTGGCCCCGACAGGTGGTGGCCCACCCTTAGCGACGTCCGGGGCCACCCTGTCGAGGCCATAACCCTTAGACCCGAACAAGAAGAACTCGGCCTCCAAGTACTCTAAATTCAGAGCAAACTCGTACAGCTGCACTTCAGCTTCGGTAATGTTGCCCTGAGCTTCGCAAAACCGACACCCCGACAGAAGAACACTCATCACAGTTATTACAACCCAACTAGGAACCGACATCATTAAATTGTCTCTTCGGAATGATCAGATTGCTTAGTTGATTTGTGTTTGTAAAGTTGTTGATAAGTGATAGATTGTGTTGGTAATGTTGGACTTGGAATAGGGTTTATATAGATATTATCTGATCATCAAATTAATGTTTCATCATCTTCTAAATCTTGAAGAGACATAAAGATGATGAAAATCTAAGTGCGGCAATTCTACAGGGGGTAGAAATAGGGTGGGCCGGGAAAATCTCTCTCTTGCTAGCTAGATTGTCAAAAACTTAGGAGTTGATTTCATAATAACGTTTTTGGAAACTTTGCTATTCCATAACTAAATAATTACTTTTTTTTTCCACTAAAATAATTAACTCTTAGAAATGTTATGAGAAAAAAATTATAACTCTTTAATTTTAATATTTAAAATTAAATAATATTATTTTATATTAAATAAAAGTAAACAATTATACTATGCATATGAGGAGGCGAGTAGAACTGGGCACGGGCCAGCCTCTTGATTATACTAGGCTGCTGGTGGGGCTACGTTGACGAGGCCAGTGCGTGCGCAGGTTGCTCGCTAAGTCTGGTCGGAAAAAAACCCAGACCGTGAGCATGAGAGTTCGAACATTACGTAGCGGGATGAGCCTAGGTCGCCACTACTAGCCTATTCCTTTTTTATGGCAAAAAAAAAAAGAAAAAAAAAAGTAAACAATTATACAATATTATTTAATGACATGATTTTTTCTCCTGAATTTTAAAATTTATAATTAGTGCACTACAAGAGAATAAGACATTACCGACACTTACTACCGGCACTATCAGAAAAACGTCGAATTTTTATTTTTATTTTGAAGATAGCGGCACTTATTGTAATGCCGCAATCTTTCTGTACTTACGGCACTTTTGAAGTGACGAAATTATTTATTTAAAAATTAAATAATAACTCAGCGGCACTTACTTAGTGCCGCTGTCTTCTTCAACTAACGGCACTTCATAAGTGCCGATAGGTTTTTATTTATATATATAAAAAAATAACCAACGACACTTCCTCTAGTGTCGTACCGTTATTATTTATTTAAAAATAATAATAATAACCAGCGGCTCCAGCAATTGTGTTTTCCCCAATTCCTCGGTACCGCGATTTAGGTCAGAGAGCCAAAGAGCTCCCCTGAAGAAGCACAAAGAGCTTATCTGCAAGTCCACTCCTCTCGGTACTGTCATCCCTTGCAACAGCTCAAATTGAGTTATCTTGGTAGCTTAGATCTCAACATCTCTCAGCCCTGACTCCTAAATGGTAAGCTTCTTCAATCTTTCTTTTTACTAAGTAATTTTGGTTATCAAATAGCTTAGATCTGTTAACTAGGGTTGAAAGAAAGTAACTTGAAATACTAAATTTCAAATATTGATGGACATATTAATATACAGATACATACAAACCAGGATTTGGGAGAAGTAGAGGTTGTTGGCTGCAACAAGAGCTGATTCTCAGGTGTCATTGTTGAATCAGAACCCTCATTTTTCCGGAATCCTACTTTCATTGTTGAATCCTACTCTCATTACTGGTAAATTGTCCGCTTGCTCTATGTTTGGTTATCCTCTGCTTATTTTTGTCCGCTTGCTCTATGTTTGCTCCCTTGTTTTTTATTTTGCAATTTGCTTCTCTATTAGACACCTTGGATTAGACATAGCAGCTCAAGTTGGGTTATCATGAGTGTTAGACATGAAATATAACTTGGGTTTTATTTAATTTAGTCCATCTTTACTAGTAATTTCATGAGTAACTAATACATACTCTTTTGTTTTCTCTATTAGGATTTCTTTTTTCCATGGATAAAAGTTGGATTGAAAATCGAAAACAAGTCCGGACTACATATCAGGTGTTGAAAATTTTGTTAAATTTGCTACTAGTAATGTCTTGATAAATGGAAAGATCACGTGTCCTTGTTTTAGATGTGGAAATAAAAGGTCACATTCACCCGATGAAGTCACTACCCACTTACTTTGTTATGGTTTCTTGAGAGGCTATAAAGTTTGGTTTTATCATGGTGAACAGTCTTCTCAAAATGAGAGTAGTTTTCATCAAGAAAATGACAACCATCTTCAGTTGGGAGGACAAATGGGGTTAAGAGAGTTAATTTATACTTTGGGGTCTAACATGACAAGTGATGTGCAAAATGAGGCACCCATCAATGCAAATGGGGAAAGTGGTAATTTACCTTGTGATATTGAGTCTGATGATGTTGAGCAAGAAGAATTGTCTCCTATTCAGAAGTTAATGAAAGAATGTGATGATCCACTTTATCCTAATTGCAAAACATTTACCGTGATATCATTTGTTCTGCACATTTGGAATGTGAAAACGATAGGTGGTTGGTCTGGAAAGTCGTTGGATATTAAGAAAAGTGCCGGTAAATACCAGCGACACTGTGTTCCTCGGCACTTATGGAAAGTGTCGTTATTTACTTAGTGGCACTGGAAAAGTGCCGCTATTTGACACAAAAACTGTCGCTAAACGCCCTTTTTGTTGTAGTGGTGGTTGTAACACATGGTACATTAATACACATTTGAAACCATAGGTTTTAGAATTGATTTTAAAATTCAAAATGACCGATTTTGTGACATCTTATTATTTAATTTGACTAGTATACAATATAAATGCAAATGTGGCATTTGAAACACAGTCGTGTAACTCACATGTTTGTAGGAACTTATGTGCATGTCATATGCATATGAAGAGAAGCTTGCTGTTGTTACGATTAATCTAGTTATTTTGTCTTTAGCTTATATTCCATGCTTTCCCTCCATTCATTTCAGCAATCAAAGTTACAGAAAAGGGTCCGAACAAATTTCTTCAGATGGTGGTGAGTACGTACAAGTACAACACTATATGCGTAACAAGTCGGGTTTCAAGTCTCGAATGCATGAACTTCGTGTTAGGATCGATACTCTCAACACCCACAAACGATTAGCTATGCTCTGTCAAAGATGTTTCTGTAAGGATCCTCCTCTCTTTTCTTCAACAAGTAAGATATGCTCTGTTCTGTTCTACCCTCTGATTTTATCTCCAAGTATAACTCATTAGAATTGTCTTTGTCCTTGAGTAACTCTTCTTTACCCCGTGTCGTTACAGGCTTCCCGAACAAATAGTAGAGTCTTCCTGGAATCTTCGGCAAGATCCCGGGAATGAAAAGTTGTTCCTCGCCTAAATCTCTATAAATATCCTTTCTATTGCCACAAACATCAAAGTACAAGGTAGTTAGTAAACACAGTTTAACGTAGTGTCCGGAAACCCTAAGATGTAGGTATTTTCGGAGTGTTAGTTACCTGACTCATATCAAATCACGGCTTCATTAGATTCATCGTAATCAAGAACCAACTGCAAGCTCAGATATTTTTAGGGTTACTTCCACGAGCTCCATCGAGATAAAGTAAAACATGTGGTGCGTGGTGCTCACCCAGAGTTGTTTGTTCCCACCAAAAATCGAAACTCCAACTACAGAGCGACTCCCGTTACGGAAAAATTACAATGATGTCACTATTAAAACTTGAACTTTATCGGCGAAATTAACTTAGACCAAAGGAAAGCATATCGTTAAAGTGGGGAACTGGAGAACTTTAGTTGGCGTAAAAAAGAAGGAAAGCATATTGCTAGCTTTGGCATCGTTACTTATATGTGGGATAGCGTATGTCTTGAGACTTTATTGAAGATGCTTCATGTTTATTCGTGGTTTCTGATATTACCACATTCACTTTGCATTGCTCTCAATATCTCAATAGCATTCCATTCCCTTCATTCACCAAACTGAACAAAAAAACTGTTTATTGTATCAATCTATCTATCATGGCTGAGCTCTTATTGAGTGCTTTTCTTCAAGTGTTGTTCGACCGCTTGGCCTCTCGCGAACTGCTCAACTTTGCCAATAGAGAGAAAGTTCGTGATCTGGTCAAGAAATGGGAGACCAAGCTGCATCTCTGTGCTCCTTGAGGATGCTGAAGACAAGGCCACAAGGGGAGCAGATCGGAGGGTGCAGCCGTGGCTCGATGATCTCAAGGACTTGGTGTACGACATCGAGGATGTGGTGGATGAGTTTGCCACCACAGAAGGCATTCGCAGTAGCTCAAAAAAGGCTGCTGCTACGGGTGGTCGTGGTATTACCAGAAAGGTGCGTTCTTTGCTCCCTAGTTGTTGGACTGATTTGAGTCCTAGAAAGCTCATGTCGGATCAAGAGCTGAGGGCTAGGATGGAGAAGATTGATGATCGTTTAGATTTCATTTTGGAACAAAAGATAGACCTTGTATTGAATGAGGGTCGGGGGTCGATGGGGAAGGAGAGTTATTCTTATGATAGAATGACCGATTCTTTGCCCGAGCATTATGTGGTTGGCAGGCTGCTAGAAGATGAAAGGGCTATCCTTGCTAAGTTGCTGTCAGAAACCGATGATCATGATCATCATCTGTCGGTGATTCCGATCATCGGTATGGGCGGCGTTGGTAAAACAACTCTTGCTCGATCTGTTTTCAACAACCCTGCTGTGGTTGAAGCCTTTCTGAAAAGGGGATGGGCTTGTGTTTCCGACAACTTCAACATGATCGAGATTGCAAGAGCACTTCTGGGTTCACTTGGGGGTAGTGTTGGTACCACTGACGATCTCAATGTTCTCCATAACAAAATACGAGAAATTCTGTCAAAAGGAAAAATTTCTCATTGTTTTGGATGACTACTGGAATGAGGATTACAATGCCTGGGACCGCCTTTATAATCTATATAGGCTTGGAGACATCACGCACGAGTCTACAATGTGACAAGAGGGAGCCTTTGCCCCCTCTGAACTTCTGTATATTTACAAGGTCCATTCTGTGTAAGTATTCTTATTATTTAATAAAACTAAGAAGGTTACTATTTTGCCTCCACTAATTTATATATATATAGTATTGAGTCAAATTAATTTTTAGTAATAGAAAATAAACAGCCGTTGATTAATTTTTTTTTGCCAATGTGGATTAATTAATTAGGAAAATATGATTTGTGTGTTAAACTTGACTAGTCCTATATTTATTTAATTATTATTTCTTCTATTATTATTATATATTTATTAAGTTAAAAATAAAAAATGGATTTATGTAATTGTGAGATAAAAATGAAGTGCACTAAATTATTAATGGATGTTGAAACTATCCGAGGTTATAAATTTTGGTATATTTTTTCTTTAGGCCGACTGATGCTAGACTAATACTAATTAAAAAAATTAATTTTTTTTAATTAGTATACCCGTTAAATATAGTTCAATAATTTTTTACGTTATAAAAATTAAAAAATTGTAGCGATTTTAATACATTTTTCAACAAAAGAAAGCGAAAAAACGAAGTAATTTGAGTTGAAACTACGACTAATCGCTTGAAACAACATCATGAAGAACTTAATATGTAGGATATTTCGTCAGATCCCAACATAAGAAAAATAATCACGCATTTTCATTCAAATAATATAGATAAAGTCCGAAGAGAACGATTGTAAAAGCATTTACGTTCTTAACATATATGTAGTTTATTTAAATTTTGCCCCCTCTAACCATATTTCCTGGCTTCGTGCCTTGGAGTGAAGGGGAGCAAAGTCATTGTCACGACACGACTAGAAAAGGTAGTGTCTATGATGAAGAGTGGTCTAGATTATCACTTAGGAGAGTTGTCTCGTGGTGATTGTCTGACTCTATTAGCATACCATGCCCTTGGTGTTGATAATTTTGACACTCACCCTCATCTCAAGACGATAGGCGAGAAGATTGCTGACAAGTGCGCGGGTTTACCCTTGGCAGCAAAAACATTGGGAGGAGTCTTGCGTTCCAAGTCTAGTACCAGAGAGTGGCAAGACATACTAAACAGTGAGATTTGGGATCTTCCACAGGGGAAAGATGGCATCTTCCCTGCTTTGAAGCTTAGCTACTTTCATCTTCCTTCTCATTTGAAGAGATGTTTTGCTTTCTGTGCTATATTCCCGCAGGACTATGAATTTGATCGGGATCATCTAGTCTTACTCTGGATGGCTGAGGATTTAGTGTACAAGGGCCGTCAAAATCTACCGGGGAGCGTGTTGGTGTAAAAATAACGAAGTGCCGATTTGCACTTGCCCAAGACCGTACTGCTACAATAAGAGAAGAACTCGTATATATATATATATAACTTTCTTACTCTAAATATGATATATTGAAGACTCTTACAACTTATGTTGGTGGTTCTAGTTGTGGTGGTACTTGCTTACACTTGACAAATGACTCCACTCCTATTTATACTATCCTAGAGAAAACTCTAGACTTGGATATTTCTAGAGTAAGAAATTCCTAGAAGTTATCTAGAACATCCTACAATTATTTGACCCTAGAATCACCTAGACACATGAGCTAAACTTTAGTCTCTAGATCTTTCATCAACTTGGCCCAATATCTCTTAACCCAAATCTTAAGTCTTGCCCAATGATGACAAGTTAGTCCTAGCCCATAAATGTTAGTTCTTCTTGGCCCATGATGGCAAGTCAATGTTGATTTCTTAACACTCCCCCTCAACATTGACTTTCCTTCATGCTTCTTCTTATAAATGTTGCACTCCGGTCCGTGCCACACTCGATTCTCCAGTCGCACTTTTCTGCCTCGATCATCTTGTGGCTTTGTACCTATTTTTCTCAGTTCCCTTGGTGCCTTGTATTTTCCTCCTTTGTCGAAGACCAAATTATTAGTCAACGACGTAGTACCGTGTCGACGCTCCTCTCCAGGTGACGACGACATCACTTTAACTCCTTAAGACATTTCCAAGTCCGACTCTTCCTTATCTTCATCTTGAGAAATAAATTTATTGCGAATTACCGGACTTGCAAGGAAGCAAGAATAAGCGCATATGCTATTTTTATCCCGATCACGAACCGACTTAATGATCGATCTTCTAAATCCTTGATTCGCCACTTGTTTATCATCGGCTCCTCCATGGAAAACTCCGCGAGGATTCGAACTCCCCCTTTTTCCATGAACCTTCTTTGAAGTTGAAGAAGTTTTCTTACTTGAAGCCGGTATCACGAACATGTCGTCTACTCGCTCTCCGATGTGAACTACGTCCGCCTTGATCATCTCAACATTCCTGAGAAATTTCACATCATTCGGACCAAATAAAACGTACATACCTGAATCGACAGCATTCGCCACTGAAAGGAGATTTCTCTTCATGCCTGGAACATGGTAAACATTATTGAGCTTGATCGATGTTCCATCGCTACTGTTGATCACAACAGTGCCTTCCTTCTCAACATGGTGAACTGTGTCATCCGCCGTGAGTATAACTTCTTCTCCTCCATGATGACGAATAGTAGAGAACTGATCTTCGTCTCCGGTAAGATGATGACCGCAACCTGAATCTACAATCCACTCCTTTCCCAAGTCTCGAGCTAAAAATGCACATGTGGGAGTGGTTTTGGCTAGAAAACATTTAGCCCACTCTTCACCTTCAGTTGAGGTCTTAGGCTCCACCATGTTACTCTCCTTCAGTCTGGTCCGACAATTTCTCTTCAGATGTCCAGGCTTCCCACATCGATAACACTTGAAATATTTCTTACGAGACGACTCCTCATTCCCACCAACCTTTTTCCTGGCGTCATTCTCCTTTACCTGAGCCACGAGCGCACACTGATCTTCCTCTAGCTTGATCCCAGCCATTTGTTTAGCCAGCAACTCCTGTGAAGCTAGAAGGTTCTCAAACTCCTCCAAGGATGGTTGTTGGACCCACCCTTGAATCGACGTAACGAACGGTATATACTCGGAATGTAATCCCCGAATAATAGACCGTTTTATCCGCGCCTCCGAAATTGGCTCATCCGGGTTGAGTAAATTAATTTCTGAACACAAGTTCTTAACCTTTAAAAAGAACTGTGAAATCGACAACTCACCCTGCTTCGCATTCGCCAGATCCGTCTCCAACATTTGTAACCGCGCCTCGTTCTTCTTGTTGTATAGCTGGTCTAGCGTCTTCCAGATCGAACTGGCAGAGGTGCATCGTGAAATATTCTCAAACACCTCTGACGATATCGACCTCTTCAAGGCAAACTCCGCATTGGCATTCCTCCGCTTCCAGCGCTTGATATCTTCACCGTTTCTGGCGGTATCCTCCGGGGCGGTTGTATCATTGCCTCCAACGATATCCCACAAGTCTTCGCTCATGAGATACGACTCCATGCAGGACTTCCAAATCCGGTAATTGGACGAGTTTAGCAGCTCCATTCCTTGTCCAATCACACGACAGGCAGCATCCATATTTAGAGTACCCGAGTTCTTCAATCCCGATCTTGAATTCTTCCGCGTTGCCGCAATAATGGCTCTGATACCATGTAAAATAACGAAGTGCCGATTTGCACTTGCCCAAGACCGTACTGCTACAATAAGAGAAGAACTCGTATATATATATATATATATATATATATATATATATATATATATATATATATAACTCTCTTACTCTAAATATGATATATTGGAGACTCTTACAACTTATGTTGGTGGTTCTAGTTGTGGTGGTACTTGCTTACACTTGACAAATGACTCCACTCCTATTTATACTATCCTAGAGAAAACTCTAGACTTGGATATTTCTAGAGTAAGAAATTCCTAGAAGTTATCTAGAACATCCTACAATTATTTGACCCTAGAATCACCTAGACACATGAGCTAAACTTTAGTCTCTAGATCTTTCATCAACTTGGCCCAATATCTCTTAACCCAAATCTTAAGTCTTGCCCAATGATGACAAGTTAGTCCTAGCCCATAAATGTTAGTTCTTCTTGGCCCATGATGGCAAGTCAATGTTGATTTCTTAACAGTTGGATCATGGTCAGCAACACTTTGATGAGCTACTAAATAGGTCTTTCTTCCAACTTTCAACACGGGATGAGTCTCGGTTTGTGATGCGTGATCTCATACATGACCTTGCCACTGCTGTTAGGGGCTCTACGTGCTTGAATGTTGGATCGGGTGGATTTGATGGTGGTCGGTGTACGTCTCCAGAAAGGGTTCGTCACTTGTCATATATTGCCAAATACTACGAGTTTTCTGCAAGACTTGAAAAGTGTCACGTTTTCAGAGGCTTGAGAACATTCCTACCTTTGGCAGGAGAGCGATCTGTGAATGGACGGTTGTCTATTAAAGTGGTTGAAGAATTGCTCCAAAATTTGAAATACTTAAGGGCACTGTCTTTGCGTCAGTATGAGATAACTGGGATACCAAATTGCATTGGTCATCTCAAGCATTTGAGGTTCCTTGATTTTTCTGGAAATATGATGAAAGAGTTGCCCGACTCGATTTGTACCCTGTACAATTTAGAGACTTTGATACTGAAAGGCTGTTCATTTTTAACTGAATTGCCTTCAGGGATGAACAAGTTGATCATTCTGAGATGTCTTGATATCAGATTCACTTTTAGTCTCAAGAAGATGCCATTGGATCTTGTTCGTTTGCATAAACTTGAGGTACTTCCGAAATTTATTGTCGGAAAAGAAGATGGGTTGAGGCTGAAAGAGTTGCACCATTTGCGAAACTTGCATGGAGCGCTTTCCATTTCAAATTTGCAAAATGTCAGAGAAGTTGAAGATGCAAGAGATGCAAACATGAAGGCTAAGGTGAATCATACTTTTCTAGCCTTGAAGTGGGATGTTGATTCTGGAAATTCAAGCTCTCGGAATGCTAACAGTGAACTGGAGGTCATGTGTTTCCTTGAACCTCATCCTAATATAGAAGAAGTGGAGATTGCTGGTTATGGAGGTACAAGTTTTCCAGCATGGATAGGTAGTCCCTCATTGGTCAACATAAAGCGTATGCGATTGGGTGGATGTGAAAATATTACGAAATTACCATCACTTGGTCTTCTTCCATCTCTGAGAGAACTTGAAATCTATAGGATGAATGGGGTATGCTCAGTGGGGCCAGAATTTTTCGGGAATGTTGCAATACCTTTTCCATCCTTGAAGGTCTTGACGTTCACGGCAATGCAAGCGTGGGAAGATTGGTCTTTGTCATCCGCCGGAGTGAAACAATTTCCTCGACTTGTACAACTTGAGATTACGGATTGTCCACTCCTCGAAGCTTCATCTTCCATGGCCGATCTTTCATTACTCGAGAAGTTGACATTGAAAAGTTGCAATCATAAAGTACTTGCTTGGATTTCATCAAATGCTCTTTCAAAGATTTCTCTTACAAGTATTCGGTGGCTTGAATACTTGAATGAAGATATCTTAAGGTCCTTAAATGCAGTCAAAAGTTTGGTAATAGCAGAATGTGATGGGTTGAGGTGGTTATGGGAGGACAACGCTGAAGCCGTCGAGAGTCTTGCTCGTCTCAAGGGTTAACAGGTGTGTGAATCTAGAGAAGTTGCCAAACAACATGCAAAGACTGACATCTCTTAGGGAAATTGAGATTACAATTTGCTCAAAACTCGAGTATGTGCCAGATGGAATGATGAATTGCAGCAGCCTGGAGATATTGTCTATATATCGATGTGAATCCCTCATATGCTTCCCAGAAGGCGCAACGCTCCCTACCACAATGAAAATTTTGGTGATATCCAATTGTGAGAAACTGGAAAGATTACCGGAAGGAATAATAGAAATCAACAGTGGTGATACTTGTTCAGGTAAGCATGCAATACACCTTCAGCTAAAATCGCTAGCAATCATTAGTTGTCCATCTCTGAAACCCTTAGTTGGTAGTAACAAGAAACAAGGGATGAAACTGGCACCAAGTAGTCTTAAAGATTTGAAGATATCTGCAAGTGGAGCTGTTTTGGATTGTCTCCTAGAAGAAATCAGTCTTCTTCAAGATGGAAATGTCAAAAGCATAACCCGTCGCCTGCACATGCTCACGAATTTGACCGAATTGAGTTTTTCAGGGAGTTTTGTCTCTACAGGTTGAAGTGTTCCCACAACTTCCAAGTAGCCTTAAATCTCTCACTCTCCAGGGATGCAACAATATCAAGTCTCTACCTCATCGGATGCACACATCTACTGCCTTGCGGGTATTGTACTTACGTGACTTGAGCATTGAGTTCTTTCCAGAGGGGGGTTTGCCACTTAGCCTTAAGTCCCTTCATGTTCAAGATTGCAAGAATTTGAGACAACCAATGGCAGAGTGGGGTTTGCACAATCTTACTGCATTGAAGAAATTGAACATTGAAGGTGAGATAGGGTGCCTCTGCCTCATAGGGCAAGAAATGACGTGCTTCCCGCCTCATTTTCCACGTCAAGCGGCTTCAAACTGGTTGTTGCTTCCTCCCCAACATTAAGTTTCTTTCAATACATTCTCAACCTAATTTGGTAAGTCTATCCAACGGTATGCGAGGTCACCTTTACTCTATTCTAGATTTACATATATCCTATTGCCTGAAGCTCCGGTTCCTGCCCAAGGAAGGATTCCCACCCTCCCTTGGATATCTTGAGATCAGTGGATGCACTTGGAATCTACTAAGGGAGTGCTCAAAGGGTGGAAGATACTTTCCCCTCATTGAACGCATTCCCAAATTCAAGGTGACTTGAGCATTCCCAGGCTATCCCCCATGCATTATCCCCTCTCTTTTCCGTCCTTTCATACTTTTTTGTAACTTGTAAATCTTGTAATTATTCGTATATATACAATATAAATGCAAATGTGGCATTTGAAACTGTAGTGTAACTCACATGTTTGTTGGAACTGATGTGCAAGTCGTATGCATATTTAGAGAAGCTTGCTGTTGTTACAATTCTAGTTATTTTGTCTTAGCTTATAGTCCATGCTTTCCCTCCATTCATTTCGGCAAAAGTTACAGAAAAGTGTCTGAACAAATTTCTTCAGATGGTGAGTACGTACAAGTACAACACTATATGTGTAACAAGTCGGGTTTTCAAGTTTCGAATGCAGGAACTTCATGTTAGGATGGATACTCTCAGCACTCACAAACGATTAAGAAAGTTATGCTCTGTCAAAGATGTTTCTGTAAGGATCCTCCTCTCTTTTCTTCAACAAGTAAGCTATGCTCTGTTCTGTTCTACCTCTGATTTTATCTCCAAGTATCATTAGAATTGTCTTTGTCCTGAGTAACTCTTCTTTACCCCGTGCCGTTACAGACTTCCCGAACAAATAGTAGAGTCTTCCTGGAAACTTTGAACTTTATCGGCGAAATTAGAATGATGTCGCTATTAAAACTTGAACTTTATCGGCGAAATTAACTTAGTCGTCGTTAATTGTAAACCTTTATCGGTCAACTATTTCGCTGCTAATAATGTAATTTTTTTTTTCCGGCGACTAAAATGGCGTCGCCGCTAAAACTTAAACTTTACCGGAGAAACTAATTTAGTCACTAAATATTTACCGGCCAACTATCTCGCTGTTCATAATTTAATTTTTTTTCCTGGCGATTAAAATGACATCTCCGCTAAAACTTGAACTTTATCGGCGAAAATATAGTCGCAGTTAATTGTAAACATTTACCGGCCAACTATCGCTGCTAATGCATCTTGTAATAAAAATTATAATTTAATTCTTTTACCTAAACTTTTACCGGTGAAACTAATTCAGTGATCACTAATTGTAATCATTTACCGGCGAACATATTAGTCACGCCTAAACATCTTTTAACGTCAACATTTTAATTCCGTCGAGTTTTAAACTTTAACTGGGCACTACATGAACTGATCTTTTGTAGTGCTCCTAGCCATATTAGTATTAAAAAATTGTGTCTCGTTCTTCTTCCCTTTTCACATACTAGAGAGAAACGGGCACGTGCGCTGAATATTCACACCAATCCAAATAAATGAATATGAGTACATAATAAATGAATAATTTCAAGAAACATGTATGTACTGATCTTCATGTATACTAGAAAATGACGCTAATTTGGTCATGAGCAATGAAGAACTATATTATATACCACATATAAACATGAGAGGAAAATGCCAATAGAGTTTAGTATTTATTTTGGTTAATGGAACAGAATCTAGCGCATCATCAAATATATTAAATATGTGTAGAAGAAAAAAAAAAAAAAAAAAAAAAGGACAATTTTGAAACCTACAACTATGTACAACCATCATTACCCACCACTGCATAGAGCATAAAACAGCAATTATATCATTTTTACTTACCTAGCTGATCAAATGAGTGGTAAAAAACTCATCATGAGAACTACCAAGAATCACATCTTAGAAAGATCTACAATAATTCCTAAATTAAGTACATAATTAATTGATTGCTGTGACCACATCAGTGACATCCTGTTTATGACATTAACATAAGAGAATTAAGATCTCGAGTATTCTTGGACACTTCATAACTTGTCCTATATTGAAATTCATTTTTTAGCAAGTCACATGTCGTGATCCAATGAACTTTGTGTCCGGATCAAAATCTAGTGTTTACATGAAATAATCTTGTTGAAACATAGGAATTGCAAACGGACACATTTGAAATTGATGATACATAGCTTCATTCGCTGGTATAATAGGACCTTACAGTAATAGTTGCTAAGTATTTATGTCAATGATAGTTCTTCAATATTCAGACAAGGGCAAACCTTAAAATCCTAACAATTATGTCACTGGATCTTACGATTTTACGACTGGGTCTGGTTTAAATAAGACCTAGCGATCGCACCATTGGCACCATTCGGATAAAACCCACCCGGCAAAGACTCGTTCCCCCTAACATAAAGGATTCTCAGAATCTCTTGCGGAGTCCTTCCATACGAAAGCGAGTATTCATCCCCAGCAAGCAAATTCCCCCAAGATGAACCTTCAGGACCGTTTCCCGGTGGAACCACTATACTCTCATCCTTCATTCCTTCGCCTCCAAGTGAGTTCCTCAACTCAGAGATGTGATATGTGAACTCTGCGACGGTTAACCGATATGGTCTCACCTGTGTGGCGGCTTTCTGGTAGAGAAGTGTTCTTATGACCGCGTCCTGACCCGCACTGACGCCCAATTGGCCAGCGACCAACTAGAAGATGCATCAAAACAACAATTACTCTATAAGAAAACTAGTTTCTTGTGCCGTCAAAATCGTTGTGAAAATGTGCGGCCATAAATAGTGACACTTCTATTGACGCAAATAGATATGTCATTTATAAATTCCATTGCAAAAAACAATGTGACACATTTGCAGCAGCGTCGCAAAACTCTTTAAAGAAGCACTTGCTTGTGTTGGTAGTAAATGCAAGTGGCAAGATTACTAAGCATTGTTGCTACAAAACAAATTAGTTCTAAAACTTGACACTAGAACGTGTCACTAAATCAAAATATAACGACGCTTTTAAAAAGTTTTCAAATAGTTCATGAAGAAATGATGCTACAAAAAAACTAGCTTCTCGTGGCGGTAGAAATGATTCTCGTGATGCCAAAATGGGTCCTCATGAAATTAGAGACGTTTTTGCTGAAGAAAGTACATATGTCATTTCTAATCACGGTTGCAAAAAACATTGTGACGCTTGTAGTAAACTTCGCAAAGTACTTAAAAGAGGCGACGTTTTTGCTTGTGTCGCCTATGCATGCAAGTGGCAACGCAACTAAGTGTCGTTAGAATAATTTTTTTCTTGAAATGTGTGTTACCTAAATCTAAACTTAACGAGACCAAAAAGTTTCGAAATAATATAAGAAGAAACGACGATACTACGAAACATTTGCGACGTTTGAGCAAGCATCGGCAATAAAAAGTCACCTAAAGTTTTTTAGTGTATAAAAATCACTGAATTTGAATAATATATACGATCACTTGAGCAAGCGTCAGCAACAATAACTCATCTAAAATTTCTTTTCTCGCGTGGTAACGTCGTGCCTAAGAAAATGAATCATATCGGAACAAAGATATAAGAGGGGTACCGTTTTGGCGTCTGAGGAGTTAAGAAGGGCATTTACACCGACCAAGCCGGTAAGACTAACATACGGAATGACATACGACGCCAATAGATAGTTTATTGTGTTGGCATATGGATCAAACGGTGGCAACAATCTCACCCCCACTGCCATGTTCATCAATACCGCGAATGTTGCTCTACTCAAGTTGATCAATGGTCTCGGGATCCCCGGCACTGCGTTCAAGATCGCCCTGTTAATTAATCAAAATAGCAGGTCACTGATTTTAGAGTAAGATCCATTTGAATAATTATGTATAAACATTAGGGGAATCACTTATAAAGAGTTCCCGACAATTATTTGATATGGTGGTATTGTGTTAATTAGTGTAGTTTGACTACCTCCGCCTATAACTAATTGATTTTAGAATGGAATCTCACTTGTTGCGATCACTAATTTGTTTTATGATGAAATCTCAGTTACATAGATGATTGCTCTTTACTGGCTCGTTGGGTGGCTCGACCCAATGTGGATTCTAACAAGTTTTATAACCAAATAGTAACGTTTGAGAACCATCGTAAAAATAGCGTAGTGATTTAGTGTTTTATCACTTGATTAGATATCTCAGATTTAGGTGTGAATCAAGTATATCAATGATGCTGCCTTTCTAATGCGGACAAACCCGAAAAAAAAAGTAACATTAGAGATGGTGAGAGAGAACCTGATGTTGCCAATTTTTTGCAAACCAAATTGATAGATGAGTCCGTTTGTGAAGGGGTCCAACCTAGCCACCATGGCCTCAATAGGTACCGGGCCACCCATGGTTAGGTTCGGTGCCGCCCCGTCAAGGCCATAGCCATTAGACCCGAACAAGAAGAACTCCGCCTCCAAGTACAACAGATTGAGAACAAAGTCCAGAAGCTCCGCATCGCCTTGCGTAATGTTGCCTTGCGTATTGTTGTCTTGCGTAATGATGTCTTGCGTAATGTAGTCTTGCGAAATGTTGCCTTGTGTAATGTTGTCTTGCGAAATGTTGTCTTGCGTAATGTTGCCTTGCGAAATGTTGCCTTGCGTAATTTTGTCTTGCGTAATGTTGCCTTGCGAAATGTTGCCTTGCGTAATGTTTCCTTGCGAAATGTTGCCTTGCGTAATGTTGTCTTGCGAAATGTTGCCTTGCGTAATGTTTCCTTGCGAAATGTTGCCTTGCGTAATGTTGTCTTGCGAAATGTTGCCTTGCGAAATGTTGCCTTGAGTAATGTTGCCTTGTGTAATGTTATCTTGCGAAATGCTGCGTTGCGAAATGTTACCTTGTGTAATGTTGCCTTGCGTAATGTTACATGACTGAGCTCTGCAAGGCGAAGGACCTTGCAGAAGGAGGACACTTGCTATTACAAACAAGATTATGTAAGCCGAAACTGCCATGATCGTAAAAACTAATGAAGTTGGTTGATGAGGAGTTATTGTGTTGCTAATGTTGGATCTGGAAGAGGGTTTATATATATAAAATCATATATATGAAGTGTTTGGTTATGTGTTGAATTGAAAGACAAAGATGATGAAAATAGAGCAGAATTCGGGAGAGACAAAGGGAGGTTGTTGGTAGTATATGTGTTGTTAGTATGGCTGTCAACGAAAACTGAGGTTGTCGTAGAGGGACCACAACAGATGGTTTGAAAAATAAGGCCAATGTTGTAACATTGCAATAATTGATTATAATGCATGAACTTTGCATTTTGTGAGTGGGACCATAAGAATGAGTTTAAATCACAAATATATAGTACATTATTATGTATCATCCGATTCAATAATTGTATTTACTTATACAAAATGTCGCATAAGGTTGGTTAAAATAAAATACCAGGAAGAATTAATAAGATTAAAGGGGTTATTATCAAATTGCTAATTGATGTTTGGACAGTCGAACAAATTGTTACCTGAAGCTTATTTTTTTAATATTTTACTAGCTCAACTAACTATTCCATGCATGTAGTTTGGTAGCTCAGTCACGATTTCTGTTTTTCTTGGACGGAATCACGCACGTGCTAGCAATTTGTTGGAACGTGACTCGTTCAACTGTTCAAACATTAACTAGCAACTCATTCGGTCCAAATTAGATGGAAATTCTAATGAGGCTAGAAATTTGTACACATATACAGCTTGACTTAGCAAAGTGTAAAATAAGATCGGATTCCAATTTGTTTGAATGCTCAAATATCAACTAGGAATTTGATAATTAACCCAACATTAAATCAAACCCTTGATATACTGGAACGCATGCATGCAAAAACTGGAACAGAAGGATTCGTCTCTAATACTTTGTCAATAGCCTTTAGTATTGTTCCTCCAGTCCATATGGACGAGATGACTATTCGAAGATAAGAGGAAGCTAAACGAAAATGACATTTACAAGGAGAAAGGCACGTGACTCACAGTATAATTCGTATACATAATTACATATACGTATATACATCTATAAAAATAGCACTGGTGCTCACTCCAAACCAGCTGATTTACTGAATCTTGGAATGCACGATTTAGAGGAAATCGGAAAAGTGAGATGGAAGATGTTAGATTCCACATTGGGCCGAACCAAGCCCAACGGGCCAGCAGAGAGCAGCCATATATGCAAGTGGGTTTCCATCCTAAAACCAATTGGTGATAGGAGGAGGTGGCCCACTTGCTTATATACTACTCGATTGTACATGTACCAACCGGTGTGGTACTCCAGACTCACGGTGGAGTGTCTATTTCAACATTCCCCCTCACCGTGAGGGCTCTCTGATTTCAACAGACCATCTCCCAGCCCGTCCCGGGCTCTGATACCATGAAAGAATTGGTAAATTCAGTCTATTAATCTGAATGATATTACACGATTATATATTGGTACAATCGACTAAACTAGGAAACAAGCCAAATTAGGAAAACTATAATTACAGAAATTTACAGCTATATATTTAACATCCCAGTTTAACACAAAAATCTTTTACCGATCTTTGTGACACTTTGCAAGAAGCCCAGTCACTATCACAATATACCATTATGGTTTGTAAATTATCATTGTTTGCCAGGAAGAACAACCCTTGTCATGGGTTTCCTTTCACATAATGAATAACTCTTAATGCAGATAAATGTGTCTGTTTTGGAGCATGAACAAATTGGCTTAAATGTTGAATAGGGTAGGCTATATCAGGCATGGTCATTGTGAGGTATAACAGTCAAGTGTTTACAGTGAATATTATGTTATGTGTTACACAAAACAGTGTAATTGATCGTGCAATGCAACATGAATAATCTTGTTGAAACATAGGAATTACAAACGGAACATTTGAAATTGATACATAGCTTCATTTATTGGTATAATTGGATTGGACCTTACAGTAATAGCTGCTAGTTATTTCTTTCAAGGATAGTTCTTCCAAATTCAGACAAGGGCAAACTTTTTTTTGGCCACTAGACAAGGGAAAACCTTAAAATCTGAACAATTCCGTCACCGGATCTTACGATAAATAAGACCTAGCGATCGCACCATTGGCACCATGCGGATAAAACCCACCTGGCACAGACGCATTCCCCCTAACATAAAGGATTCTCAGAATCTCTTGCGGTGTCCTTCCATACGAAAGCGAGAATCGATCCCCAGCGAGCACATTCCCTCTAGACGAACCTCTGGGACCACTTCCCAGTGGAACCACTATACCCTCATCCTTCACTCCTTCGCCTCCAAGGGAGTTCCTCATCTCGGAGATGCGATATGTGAACTCTGCGACGGTTAACCGATATGGTCTCACCTGTGTGGTGGCTTTCTGGTAGAGAAGTGCTCTTATAACCGCATCATGACCCGCACTGACGCCCAACTGGCCGGCGATCAACTAGAAGATGCATAAAAACAACAATTTATTAGAAGACTAATTACACTATAAGAATCGTAAAAACCGTTGTGAAAATGTGCAGCCATAAAATTAGTGACACTTTTACTGACGTAAATATGTCATTTATAACTACCATGGCAAAAGGCATTGTGAAATCTTTGCCGCAACATTGTAAAACTCTTTAAAGGGGTAACACTTGATTGTGTTGGTAGTGAATGTAAGTGGCAATACTACTAAGCATTGTTGTAACTTTTTCTTCAAACCAAAATAGTGCTAAAACTTGACGCTAAAAAGTGTCACGTAAAACATAATGACACTATAAAAAGTGTAGAAATAGTCCAAGAAGAAATGACGCTAGTATGAAGCATTTGTTGAATTTTAATGAAATGAATGATATAAGAGGGCACCTACCGTTTTGGCGTCTGAGGAGTTGAGAAGGGGGTTTACACCGACTAAGCCGGTGAGACTGACATACGGAATGACATACGATGCCAAGAGATAGTTTATTGCGTTGGCATATGGATCAAATGGTGGCACTAGTCTCCTCCCAATTGCCCTGTTCATCAGGACCGCGAATGTTGCTCTACTCAAGTTGATCAATGGCCTCGAGATCCCTGGCACTGCGCTCTGGATCGCCCTGTTAATTAATCAAAATAGCATGTCATTGATTTTAGAGTAAGTTCCGGTTGAAAAAATTATGAATGAAGAGATCCCGGCATTTGTTCTTTAACTAGATGTATCAGTTTAGGTGTAAAGCAAACATGTCAATAATACTGCCCTCTTGATATGGTCAAACAGGAAAAAAAAATAGTAACATTTGTGAGAGAGAGAGAGAGAGAGACAGAGAGAGAGAGAGAGAGAGAAAACCTGATGTGGCCAACTTTTTGCAAACCAAATTGATAGATGACATCATTGGTGAAGGGGTCCAACCTAGCCGCCATGGCCCCGATAGGTGCCGGACCGCCCTTGGTTAGGGTCGGTGCCTCCCTGTCAAGGCCATAGCCCTTGGACCCGAACAAGAAGAACTCCGCCTCCAAGTACAACAGATTGAGACTAAACTCGAGAAGTTCCGCTTCGCCTTGCGTAATGTTGCTTGACTGAGCTCTGGAAGACAAAGGACACTGCAGAAGGACACTTGCTATTACAAACAAGACTGTGTAAGCCGGAACTGCCATGATCGTAGAAACTAATGAAGTTTGTTGATGAGGAGTGACTGTGTTGCTAATGTTGGATCTTGAAGAGGGTTTATATACATAAATCATATATATAGATATATGAAGAGTTTGGTTATGTGTTGAATCGAAAGACAAAGATGATGAAAATAGAGTAGAGATATTGGAAGGGAAAGACAAAGGGTGCTTGGGAGATATTAAAAGTATGTGTTGTTGGTAGCATTGCAAAAGATTATAATGCATGACCTTTGGATTAAAACTTTTTCATTTTCTTGTAGAATGGAACTTACAATAACTTATCAAATATGTAGTGAAATAAGCTTGTCATTTATTTCATAATATAGGCACTACATTAGTAATATAGCCTAAACATAGCCAACTACAATTTACGATTGCGCGGTAAAAACGCCCTTGCGATTGTACCATTTGCGCCATTCGGGAAAAACCCACCAGGCACGGTTTCATTTCCACTGGCGTACATGATCCTCAGTACCTCTTGTGGAGTCCTTGCATATGTGAGCGAGTACGAGTCTCCTTCGATCACATTCCCCCTAGTTAGACCTTCGGGACCGCTCTCTTGGGAGACCACTAGACCCTCGTCTTTAACCCCGGAGCCTCCAAGTGAATTTCTGAGTGAAGAGATGTGATCTGTAAACTCTGCAACTGTTACTCGATACGGTCTCACTCGTAGGGCAGCTTTCTGGTAGAGAAGTGCTCTTATGATCGCGTCCTGTCCTGCGTCTAGACCCAAATGCCCTGCATTTAACTGGATACATTGAAAAAAAAAACCTTATAAGGCTAAGAGATTACACGAAGAATATGATATGAGAGACAATTAAAAGAGAAAGTTAAGAAGCTAAAAAGGGTCTCAAATATACGTCATGTTGCAATTAGGTGACTTAGCTTTATTTTTTTTGCTGCAATTGATTGTTCACGTATCAGATTCGTTGCTTTTGACATTTCCATCCAAAATCGGCATGAAAACTGACGGAAAGAAATCTCGTGACCCGCACGTGACAAGTTTTTTTGCAACAAAATTGATACGACAGATAACCAATCACAACAAAACCCCATCACATGCATGTCAAGTGATTTCGTTTCATCAGTTTTAACACAGATTTTTTTACGGAAAAGTGAAATGCAAAGGACCTAATACTTCGGATAGTTAATCGCAAAAAAAAAAAGCTGAGACACATAATCGCAAAATGAAGTATACTTGAGACTTCTTTTGGGTTCTTAACCTGAAAAAACCTTATTAGGTGTCTCAATATAAAGTGTTTCATTTGCCGTTTACAGCTTAACTAACCCAATAGATTTTTAGAAAAGAAAAAAAGTATATAAAACTACGGACTATATATTGATCTATTCGGTATAAACATCAATTTCATCTAAGAATTAGCAATGTACCTGTTTAGCAACGGAGGAAGTAAGCAAGGAATTTGCAGCAACACCACCAGTGAGACCCACATAAGGAAGAACAAACGAAGCTAAGAGATAGTTTATAGAATTGGCATATGGATTAAATGGAGGCACCAAAATCCTCCCAATTGCCTTGTTCATCACGTCTGCGAATGTGGCTGCACTCAGGTTCAACAATGGTCTTGCAAATCCTGGCACTGTCTTCTGGACCACCCTGTTAATTAATTAACCACAAACGTCATTAATCAGAGTTAATAACAGTCAAAATCACTATCTAAAGTTTGCTTGTTGTGCAAATTGTTACTCGAACTTAAGTTTTTTAATTTAAATTTCACACTTTTAATTTAGATTTTAAATTAAAAGCCTAATTCTATTACTTTGTCTGTCAAAATGCCATGTGTTGCTAAAGGATTTAGCTTTTGGTCAAAAATCTAAAATGAAGAAATATAGAGAAAATAAAAATAAATAAATAAATAAACTAAAAGTTCAGGTAGCAATTTTTAAAACAAGTAAAGCTCATACAGAGATTTCTTTTTTTGGTCAGGAGTATTTCAGCCAATTCACATGGAAAAAAGACACTTACAGACATAGTGGACGAAGTAGCTGTTTTGGTCTAATATTGAAAGTTGAGATAAAACCATGCATTCACCGGGGTTCCAGGACAAGTTGCTAGGTAGTTAGTCTAAACTTTCTCGTGATATTAAAGCGTGCAGGTCTGAATTTCCGCAGCGCTTAGTGATGGGTATTCATAATGTTTCAGGCCACACGTGAAGGAGGATGTTGAATTATTAAGTGGTTAAGTGTTGAATCTAATCTTTCTCAATTAGTCCTTAATCTTATGCTAAATGAATCATGATAGTATGGAATCACTACAAGTAAAACCAAATAAAGAGAGCCATAGAGAAAACCTTATTTGTCCTATTTCTTGCAAACCAAACTGATAGATGATATCCTTGGTCAATGGGTCCAACCTGGCAGCCCTAGCCCCGAAAGGCGGTGGCCCACCCATGGTGATGTTCGGGGCCACCCTATCGAGGCCATAACCCTTAGACCCGAACAAGAAGAACTCGGCCTCCAAGTACTCCAAATTTAGAGCGAACTCGATGATTTCTTCTTCGGCTTGGGTAACATTAGTCGACTGAGCTGCGCAAAATCTAGGGTTTTGCAGAAGAACACTCGTTAGGGATATTATAAGTAAGACTACAGATGTTTGAAGAGACATGATTGTCTTTATCGATAGCTGATGAGTGTTTATAGTTCTAATGCTGAACGTTGAAGAGGATTTATATAGATGGAGTACTTCGTCATGTTTTGTAGCGAAGAGACAAAGATAATGAACAAGAGAGGAGCGGCAATACTTGAGGGGGGAAAACAAAGGGAGTTTTGTGTGGAAGAAAGTCTCTTAAATATGAAACTTGAAGGTCTAGCATAATATTATACTTTAAAAATATAACATAATAGATTCATTATCAACAGAATCAAAGGCATGTTTCACATTAGGAAGTCACCAAGCAATCAGTCATGAAATCATCCCGCATTTGGTTGCGGAGTCTTATTTTCAAAAACTTCATAGCGGCGAAAGCTCTTTCTACTGTTGTGATAGCCTCAAGTAAAAGTAACACTAATTTCAGGAGCAAATAAACCAATGGATAACTCATACTTCTCTACGTGACAATTAGCTTCTCTGCGAAGCTAAAGATCGATGCCATCTTTGAGAAAATCACCATGTTCCATAGCTCAACATTTGAGTTAATTATCAAGTGTCATCAACTAATGAGAGAGAATTCACGCGGATAATATTGAGGAAGATGTATCAAGTTTTCCTTGTCAAATGCTGAAAAGTTATTCTCTGGACTGAAACATGTCACGTGAATAAACAATTTTGTACTCACCTAATTAAACCGAGAACTTAACTATTGGAGTTGTCTATCAAGAACATTAGAATACACCTACACGATATCAATCCAAATTAAGCATTTGTTGAGCATTATGTATTCTCTCCCCTTAGATATAAATAATGCATTCATATTAGGAACGTCAAAATCATGTTTCTTACAAAATAAAGAGATTTCAATCAGTAAAACATCTTATTATTCATTTCGATCTCACTTTCTGAAAGTATTCCTTAGAAGTATCGAACATCATTGCATTAACAATATCTTGATATTTTGTTGATCTGTAAAACTTGTGACAGATCGTTATTGAAACAATCTTCATCAAATGCAATCATGAAAACAAATTCAAATGATTGCATGGATTTTAAGAGTCTATTTGCTTTTGCTCTTTGATCTGATCTTGCACCATCTTATTTTATAACTTCAAGTACATAAATAATTGTAGAAACACGAGTACTAAGTTCATAAATGTACCAAAGTGTCTTCCCCAACGAGTATCGACATGCCACTTGAGACCGGTCTCTTGATTTAGTCCTTTTGTATTATGAATTTTCCATTTCTCTAATGCTTCTCTTACTTCAGTAATATGTATGTCTCGAAGCATATTAAATCGTTTGCATGAATCTCCCACTACATTTACTATGTTTCCCACTAATTAAAAAGCAAAGCAACTTGAATCTCATTTTTCACAGCAATATAAGTTGAAGTTGATGGGCAAAGGAATGTACATAAAAAGCGGATGAGCTCTCCCACATGACCAAAGTCTATGCACATTGCATATTATTTGCACTATTCAAGTTGTACATACAAAGCAAGGATTCTAATGCAACTTTAAGAGGCATAGATAGAACTTGTATCACTAACATGCAAAATACCAAGGAATATTTTCACAATATATCCTTTTTCTTCACCAAACGCAAGACAACATCCATTTGTTATTTGTCGGACGTCGAGAGACTCGTACCCAAGAATAGAAAATAATGCCAGTTAGTTGCATTGCAATTCATTATAATGCGTGACCTTTGCATTATAACTTTCATTTCTTGTAGAATGGAACTTACAATAACTTACCAAATATGTAGTAAATAACTAGGAAGGTCATTTATTTCATAATAAAGGAAGGCACCATATTAGTTATATACCCTAGACATAGCCAACTACGATTTACGGCTGCGGTAAAAATGCCCTTGCGATTGTACCATTCGCGCCATTCGGGAAAAACCCACCAGGCACGGTTTCATTCCCGGTGGTGTACATGATCCTCAGTACCTCTTGTGGAGTCCTTGGATATGTGAGCGAGTACGAGTCACCTATGATCACATTCCCTCTAGTTAGACCCTCGGGACCGCTCTCTCGAGAAACCACTAGACCCTCGTCTTTCACCCCGGCGCCTCCAAGTGAGTTTCTGAGCGCAGAGATGCGATCTGTGAACGCTGCAACTGTTACTCGATACGGTCTCACTCGCATGGCAGCTTTCTGGTAGAGAAGTGTTCTTATCGCTGCATCTTGTCCGGCTTGCGCGCCCACAAGGCCTGCAAGTAACTAAAACATACATGGAAAACAACCCTATGTAAGATTCAAAAATCACGCTACACGTAAATTTTTTTTAATTAAGTTTAAATTTGGCGCTACCATATGAAACTTTAGACTAATCTTTATACTTCAACATCATCTGTGTTGACGGTTAAACTAGCCTCAACAGATTTATATAAAATAAAAAACCATAGAACTAAATGTCATATATTGATTAATTCAGTGTAAACATCAACTTCACCTAAGTAAGATTCTAAGATCAGGCTAAGAACGTGATCTCGGGGGTAAAATGCTACGTGTCTCATGTGTGAAAGTTTAGACTAATAACATGTCGGAGGTTTAAAATTGGCAGAACAGCGAATCTGCGCGCTCTAATACATTTTGAAAGTTTAGCACTTAACTAACTATTTTAACACTACAATAAATCCATTCGTTTGTGAAAAAATTATTTGTGAGGTACATATAAACTTATTTGTAAGGGAATGTTGAAAATTCCTTACAAATAAGGAACTTGGCCCAAAAAAAATCTAAGGAAATAATTCCTAACAAAAAAAACTTGGCTAAACTTGTGAGGAAAATCCTTTAAAAATATTTGAGTTTTGTAAAGAAATTCCCTTGTAACTTAATAAATCCCTTGAAAGTTTTTATAATTTGTGAGGAATTGTTTCCTTTGAAAAACATAGTTACAAATTATAGGAATTAGCAACTTACATGTTTCGCAACAGGGGAAGTAACCAAGGAATTTGCAGCAACACCACCGCTGACACCCACATAAGGAATAGCATACGAAGCTAACAGATAGTTTACAGAGTTGGCATATGGATTAAATGGAGGCACCAGAGTCCTCCCAATTGCCTTGTTCATCACGTCTCCGAATGTGGCTGCACTCAAATTCAACAATGGTCTCGCAAACCCTGGTACTGTCTTCTGGACCAACCTGTTATTAATTACTTAAGCTCAAACGTCATCAATCTTAGAGTTAATAATAGCTAAATCACTATCTGAAGCTTGGTTATTGTACAAATTGCTAAATGAACTTTAGTTTTTTTAAAATTTCACTACCTTAACCTCCTATTTTAGATAAAAGCTAATTCTGACACTTCATCTGTCAATATATCATATGTCGCTAACGGATGTAGTTTTTAGTCTAAAATTTAAAATTGAGATATCAAAATTTAAAAAATTAAAGTTTAGATAGTGATTTCTATAACGGGGTCCTTAATCTTGTGCTAAATGAATCATATATAGTATGGAATCAATATAAGTAAAACGTAAAGAATAGTGCCATAGAGAAAACCTTATTTGTCCTATTTCTTGCAAACCAAGCTGATAGATGATATCCCTGGTCAATGGGTCCAACCTGGCAGCCCTAGCCCCGATAGGCGGTGGCCCGCCCATGGTGAGGTTCGGGGCCAACCTGTCAAGGCCGTAACCCCTAGAACCGTGCAAGTAGAACTCGGCCTCCAAGAACTGAAAATTGTGATAGAACTCGAAGATTTCTTCTTCAGCTTGGGTAACATTAGTGGACTGAGCTGCGCAAAATGTAGGGTTTTGCTGAAGAACACTCGTTAAGGATATTATAAGCAAGATTAGAGAAGATTGAAGAGACATGATTGTCTTTGTTGATTGCTGATGAGTGTTTATGTTGTTGCTAATGGTGGACGTTGAAGATAGATAGTTTATATAGATGAAATGCTTCTTCATGTTTTGTAGCGAAGAGATAAAGATAATGAACATGGAGAGGAGCGGCAATACTTGAGGGGGAAGACAATGGGAGGTGTGTGACTTTTTGTGGGCAGAATTAGTCTCTTAAATATGAAATTAGAACTTCTGAAAAACTAGTTATAATCAGCACAATACCTAGCAAGTAATGATCTATAACCCATAAAATTTCTTAATAGCGGTTTGATTTTATCTGAAAGAAAAACTTATCATACTTTGTTATTGTGAAAAATGAGGCAGGATGCTGAAATATAAAGATTAAACAACATCTGAACATTTATTAGCTCAAGCTTCTAATCATTTGGTCAAGTGATCCGTCTAATATATACATTTTATATTATAGTGTGCAGACTCGAATGAAATCACGTCTTGATTAATCAGCTCGAACTTTAGGAATACAGTTGTTTAAGTGATCCTTCTAAAATTTCACATGGTATAAGGTTTGAATAACACACCGCGTCTTCAACCACCAGATCAAAATTATACATGGTATTAGAGTGCGCAAGTTCGAATAACTTTTTTAATTTACAATCTAGTATATCAGATCAAGAAGATCCATCATTAAGCCATCTCGCTATTGGGATAATAAAGAGTGTGTCACAACTTAGTCTTGTTTCAGTGCAAGTCCGATAGTTGAGAAGAAATCTTCGTCTTACAATAAGGATAAGGAAAAGCGGAACTCCAAGAAGGTTGATGAAGTTGAAGTCGTGGCAGACACTAGAAGACGAGTGTCGATAAGATAAATATGAAGGTAACTACGTTAGAAGAATAGAGACCGAAATAAAATGACAATTTAACGTTTGACTAACAGATACACTAAAAGTGTACAAGCTTCAAACGCATTACATCAAAAATAAACAAAAAATATATATTACACTAAAAGCCAAAATGGATCAAACCTATTAACTCGGCCGATACAATATGCCATACCAAAACTAACAAAATGGCATTATTTTTCATATTCAACTTAGAAAACCGATGCTATTATTCACTAAGCACTTCATTATTGTACAATGTATCACCAAATAGCTCATCAACGAAGTGCAAATTCAGCTAGGGTTTACCCTAACTTATTCCAAACCCAATCATTCCAAACCTAAACATTTCGAAGCTCCATCACATCTACTTCTTTTGCCCTAAATAAGACCTAGCAATCCTACCGTCGGCACCACCACTCGGAAAAAACCCATCAGGCACAATCTCGTCACCACTGGCATACACAATCCTCAGTATCTCGTGGTTATTTAACGGTCAAATTTAACAATTAACTAACAGATGTACCAAAAGTGTGCAAATTCCAAACACATTGCACAAAAAGTAAACAAAAAATAGATGTTACACCAAAAACCAAACTTTATCAAGCACGTTGTACCAAAAAACCTATTAAACCAATACAATATGCCATACCAAACACCAACAAAATGGCAACATTTTGCACATTCAAGTAGAAAACCGATGCTATTATTCACTAAGCACTTCATTATTGTACAATATATCACCAAATAGCTCATCAACGAAGTGCAAATTCAGCTAGGATTTACCCTAACTTATTCAAAACCCAATTATTCCAAACCTAAACATTTCGAAACTCCATCACATCTACTTCTTTTGCCCTAAATAAGACCTTGCAATCCTACCGTCGGCACCACTCGGAAAAAACCCATCGGGCACAGCCTCGTCACCACTGGCATACACGATCCTCAGAATTTCATTCGGAGTCCTTCCATACGAAAGTGAGTATCGATCTCCCACAAGCACATTCCCCCTAGTCGAGCCCTCGGGTCCTCTCCCTCGGGAAACCATGATTGCTTCGTCTTTAACTCCGGTGCCTCCAAGTGAGTTCCTCAGCTTAGAGATGCGATATGTGAACTCTGCAACTGTTACTTGGTATGGTTTTACTCGCATGGCGGCTTTTTGATATAGAAGTGTTCTTATCACTGCATCTTGTCCTGATTCCACGCCCAAAAGGCCTGCAACTAACTAAAATATACATAGAAAATAAGCTTATGTTAGATTCATAGCTAGATTATTCACTATAAAATACACTGCAGTTAATTTGCAACTTCTTAGTTAAATTTTGGAGGTTTCGATATTTATTTTCGACAAATTGCTAGCTGAGTTTATACATTAACTTCGTCTAATTTGTCGTTAAATGGTGACACTGCAAGAAAATCAACAGTTTCATTCAAAAAAATTTAAAGGAGACAATCTCTTATAATTGATAAGGATTTCCAAGGCTTGAAAAAAAAAAAAAAAAAAAAAAAAAAAAAAAACCTTTGTAAATATTAAAATTTTGTAATGCATTTCATAAATTTGAATATTTATAGCGAGTGTTTTTGTTAGAAATCAGTCCCTTAAAAAGTTCGTTGAATTAGCTAGATACTTGTAAGATATTTTCAATATTTGCATTGCAAATAATTTCATTTTCCTTGCAAATAAATCCTTAAAATAAAATCTAATTTTTTTTAGTGTGACAATAAACTTGCTTGTTGCTTATGTGCAAATTGCTAGCCAGCTGAACTTTTAAAAAAATTGCAACAATTAAGCTAAAATTTGTGAAAGTATGCAATTTGTAGCTCAATTTTGAGGAAAATTTGCAATTTGCTATTTGAATTATGACGACATATCACAATTCAATAGAAAGCTAAACACATATTGCAACTTTGCATAAGTTCAGCTAGTCAATTGTCCAAGAAAAAAAGTTCAACTAACAAATCGTACATACCCTAAATTCAGTTAGAAACTAGGTAATTAACCCGAATATATAAAACGTGTTGTATTAATATGTTTTTGCACCAAAAGCCAACATTGGTCAAACATATGGTTTCAAAAGACCATTTAACCCTAATATTAATATGATATGAGTTTCGAGACTAACCGTTCGGGCAGCCGAGGAATTAAGTTTAGGGTTAGCTCCGACGTAGCCGGTGAGACCCACATATGGAATGACATATGAAGCTATGAGAAAGTTTATTGAGTTGGCATATGGATCAAATGGAGGCTCCAAAACCTTTCCAAATGCCTTGTTCATGGTTGCTGCAAATGCAGATGCACTCAAATTCAACAGTGGTCTCTCAAACCCCTCTACTGCATTCTTGATTGCCCTGTTAATGATATAAAGTAGCACATCATCAGTTTTATCATTATGTTACCACCTAGTGATTGACTGCGCATCGCACGAAATTTTACTTAGATGAAAACTTATGTTACAATATCATTCATGTTTTGTGGGTATGTCGTTTTTAAGTTAATATACGATATCTGTTAGAAAATAAACTTGATTAATGTTGAAGTGTCTAGAAATCTCTAAGAGTGTCTAGGAGTCTTAGTAATTATGAGAGTGTGTAGAAGTGTCTAAGTAGGAGTCACTAGAACAAGAAGTCACTAGAATCCTTAAGTGTCTCAAGAACCCACTAGAATATGAAGCTTCTAGGATGTGAAATTACTAGATTATCAAGTCTCTAGGATCTTCCATATGTAACTATAAATATGTGATGGAATGAATGAGAAACCAACAAGTTGAGAAGATAAAACAACAAGTCTCTCATATTCATCTCCCACTCTCATAAACAGATATTCAACACCAACAAATGGTATCAGAGCCAGGTTCAAAGATCGCGATGGCAACGACAAGCATGCAAGTGCCGAGATTGACGAAGGATAACTACGATAAATGGTGCATCCAAATGAAGGCCCTTTTGGGATCGCTTGACGTATGGGAGCTCGTGGAGACCGAGTTCGAGGAACGCGAAGTTACGATGGAAATGTCAAAAGAAGAGAAGGAAGAATTAAAGGAGCAACGGAAGAAGGAGAAGAAGGTCTTGTTCACAATATATCAAGGTCTTGATGAAGCCACGTTCGAGATAGTCGCTCCGGCCAAGACATCATATGAAGCATGGGGAATACTTCAAAAGGCGTTCGGTGGCGTCGAAAAGGTAAAAAAAATTCGCCTACAATCTCTTCGTGCTCAATTTGAATCCCTCCATCAAGAAAGCTCGGAATCTATCTCCGACTACTTCACGAGGGTCATTTCAATCGCGCATCAAATGCGAAGAAATGGAGAAACTTTAGAAGATGTTCGTATCATAGAGAAGATCTTAAGATCTCTCGATCCAAAGTTCGACCTTGTTGCTGTGGCGATTGAAGAATCCAAGGACTTAGAAGAAATGTCCGTGGAGCAGCTCATGGGTTCTCTACAAGCCCATGAACAACGACTTATGAAGCGAGGAGAAGGAAAATCATTGGAGCAGGCATTACAAGCGAGGTTGACGCTGAAAAATGACGGATCACGAGGCGGCTTCCAAAGAGGAAGATTCACGACATGGAGAGGAAGAGGTGGTCGAACAACAACCACCAATGAAGTCGACAACGATGATGGAGAGTCGATCCAAGAAGGAGATCGAGGAAGAGGTCGTGGTCGTGGTCGCGGACGAGCCCAAGGTGGATGGAGAAATAACAAATCGGGAGTTCAATGCTATGTGTGCAAGAAATTCGGCCATTATGCATCAGAATGTTGGTATAACACCGACAATGAGGGAGAAAATGCAAACTTCGCAGAAAAGATTGACGACAATGGAGTTCTTTTGATGGCATACAATCAAGTGGAGGAGACGGAGTCCAACACATGGTTCGTCGACACAGGAGCTTCCAACCATATGTGCGGAAGAAAGGAGTTTTTTGCGGAGCTCGATGAAGGACAGAGTGGGCACATCACTTTTGGCGATCTTTCCCAACATCCAATCAAAGGGAAAGGTAAAGTTCTCTTTGAACTCAAGAACGGACGACAATTGTGCATCTCCAATGTCTATTTTGTTCCCGACATGAAAAACAATATTTTAAGTGTCGGACAATTGTTGGAGAAGGGATACGACGTCCGGATCAAGGAGAAAACACTTACCATCCGTGATAATAATAACAATGTTATCACGAATGTAGCCATGACGAAGAACCGAATGTTCCCGTTGGAGTTAAAGATCAATGAGAAGAATTGCTTGAAGGTGACAACCATAGACAACTCGACTCTATGGCATCTCCGGTATGGTCATCTGAATTTCAAGGCGCTGGAGTTGATGGAGAAGAAAAACGTGGTACGAGGTTTGCCCAAGATCAATCATCCCAACGGCGTGTGCGAAACATGTGTCATCGGAAAGCAACAAAGGAAACCATTCAAGAAGTATCCATCGAAGAGAGCAGCTGGTCGTCTCGACTTAGTCCACTCCGATGTATGCGGACCAATCACTCCCATGTCCATTGGCGGAAATAGGTATTTCTTGACCTTCACCGATGATTATAGTGGCAAGACTTGGATTTATATGATGAAGGAGAAGAGCGAAGTCTTGACGAAGTTCAAGGAGTTTAAAAGCATGGTCGAGAAGCAAAGCGGTCGTCATTTGAAGTGTTTCCGAACCGACAGAGGAGGCGAGTATACATCGCTTGAATTTGACAGTTTTTGCAAAGAGAACGGGATCGTGCATCAGCTAACCATGCCGCAAACCCCACAACAAAATGGAGTCTCCGAGAGGAAGAACCGGACGATCTTGAATTTAGTTCGGTGCATGTTGAAGGAGAGAAATGTCCCGAAAGAATTTTGGGGAGACGCTGTTGCTACCGCAGTTTATTTGCTCAACAGATTTCCGACCAAGCGGATTGGAGATATGACACCGGAGGAGGCATGGAGCAAGAGAAAGCCGTGCATCGACCATCTTCGAGTTTTTGGCTGCGTGGCATATGCAAAATTGCAAGGAAGCCAGAAGTGCGTCATGCTCGGATATGACGAGAATACAAGCGGCTACAAGTTATACAATCCCGTCACAAAGAAGGTTTTGATCTCAAGAGATGTCGAATTCGACGAAGGACAAGCATGGAGCTGGGAGATGAATAATGACCAACCAAAACAGGTTATTGAAGTTGAAGAGCCGCAAAGAAAAGAAGCTCGACGTGTTGAAGTTCAAGAACTTTTATCACGCCCACATGTTGATACTCAACAAGAAGAAGACGACTCGAGCGAATCACCCGTACTGAGGACAAGACGAATCCAAGACGTATACAATTCCGCGCAAGTCGTTGAAGTGAATGACGATGAAGAATACGGTAATTTATGTCTCTCTGCAGGATGTGATGGAGCAACACACAGAGAAGTTATCAAAGAGACAAAGTGACGAAAGAAAAGGACGATGGCAAAACGAGAATACAAGAATCGCAGAGTGCGAGGACATATGCAAATGACGATTTGTCGGCAAAGACAACCGGGAAAATATGACCAAGCATACACGATTGGTTATACAAAGAAGCATTGGAAGGACAAGTCACAATGAGAAGTGATCGTGAACATCGTACGGATGACATCAAAAGAATCAAGTTTAAGGGGGGGAATTGTTAGAAAATAAACTTGATTAATGTTGAAGTGTCTAGAAATCTCTAAGAGTGTCTAGGAGTCTTAGTAATTATGAGAGTGTGTAGAAGTGTCTAAGTAGGAGTCACTAGAACAAGAAGTCACTAGAACAAGAAGTCACTAGAATCCTTAAGTGTCTCAAGAACCCACTAGAATATGAAGCTTCTAGGATGTGAAATTACTAGATTATCAAGTCTCTAGGATCTTCCATATGTAACTATAAATATGTGATGGAATGAATGAGAAACCAACAAGTTGAGAAGATAAAACAACAAGTCTCTCATATTCATCTCCCACTCTCATAAACACATATTCAACACCAACAATATCATGTCTTTAGAAAACTTTTCGCTTATACTTTCAGATGGAAAAAATCGTTTATAGATCAGATATCGTAGAGAAAATTATGAATTTTTTATTGTGATGTTCAAAATTAGATAATATTGTAGTACATAAGACTGAACAAAATATATTTAGGATATTGAAATTATATAATAATTATTATTAATGTCGTGGATTTTTTTAGAAAAATTTAAAGCTTAAAATTGCATGTTATCTCTCACATGGCACAGTAATATGAATTTAAGCCTAGAAGCTATAGAATTATCGATTTCGCCATGTATCATTATTTAATTTAATCAAGTCAAATTATGTTAATATACGATATCATGTCTTTGGAAGACTCTTCACTTCTACTTTCACATGAAAAAAACCGTTTTTATATCAGAATATCGTACAGAAAATTATGAATATTTGATTGCAATATTCAAAATTAGATAATATTATAGTAAATGAAATTGAACAAAATATATTACGGATGTTGAAATTATATAATATTATTAATGTCATGGATTTTTCTAGAGCATTTTAAAGCTCAGAAAACATGTTGTCACATATGACACAATAATACGAATTTAAGCCCAGAAGCTATTGAATTGTCGGTTTCGCCACGTGTTCTAATTTAATTGCGTAGAGAGAAAATCGAACCTTAAGTGGCTAATTTCTTGCAAGCCGAATTGGTAGATGATGTCCCTAGTGAAGCCATCCAAGTTAGCCACCCTCACCCCGATAGGTGCGGGTCCACCCATGGTTAGGTTCGGTGCCACCTTGTCTAGACCATAACCCTTAGACCCGAACAAGAAGAACTCGGCTTCCAAGTACTCCAAATTTAGAGCAAACTCAATAAGATCCGCGTCGTTATGTGTAATAGCCGAATTTCCTTCGGGGCAAGACCAAGTACCATGAAGACGAACACTCGTCAGAGATATGATTATGAATAACGCGATAGATGACGGAACCGACATGGTCGTGTCGATCGGGGAAGTTTGTTAGGGACTTATAAGTGATGATGATGATGCTTATAATGTGGATAGGGAAGTAGCTAAGTTATGTTTTATTGGAAGAGATGATTAGGTGATGGAAATGGAGGATATGAGTGTGCAAAGAGATGGTTTGAGAGGTTTGTTTTTTTAAGAAGGTATATATAATGTTGTATATGACTGAGGTTTAGGGGAGATGGTGACTGATATGTGGTGAGACTTGGCTATCATGATTTAAGTGTAGATGTTTAAGGAGAAATTTCAGCAAAGACTAATTTGCTATCTATATATGATTTCGTTTAATTTTGTTTTCAAGATCATGGCCCAAAAAAAGTTGTTTTCAAGATCGGTATATATTGTCTCAAATATATAACGTGGTGTTATTTTGTATTCCGGATTTTTTAATTCTTGTTATTTCAATTATACTAGTGGTATTTCAATTATACACGAATGGTTGATAATTAATTTCTTATTGTTTTTTCTATCGGTTATATGAATGGTATTTCAATTATACGAATGGTTGATAATTAATTTCTTATTGTTTTTTCTATCAAAATTCAAAATGGATGGGATTCAAGGCTCGGCCCTTGCTATTGGGGAATGGTTTTCTACCATGCTTATGAAGCACTATAATTTTTTATTTTTTATTTTACTATAGAGTAAACTTAATTTTAACATAAATAAATAAAACTTAAAAAGTATGAAAAATTATGAAATTACAAAATAATATTTATATCACAATTAGGGAGAAAAATAAAAAATAAAAAAGAGTATCACAAGCACCATACTTGTGGAGCATAGTAGAAAGACCCGTGAGGGTACTAGCCATCTCCAGCTAGAGCCCGAGCACCAATACATATTGGTCTTGATGAATATACACCCGATTTGACCACTAAGGCTCGACTTAGTCGCACCGTCGACCCCGAATTTGTAAGTGGCCGAGACCCATTAAAACCACGTGCTAGTCCTCCCGAACCGAACTAGTCCGGTGTCGAAAACACGGACTAGTCTGGTATCACGACACCGGACTAGTCCGGTATCACGACACCGGACCAGTCCGGTCGTAACGAGGCCGGCGCGTCCCGCATCCGGCCCCCGATACCCTGGCGATCAACACCCGAGTTACGCGCACAACATACCAATAACATTATTACACGGATCCCACCCGTAAATGTGAGCTCCTCCAGTACCAAGATTACAATCCCTATAAATAGGGCCATATCCTTCATTTGAACTTCATCTCTAATTTTGAGATCAGTGCTCTGACTTCTCTCTAAAACCGAACTTTCATTTTAACATCGGAGAGAGTTCGCCCTTGTGCAGGTAAGCGAGGAAAGGAACGGAGGAAAGCGAAACACAAGTAACGAAGCGATCTCGACTCGACGCAAGGCCGAAGATCAGCACCTTGACGAGTTTGAGCCATCAGGTCTACAGCCTGATATTAGTTGCTCATATCTAACGGTGTGTTAAGATCAGCTTATCTTACCATAAAAAATAAAATAAAAAATAAAGATCAGCTTAACGTAATTACGAAATCACATAAGAACGGGTTACTTCCAATCGAAGTTCTTCAACCAAAAAAAATTGAAGTTCGAGATCAAATTAATCATTGGTCGAAGTTGAGGACCATATTGAACATTTGTAAATAATAAACAGATTTAAGTTCAACCAAACAGACATATAGAACAAAGATTTATAGCTAGATATTAACAGTGTCATGTCATACTTACTTACAGGCACTATCCATCATTATCATTTATCAACAAAGGCAACCTCCTATGATGTTAGAAAGTGGGAACAACAAAAAGGACTGCACACTCCACTCTCATTAACATCGCCAACCGTAGAACATCACAAACATACCTACACCTTTCTTTGCCTGCCAAAACTCACTTCAAATTGTCATTTTTTCCATCCTAAACGTAAAAAAGATGCTTCAGCAATTTGAAACTTGAAAGTAGTAACAAAGGAGCAACAGTTGAAGTAATAAAAAAACCGGGTTATGAATTAAGTATAACGATTAATTAAGCAGGACTATTTATCGGTAATCACCATCTAAGAAACTACATTGTTGTTTTCCGATCTTTAAAGTAGAGAATAGATGTTTCAGCAATTTGATAATAGTAACAAAGAAGCAAGACTAGGGAGTAATAAAAAAACCCGGGTTACGAATTAGGTGTAACGATTAATTAAGCATGACTATATATAGCTAGTCATTTCTAAGAGACTAAGCAACTACATTGTCGTTTTCCGATCCTGAAAGTAGAGAATAGATATTTCAGCAATTTGATAGTAGTAGCAAAGAAGCAAGAGTTGAAAGTAATAAAAAAAACCCAGGTTACGGATTAGGGTATAACGAATAATTAAGCAGGACTATTTATAGCTAGTCATTTTCTTAGAGACTAAGCAACTACATTGTCGTTTTCCGATCCAGAAAGTAGAAAATAGATGTTTCAGCAGTTTGATAGTAGTAACAAAGGAGCAACACTTGAAAGTAATCAAAACCCGGGTTACGGATTAGGTATAACGATTAACTAATCAGAACTACATATAATAGCTAGTCATTTTCTAAGAGACTAGGCAACTACATTGTCATTTTCTGATCCTGAAAGTAGAATAGATGTTGCAGAAATTTGATAGTAGTAGCAAAGGAGCAAGACTTGGGAGTAATCAAAATCCGGGTACAGATTAGGTATATGTATTAATAAATCAGGACTATTTATTTTTCATCACTACTAGCATCTTCTTTATATCATTTCTAAAAGACTCAGCAACTTCATTGTTATCTAAAGTAAGGTAAACACACAAGAAAGTGGATCAAGCGGTATATAATATGATGTACCTCTATCTCAAGAGTAGCTCATACCTTGGATATAGAAGCAAGGATCCATATACCATCAACCCAGTCCTGGTGAGGCCGCAACTTAGACTTAGGAAACACCAATTCCTCCATGCTTTTGCTGAAATACACAACATATTCCTCACCCTCCATTACTTTTGAAATTACACCTTCCCACCACCCATCGTTGTACCAACAATCAACTTGGTTCAGTAGTTTGAAATGTGGCTCTGGGTGCGGAGGAGGGTTGGGTCGGATGCAGCTAGCAGAAGCTTCTTCAAGCAAAGGTCCGGTCTCATCTTCTGCTAAAAGGTTGTGGTACTCCACAATGTAGTTGTCATTTCCTAAAGATTTTACAATGAGTGCAGTGTACCATGACCCTTCGAATCCTGCTAGGTTGCTGGTGACTTCTACTGTTTGACCAAGTTTGAATGTTGGTGGAACATGTTCATGGTTCGTTTTGAGCTTTTTGGGACTCGGTTCCATATCAGGTTTAATGTTCTGCAAATCAAAATTGAAAAATGATGTGAGATAGAACTATTGTTCCCCAAAGATTCTTCTAAATGCTATAGAACTTCACTAATGTCAGGTAAAACTAACTTCCCAAAAATTCTTACTGCAGAAGGAGGGAATGATGATCTGGGAATTCGATGGACTATAACCAATCTAATAGACTAAAGACTATTTTTCAGCTTTAATCGAACAGGATGCACCTCTAACATTATAAGATATACTAACTGTAAAGGATCAAATTCAGCAGGGATGCAGATTAAAATCCACAGCACAATGAAATCGAAATAAACTAAACTAAACTCGGCTCCATATCAGATTAAAGTTCATAAGAGTGATCCCCGTGATCTTTAAATTCTGACTCTTAAACTAAACTCTTCTTCAATCTTACCTCAAGATTAGTATTTGATGAGCCATTTACCAAGAAACATCACAGAGCTTAAAGAATGAAGCCGAATTCGATCAAGATGGCATTTATCAAGTCTCAACATAGTAGATTGGACATGATTTCACAATGCATGTTCATTCCATCCAACAAGATTCTAAATCATCCAAGACTTAGACTTAAACATGAACCCATTTGACCACAAAAACTATAATTACGAACTCGGAGGCAGAAATCGAAGTTGAACAAGAAACTGACATACCCTAGCCAATTCGTCACCTGAGCGGGGAGGAACCCAACGTTGATCAACCCAATCCTTCCGGAGCCTCAAATTGAACTTAGAGAACTCCAATTCCTCTAATATCTCCTGCAGAAACACCGTACACGTCGAAACCTCGCCGCATGTACTCATCACAACGCCATGGTGCCACGCATGCTGGTAAAAAGCCTCGACAGCATCGCCGACCACGAAGGATTCCATCAATTCTCCGGGAGGAACAGGGCGGACCAATCTGAGGTCTACGTACTCCTGCGGGTGCTTCTGAGTCGACGGCGACAGTACAGTGTGGTACTGTACAAGAACCTCCTTCTTGGACCTTGCCGGCGCGCGGATCACGGTTGCGGGGTAAAATGTACCGTCTCGCGGGGGGAATCCGGGCGGCGAGAGGAACGATGGCGGCCGCCGTACCTCGACGCGGCTGCCTTTGGCGAAGAGGGGTTTCGCCATAGCTGCAGAGTACTGGCGGGAGAAAATCAGTTGACACTTGACAGAGGTGAGAGTGAGCCAAGAAGAAGAGTGAATGACCAAACTAGGTTAAATTTTGAAACTAATTCCCAAGCTAGGCTAGTTCAGAAACTAATTCTCAAAATAGGTTTCTTCATCCTATGTGGCATCATTGTCATAAAAAATATTATTTTTTAGTCTTTTATATTTCTACTTTGCCTCCTAAAGTTTTCATTATGTTACAAATGAACCTAAAGAGAAATATAATTCAATAAATACAAGAAAAAATTGAAAAATTAAGGAGAATAGATTTAAAATAAATAATTAATAAATGATAAATTAATATTTGTAAATAAAATATTATAAAGATAAAGTATGATAATGGTCATATAAAATGTAAAGAATAAGTACACTTAATTTTTTTTAAATATAAAGATAAGTATAAATACTCTAAAGAAAAATTTTGAATTTTATAAAATCTTAGAAAAAATACATTTGAATTTTCCAACAACCACCAATAAGATATTAGCAATAATTATAAAATGACTTAATTTATAACTAAAAATTGGTTACGTAATACATAGTGCATCCATTAAGTTTAAGGAATAGATTACGTAAAAATAGGTGGGTCCCACTTTTAAAGAATGCTATGTAAAACCAGTGTAGCACATTTTTATTCATTTTACATAAAAAAATACGTTAAACCCACATTTAAGTAATACTATGTAATACCATTGTGGATGCTCTAATGTAAGTAATAAAATGGACATCGAATAAGAATAAAAGATATAAACATGCTCATAAATTTAAATTCTAAAAATACTATTTCAAAATTAAAATTAAAATCATGAGAAATATAATTTATGATAAATATTATATGATACAAAAATTTACCATTTAAAAAATATGAAAGAAAATTGGAGTAATATTTATTTTTATTATTTTTCAGTTTTAATTTTAGTTTAATATGATTTGCAAAAAAATGTTAGATTGTGAAATGTATTTTTTCTAAGATTTTATAAAATTCAAAATTTTTCTTTAGAATATTTATACTTTTATATTTATATTTTAAAAAAACATATTTGAAGTGTACTTATTCTTTACATATTATATGACCATTATCATACTTTATCTTTATAATATTTTATTTACAAATATTAATTTATCATTTATTAATTATTTTTTTAAAAAAATATATTCTCCTTAATTTTTCAATTTTTCCTTGTATTTTTGTATTATATTTTGCTTTAGGTTCATTTGTAACATAATGTAAACTTTAGGATGCAAAGTAGAAATATAAAAGATTAAAAAATAATATTTTTGATGACAAGGATGCCACGTAGGATGAAGAAGCCTATTTTGGGAATTAGTTTCTGAACAAACCTAGTTTGAGAATTAGTTTCGAAATTGAACCTAGTTTGGGCATTCACTCCAAGAAGAATGACTGTTGCGTGTCCAATTTATAATATCACGTGCTGAGCTGTCAATTTCAGACGAACTTTGCTTTTCAATTGTATATATGACATCGCGTATCCGCGCGAATTTTGAAAATACTACAATACGTAAATTTAATATAAGTTTTAAATTAAAAATGATTAATTATTAAATCGATAGTGTCACATGTTTGTAGTTTTAATGCTCGGCGGAGTCGACATGCGGAGTATTCAACCTTTCAACAGCCGGATCAGCCATCTTTACTTCGAAGATTAGTTCTCGAAACTCAACTCGCAATGTGTATACGAATGAAACGGGTCGTGGTTAGGGGGTCTTGCTCCTAAGAGCAGTTTGACTGGTTTTCGGCCTGCCCTAAACATCATCAGGAGAGTGGCATTACTCCCGAACCAGCAGGATCCTAAAGATATGCAACTTCTTACCGATAACAATCAAGACATTGGAAACCAATCATTAACTTTCAAGCGACACTCCATGTATAAGCGGAGAGATCTACATCAATTACGTCCTTGCTTGGCTTGGCTTCCAACTAGGCAACTACTACTCCCCTAAAAAGCTTTATATACAAAACTCCTTTTGACGTAGTAGACTTTGGTGTGCTCCATCTTGCACCACTTTTCCAGGTCCGAGACACTAGCTCATGCTTGGGTCCGCGAACAAATTGCTAGCTTACATTCTTTTTTGATAAATAGCTAGTTTATGTTCTCTTAACTGAATAAATAGCTAGCTTTGTTCACTTTTTCATTATTTTTTACGAAATCGACACGTGTACGAGATGTGATGATCAAAATGCCTAAACTCATAATCTTTTAATATTATTGACTCAATCCACGTATGTAATTTTTTAGCTTAAAATAAAGTAACCACATTCAAAATCATGTAATCACGCATGCATGGTAAAATTTCTAGAAAATAATACAAAAATAGTTATACTAGCTAGCTAGTAAATCATCATCCATCGTCAATCTTAATTATTAATAACTAGAAACCGTAGCTAGCTAATCTCTTAACAAACCAACCATACGTCTCCGGGGAAGAAACCACATCCCAGAAACCCAATTCAGATGAAGCCTTAAATCCGATTCATGATCATAAATTATAACGGTCCGACCGTGCATGGATAACGTTGTCGAACCGTCAATTCCGTTCTATATAGGGACTAGCTAGGGAATGTTTCGCATTTTTTCTGCATGTGAAAGTGCGACCTTTGTAGGCTAACAAATAAAGTCCGGCCTTTATAGGCCCAAACCTTTATCCAAGCCCTTCACTTCATTGCTCGCTCTATAGAGAAAGCTTAATTAATTAATTCACTTTCATAAAATGGTTTATATCCAGGTTATAATATTTAGCTAAAATTCGTGAAATGATAAGGAAATAATAAACGCATAAATATAGTAAGTATAAAAGGAAAAGTTGGGTCCAAAAACACCATAACTTGTTCACATTCACATGACAATAATTTCATACGGCCCTTGTTGCTTCGGGACCCCTCAAATTGTACTGCATCGATCCATGCCTTATTAATTATCTTTGGATTCCTTTGCCCTTTTTTATATTGTCTAACAAAACATACTAGATAGTGTCGATCAAGGGAAACTATACAAATTTTCAGGGATTTAGATTAAATGCCCTAAAATATTGACACGTTTTCTTAGATTTTAATATTTTTCTTTTAGATTCATCAATCCATATAGAATTTTAGAAAAAGAAATAATTACACTTAAAATACGTGTCAAAATCTTAACGATAAGATACGATCTGGGGCATGGAAATTGAGACAGATCTAGATCCTTTTAAAGTGGCTATACCTATATTCTTCCTTCAATTTCGGGTCTAAAATGTAATATATTATTATATAGCTGCCATAGCTAACAAAAAAAATCATAGAGAAAAATTCGGCTAAAAGTTATTAATTATAACATTGTACGAAATATCAGTAATAATCACTACTTTTTTACGGGTGACAAATTGTATGCATTTACATATTATCCTCTACGTGTCATTAAGCTTTTCGTGTTACAATGACTAAACAAGGAATCACCCAATAAACTTATCGAATTATAGTGTTCTCGTATAAGATCGATCTTTAATCAAATATTCAATAATGAACTTATCATATTAAAAACTCAATTCATATATCATATTCTACGAATTCTTAATTTAAATTTGAATAACTTAATAAAAGAAGTACTTAAAGAATCGGACTTACGACGTGTTATATTACTAAAGAAGACTGTGCTAGCCAGCACAACCACAATTCATTCTATTGATGTGCCCGTTGACGCTCTATGTACTTTAATATTATCATTTAATCTGGTAAAAATAGACAATTAACCCTAAATTTTAAAATAGGGTTAGTTATCGATTTTTGCCGGGTCAAGAGATAATATTAAGGGTTAAATATTAAATTGCTAGTTCAAGTTTGACACTGTGAATAAATTGCTAATCCATATTTTTTTTTCGAAAAAATAGTTAACTCATGTTTCCTTAAGTAAACAATTGGTTAGCTCAACTTTATTTTCCCGTTACTTTTTAACGGAATCGGCCGTACACGGCATGTAATTATGCCAAATGGCTAAAATCTCCCAACCCATCATCTTCTAATATTATAGAGACCAACATGCTTAAGACTTATTCATTGTTAAATGTGATCACAAGATTTCGAATATGGGTACTTTAGTTTAACCTAGTATATTTTGTCAATAATATTAAAAGTAGGGATGGCAACGGGTCTCGGGGCCCCGCTGACCCGCGGGGCCCGACCCGGTTTTGACCCGCCGACCCGCGGGTCACGGGTCGGGTCCGGGGCGGGTCGGTCACAGGTCGGGTCCGGGGCGGGTCGGGCTCGGGTCAGGGCGGGTTCGGGTCTAGAGACCCGGGGCCCCGTAGACCCGCCCCGAAATGTATATATATATAACTTTTTTTTTTAATTTTTTTTAATTTTTTTATGTTAATATGAACTAACATTTACTAAATGGTTAATATACCTATATAAATATCATGTACCAAATTACAAATATATGTATATTTAGATTATTAGGATTTGTTAATTTGGTGTTTGGATTTGAATTTGTATTTGTAAAATTTGATGTGTTTGTTGTTTATATTTGATTGGTGTTAGATTTATGTTTTGAATTTATATATAATGTAATATTTTGACAAAAAAAATTGTATTTAATATTGAAAAGTGAAAAAAAAAAAAAAAAAAAAAAAAATTGTTCACATGACGGGGCGGGTCGGGGCCCCGCGGGTCGATCCGCGGGATTGCTGACCCGACCCGACCCGAAAGATCCAATTGGCTGGGGCCGGGTCAGCCAAGCCGACCCGCGGGGCGGGTCCGGGGCTGCCAAAACCCGCCCCGCCCCGCCCCGTTGCCATCCCTAATTAAAAGGTAATGGGTTGGGGTTTTTTTGCTCATCACATGCCGTGCACGTGCTGATTTCATAAAAAAAAAATAATGGAAAATGAATGGAGCTAGCTATTAATTCACTTAAGAGAACATGAGTTAGTTATTTGTCTGAAAAGAAACGTGAGCTAACAATTTGTTTGCGAACCTAAATATGAGCTAACAATTTGATAATTAACCCTAATTATTAAAGTATATTGTAGGACTGGCAATTTAACAATGAAAATAATAAGGTTGTTGCATGCAAGTGTTAATTAACTAGCAATACTGGACGTAGGTTTCAATTAATAACCTATCTTGTGTCGGCATAAACCATACGTACGATCGAGCAATTAGAGTTTCCACACGTCGTTGTCGGAACTTTCAGGTCAAGTGGGTCGAATACGATCCACCTTCAACCATTCGAATCCATGCCCGTTATCTTCGCCATTACTTGTACTATATAATTAGATCCCCTTTGCCAAAACTTCAAATCATATTAACTTGGGCTGGCAATTCGTACACGGCACGATGGGCCGACACAAAAGTTACGGGTTTAGTTTTCATATTGATGACACAGCCCGACACTATAACACGTTAGTTATATGTATAAATATAATAATTTCTATTAAAATAAACATATCTAACCTAACATGACCTCTTTTTGCGATGATACTTTATGAAGTTTAGATCCAATTCTCTAAATTGATTAATTTTAAAATTTTAGTTTAAAAGTTATATTATATATGTTAAATTTTTTATTCAATTTATAATAGATTTTTCGTGTTGGGCCGTATTTAGGCTGACCCTTTATAACATGCATTACGAACATGACACGACATCAACCCGCACGAATTGCCAGCCCTAATATGAACCACAAAATATAAGAAAAGTACAATTATGAGCTTTTCCACACAATGAAGAAATGTCCTGAAAATAGTAAAGTGAAGATTAAAGCGGGTTAGTACCGAAATAATGAATGGGTCTCACTCTCTTCATTGTCGGGGTCGGGGCACAGTGGAGTGGATGATTCTGCATAGTGATCGAACTTCATAATTATTATTGTTAGGTTCAGAGTTTGTCCTTAGTCACAATCGGGCTACATTATTTTGGACCACCACTAAACCTAAAAGAGATTTAATTCAATTAAAGAAGATATATTTAGTAGAATATATATATATATATATATATATATATATATATATATATATATATATATATATATTACCTAATTATCTGAAATTATGTATGCATTGAAAAAGTACATTAACAGAATCAGATCACCTACCTTATTTTTCATGCCCCAAATTGTACCTCACTGTTAAAATTTTAACACGTGTCATTATATTTAATATTTTCCTTTTAGGGTTCACCAGTTCCAATAGAGTTTAAAAAAACTACAAAATTAATCACACTCGGGACACATATCAAGATATTAACAGTGAGGCACGATATGGGGCATGAGATCTGGATCTATGTTTTACAATGACAGATGATTAATCTAAGTTTATCCATGTTTTTTTTTTTCAAAAAAGGTTTTTTTTTTTCAAAAAAGGTTTTTTTTTTCTTAATTTCACACTAATCATACATAGGGTAACTTTCAAAAAAGTGTTTTCTAATTATAAAACATTGCTTCCACAATTTCGGAATAAGAGTCTAATGTTAAAACTATTTTCTAAAACAGCGTGGCTAGTGGAATTCAAACTTAATTCTCCTCTAAAAGCTCAGTACTCAATTTAATAGTTGGTCCAATTAAAGATTCCACCATGCAAAAATTCGCATATTTTTTTTACCCAATAAATATATATCTCAGTGTATGTGAAATGACATTTTTTATAATAATGTATATAATTACTTCTCCATATTAATATATTTCCAAAAAAATTTAATATTCTCGAAAATATAGTTTACCTCAAATCAAACGGTCCACGTTTATTTTCGATGAAGAAACCCTAAAGAGATTTGTGAGGATTTTCAGGTCTGCCTATTGAAAACCCAACAATAAGTAATGGAAGAGGATTTGATCTATTTTGGCAATGATGTGATCTTTATAAACATAACAATTTGCAATAAATTTCTTTATTTAGTACTTGATATGAAAAAAGAAGAATTGATATGGAGCACTAATTGATCATGTTGGTACCTCTTCACCAATAATATAATTTTAGCATATAGGTTAAGTTTCTACGTTCCATCTTTACGTCTTAATTTTATGTACCATTTTTTATCTCTACGTAGAAACTCATTTTTTCCTGCATAATCGTAGTCAAATGGTCACAACTTTTTTCACAGTGCTCTAATCGCTTTTCCTTAAAATAGATTTTAATCGCTTTTCCTTAAAATAGATTTTAATCGCTTTTCCTTAAAATAGATTTTAATCACATTTTCACCACTGTGTCACGAAAAATTAGATACATTTTAGTTAGTTCATGGGTCCTTCTCTAAGTTTTTGTTAATGTTAATTAGCATAAACCCAACAATATTTGTCTAAATTAAGCCAATCCCATATTTTTCGAGTATTTCGGCACAGAAACGCCTTAGTTTCTCCAATTTTTTTTGAAGTCATTTTCAAGTAGTTTCAGAAATTAAAGGTGAGTTGGTTGGAACCACCCATAATGTGTTTAAACTGATGAAATTCGACGTCGCATTTTAGTGACAAGTATAATCAATCATGGCAAGTAAAAACCAACCAAGTATTCTTGTTGGGTAACATATGCTAAATTTAATATTGGTCAGTATAGGATAGAGTATGCACATATTATCGTAGTCCATAGTACACTCTTTCTATGCTTTCAAGAGTGTCCTCAGAGTTCCACCAAGTGGTAATTTGTTAGCTATACCCTAGAAAGGCTAGGGTTGTAACTAACCATGTTTTTTTTTTTTTTATAGATAAGGTGTAAAATTAAAAGCGAACTTTGTGCGTTTTGCAAAAAAACAAACTAAACTTTAAACATTATAGAAAAAATGCAAATGCAAACTTTGATGATTTTTCCATAAGAAAGTGATGAAAATTGAAAACGTAACATCCACATGATATATTTTAATGAAATCTATGTTGATTTATATCTATCACGTTGACATGCATGATGTAATTGTATATGCAAAATTTCATGTAACTTATTAATGAAGAAATTAATGCAGTTTGCAATTTGCTTAATTCTGAAAGTTGAGTTTACTTTTTGTAAAAAAAAAAATGTTCGCTTTGTTTTTTTTTTTGGCAAAATACTCAAAATTAGTTTAGTTTGATTTTTGGTAATTTAATAGTGTTCGTAAAAGCATATGTGAAAACCTATTGAAAAAACTTATATTTTCCATGCATATTTTTATGTGCTCATTCTAATTGTTCCAAATCATGAACTTCAAATTTTGTGTTACAATTCTATTGTTTTACTTAATTCAGTTTGATGCTCTTTATATAAGAAAAACACTCCAATACACTTTTAGTAAAGCGTGCCGAATGGCTTAATTTAATAAGTTCAAAAAGTTTACTAATACGCATTTTTATTATTATTAATTATTATGGTATGAGAGTCCAAATGTTAAAAAATGTCCTCCTCTTGATACCCCAAATGGTAATTGCATGGTTAGCCTCTGGAAAGCTTAGGGTTTTTAGAACCAACCGAAGATGTATTTTTAGTTTTTTTACTAAATGCAGTTGGTAGTGACAAGTAAACCCTAGCTACGTCTCAAGAACATGGTAAGATGTTTCTCATTGGAGAAAAAACACGTGTTTTAAGATAATTTTTCGGTAAGAAAATAAAGTAAAAATAATAATACTTTTAAAACGTGAAAAAGTAGTCAACATCAATGAACTTTTAAGTTTTATTACTCATAAACAAAGTAAAAGTAAACTGAACAACTTTATCCCATGTGAAAAATTAAAACTAACAAATGTGCAAAAGTTTATTTTCTTTTATTATTTTATTCATTCTTACCACTGTAAATTTAACAAATTTTACCACCTTTCTAGTTTACTTCATCGAGGAAGTCGCAGTAACATTGACCACGTGAATGTACATTTATATAAACAATGACTCTGAGGCTCGACAGTGTACCATACCAATGCCAGACGACACAAGTCCATCCTCAACTTGGATGCGGTCTCTCTGAGATCTCAGGTATGCTTGATTTCAACAATGGTGGAATGCAAGGAGACAAAACATCCTTTCCTCGTATCATGTTCTGGGTTTAGCAGCTCATCCGCATAAGATTTCGCACCACCTTTCTTATTTCCAACATTTTCTTCTCTTTTCTCGTCAATTTGGTTAACAAATATGGACTCTCTGATATTTTTACATTCCCTCCTGCAGCTGCCGCCACAAGAAATTAATTAGCGTACTACACTACACTAAACATCTGTCTCTGTCTCTGCCTTTCTCGCTGGTTTCAAAAATTGGTTGTTTTCAAAATCTGCGTTTTATCTACCATTTTTTTGTGTGTGATAATCTCAGGCACTGTCCGTTGCTCCTTCATCTTTATCCTCTGCAGCAATTTCAGATTAGAGACTCCGCAGCTCACCGTCTTTGATACTCCGGTAAGGGTTATTATTCTTTCTGTCTTTTCGTTCATTTCGAGGGTAAAGATTCAATTTTTTTGACAAATTCAATGTGGGTATTCGAAATTGGTGTTGGGTTTTCATTTAATGGTTGAAAATTTGTGTGGGTAAAGATCATTTTTTTTAACAAATCGAAAGTGGGTATTCGAAATTGGTGTTGGGTTTTCATTTAATGGTTGAAAAATTGTGTTTTTGATTGATTCTGGATCGGTTCTTGGACATAGAATATGATTGAGATGCTTATCTAGTATTACTGATACTGCAGAAAATATGAATCTGCTCTGTTTGATAGATTTTGGCTGCCATTAGATTCTAAGTATTCTAACTTACCTGCAAGTGGTAATGGAAGCTGGACAATCTAGACGTTCTCCATACAAACTCTATCCTCGACCTGCAGATTCTGAGTCGAGTGGAGGAAATAGTTCGACTTGGAACCTAAATGGATGGGAGTGGAATCCACATACTTTTAAGGCGACCCCGTTAAATGCGGAACCTTCCGATCGAAGTAGGCAGCTTTTCCCGGTCGGGCCTGAAAATCCTAACAATGTTGGGTTCCAACAGTCATCACCACCTGTTCATGTAGAAGAATCTGTTCATGGAAAGGACAAAAAGAAAGTTGTTGATGATGAAGAAGAAGAAGAAGAACATGATGATGATGGCAAGTCCCTCAGTTTGGAGCTCGGTGGGCCAGTTTATTCTACAAAGAGTGTAGAGACAAAGAGTGGTAAGAAAACCAAGTATGTCGGGTACAGCCCGAATGGTGTTGTTTGTCAAGTAGAGGGTTGTAAGGCTGATCTAAGTCGGACCAAGGATTACCTTAGAAGACACAAAGTTTGTGAAATTCATTCTAAAGCAAGTTCAGTATTGGTTGGGGGCGTTCTGAAGCGATTCTGTCAGCAGTGTAGTAGGTTAGTGATGAAGTGAAGTTCTTGATTTTAAGTGTCAAGACTGCACCTTTATGATATGGAGGTTTCAAGATAGTGTTTTTTTTGTGGTTTGCAGGTTCCAAGAACTTCAGGAGTTTGATAAGGAGAAGAGAAGTTGTATTAGGCGATTGGAGGGACATAATAAGCGGAGGAGAAAAACACATCCCGACCCCGTTGCTACTGCAGAACCTGCTCTTATTGAACGAGAAACCAAGTCCTTGTTGATCAGTGTCCTGAGGATATTGGCTAACATCCAAGGTAAGTGAGCTCATGATAATACATTTTAGGCAGAAAATTTGATATTTTTGTTTGAAAAATCCACTGCAGAAAGCAATTTTATTGATGGCCATGTTTCTCTCTGCTTTTAGATGAAAAGGTATGATTTTTGAATACTATATATCTATCTTTTGTTGGTTCATTGCCTTTTGGAATTGGGTTTCGGTTAAAAAGATTTAAGGTGTTGTAGTACATAACCTGCTTGGCATCATGAAGATCAGTGCAACAATTTTTTTTTCTTGACGGTGCTATTAATTGGGGATGGTATAGTGAATATTCAATGCAGTGGTTTTCTGTTTAGCTAGACTTAAAAAAGACCCAGATGATTTTTTTTGAAAGTATATCGACATTTTTTGTGAAATTTAAGTAAATTGAGATGCTGGCAAAAATGGTGGGAATTTAGAGGTTTCATCAATCTTGTATTTTTTTCTTTGTAGTGAATCCTCAGGATCAAAACAGGGACCAAGCTTTGCTCTCTCAATTGATGAGGGACTTTGCTGGAACAAGTGCGGAGCGGAGATTTGCTGTATTATTGCAGCAGCTCAAGAACGAAGGAACATCGATAGGGACACAAAACCAAGTATCACCACTCATGGCCCCTTCTATGGTGCCTAATGAGCAGGATCTCACATTGCCTTCCTCTTCTATGATGCAAAATACCAAAAATAAGCAGCTAGTTGATATTGACTTGAATCGTGCCCAAGATTGTGCGGAGGATATACAATTGAGGCATGATCCTAATTTGGCAAATGGGTCTTTGGAAATTCCTAAACCAGTCGAAAAAGATCCTCAGAAAACACCTTGTAGTTGTGGAGTCCCAGATTCAAGAAGATCAACACCACCGTCTTCTTCAAGTTCATCTGGGGAGGCGGCTAGGATTGAGGTATACTAAACCTTGCTAAAGTTTTTTCCTTTAAACGAATTGACCTTATGATGCTGCAATTACTTAGATAGCAAGTTACCTGGATTTTCTTCCTCATAAACAAGCCAGTAGCCACTTAGATTAGATGCAAGAGGAATTTCAGTTTGCACCTTCTCAAATGCAAAAATATTAATGTCACACTCTGGTTTTTGAGGTTTACCCAGTTGAAACTCCATTTTGTCCCACCACTCTAGAAAAAAAATTGCTCTTCCTTTTAGAAACAAATGTAAATGAAGATAAAAGCTTAAAAAAGAAAAATTTAACAATGGAGAAATAATTTATGAGATTATAAGTAAATTAAATTTTAGTTGTTTTGGTTCCTCTCATTTAAATTCCTATCGTCGTCCTTCAGGTCCGACATTAGAAAAGTAAACTTACAAGGAAAGCACTCTGAAAAATGGGATTTTTTTCACATGAAACATATCTTTTACCAAAAGTTAATTCCTTACTAATCTACCTTTGTGGCTATGGCTTTTCAGTGCTGTACAGATAGAATCCTGATTAAGCTCTTCGAAAAATCGCCTGAAGACTTGCCTGCCAGTCTATTGGGACAGGTTTTTTTTCTTGTTTATTGTTTCTTTTCTCCCTTTTATTGATTTCTTGGATTGAAAGCATGACTTTTCCAAAACTTGGTCCTCCAGATTTTTGATTGGTTGAAATATCGCCCATTAGACGTCGAGAGCTATATCAGGCCTGGTTGTATCATACTAACTATATATCTTCGCCTTGAGAACTCCATGTGGGAAGAGGTATGTCTCTATGTTATTTCAAAAAAGGCAAATTACAAAAGCCGTATTTTTTATTGATACCTCAATGTTCAATTTGTACTCTGTTTCACCTTACAGCTCTGTAATGATTTGGCTTCTGCATTGAAGAGGCTTCTGGGCTCATCAATTGATTCCTTTTGGCAAAGAGGATGGATTTGTATTAAGATTAGACATTCTATAGCAATTGCATATGATGGTTAGCTTCTCTTCTTACCATTTTCTCTATTTTTAAAACACCTTTTGATTATGCTTTGCATGTATTGATCGGAAAAAGTTGTTAACGTCTTTGTTCTAGGGGAGGTTATTGTCAATGGATCTTTCCCATCGAGAAACCATGAAAACTGCAGCATCACACTCATCAAACCGATTGCAGTACCGGTCTCTAAGCGTGCCAAATTTTCAGTTAAAGGCTTTAACTTGTGGAGTTCTACCTCAAGGTACCCTTTTTACCCAAATTTCTTTGTTAGCTCAATTATGATATTTTCTTTTACCTTCCAATTCCAAAGCAGGATCTACAAGTACAGAGTAACTAAAAAAAATCATTTTTATTTTTTCTCTTTTCATTTTTTATAAGTTCAACTAGCAAATTGGCTAAACTCCTGAAGTTCAGTTACCAAGTTGCTAATTAACCCTATTTATTTGTTATCACTATAATCTCATATCATTGTTTCTGAACATAGTAGAGGGGAAAAAAATATTTCTTTCTCCTTTTGTATGATCACTGCTGGATTTTGCAATAAATGCTCTGTTTTGGTTAAGGTTACGCTGCAATATGCATGGAAAATGTCTTGTTGAACAAAGTTGTCATAATCCAATAGACGGAGTTAAATCCGGAGATATCACGAACCTGAGCGTCCATTGTCCGATACCCAATATTACCGGTCGAGGATTCGTGGAGGTTACTTTTGTCCAACTTTTCTTCTCCCCTTACTTTAGGATACAAATCACTTGTCCACTCTTCCTACTACGGATCATGTCTCGATGTTGTGATTTTGACACGTGTACTTGTTGTACGGATTTTTTTTAAAAAAACTTATTGAGATTAGTAAACCATATTAAATATAAAAATACGTGTCGAGATTTTAACTGTGAAGCACGATCTGGGGCAGGTGATCTGAATCCCTTACTTTATTCCCCATTATTATTACTATGAGTATATTGATTAATAACCTTTCCAGGTTGAAGACGAAGGTCTCAGAGGAAATTCCTTTCCCTTTATAGTTGCAGAGGAGGAAGTTTGCTCCGAGATCCGAACCTTAGAGACTGCCATTGATGCGACCGAAGAAAAATCACCTCCCAAGGACGAAGCAATGAACTTCCTACACGAAATGGGTTGGCTTCTTCAACGCAGCAACATACTACGCAGAGAAAATCACGATCATGGTCGGTTCCCTGTTGAACGATTCAGGTGGTTGATGAATTTTGCGGTGGAAAACGATTGGTGTGCCGTGGTGAAGAAGCTTCTTGATATTCTGTTCGATGGAGTGGTTGACACGGAGGATCATGGCTCGGTGAATGGGGTCGTGTTTGATTTGTGTCTTCTGCATAAGGCTGTAAGGAGGAATTGCAGAGACATGGTTGAGTTGCTGTTGGAATATGAAGTTGGGGAATGTTCGAGCTGTGATCGGTGTTTTGTGTTCAAGCCCGATGAAGTGGGTCCGCTTGGCTTGACTCCGCTTCATTTAGCAGCTAACAATGTTGGGTCCGAGGAAGTTTTGGATGCTTTAACGGATGACCCCGGATTGGTAATTTTCTCGTCGATCTTGCTTCATTTCAACTTATTTTCAGCATGAGGATAGCTTGAGATATAATAGTTTGCATTACATTACAACTGAGGAAATCGGTTGGAAAAAGTAAAAATCAACGAATCGGATAGTTGACACATCGAATATCAAAATTTAAATTTGAGACAGCATTAGCAACAAGCCTTATAGTTGAAACTGTTTTTAGGTTCTTAACTCTATCTGTTAAAACGGTAGAGATCAGTCGATAAAAGTAGAATTCAACAAATCTGATAGTTGAGACACTGAATATCAACATTTTAAATCTGAGACAACATTAGCAACAAGGCTTATAGTAGAAACAAATTGTTTGTAGGTTCTTAACCATATCCGTTAAAATTGGAAGTCAGTCGAAAAAAGTAGAAATCAACAAATCTGATCGTTGAGACACCAAATATCAACATTTTAAATATGAGACGGCATTAGCAACAAGACTTATAGTTGAAACTGTTTTTAGGTTCTTAACTCTATCTGTTAAAACGTAGAGATCAGTCGAAAAAGTGGAAATTAACAAATCTGATAGTTGAGACACGAATATAAACGTTTTAAATCTAAGACTACATTAGCAACGTGAGATTGGTTTTAGGTTCTTAACCCTATCTTTTATCCAGGTCGGCCTCGAGGCATGGAACACGGCTGAGGACGACATGGGGCTGACCCCGAACGACTATGCATCACTGAAACACCACCACTCCTACATCAACCTTATCCAGAGCAAACTCAATCGCAGAATAAAACCCTACTCGCCACAGTTAATCCTCGACATCCCACAATCCATCACACTCCTTCCCGAACCCAGGACAACCTTAGAGACCAACAACACAGAATACAGTTCCGTACGAGGTTTATGCGAGTTATGTGAGCACAGGAAGCGGGCCCCACACCGAACCACGCGAGCTCGTCTGCCTTATAGACCGGCACTGGCATCGGTTCTGTCTGTTGGTGCTCTCTGTGTCTGTGTGGCTCTGCTGTTTAGGGGATCACCGGAGGTTATTTACATTTTCCGGCCGTTCAGGTGGGAGTTGGTGAAATACGGGACGGTATGAAGTGTCGCAGTTCGGTGCCGGTACCGGATTCGGTTTTATTTGTTTGTTTTGATTCAGTATTATGTTATAGACTTATTATAGGATAGTGATGATTATAGAATCATTATATGAGATTTATAGTTTAGTAGTGAGTATTTAGTTTAGGGTTGCTAGTTTTAGTTTAGTCCTTGCTTTCTCCCTTGTAACGAGAAGTACACTTGGTCAAGGTATCGACCTAATTTTCATGTGAGAAATGGAGTTGGTATGGGAATTTGACTTTTTAGAATTGGTACCTAAACTTTCATGTAATGCATTATTGGCCTTTTATTGGGGAAAAATTCTTCCCTGATAATAACACATAAGAAAGGGAAAATGAAGTGAAAACTTGTCAAGATTACGAAGGATTGGTTCGAACAATCCAGAAATGTTACCGGACTGTCAAAGAAAGAGAAGGAGATGGTTATTGTGGGCTGGTCTCTTGTCGATATGGAAAGAACGGTGTTGAGCTATATATGAAAATGAGTTACCAAATCCTACAAATACGGTGGCTCGGGTGAGGAGAGTTCAAGGTGATTTTTGGGGGTGCGGGCAACTTCAATCGATCGGGGAATATCAACATGTTATGTGGGCGGCCCTAAAAATGGAATGATCAAACTCAAATGTGACGCATTGTGGGAAGAGCAGACAAAAACTGGAGGCATTGTCATTGCTAAAAACGAATATGGACATGTAAAGGGGGATTTGAACCGAATTTTCTAATGTTAATGGACCCACATTGTCTTGGAAACATTTACAGTTCATGAAGCTTTTCAACTCGCTTTGCAAGAAAGTTGAAGTCGTATTATCATTGAAACACATTTGAAGGAAGCTATTAATTCATTATCGCAGTTGGATTGGGTGTGTGATTGACGAATAAGACACTTCGTGAAATTTTTTTGCTAAATAGTTGTTGAAATTCCAAACATATGGTGAAACGTAATTTCAATAAAAACAAAATTGCTAATTGGATTGAAACCAAGCTAAATAGACATCGTATTTTGATGATTGAGTTGTTGAACTGAACTCTCTTTTAGATTGTTTTCAGACGGATTATATATATATGTAATCCGACAATCCGTTTTGAACATTATCATTTGAATTTGTCATGAACAAGATTCTCAGTCAGTAAAAGAAATTACGTAATTTACAGTCAAATTATATATCTTTATACCAATATAAAATGTGAATGTTGTCCTCACCCCCAATAGGTATATTTTCAACATTTTTAATTTTATTATTATTATTATTATTATTATTATATATAATATTTAGTTCCCATAATTTTATAAAATTGATGATTTAGTCTTTATTATCTTTGAGACTCATCTATATATTTTTACTATTATTTAAAAATCATTTCGTTAAATTTTGTTATTTTTATTTTTTAAGTTCGCTTAATTGACATGTCGCTGTAGTTATTATTAAATTCTCAATCCAATAAACTTATCAATTAGGGATGCATATCTACTGCCCCACTCTTCTTGTTCTTGATCGTGTCTCATCGTTAAGATTTTGACACGTGTGTAATTAATTTTGTGGTTTTTTTTTTCTCTAAAACCCTACTGAGATTTGTGAAACCTAGAAGGAAAATTAAATTTAAGGACATGTGTCAAAATCTAAATGGTGAGGCACAATCTGGGGCATGAAGAGTGGGCAGGAGATCTGAATCCATCAATTAGAGTCATCCTTAACATATGATATGCATTCAATATGTGCAAATGTCGGGTGCATGCATTGTTTCATTTACCATATCACAGATTTGGGGATGTTCCGCCCTTTGACATTTTTGTATCGCATAAATCAGTTACTTGCCAACTCATATAACCTATCAAAATATGGATCAACCGTAGTTCCTGAAGTTTGACTAAAATTTTCATTAGTTAAATTGCATTAATTTTTTTGCTAATTCACTTAACTTACATGTTACATTAATTATCATTAACTTCTTAATGCAATATACCTATAAATTCGAGTCACCCCCAAATTATGATATGTATTCAACTCGTGTACACTTAGAGTACATGTTGAGATTTTTTTGTATATGTGTCAACAAAGGTTCTTGAATTTTGACCTTTTACGGATAACATGTTACTCATCGTCCATCATTTAGGGTCTCGAACTATTAATTTAGTTCTTCCATTTGTCAATTTAATCAAATTGTGTAGAACCTAATTAGTATATAAATAAATAATTGATGTAAAGTCAAGTATAAACTTTTGATTTTAATGAATTGAATTTTCCTTTGGCGTTAAATCAATTTTTGTTGGTATTATGGTATAAAATTGCATGGAACGTGTATAGTTACGTTTGTATAGGTCAAACTGTTCCACTAATGACTCTAAGTGGTTAAGTACGAGTTTACATTCTTCACTCCTCAAGTTGATGAGTTGGATACAACTTTGTCGTTAATAACCCACGCCATACACGATGTAACTCATTATTAGTTCTAACTGTAAATATATATACATGTAAAGCTAATTTAGTACCGTAATGGAAAACAATAGTTAATTTTGTACATAATTATCATCTTTCTATTTTTTTCGTTGAGAATTACATTGTGTCGTTCTTTTTTTCTCCCAACCCTTCAAGTTGCCCATGTATTAATTAAATATCATCATATTAGAAAGTTTAAGATAAATTATATATCTTGAAATTTAGACGACCGATACGCGTGCGTTGCACGCGTTAATAACTAGTATATTATAAATTTATAATAGATACATAGATAGTAATATTAATTTTTATAAGACAGCTAGAAGCCGCCGCCATTTTCAGGTGCTTGTAAGTTCCAAAGTCCACCGGAAGCAGAACACATACCTTTTAGAGAGAGAGAGATACGTCATACTTATCTATCGTGGGAATTCTGGAAAAAAAAACGCGCACAATCTGAAAGTGGTTGGATTAGAAATTAACAAATAAATTTAATAAAAACTGAAAATTGATAAAAAAAAAAAAATTAAATTGCGATATTTACTTTCTAAATGAAGAATTTTGGTTAAAAAACGTCAAATTCTATAATTACTATAAAACTTTTTCAGCGTTTACGCATAAAAAATTGTATTCGCATACTAAAGTACGACACTTCAAAATCCCACATCACTTTTAGACTCGCTTTGCAAAAAAGTTGGAGTCGTATTATCATTGAAACCTACTTAAAGGTATCTTTTGATTTTTTTTATCGCAATTGGATTGGGTGTGTGATTGACTAATAAGACACTTCGTGGAAAAGATTCGCAAAATGGTTGCTGAAATTCCAAACATACGGTGGAGCGTAATTTCAAAAAAAAATACAGACCATATTACTAACTGTATTGAATTCAAGCTAGAAAAAAAATTGTATTTTTATATTAGATCTTATACAATATACTCTCTTATTTCTTCAATTCAGAAGCATCGTTTACGTAATTACACAATCCGTATTGAACATTATTATTTAAATTTCTCATGAATAAAATTTCTTAGTTGGTAAACAAATATACAATTTACAGTCAAATTATTATTATTATTATTATTATAAAAAAATAGCCTTTTAAGACAACTAAAAGCCGCCGCCGCCATTTTCAGGTGCTTGTAAGTTCCAAAGTCCACCGGAAGCAGAACACAACACATAAACCTCCTAGAGAGAGAAAGAGCCCATACTTATCTATCATGGAGATTCTCGAGAACCCACACAATCTGAAAGTGATCGGCTCCGGCGACAAGACCATCGTACTAGCCCACGGCTTCGGCACGGACCAGTCGTCGTGGAAGCACCTGATCCCGCACCTCGTCGACGACTACCGTGTCGTGCTGTACGACAACATCGGCGCCGGCACCACCAACCCGGACTACTTCGACTTCGACCGTTACGCCACTCTCGAGGGCTTCGCTTACGACCTCCTTGCCATCCTCGAGGAGCTCCACGTCAGCTCATGCATCCTTGTCGGACACTCCATGTCCGCCATGATCGGCGCCGTCGCCTCCATCTCACGGCCAGATCTTTTTAGCAAGATCATCATGCTCGCTGCCTCCCCAAGGTTTAATTTTAAACAATTTGTAGCTGCTTTTAATTTAATCATGCAGAGTTAAGCGGAAACATAATCGTAATTATTTTGATTAATTCAGCAAATAAGTTAATTGCAAAGAAATAAAGGTAATATGCACTTCAAATATAAACTTTGTAGCTTGATGATATATATTTAAGGGTTGTTTCATAGTTTGGTTAGTTATTTTAAACGTGTGTTTTTTAGTTATTTACATTCGCCAATCGTTTTAGTTACATTTTGAGAAAATTTCCAAAAGATTCTTTTTAAATACATATTTATCGCGTTTTTCGTCAAATTTATCAAATTATTTAGTGAAAACATTTAAAAAGAATCATAATCGAACAACGGGTTTGTATTCGAACCAACCAACAACAAATATGTTCAATCGAACCCATCAGAGTTGCTGCTAGGTTCAGAGTGGTTGCTAAATCGAGGCCATCAACAATTTTGATGGGTTCAGTCGAACTCGGCTACTGCTAGTGGACTTGACCCGTACCTAGCTAGGGTTCAGATACTAATCCGGTGTTCGATTTTTTTAATAAAAAAATATGAAAATTTTAAAGCTTTTTGTGAAAAAATTTCTTTTGATGAAGAAGAATTGATTTATGGTAATGTTAAACCTGACATTTTATGACAATTTAATCACATATGACGAATTGAAATATGTTAAACCAGTTAATCAAATTCTGAAACGTAGGTAACCAAAATTTAATTTAAATAATGTACTGGCCCTTTCTTTAATTTAAATTTAATTTAAAGTCTATTAAAAGTCTCAATTACATCTTTCAATTAGGTACCTGAATGACTCCGAATACTACGGAGGATTCGAGCAAGAAGACATAGAGCAGCTATTCGACGCTGTGCAGGAGAATTACAAGTCCTGGTGCTCAGGGTTTGCCCCATTGGTGGTGGGTGGGGACATGGACTCGGTCTCAGTTCAGGAGTTCAGTCGTACGTTATTCAATGTTAGACCCGACATAGCTCTGAGCGTAGCTCAGACCATATTCAACAGCGACATGAGGTCGATCCTAGGTATGGTGACGGTTCCGTGTCACATCGTGCAGAGCCGGAAGGATCTTGCGGTGCCGGTGGTAGTGGCTGAGTATCTGCACGAGCATTTGGGAGGGGAGTCGGTTGTTGAGGTTATGTCGTCCGACGGTCATCTACCGCAGCTCAGCTCGCCGGAGATTGTAATTCCGGTGCTCGTTAGGCATATTACAAATGATATTGCATCTTAGACTATGTGTTTTATTGTTGTTTAGTGTGTTAGTTGTAAAAAATGTTACATGGTACCAAAATAGACTCTGAATATTATGTTAAATTCCACATTGGGCCGAATCAAATCTAACGGGTCAATATAGAGCAACCATTTTCACAAGTGGGGTTCCATCCTAAAAGCAATTGGTCATAGGAGGAGGTAGCCTACTTGCTTATATAGTGCTTAAATGGTCCACACACCACCGGTGTGGGATTGCTCACGGTGCAGCACAACATGGTGACTTCAACACACCCCCCGCACTGTGAGGACTCTTTTAACAAAGGCACCGGCCTTTTCAAATCTGGACGGGTTGGGACTTAATTTCAACAAACCCCACTCTCACGCCAGGCCCGACCCGGTAACCTTGTACGTGGAGCCAACAAAGGGGACACAAACCCAACACCGCCAACCGGTACCGGGCTCTGATACTATGTTAAAATTCCACATTGGGCCGAGTCAAACCCAACGGGCTTCGATACCATGTGAAAGTTAAGACTAACCACTTAAACAACTGTCCTAAAACCTTAAGGTTATAGGTGAATGCGTGGTTTAGTCTTTATACTTCAACATTCCCCCTCACGTGTGGCCTGAAACATTTTGAAGGTCCAACACGTGAAATTTTAAAGGGTTAACATGTCTTTTGGTCCATGATGTTTGACAACTTTTGGGTTTTGGTCAATGATGTTTTTTTTACCTAGTTTTGGTACCATATGTTTGCAGATTTTTTCTAGCTTTGGTCTAACCGTTACATTCCGTCCATTTTTTGACTTGTTCAAGTCACGTGATCCACCATAAACTTTCAATTTTGTTCAATTTAGTCCCTCTAATACTTTCCTAACCTTTTTTTGGTTCAATTTAGTCCCGAAGTTTCAAAAATTCAATTGGACCTATTGTCTAATTGGGGTGAATTTTGAAACTTCGGGACTAAATTGAACAAAAAAAAAAGGTTAAGAAAGTATTAGAGGGACTAAATTTAAAGTTGAGAGTGGATCACGTGACTTGAATATGTCAAAAAATGGACGGAATGTAACGGTTAGACCAAAACTAGAAAAAATCTGCAAACATATTGTACCAAAACTAGGTAAAAAAAACATCATTGACCAAAACCCAAAAGTTGTCAAACATCATGGACCAAAAGACCTGCGCAGATTTGAACATGCACGCTCTGACCATATGAAAGTTAAGACTAACCACTTTACCAACTGTCCTAAAACCTTAAGGTTATAGGTGAAGGCGTGGTTTAGTCTTTATACTTCAACATATTCCAGCTAGATAATATGGTTAAAAAAATATTTTGGTGTTAGTTGACCGTTAAATATTTATGTGTAAATCATGTTACTTTTCCCTAAATTTTATTTTTGTTTAATTTGGTCCTTAATATTTAATCCGGTCAACCAATCTTCTTCTGTCCCCTGCACAAAGCCGTCTGAACCCGCACAAGGTCGTCGGCCGCCATCCAAGCCCACTAGTGACCACCAATCGGGGACGGACGACTCCGGTTAGAGCCGTTCGGCCCGGGGCCGCGAAGGGCCCAGATCGGAGCCACATAGGACTCTAGTCTGAGCTATGTGGCTCTGGTCGGGCCCTCAGTGGCCCATTTAGGATTAGAAGGCTCCAACCGAAGTCTTCCAACCTCGATTGTGGTCACTGGTGAGCTTGGCTTGTGCGTATTCCGGTGGCCTTGTGCGTGGTCATCGGTCGAAAGACTTAGGCGGTGGCCGGAAGAAGATTGGTTGGCTGGAGGAAATACTATAGCCTAATTGAACAAAAATCATGTGATTTGCACATGAGTACTTAACGGTCAACCAACGGTGCACCAAAAGTTTACTAAACACAAATGTATGGTATCAAAGATCTAAATAAAAACATGGCACCAATATCTTACTATAGTTGAACGTCATAAGGGTAAATATTTAAAGTGTGAAATTTTTAGTGAAAATCTATAGAAAGTTGTCAACTAACACATGTCAAGAAATGATTGTTCATAAAGTGGAAAGAAAATAGTGTTATACATTGACACGTGGACCTAGAAGTGTTTTCTATAAATTTTTCACCTTCTTTTTCACATGGTCTAACATCACCCTAAACATAAAACACAAAAAGACTATTTAACCCTTTTTGTAATGACCCACTCTTTGTAATAGTATTATTATTATTAGTGAAAACTGAAAAGTATATTGAAATTTTTTTTTTGGCCAAGTATTGAATATTAAAGAATAATTTTATTTTTACGATCATCTTTATATTTTCTTGGATATTACTAAAGTTCAGAGTGTTTTTTCCATTGACTGTATAGTTCTATTTTTCACAAACTCATTAAAAAAAAACTATTCATCCAACCCAAAATAATCTTTAATTCAATCAAAACTAAGCATCCACTAGCCACTGTTTGTTAGATCCGTCACTGTATCTAATTTTGTTGGTATAGCCCTAATAGTTAGTCATATAACTCATATAAGTATGTGTCACAATTAGTTCGAAAATAATTTCTAGTATAATACACTTCTTCATATCAATATGGGTCCGGCCACGCTCCTCAAGAAGCCTATGTTTGTGGGGACAAAAGGCCCAACCATGTATAAAAGTTGCACTCATAAAGGCCCATACTACGATTTCCTCTGTTTTTTTTTTTTCAACGAAAATGAATGGGTTAGTAGTGGCTACCCTAGACCCATCTTGCTACGTAATGTTCGAGCTCTTCTATTCACGGTCTGTGTTTTTCTCCGACCAGACTTAGCGAGCAACCAGCGCACACACTGGCCTCGTCAACGTAGCCCCACCAGCAGCCTAGTATAGCCAAGAGGCCGGTCCGAACCTAGTTCTACTCGCTTCCATGTCCTCTGTTAGCTTAGGCAGCTAGTATGGATCTGAAAAGATGAATGAAGATAAAAAAAAAAAATGGAACTGCAAGAAACAAAAAAAGAGACGAAATAGAATGGAATTGATAAGTACCTATCGCGAAATGTAATAGAATCGAGAACTTGATGATGAATTTAGACTTATATATAATTCCCTTTATATAGGGTTACATGTCTATATGAGTATGAGTTAGGATGAGCCCCTTAACTCGACCAGTTGAGCAATAACTAATGTAGAATTTGATTGGATAGGATGAGACCCGTAGTCTCGTACTCATTCCAGACATGGTCTCCTAGATTAGATGAACTTGTTTGGTATGAGTTCAGGACTAGACGATCCCCTTAAATAGGTGAATCAAATTATGACTAGCTGATAAATCACACTTCAGATAGTTGAATAATCAAATAAAAACTCATAAGGCTCCTAAAACTCACATGCCGTCTGCCGATAGTTAGTTAAAGGCCTCCCAGTCCCTCGATGTGGCTTTAATTTTTGAATACTTCTTTTTTAAAAAAATAGATATATTATTACATTACACAATTAATTAAGTTAATTTTTATTATAATAAGACTCTACTTTTATATCATCCTAATAGTCGGATCAATCATATTCTTATATTGAATACGATTTGATTATGTCATTATAAATTGAAGTCTAGCTAGAAGGCTTTAATTAATTACTACTATGCACATGGCCAAAACAGTCTTTAATTAATTACTACTATATATGCACAAGGCCAAAACAGTTCAACTGTTCCAAATTTGGACTATTTGAACATGTTCCAAATTTGGACTATTTGAACATGTTCATAGACATGCCATTCTTTCTTTTTACATATGTCACTTTCTATTGAAGTGTAATCACTTGCCCAAAAGCCATTAATTACTAAAAAATTGCCACAATTAATTAATTTATCTTCACCTAACTAAAAGATTCCAAATATATTTTTTCTGCAGATTTTCGAACGTGGACACAACCTGGAGAACCGCAGCAGAATCACTACCCCAAGATAGTCAACACGCGGACATTCATGTGAAACTTCAGATTTTTTCGTCAAACGAGGAAACCATGATGGGGCAATCAATGAATAATCTGAGTCTTCAACTAAATCTGAATATAATACGCAATTATGCATATCAATGTGTGTATACATGTGCAAATTCTCGAATGGATGGAGTTTTTTATTTCTTATATTATCGATCTCCTTGTTATATTTAGCTATATTCATTTTACTGTCAGAACTCGAACACTCATTTCGAAATGGCTCAGATCCCGGGGCGATTCGAAGCAGAAACTGCAGATCAAACTGGAGATGAAGAAAATGAGCTCAAATGGGCGGCTCTTCAGAGGCTGCCCACTTACGAACGAATAAGATCGGCTCTATTCGATGAAGAAGAAGGGAGGAAAAATAGTCGAGTCGTAAATGTGAGAAAGCTTGGAGCGCAAGAAAAGCGGGTCTTTATCGACCGTCTCATCAAGCATATTGAAGATGACAACCTGCAGCTGTTGAAGAAACTCAGGCGCAGAATCGACAAGTATTTCTGATGATTTTGAATGTGTTTCAAACTGTTCATAACTAAATCGCTACCTGAACTTTGACTGAATTAGTTCGCTGCTTAATTTTTTTTTTGGCAGAGTTGGTGTTGAGTTGCCTACTGTGGAAGTAAGGTACAAGAATCTGTGCATTGAGGCAGACTGTGAGATTGTCCATGGAAAGCCCCTCCCTACTCTATGGAACACCTTGAAGAGCATGCTTTCTGTAAGTATGGTATTTTACCTTTATGGTTATTAGTTACATCCGAACTTTGATTTTTTATATTTTGCTACATAATATTTTCCGAAGGACACAATCCTAACTTCATCCATTTGATGGTTAAAGATGGACGGAAATTGTTGTATGCGTCTTGAGTGACTTTCTAGATCAAATTAACTGAATTCACACTACGGAAAAAAGAACTTTAGATGACATTTCATTACCGACACTTTTTCAAGTGTCGCAAACATCTTCACAATATTCAGATTTATTCAGTTGTAGTAACGTCGTTTTTCTTTTATTATTGCGATGTTTTTCAAAGCGCCGTTAAATTTTTTATTGAGGTAACAATTTTTAAGAAAAAAAGTTATTATAACGATGCAACCAAATTTGTTGCCTCTTTTAAGAGTCTTGCGACACTTACTGCAAGCGTTGCAGCGGTTTTCGCGACGTTGATTTGAAATGCTATATGTATTTGCGTTGGCAAAAGCATTGCTAGCTTCACGACGACGTATTTTTCCGTCGCAAGAAATCATTTCTACTGTCACGGCCATATTAACGGCCAAATAGACGGAGGTAGGATTTTGTTCCACTTTTAAAGTACGCATAGCAGAATTTGAAAATCCAAGACCGAGTAGCTTTTTGTAGGCAAAGTTCAGGTTACCTTTTGATAATTAATCCTTTCCCTTATGAAAGTTTGGATTGTTTTATGGTTAAGATGATTTTAAGCTCTGTATTTTCTGCAGGCGGTTGTTCCGATCTTGGGTTCGAAACAACAAGCCAGGATAAACATCATAAGAGACGTCAGCGGAGTCATCAAACCCGGAAGGTTGTCTCTTCAGAATCCAAATAAATAATCAATAGAAAAATTTCATTATGAATTTATATGTAACCAAATGTCCATTATTGGTTTAGAATGACATTTTGTTATGCTTCTGTGTTTTTCAGAATGACTCTACTACTAGGTCCTCCGGGCTGCGGAAAAACCACATTTTTACTAGCATTGTCTGGGAAACTAAGCCATTCACTCAAGGTATATATATAGAGAATAACAAAGTTCATAAAGTTCTTTCAACCACCCCAATTTTTACACTCCAAAAAAATCAGTATATTTTGAAGTTTCCAAAGGCAAACATTCTATTAGATTTTATAAGGATTTGCAGGGGTTGGTTTATTATGATTTATTGAACTTGCAAACATCACAGTGTATGCTTAGAAATTATCGAAAATTTTGTAAAGGATATTCATAATAATTTTGAATATTTTTAGCGAACCTTTTTGTGTTAGCAGTCTCTTTGGAAAAAAACGTGATATTTGCAATGGATGTTCAATCTTTCCCGTGTAAATATTTACAAATAGATCTCTCGTAAACAACAAGACTCCTTCTGGTTTTTACTATCATTTAAATTTTTGGTGCAGGTAACAGGGGATGTATCTTACAATGGGCATCGACTAGACGAGTTTGTTCCTCAAAAAACATCAGCATATATAAGCCAATATGACTTGCACATTCCCGAGATGACCGTTCGAGAAACCCTAGACTTTTCAGCACGTTGCCAGGGCACAGGAAGCAGAACTAGTAAGTACAATGCTGCAATCAATATACTATTTTGTTACTATGGACTGAAAATCAATCTCGGCTCTTATTTTCGAAGAGGTTATTACCGAAGTCATTAGGAGAGAAAAAGAAGAAGGAATAATGCCTGATCCCGATCTCGACACATATATGAAGGTACCCTTTTGCAACTTATATAACAGTTCGATTCATGTTGATTGTTTTACTCTTGGAAACCTTTGAAAGATAGCTTATATTGTTGTTCATTTGACTTTGATAGGCAATATCAGTTGAGGCAGCAGAAACAGAAAGCACTCTACAAACAGATTATATTCTAAAGGTATAGCTAGCTTCAAAATGAATTATCTATTTATCTTAGATTACAGGGTTCATAACCAACTCATTACATGAGCATTGAACGATTTATAAATTGCTACCCTAAACTCTATTTTTTTTAAATACGTTACCTGTACTTTCAGCGGTGTAGATAAAATTGTTACATTCGTTATAATTCCCGTCTGATTGGATGGAAGGAAATGAGCATCAGCTGGCCATGTAAGGTCTTTTTCACGGTTAATGAGATTATATTGTACATTGATGCAGTAAAATACTTTCAATTGAATGTTCAATTGCACAGTAGTTGACAAATTAGGTCTAGAGTTTATAGGTACACAATTGAGTGTCTAATTAAAGGAGTTTCACTACATCAATCAAAGTCCATATTATTTTCATTAACTGCAAAAAATAACGGAACTTGCTCATTCCCTTTCAGATTGATGGAAACTATAATGGATGTAGCAATTTGGTCTGCAGTTGAAACTTCAAGTAGCGGATTTAAAAACAAAGATCAAACTGCGAATGACATAAAGTTAACCGTCAATTATATTAAGCTAAAGTTATTTTCATTAACCATCTTTTCTTAGATTTTGGGACTTGACATCTGCGCTGACATAATCGCCGGAGATCCCATGCGACGGGGTATCTCCGGTGGACAAAAGAAACGGCTAACAACAGGTAACAACAGTGTAACTACATGAAATCAACCAAATGAAAAACATCAAGTGAAACATAATAATAACATCTTAAACAATTAATGGCAGGGGAAATGATTGTCGGTCCGACGAATGCGTTGTTCATGGACGAAATATCAAACGGGTTGGACAGTTCTACCACTTTCCAGATCGTGTCGTGCCTTCAGCACTTGGTACATATTACAGATGCTACGGCGCTGATTTCTCTTCTTCAACCGGCACCCGAGACCTTCGATCTCTTTGATGATATCATTCTCATGGCGGAAGGGAAGATTGTTTACCATGGTCCACGAGCTCATGTTCTTGAATTCTTTGAGGATTGTGGGTTTAAGTGCCCGGAGAGAAAGGGTGCTGCAGACTTTCTTCAAGAGGTAAGTTCATATTTAGTCATGATAATATGTACCAGCTTAATTACTAAAGAGCTAACCGAACTTTGCGTACTTTTTAAAAAATATCCGAACTTTCATTTTAAAATTTTGCTATATATTTACTTTCAGTATAGAATCATTTTTCTTTGTTAAAAATAGATGGAAAATGACATGTGTCTATTGCAGATGAGTAATTTTTCATATACAAATTTACATATCTTCACAAAAGTGTATTAACCAATTGACTTATGACATTTCCTGCAAAATTTATTTCGATTTTTTATCTCACTTGTATTGCTTATGAATTTTTTTTGTCTATGTTTAAACTCAAAATGGAAGGATGTAGGATTCTCTGCTCCACTTTTGAAAGTACAAGCATCAAAATTTGAAACATCAAAGTTTGGATGTTTTATGGGTTAAGCATCTAAAAACATTCTCAACTATAGGCTATATTGTTAATCACTGTTCTAGAATTAAAATGTTAATATTCAGTGTCTCAACTATCAATTCCCCCCCACCCCCACTTTTTCCGACTAATTTTGGCATTAAAATTGATGTTTAAGCAACAAAGAACATGTTGTTTTCCAATTTTTTCAAATATCATATTTGTTGCTCATGGTTAGATTTATTTGATGCTTAAAAAACATGTTTTGTTTCGTCAATTTTCCGAGAGAAAATTTGAAATCAACCAATATATAGTTGGACACTGAATATTTAACATTTTAAATTTGGGACAACGATTAGCAACATGACATATATATTGTCCATAAAAAAAAAACTCTTCAATAATCTTATGCAGGTTATCTCTAAAAAAGATCAAGAACAATATTGGAGTCGAGCCGGACAACCTTATAGCTATGCATCCATTGATCATTTTGTGGCAAACTTCAAGAAGTTTCACGTCGGAAAGAAGCTACATGAAGAGTTAACGAACCCGTTTGATAAGTCTAAAAGCCACAAAGATGCTCTATCGTTCAACACATATTCACTAACCAAATGGAAGTTGTTCAAGGCCTGCCTAATGAGAGAGTTCCTTCTGATGAAAAGGAACTATTTCGTCTATGTCTTCAAGTCTGCCCATGTAATGCTCTTCAACTCCCTCTATATAAAACTGCAAAACAATGGGGTCACAATACAAGCATAATGTGATAAGTAATTTGATTTGAATTCCTTTTTTTTTTTTGGGCCCAACTGAAAAAAAAAAAAAACAGACTCGGTCAGGCTGAATTGGGTGTGAGAACAGTCACTCAAATTTGGGCATTACAAACAATATCAGAGCCGACCCATGACCCTGATCGGCCTTGTCGGTAAAATACCCTGCTGGCAGAAGATAATAGTTGGCCATATAAACCTTAAGGGGTATTTGAAACCGTGCAAGGCTTGAGTCGCCTATTGAGGGAAAATGATTTTGGACTAGGTCGCGGCGAGGAGGTCGCGTGGTTTTAACGGATAGATTAAGTTGCCCTGATTTGTCCAACACTAATTGTGTTACCTACACTGGGTAGAGAGAAAGTGATTCGAGTCCTACATAAACAATACTTATACTATTCAATTAAGTCCAACAGAATTCTCACATTCTGGATTGAACTAGTGAGAACAGTCACTCAGATACAGAGAAAAGTACACATATTTTGCTTTATGGCATAAGAACCTTCCTAGAATTGTAAGACATTGTTATAATTAAGAGGTTGAGTGCTAAACGTTAGCAAACTATACGTATCTACTTGTAATATGTCGGCTTTTATGCATTTTTATATAAGTTCATAGCGAAATAATTTTCTACATGATATTGAATTTTTTTGGCCATTCCTACATGATATTGATCAGGAGGTTGCTTATATATTACTGTTTTGCAGCTGCTCATCGTTGCTTCTGTAACAATGACCGTCTTCCTTAGGACCCGCCTGGAGATCGATTTGGTCGGCGCAAACTACTTGATGGGTTCTCTATTCTACGCACTCATCATACTTCTTGTCAATGGAATCCCCGAGCTTTCATTGACTGTGTCGAGGCTTCCAGTGTTCTTCAAGCAGAGGGAGCTATTCTTTTACCCTGCCTGGGCTTATGCAATACCGGCTACACTTCTAAAGGTTCCACTCTCTTTGGTTGAGGCTTTTGTGTGGACGGTTCTCACTTACTACGTTATTGGCTATAGTCCTGAGCTTGGGAGGTGAGTGCAACCATTTATTGTCTATATATGTATATATATTCGGTTAATAACCAAATAACTGCCTCAATTTTGACCGATTTATAAATTACTAATCGAACTGTACTTTTTTAAAAGGGTTAATAACCTATAAAAGGTCTGAATTTTGACCCATGTTAACCGGAGATGTCTGAATTTTCAAAAGTTAATTTGGAAGGTCTGAATTTTCAACTTTGTTAAACTTTGGTTTTACATCCATTTTTAGTGTTAAATTTAATAGAATTGTGTGAAATGACACTTTTACCCCTTTTTCCGGAGCTTTGGGCGGCCTTGGCGGTCACCGGCGGTGTTTTCCAGTGAAAAAGAATGTTTTTTTTTTCTTTAAGGGGCATTTTCGTCTTTTCAGGTCAAGCATGTGAGGGGCACACTTTGGTCGGAGGGCATTTTCGGGATTTAAGTTTATTTCCGGTCACATGCCAAGCATGTGACCAAATTCCGTCAGTTTTAACGGCAAGAATTGACGGAGACCTCTTATATCAACAAAGTTGAAAATACAGACCTTCAAAATTAACTTTTGAAAATTCAGACCTCTCCGGTTAACATGGGTCAAAATTCAGACTTTTCATAGGTTATTAACCCTTTTTAAAATTCGTTGCCTAAACTTTCAACTGTTTACCAAATTACTACATTTGAATATGTTTCCGTGTAGGTTCTTTCGGCATTTCCTACTGCTATTCTTACTGCACCTGAATTCGATGTCCATGTTCCGCTGTATTGCTTCAATCTTCCAAACAGCAGTGGTTTCAGTGGTTAGCAGTAGCATTTGTATCTTGTTTCTTTGTCTGTTTGGCGGATTTGTAATCCCGAAGCGTAAGATTTCCTTTTATATGCATGCTTTTCATAATTCATTTGGAACCATAGATAATATGCTAAAAGTATTCTCATCAACTACATTCAGCCTCAATGCCAGCATGGATAAGTTGGGGTTTCTGGCTATCTCCTTTGACATATGCAGAGTTAGGCCTCACCCTTAATGAATTCCTAGCTCCTCGCTGGCAGAAGGTGAGCATATCTACTCTGCTGAGTTTGTCTAGAACAGTTAAATTATGACTATGTTTGTTGTCTTATATCATAGTAAATAGGGTTAAGAACCTAAAAACAATTCCAAATATAGGTCAGCTTGTTAATCGATGTCCCAAATTTAAAATGTTGATATTCGGTGTCCCAACTATTAGATTGGTTGATTTCCACTTTTTTCTCTTACGATTGACGGAGAAAAAAAAAAACATGCTTTTTAAGCATCAAATAAGTATAAACCGTGTGAAGCAAATCCGATGAGGTGGCTATGGTAAGAATACCCCTTAAAATACAAGAAAACGGAGGACAATCTCACGGTGACACATCAACAATTTTTTTACATTTTAATTGTCAGATAGACTAAGGTAGGATTCTGTTGCACCTCAAATAGTGTAAGTAGCAAAATTTGAAAAACCAAAATCTGGATAATCATTTTTTTTTTTGCAAATTATTCAATGTTCAGGTAGCTTTTTGGTAATTATCCCTAAGAACAATCATAAAATAGTAGGATACACTTATCCTTTGCAGGAACTAACTACACATTTTTATGCATACTTTTGTATTATAATTTCAGAGGATCTCTTCAAACATGACTATTGGCACACAAGTATTACAAAGTCGTGGACTGAACTACGATGGTTATTTCTATTGGATCTCAATCGTTGCACTAATCGGGATAACAATCCTCTTCAACATCATCTTCACTTTAGCCTTAAGTTTCTTAAACCGTATGTCTTCCTTCATAAATTTAGTTGATGAATTTAATGAACAATCTCTACAAAATAACAACACTAATACTCTGCTTGATTTTCAGCTCCCGGAAGATCACGCGCGGTTATTACCGCCGAGAACTATACTAAGTTGAAATCAAAAGAAGTGAACGGAACTGCTGTAGAGCTCGTCGAGAAACCTACTGCTCATCCATCTAAAGCACCTGGAAAGGGTAAGCATTCATTTTTCGGTACTTCTGATTTCGTGTTCGTGACTGATATTGCAAGAGTTTGTTACCTGGGGTAGAAATGCATAGAGGTCATGATATTAACAAGCACAATGTGTATAGTTAGGTACTGTGCCTTATAGCATTAGATTCTACAACGGGTTGACATTAGAATAAGGGTTAATTGCAAAAAAATGTTTAGAATTCTACATTCGGCCGAGCCAAGTTGTCAAGCTCCCAAGTCCGAGCGACTATTCCCACTAGTTCAACCTACTCCGACTGATTCCGATTTTCTCATTTGACCCTAGAAAATGAAGAACTTGAGTAGAACCTCTCTTACTTATTAAGGCTCGAAATATCTTATTTCCAACAAATGTGGTATACAAACATACGGGGTATTTGGCGGCCCAGACCAGAATCTTAGCCCCGGTATCCGGACTTCAGGGGTCAATAGTCCTTACTTTTCAAGTCCGATCACTGTCCGGATTCGCTCTGATACCATTTTGTCACGCCCTCAAGCCTGAAAGAGTGTCCCCACTAGCTCAACCCAGTCTTATTGAGCCATTTGTTCTCACTTGAGCCTAGAAAATGAGGAATTCCTGTTGAGTTAGAGTAGTACTTCTATTGCTTATTAAAACTCCAAATCACGTGGGTCCAGAAAATGAGGAATTCTTGTTGGAATTTAGTAGTACATTTTTTACTATTAAGGCTCAAAATCTCTTACTTCTAAGTAATGTGGTACACAAACATATGAGGTGGTACACAAACATATGAGGTATTACACAAGACCTACGAGCCCCTGAGAGCAACCTTCTATGCAAGTGGTGTTTTATCCTAAAATTAATTAGTGATAGAATGAGGTAACCTACTTGCTTATATAGTGTTCTAATTAACTCAACAACACCGGTGGAGTATGTCTATTTCAACACGCCCTACACCGTGAGACTCTTTAGTTGAGACACCGGCTTATTAATTCAGGACGGGTTAGGACTAAATTCAAACTACCTTTATTAGAATTGCAAAGTACACCAGTTATAGCTTTTAGGGCTACTTGTTTGTTCTAAAGTATACAATAATGGTTTGATACCCCATTTTTATGGAGAAACTAATTTTCTCATGCAACGAACACTGTTTGTGGTTGCAGGACGCATGGTTTTACCTTTCGAGCCATTAACAGTCTCATTTCGAAATGTGGAGTACTATGTGGACACACCAATTGTAAGTGTTTAAATTAAATTTTTGTTTAGAATTGATAATCATAAAGAAGATCCAGTTATATCTTATCCAACATTATACGTGACTATTCCGTTCAGATTAGACATAAATTCTAAAAAGCTAGCAATATGTACAGAAATGAAAGTTCAACTAGTAATTTATTCAACGACGCAAATATGACTTAGAAATTTAATAATTAACCTTATATTAACTGTAAACTTGTGTTTTACTTATTGTGGAATATTAGGAGATAAGAAAACGAGGTTTTACAGACAAGAAGCTGCAACTTCTATCCGACATCACGGGTGTGTTTAAGCCCCAGGTTTTGACAGCGTTGATGGGTGTTAGCGGCGCCGGAAAGACAACGCTCATGGATGTTCTGTCGGGAAGAAAAACAGCAGGTTATATCGAAGGAGAGATCCGAATTGGGGGGTATTTAAAGGTTCAACAAACATTTGAGCGGATTTCGGGTTACTGTGAGCAAACCGATATACACTCTCCGAATGTCACCATAGAGGAATCACTCATGTATTCTGCTTGGCTGCGTCTCCCGTCTTCCATAGACCGAAAAACAAGAGCTGTAAGTTCATTTATGTTGAAGTATAAAAATTAAACTAAGCTAATTCACTTAAGATTTTAGAATTTCAATACAATTAGTCAAGTTGTTCGTTTAAAATTTTAAAGTTTTTTTTTTTCTCAACGCACGCACCCATTACTAGAAAAATAAGTTTAGAATATTTTTCATTGCCGACGCTCTATCAAGCGTGGCAAGCATCTTTACTTTAATCAAGTTTATCCAAATTTGGCGACGCTTTGTAATATGACCATTTGTTCTTGCATTATTTCGACGTTTTTTAAAGCATCGTTAAGTTTTAATTTAGGTAACACACTTTTCTAGAAAAAAAAATATAACGACGCTTGATTGCGTTGCCACTTGCATGCACCGGTGACGCAAGCAAAAGTGTCATCTCTTTTAAATGTTTTTTGACACTTGATGCAAGCATCGCAGTGTTTCGAGACGGTGAATCAGAAATGACATATGTACTTGCATCGGTAAAAGGGTCACTAGTTCCACGACGACACATTTTTGCATCACGGAAAATCATTTCTATCATCGAAACTAATTTTATTTTAGTGACATTCTTTTAGAGGGTTAACCTAACTTTACAAAACATGAAAAACTGTCAAAATCGATACATATTGTACTATATGATCTTATAAAATATAATTGCATTACGGACTTTTAGTGCATTTTTATCTCACATTGGATAGAAAAAGTGATCTGGATCTTTTATAAGCAAGAGATATACGACTAACATAGGTCACCCACTATTTCTCAATTTCTAAGCCCTGTGAGGATAAGGGGCTTAGTTAGGGCCGGGTTCTGTTAGATGACTGGGCCACGGCAAGGACATTGTGCCCTTTAAGGGGATAGATTATGACACTTGTTCCAATTCGGATAGAAAGAAGTGATCTAAATTCACCAACCCCTAACCAATTTATAATTTTTGCCTAATCTGATATGCAATGACTTAACGTGATACTCAAGAAAGTTCGTCCAAAATTTTGCTGCAGGAATTTGTTAATGAAGTGTTGGAAACTGTTGAGCTGAATGAGATAAAGGACTCACTGGTCGGGATGGCGGGAGTTAGTGGCTTGTCAACGGAGCAACGTAAACGGCTTACAATAGCTGTGGAGCTTGTTGCAAACCCATCAGTGATATTCATGGACGAACCAACCACGGGTTTAGATGCCAGAGCGGCCGCTATTGTCATGAGAGCTGTGAAAAATGTTGTTGAGACTGGACGAACAGTCGTTTGTACGATCCACCAACCGAGCATCGATATCTTTGAGTCCTTTGACGAGGTATATAGTGCATAATATTCATTTATGAAATTATTTGCACTGAGAATTGAAACATTGTTGCATATCCAGCTAAGTGCAGAAATCTTATACCTTAGTTACATATATCTCTAATACAGTTTAATGTTAATTGCAGCTGGTTTTGATGAAAACTGGAGGGCAACTAATCTACTCAGGACCCTTGGGTCAGCACTCAAGTCTCGTGATCGAATATTTTGAGGTCGGGTCAATTTCATAACTTCAGGCTTGATTCTAGATTCAAAGTTGTCTTCACAACAAGAAATCTATAGTTGTTTGTGACGGATTTATTTGCAGGGGGAATGAATATGTTCATAAGGGAAACATAAAACAAAATGTTGCAACAATTTAAACTGATTCAACCAAAGTTCAACCTCACGATGCAAATTTGCTTGTTTTCGATTTCTCTCTTGACATTACTTGTAACAGAAAATTCCAGGGGTGCCCCGAATCAAGAACAACTACAATCCCGCTACATGGATGTTAGAGGTTACTTCTCCATCTGCAGAAGCCGATCTTGATGTAGATTTTGCAAAGATATACACGACCTCTGCATTGTTTCAGTAAGCGAAAATTCAGCATACCGTACATTTGACATTCACTAAGTTTCTTGATTGGATTCTACTTCATAATGTAGAGAGAACAAGAAAATGGTGGAAAAGTTCGGTTCGCCCCTTCCCGGTTCACAGGAGCTGCATTTTCCGTCACGGTTTGCACGGAGCGGTTGGGAGCAACTCAAAGCATGTGTGTGGAAACATAACCTGTCATATTGGAGAAGCCCTTCATACAACTTAACAAGGATCTTTTTCGTGATATCCACGTCTTTTCTCGTAGGGACATTGTTTTGGAAGAAAGGAACGAAAATGTCGGTTCATCGCTTCTCTGTTCTACATTGTTTTAGGGTTTTCAAAGACATAATAAAGAGAATTTAGCTTGTTTGATTTTTGTGTATTTTTCAGAAATACAGAGCAAGACTTGTTCACCATATTTGGCGCGATGTTCCTCGGGGTTGTCTTCATCGGCTTGAACAACTGCTCGACAACTCTACCAATAATCGTGACAGAAAGGGTTGTTTTTTACCGAGAGAGATTTGCAGGAATGTACTCGCCATGGGCCAACTCAATAGCACAGGTTCTTTCTTTGAAAACTAGCTTTAAAATCTAACTTTTAGGACTCGTGATACACATTTTTCACTTTCTGAGCTCAAGTCACATAAGGTTGGTGGCGGTACAAATTGTTTAAGAGCCGATTCGGGGCTTTTATTGGGCTTGCACGACAAAAATGCATTGTCAGTGTGTATAATGGGATTTTCTAACATGTTACACAAGCATCATATGTGTACTTATTTTTACTACTAGAGAGGGCTTCATTGTAACATAGGTAAAACTTGTAATTTGTTTAGCTACACCTAGAATTTGCATCACACCCACTCTGTTATTATCAATTTCTCTATAGTATTCACTTTTATAGCAATAAAAAAATGCATACAAAAATGTGTTAAAAGCATAGTGCTTGTGAAGTATGATTGTGATACCCTTGATTAGCCTTAGTAGGTTGGGCTAAGGACAACCGCTAGGGCTTATTAGGGTGTTACAGTTAGGTTGCAAACTAATGAAGACATGGAAATCTAGATATTGATTATGCATTACGTTAAATGTGTTACTGTTACATGTGAGTGGATAGTATCACATCGGATTCTTTGAAAGAATTGGAGCACTATATAAACTTAAGGTTACTCCTACTATCACCATTTGGTTTTAGTAAGGAATCTTAGTGGCTTATGTAGTAGGTCTGGACTCCCCAGTTTTTATATCCCAACAAATGCAGAACTAAATACGCATACAAGTTTAGCATTCAACAGGATAAACTTCCTTGGCAAAAAAAAACGCTGATGTTGTTTTCACTTTTCAGGTGCTAGTTGAGATTCCTTACCTGTTTCTCGAAGCAGTTTTGTACGTGATCATCACATATCCAATGCTCGGTTATCACGTAACAGGGCTTAAAGTTTTCTGGTCATTCTATGCAATGTTCTGCAATTTGTTGTGCTACAACACTCTAGCAATGTTGCTTGTCTCGTTGACACCAAATGCCCAAATTGCTGCGATCCTCGCCTCGTTACTTTACACCATGATGAATTTGTTCTCAGGTTACATCATCCCCAAATCGGTATGCTCCGTACTAAAACAGCACGTAAAAAACATTAGTAAAATATGTAATACGTAGACTTAACTTGTGATCCAAGAAATCTCATTTGTTATTCGTCTTTCTTGTAGCGCATCCCAAAATGGTGGATTTGGTTATACTACATGACTCCAACATCGTGGGTAATGAATGCGATGTTCACTTCGCAATACGGTGATATTCACACAGAAATATCAGCATTTGGGGAGAGAAAGAAAATCTCTGCATTCATAGAAGATTACTTTGGCTACCGCCATGATTTCTTGGGGGTGGTAGCTGTTGTGCTCCTCATTTATCCAGTCATTGTTGCTTCTTTATTTGCTTATCTTATTGGGAAGTTGAACTTCCAAAAAAGATGAGACATCATGTGGTAAGAGAAAAAAATATATACACGTTTTATTCTACAATCAATATTATTATATTGGTTAATAATCAAATCACTACCTGAACTTCGACCAATTTACAAATTGGTACACGACTATTTAAAAAAAAAAATGCTAAATGAGCTTTTAGTAGTGGACCAAATTGCTACATTTGTTATAATTTTCGTCAAATTGGACGGAAATGAGAATGTGCCAACCAATTGAGGTCTTTTTGACGTGTACCAAAGATAAATTCAGTAAGAACTTAAAAGGATTACAACGAAATATCTTCAGTTACACGCTCAATCGGATCTTCAAATAAATTCAAACTAGTTTCCCCCCGAAACATTTATCTACTCTCCTCATGTTTGCTCCATTCTCTCCCTCAGAAACTGACACCATATCTCTCACATGACTGCTCTCTCGCCAACTAGCCTTATACACCCGTCTGCATATTTATAGTCCTCACAAAACCACATCTGTAAATATTCACTCATATATGTATTATTAACTAATAATATATGCTTGGTTGCATACAATGATATTATACCTTGCAGAACCACTCCCCACTATATGGAACTACTTCATCAAGAGCATGGTTTCTGTAAGTTCACCTTACATTTCTGTTAATTGAACTGAAAATAAAAATAACGCTAGAGGAAGGGGTTGAACCTTCGACCTTGTGGTTAACAGCCACACGCTCTAACCAACTGAGCTACTCCAGCTTGTTATTTAGACGGTTTACTGATTCAATTTTTTTTTAAATGTAACGTTTAGAGATATTTCAAAGTGCACAAAAATGACACCAAATATAGATAAAGTAACTGCCTCATTTGTTAGTACAATGTAAAATCATTCGCATTCTGCATAGCTCGTCTTATCGTTTTAGGTACGTAAGGTCTTCTTCGGTAAAGCTTACTACACACGGTTTTGCTTGTATTTGATGAGTCTACACATCGTCAAGTTAAACCTCAAATTTATTTAAAATTTCCACGTGATATCAAAAGTGTTTCAGCTCAAATGGTGTATACGTAATCATATTAATCACAAGTAACTTTGAATGACGCATATGTTCTTTCCAGGTGCTAGTTGAGATCCCATACTTAATTATCAAAGCACTTTTGTACGGAGAAATTATTACTTGACTCGGTACCAACATGTAGTGTATAGCTGGTAGCACTCAATCCAATGAGAAAGTAACATATTTCACTATATGCCTCTTATATATGTCCAAAAGCGATACGTGTCACTTTCTCATTGGATTGAAGGTCACACCAGTTGTATGTCACATGCTGGCACCGAGCTGCAAAATAATTTCTCCTTTCGTACGTGATCATCGCCTATCCTATGATTGGTTATCCCTTATCGAGGTACAAAGTTCTCAGTTCATTCGAATGGATTCTATATCTCGATCCTCAACTTTTCTTCTGGAAGAAAACTTAACTTGTGATCCAAGAAATCTCATTTTTCGTCATTCAATTTTCTTCTAGACATGATATATCCACAATTTTGCCAGTGTTTTTATCGCCTTTGAAACTTCAACTTGGCAATGCAATACACAAATAAGAATGCAAACGCGATCGGAAAAAGAGCAAGCATGACGGCAACAAAACAGAGCTGATCATGTCGGAAACCATAATATTCGCTAAGGAAGGAATCGATCCGTTTTTGCTGCCCGAAGATGAGTATCTCTTTGGTCATGTCTCCGTACTGAGAAGTCAAGAAACCTCTCAATGACCAAGATGTTGGACATAACCAGTAGCACCAAATCCACCACTTCGGAATTTTCTATAATGTCAACAACACATATTAGCATTTCGAGATAGAGCGATGGTCTAACCAAATCTCTCCCTGAACTTTAATCGATTGACAAATTGCTATTCAAACTTGTTTTTAATTCGCTACCTAAACTTTCAATTCCAGAGACCAAATTGCTAACTTCATTATAACTTATAACTTATGTCAAATTGAACGGAAATGAGCGGGTGTCAATCTTTTCGCGATTAATGAGATTAAATTGGATATTGTTGAAGCGAAATGCCTTCAGATGGACACAGAACGATCAGTTGCACGGAAAAGTTTAGGTTTAAGGTTTGCAAGTACTGTAAGAATCCAATTGTATTTATGTTTAAGCTTTGCCTGTACTAGAAGAACTGGATTGAAGTCCATTTGAAAGCATTTCGTTGTATTAACGTCCAATTTAATCAAATTAACCGCGAAAAAGATCTCAAGTGACCGACACATGCTCTTTCCATTCAATTTAACAGAAATTATTATAATGTAGCAATTTATTCTTCAATTGAAAATTCAGGTAGCGAAGTTTAGAAAAGTAAAGTTCAGGTAGCGATTTGGTTATTAACCCTTAAGAGATTCAGAAATTAAATTAGAAGGGTGTTGTTTACCTTTCCAGGCATGAGGAATCCTGAGAAGAGATTCAAGATGGTATAGAGTGCAGATGCCAATACTGAAGCAACTTGGAGATTCGAGGTTGCGGAAACGACAAGCATTCCGAGGTATACGAAGGACAAGAAGGTGCAAAATGTCGAGTAGAGGTACCAAAGGACCTTGTAAACTGACCATTGGTACCCTATCGTAGGATATGTAATTACTACATATAAAACCGTTTGCAAGAATATGTACGGTATTTCGATAATCACCTGCAACAATTTGTTATATATATTCAGGGAGTTTCAAAGTCACCATAAGAGTTTGTAAAATAGTCAAAATTCAAGTAAAAAAATAAATATTGTAAGAACATCTTACTTGTGCAAATGAATATGCTTTCGATGAGTACATTCCTGCAAATGTCTCTCTGTAGAGCACGGCACGCTCAGTTGATACGTATGATAGAACCGTCGAACAGTTGTTTATGCCCAAGAATATGACAGCAACGTAGATGAAACCGAACATCGTAAATAAGTCTTGCTCGTTGTTTCTGCAAACCAAAAAAAATGTTTGAAACAATCTATTTGATCTTTGTAAACTCCTAATTTTGGCAAGGGCGTGTAACGCGTACTAATTGTGACATGTGGCACGTTAAAAGAGAAAATGTATAAATATGGAAGGTTCTGAAGTTTCTTAGAATGCTTGTTTAAAGAAACAACAAATGATATAACAGATAAACTTACATTTGCTGTCCTTTTTGCCAAAACAAGACTCCGAACATTAACGACACAACGATCATAAACATTAGCCGCACCAAATTGTACTCCGGACTTCTCCAATACGACAACTTCTGCTTCCATAGACATGCCACAAGTTGGGAAAATATGTTTTGTGGATATCTGGTTGGGAAGTGAAGGTCTCTTGAACCCGAAGTCGGTCGGCTTAATTGTTCAACCAATTCGACGGTTACCCTACAAGTAAAACACATGAGTAGTTTAAAACTTGGAGACCAAGTTCTAAGCTCCAATGTTAGCTTGGATTCCACACTAATACTAAAACTCACTGGTACTGAGTCGATTCTCGATAAAACTCGGCAAAATCTAGGCCAAGTTTTGATTCTGTTGAAGCTGAAGTAACTTCCAACATCCATGTTGCTGGATTGTAGTTATCGCTAATCTTCGGTACCCCAGAAATACTCTGTCAATAGGGAAATAATCGATTCTACACAATCAGAAGCTCAATTATGTGTAGATAAAGTCTGTATCGTACTAATGGAAGCCGTACCTCGAAGTATTTTATCAGTTCACTTGAATTGTGACCAAGTAATCCCGAATAGATAACTTGTCCTCCAAGTTTCATCAGAATCAACTGTACAACAAATTAGAAATTATATAGTGTCATCCAAGACCCACATATTAATATTTCCACTGCAAATTAGTAGCTTCTTACTTCATCGAATGCTTCAAATACATCGATGCTCGGTTGGTGGATCGTGCATACCGTTGTTCTTCCCGTAGCTACGATATTTTTTACAGTCCGCATAACAACTGCGGCAGCTCTAGCATCTAAACCTGAAGTTGGCTCATCCATGAATATTATGGAAGGATTCGAGACTAGCTCGACTGCAATAGTTAGCCTCTTTCTCTGTTCGGTTGATAGGCCACTTCTTCCCGGGATCCCGACTAAAGAATCTTTAATATCGTCGAGCTCAATCGTTTCAATGACTTCTTGTACAAATTTCTGCAAGGTTAGGAAGTGAATATTAACATTAGGGTAAAACTTCTTTTTTTCTTGATGAGTATAAAATTTATTGGGTTAACATGTCTTTTGTACAAATTGTTTGACTACTTCTTTACCATTAAATAGTTACGTGAGTGGTCAAACATATTGTACCAAAAGACATATTAACCCAAATATATTTAACGATGTTTTACCGCTTTGGTCTTGGAATCTATCTCTGGAGGCAGCCTCAACCACGCAGAGTATTGCACAGATTCTTCTACTGTAATCTGAGGAGAATGAATGTCGAATTGTTCACAGTAACCGGAGATACGAGCAAAAGTTTTTTGCTGTTTCGGAAAACCTCCAACGGTTATTTCTCCTTCGATAGTGCCTCCGGTTTTCCTTCCCGATAGAACATCCATTAAGGTTGTCTTTCCTGCACCACTGACACCCATCAATGCTGTCAAGACCCCGGGTCGAAATGCGCCGGTAATGTCACAGAGCAGCTGGAGCTTCTTCTCTTTAAAACCCCGCGTCCGCATTTCCTATACCAGAAGAATGTGCTCAATTAAATAACTTGTGACTCGAGAAATCAATGACATAATCATAGTCATTGGGTTAATTAACAAGTTCAGCTAACAATTTAGTGTTAAACCCTTGTCATTGCCTTGCGTTACAAGACATTGCCTTGCACGACAAGGAATCTCTTGATCTTTTGTTACTTGAGGTGTCTCAACATAATATAGGGTTAATTAACAATTAAGTATTAAACCATTGCCATTGCCTTGCTCGACAAGGAATCTCTTGATCTTTTGTTACCTGAGGTGTCTCAACATAATATTGGACGTTCTTGAAAGCGATCGAAAGCGGCTTGAATGGAAGAATCGTTTTTCCTGAAAATAGAAACATTCGTTAATTCGAATCATCTTCCTTTACCATCAATCATGGTATAATATATTTTTAAAAAAAATCCCGAACCGTTCATCATTTTCTCTTGGTGAGTTTCAGCTGATATATCTGCAACTGAATCATTCTTCCTTCCCGATTCAAACTTTTTGCTCGAAATTATAGCTCGAGACTGCTGCGGTGCTGCAAGTAGAGCATATTAATAATGTTGGGCACAAACAAGACCGCATATTAATGTTGTTGTTTCATAGTAAAACTTACGTGTCATGTAAGTTAAGGCTAAAATGAATCCGATGTCAAAAAGAACCGTGAATCCGACGAGTGCACCAACCGATATCCAATAGAAATACCCATTAAAATTTAATCCGTGACTAGTTAGCAGATCCATCCCAATCGTAACATTTTCTCTCGACACCTAACAATGTGAAACAAATCAGAGAACTAAGAAAACAACTATGATATGCGCATTATTCTTCGGATGGATCATGAGCGGACCTTTTGCCATCGAGGAGCAAGAAACTCGTTCAATGTTATACCGATCTCACCGTACGTCAATGGGGAGATCCAGAATGCCCACCTTAACCATGGAGGCAAAGACGCTGCACATTATGAATTGTGTAAAAAGGTTAGTGACATATTCATTCACTGTTAGGAGTTAATACTAGTTACAAATAGAGTCACCTACGTCGTGGAAGGATGAAGCCTCCAAACAGAAACATGAGTACTAGGATTAAAGAACCGAATGTTGTAGCAGCTACGACAGTCTTGAAAATCGAGGCGAGAAAGCGGCAGAGGGATGTTGATGTTTGATGCAGAACAAACAGCAGAAGGAAATGGCACATAAACCTGCTTATCAATGGTTTCAACAACATAACATTAATAAAAAATACAAACTTATGTTGATTTTTCTAGTTAAAATGCGACAAATATATCCACATAATGTATTTAAAGAAGCTGTTTTGATTTATCCCTCATCTATATCACATCAAAATGTATGACGTAATTGTCATATGTTCAATTGAAGTCACTTTTAATTGAAGAATTCAATGTAGTTTGCACTTTAGTATGTAATTGAAAGTTTTGTTTTGTTGTCAAGAAAATATGGTTTGGGGTTAAAGAATCTTAAAACAGTCTCAAATATAGGTCATGTTGCTAATCGTTACCAGATTTAAAATGTTGATATTCGGTGTCACAACTATCATATTAGTTGTTTTCACTTTCCTCTTAAAATTGACGGAAAAAATGTAAATCAACCAATCTAATAGTTGAGATACCGAATATCAACATTTTAAATCTGTGGTTAGCAACGTGCTTGTAGTTGGGACTGTTTTTAGGGACCTTAACCATTTAGTTTTTGCAAAACGCTCAAAGTTCGGTTTTTTTTACAGTAAATTGTGTTTGAATTTGAGCACAAACCTCTTGAACTCAGGGCTATACCCAATGACATAGTAAGTCATTGAAGTCCACAGGAATGCATCAATGATCGAAAATGGGGTCTTCAAAACCGACGCAGGAACCGAAAAAGCCCAAGCCGGGTAGAGGAAGAAAGCTCTTTGCTTATAGAACACGGGAAGTCGAGATATTGTCAGTTGAAGCTCAGCTACTCCATTAGTTAACAACCTCACCAGTGCATAATACAGAGCTCCCATGATATAATTTGCATGCGTCAAATCCACCGCCATTTCCGATCGTAAAAAAACCGTCATCGTTATAAAAGCCGTGATTACGAGCTGCATTGTCTTGAATATGTAGACGAATGAGTTCCGTTTCATGAGGAGAAGTTCCCGTGCAAAACAGGATTTGAAGAGTTGCTTGTTGCTCAAGGAACTGGTGTTGAATGATAGGGCTGCTTCATGGGATTTCGCCTTGTCGTATGGTTTAGAAAGTTCGTCGTTTAGAGTTTGTCCGGTGGGACTTGATTGGAACATTTCGCGGAATTTGTCGACGGATACGAAATTGAATGGAACGTTGGGATGGTTCCAGTACTGCGCTTGGTCTTTCTTTGAAATCACCTGCATGAACGCAATTATAAATCGTTTAAGTTATGGATGTACTTCGACTTGTCATCTTCAAAATTGTGTTAAAAGGTGTTAGCAATTTGTACAACGAACATCGTATAACAATAAGCAACGTGCAAGCTATTTTTACAGAGTTAGCATATTGTAACTTTAATGTACAAGTTCAACTAGCAATTTGTAAAAAAAAAAAAAAAAAATTAAAGGGTTAAAGTGTCTTTCACTGCCAGATATTTAATCAAAGAAGGCTTTTGGTACATTAATTTTTTTAGACTTTTGGTGCACGTTTGCATTTTGTAACATTTTGGTGTATCCATTAGTTATGACCATTAAGTAGCACATGCAAGTCACGTGACTTGTTATATACATTTGATTTTGTTCAATTTAATCATTCTTACATCGCTAACTTTTGTTGCATAATTTAGTCCTAAAGTTTTCAAATCGAATCACTTGACTCGATGGACCTACCCAGAAGTAATCATGAGCTAGGGTCGTGGCTAGGTCAACTGGATGGGTGCAAATTGTCCCCAATTGGAAGAGGTCCGACCTAGGTCAATTGGGACATTGGACCTAATTGGCTAGGTCCACCGAGTCAAGTCGTTCATTTGAAAACTTTACTACTAAATTAAACAATTTAGAAATGTATTAGATTGACTAAATTGAACAAAATAAAAAGTATAGGGCAAGTCACGTAACTAACACGTCCTACTTAACGGTCAAAACTAATGGTCAATTAACGGGTGCACCAAAATTCTATAAAATGCAAACGTATTGCACCAAAAGTCACAAAAAAAAAATTTATACCAAAAGTCAACTTTGATTAACATACGTGATACGACATCAAAAACCATTTAACCCAATATAAAATTTAGTTAGTAAATTGTCTAAACCCAAAAATTTAGCTATCAAATTGTTAATCAACCTATAACAAAATGAATCATTGAACAACATAAACATAGTATTGTGTTTTTTTGCACCTCTTGTAAGAAATCCGCAACGCCTTTCCTGCTGGGACACTTGAACCCGCATTGCTCGAAGAACTCAAGCACAGATCCTCGAGGACCATGGTACACGATTTTCCCTTCCGACATAAGTACGACATCATCGAATAGATCAAAGGTTTCAGGTGCCGGTTGAAGAAGCGACACAAATGCAGTTGCATCTGTCACATGAACCAATTGTTGAAGACACGAGACGATTTGGAAAGTCGTCGAACTGTCTAACCCGGTCGATATTTCGTCCATAAACAGAGTTTTCATCGGACCGACTATCATTTCTCCTATACGATGTTAAGATGATCATCTTAGTGTTAATTTACACAAATTAAGGTGAATTAATTATAGATTGTATATGTTAATAACAACACGTGTGTTTTAGCCAACTGTGATGAAAGCATTCAACACATTCTTTTACTATATTATCAATATAGTTTGGTATTTAATTCACCTGTTGTGAGCCTCTTCTTTTGGCCACCAGAAATTCCTCTTCTTAATGCATCACCTACCATTATGTCTGCACAATGATCTAATCCTAGTATCTGCCGACAAAGTACGTTGTTTTAATTTGGTATCATAGTTTTGTTTGATTCTTCAGGACATAATTATGAATATACCTTAAGAATGTAATCTGTCTGGAGATTCTTAGCTTGTCCTTCAACTGAAGTTGCCTATAGTTGAAATTCAATAAATAATTAACAAGAAATATAAAAAAAAGACTATCCGAAATTTGCATAATTTATTAAATTAAATTTTAAAAAAAAAAAAAAAAAACTATTTCAAAATTTACAACATTTCATATGGGCAGAATCCTACCTGTTAAAATGCACGGAAATGATCAAATGTGTACAAAAAATATATACAAAATAACACTTTGTTCTGGGTGTACTACACTTTTGATTATTATTACACTATCAAAACCTTCACATACATATAATGTTTACCTTCATGTATGTGTCGACATCGGGATCGGGAACGATCCCGGCTAATCTTTCTCTTCTGATTATTTCTTCAATCATATCTTCAAATTGAAGATGTCATAGAATCAACTATATATCAGTAAAAATTTGATGCCTAATTATCAAGGGAAAAAAAAAAACTTAATTACCAATTCTGGTTCCAACACCTTGGCAGCGTGCCGAAAAGTCGATTGTCTCCCTCACCGTCATCTCTGGAATGTGTTCATCGTATTGGCTGATGTACGATGATGTTTTTTGAGGGACAAACTCGTGTAGCCGATAACCATTGTAAGAGATTTCTCCCATCACCTGTTTGATAGAATATGAGTTCATTAATTCACTACTAGTTTGTATCAAAAAATAACTGTATTGGCTCAAAGCACAGTCAAATCTTCCTGAGTCTGTTGTTCTCACTAAAACAGTTGTAGATTGTTTTCTTTTGTGATTACAAAATAAGAGTTCTTGTTTATATTGAGTAGTCAAGAATTTGACTGTAATGCCTATCAAAGCAATTTATGGTTAAGAACCTTATAACAGTCCCAACTATGGTCTTGTTGCTAATCGATGTCTCAGATTCAAAATGTAGATATTTAGTGTATCAACTATCAGATCGGTTGATTTCCACTTTTTTCTGTTAAAATTTATCAGACAAAAACAAATTTTTTAAACATGTTACGCTAACCTTGCAAGATTGATCGATCTTTCCGGCTAACGCCATTAACAACGTCGTTTTACCGCATCCAGGAGGTCCTAGTAGGAGTGTCAATCTGAATCAGTACACCACAACATGATTACACAATGCATTCACCTATCAGCTTAAGCTTTTTCTACAGTTAAAACACAGTATATATTTACCGCGACGGTTTGATGATTCCACTGACATCTTTGAGAATACTCATCTTGGGTTGATGCGCCTCGCACCGTAGAGTCTTCTTCGTAATCTATCCGAAAATATGAAAATCGGGTTATTGAGTTAATTGAGATTCTTAATAGTAAAGTTAAAAAGCTTAAACTTACTGATAACAAGCCTGTAAGGGAGTTCCATAGAGTAGGAAGTGGTTTTCCTCGAACAACCTCACACTTTGCTTCCACTGATAGATTCTTGTACCTCACTTCAATCGTCGGTAATTCAATATTTACTCTGCATTAAAACATATATTTGTATATATATATATATAAATAAAGCATGAGTTATGTTTATAACAGAATCTACCATAAAAGGAAGGGTTAGTTACCTACTTGGTAGCTGGGGTCCGTAAAATTTACTACCTAGAGTTTTTTTATTTTGGATAAATGGCTAACTCAATTTTTACATAAAAGTTACAAGTTGCTAGCTTTGTTTAATTCGCCGTTAAATGGTGTTGGAGATATGAATGTCCCACGTTAGGGGTATAAACGAATCTAAGTTACTTGTGAAACTACTCGAGATCGGTCCGGTCGATATTTGAAATCGACTCGTTAAATTTCGAGTCGAGTTTGATTCGAACTTTCTCTGAAGCCGAGTCGAGTACGAGTTTAATGGTACTCGACTCGAGAGGTTCGCGAGCCTATTCAAGCCTTTTTTTTTGCTTATTCGAGCTTGAGCTCGATCCAAAAGACTAACTGGGACGAGTTCGAGCTCGAACTAACGTTCACCATTTATGATTTAATTGAATTTTAAACTTGCCGAGCCGAGCTCGAACTCGTCGAGTATGGAATCGAGTCGAGTTCTAACTTAAAATATTTAAGTTCAGTCAAGTTTGAGCTCAAGTAGAGTGAGTTAAGTCGAGTTTGTTAGATACTCGGCTCGGCTCATTTACCCTCCTATTCCACATCAAGTGGCGTCGAATTTCAGCCGGTAAATATGTCCAAAATTAAGCTAGTAAATTGCCCATATATTCACAAAGTTCAACTAATGAATTGCAAATTTCTGAAAAGTATAGAGACAGATAAACAATATGCAATATTTCGGCATTAAGACGAAACTAGCTTATTGCAACTAGTGGCGGATCCAAAGGCGTACCAACAGATAAAGACATCAGTTTAGGCGTATACCGAATGTTGAAGTATAAAGACTAAGCTCATGTCTTTACCTTTCTATTAACGTTTTAGAACAGTTAGTTGGTCTGTTTTAACTTTATCATAGTATCAGAGCGTGCATGTTCGAATCTCTGCAGCACCGAGTTTAAAATCATATTTAATTAAAGTTTTACGTGATGTGCCTTTAAAATCTTTCAACTCACACGCAATAGGAATGTTAAAGTATAAAGACTAAACTGTTAGTCGAGTGGTTAATCTAAACTTTCACAAAATATCACAACTTCAAACTTATAGACAAATTAGTTAACACTTACGTCTTATTTCTTAATGGGTTAAATGTACTTTTTTGTTTGACCGAATGTGGTTTTTAGTATTGGATGTTTAGTTTTGTATATTTTTTGTACTAAACGTTTGAAAAAATGTGGCTTTTGATACATCAGTTAGTTGCCCGTTAGTTTTGACCGTTAAATGACATGTGCAAGTCACGTGATCGACTCTAAACTTTTAATTTTGTTCAATTTAGTCCCTCAAATATATTCATAACTTTTATTTTGTTTAATTTAGTCCTAAAGCTTCAAAACCGAACTCAATTGGGTAAATTTGACCCAAATGGGCTATGTCAATTGAATTTGATTGGTTTAATTGTGTCCGATTTTGAAGTGTTATGACTAAGTTAAATAAAATAAAAGTTAGGAATATATGTGAGGAACTAAATTGAATAAAACTAAAAGTTTAGAGTCGATCACGTAACTTGCATTGTCATTTAACGGCCAAAACTAACGGTCAACTAACGGATGTACCAAAAGCCACATTTTTTCAAACATTTGGTACCAAAACAAAAGTATACAAAACTAAACATCCAGTACTGAAAGCCATATTCGGTCAAACATGTAGTATGAAAATACATTTAACTCTTTCTTAATCAACGAGAGTAACGACCACATTTTTCTTTTAAGAAAATACCATACCTGTCAATTCTCTCCCTCAGTTTTTGCAGTAACCGGAGATTATCTCTTTCGACATCCTTAATCAACTTGTCGATGAAAACATGTTTTTCTACCGAAGTGATCTTCCTAACATCAACCACCTTCTTATTACTATCACCTTGATGATCACTGTCGAATATTGAAGTCCTGAGGAGCTTCATCGTGGGGAGTCTTTCAATGGCAGCCCACTGCAGCTCAACTTCGTCTTCTTCCTCCATCACAGAACCCATCAGAGATATTTGATTTCCCAGATATTCGATAAACTTTATATATATAGTGCAGAAACACTACCTTTTTTTCCCATGAAATGATATGTTTTGTTGTTTTGTTTGACGTGGATGGTGAGTGGACGATCGTGTTCTCATTTTTTTTTAAGTTGAAACGGACGTTTTTAAAAGAAAATTAACAAATGGTAAAGGGAAAAAAAGCATATTTAGTATGTCATGCTTATTTTATGTGTTGTGGTATCTCAAGATTAAATTATTAATATTTAATGTCTCGGGTTTTAATATCAGGTCACGTCTGGCCCACATACCGCGTCAGGCACATGAGAAGACGAGTAAAACTAGGCTTAATGGGTCGGTTTCTTGACTATACTAGCCTAGTGGGTTACGTTGACGGAGCCATTGCGTGCGCTGGTTGTTCGCTAAGTCTAATCGGAAAAAACTTTAAACCGTGAACATGAGAACCCGAACAATGTAGGGTCGCCACAACAAGCCCATTCATTTTTATTAGCCCAATAAAGAAGTAAATAATATAGATAAAATACAGTGGATTGTAAATAAAGTTAATTTTCTAACCATTAATGGTTAGAAAATTAACTTTATTTACAATCCACTAAGAAAATAAGTCGGAATTCATAAAAGAAAAGCATAATCAAATCTAGGGGTTATTATAGATCTTAATGTATCTAATTCAACTCTATTGTAAATTCAATTGCATTTTCACGATTGCAAAATATTTTCTAAATTTTATAAATATTTAGGATGATTTTATTAAGTTTGAAGAAATATATCTAACCCAATATCAAAAGTATTTCATCAAAAGTAATAAGAGATTTCCAGGTCATCCAAGAAATATTGAGGCCTAAAGCTGTGTATTTTAACTTAAGCTTTTTAATTTTAAAATAAATGGCAAAAACTAAAACTGTATATTCATAGTAAGTTTTTATTAATAATTTATATTTTTGTGTTTTCATTTCTTCTTTATTTTCATTAAGTTTTGAATAGCTGGATTTATATTTTTTAGTAGACATTAAAAATTAATTGTCAAATAAATAAAAATAGTAAAAATTCAATAAAATTAAAAACTGGAATGCTGGAACCTGACTTGTTCAATAGTAACACTGGTATAAATAATATTGACAATGTAGTGAGTTATGAAAGAGAAATATAAACGATAGAAATGAAAGAAAATTTAACATTATAAATTAATAATTAGGATAGGTTAGTAGATAAGTAGTTAATAAATATTTAGTTGTGATTATATTGATATTAACAGTATGATTTATTAGGTAATTAAGCGCAACTAAAGATAAAGGAATTTAATGATAATATTTAATGTTTTGGCCACTATGGATGATAATTAATTTATTAAGATTCAATTAATAAATTTTATTTAATTACTAGTTAATTAGTCATGATTAAATTTAATTGCATAAGGCCTTCAATCCAAAACAACAAATCTAAAATATCATTACTTACATATAAGGCCTTCAGAAATTAGCTTACTTTAATGACATTACCCTTAGGCCAGCTCTGGAGATTTTCTACGGTTTCAAATATTTCTAGCGGTTTTTTATTAGAAATCAATTTCTAGAAAGAAAAAAATCTTAAAACAAGATATTTACAAGGTTTTCATTCCCTTAAAAAACAAAATCATTATTTTTCATTATAAATAATTAGATACATATCTTGTGTGCTGTCTGCAATTGATATGGACAAGTTTGTTTGAGTTCGCATAGTATTTGATTGTAATGTATCTCTGTTTAAATTCGGTATGTTTCGATGTACAGCATAACAGTAGTTTGTTACAGGATAAAGACGGGAAACTGTCCGTCTTATTACCCATTATAACCGCAACCGAACATGAATCAAATCGGAACCGGTTATTTGGCACGGTATTGAGATTAAATTTAAGGAATTAATATTTTCGGTTCCGATTTCGGGATAAGTATCTAGGTATCTAAATACTCGGAATTAAAACCGTTTAGTATATATATACATTAATAATTAATTTTTTTACATATCAATAAAAAAACGTTTAGATTGACTTTGTAAAAATCCATGAATGTAACTGATTTCTTTTTTTTTTTGGTAGAAAAAGGAAAGAACTAGCAATAAAGAGGTTAAGCGTTGTGTAAGACAATCGCCTAACCAACTTATTACCTACAGACTGACACTCCTAATAACTCGGGGCGTACACACCCCAACAATGTCTTTAAGCGTACATAAACGGGCTTCTCTAGGAGGGACACGGTGCAAAACAAAACTGGATTGTTGAAGGGCTCAAATCCTAGCCATGGCGTCCGCAACTGAGTTGGCTTCCCGATAAATATGCCTAAGCTTGTATCTCCGAAACTGAAGCAATAAATTCCTGCAATCCAAAATAATAGGCATGAATTTCAAATTGAGATCCACAGTTTCGGAGATAAGTTGCTGCACAACCAGAGCATCAGTTTCGATATGTAGATTCTTGATCTCCAATTAGAGAGCAAGGGAAAGGCCATCCCGAATAGCCCAAAGCTCAGCCAATAAACTGTTAGTAATTCCCAAATTTCGGGAGAAACCGAAACCCAGTTTCCATTGTAATCACGGATAACACCTCCCGCCCCTGCTTTCCCCGGATTCCCATGTGAAGCTCCATCCGTGTTAAGTTTTTCCCATCCATAATCGGGTGGGATCCACTTCACTTGGATGGTCGAGATCGACACCTCAGGGGATTCTCTCTCCATGGCCTCTTGAAAATACCTAGCTTGCACAAGAGAAACACTAAGTACATCGTTAGTAGCATGAGTTCCTCGAAAAATAAAGGCATTTCGATTCTTCCAAAGGTTCCACAGACAATAACAAAAAAATGTTCTCCAATCCACACCCTGAACAAAAGTATCACTGATAGTGCAGTTAAATTTAATCCACTCCTCCAAAGGAAAATTGAAAGAAGCTAATACGATTGTAGGGGTTGGACATTTATCCCACAATGTTCTTGCAGGAGAACAAACCCTAAGAATACGATCAATATCTTCAACATCCCTAGAACAAACCTGACAAATGGGGGAGAGATTACACCCTCGTCGATTGAGGAGCAGGGTAGTGGCAAGTCTACCCTTGAAACCAAGCCAAATGAAGTAATGAATCTTGGATACAATGGGGATTTTCCAAATCCAGGTCCAGTCAGAATTTGCTGGGAGGTTGCTCCTGTCATTAAGAGCCTCGTAACCAGAGGCATTGGAGTAGGATCCTGTACTTGAGTGCCTCCAAATCCGAGTATCACACATTTGACCGGTCAGACTTCCGGGTATGCTTTTAATAGCGTCGATTAACTCGGTTGGGAGTCTCAATGAGAGAGAATCCAAATTCCATGTACCGTTTTGAAAAATATTTCCAACTTTCAAAGCAACTTCATGTTCAAGGAGGGGACCAGAAACAACCGATCTCAAAGCGGAATTCCCTAACCAAATATCATCCCAAAGCCTAATGGAGTCTCCATTGGAAACTGACCATCCCATCCCAAGTTGAAGAGTTTTTTGCCCTTCATGGATAGCTTTCCAATTACAAGGGGTGCGGCAAGAAAGGGAAGCATTTTGTCTTTGGAACCTGTTGTTAAGCAAGTTCGACCACGGGGCGTCCACATTATTCAGTCTCCACGCGAAACCCCCAAGGAGGGCCTTATTTCTCATCTCGGTTGTTGTAATGCCCAAGCCACCCAGGGCGACAGGTTTGGTAATCTCATCCCAACTAACCAAATGCATTTTTTTCTTCTCATCTGTACTCCCCCAAACAAAATTCCTATTCAATCTATCAAGTTCATTACAAACCTTCTTAGGGAGCATAGTACATTGCATATAATAAGAAGGAATAGAAGACATGACAGATTTAACCAGAGTAACTCTACCAGCCATGGAAAGAAGGTTAGATCTCCAACCAGTCAGTTTAGATCTAACCTTATCAATGATAAAGTTAAATGAGCTAGCTTTAGCATTAGAGGTATCCAGTGGAAATCCCAAGTATGACCCAAAATTTTCCACATGTCTAACATTAAGCAAGTCAGAGAGCACAGTCTTATCGTGATCAGAGGTGTTCTTCGAGAAAGCAACGATAGACTTTCCAAGATTAATTTTCTGCCCAGACATATCACAAAAGTTCTCGAGAACCGACTGAATGCACAAACAATTACTGACTGTGGCCTCACCCATGAGGATAAGATCATCAGCAAAGAACAGATGAGTGATGGGTACTGTACCACGCCCCACCCTAATACCTTTCCAACTATTATTCATCACTTCTTCATCAATGAGGTAGGCAAGGTATTCCATACACAAGATAAAGATATATGGAGAAATGGGGTCTCCTTGCCTAATACCTCGTGATGGAGCAAAACTGTCCAACTTGCCACCATTAAAGAGAATACTAATAGAGGCCGACGAGACACAATTCATGATTAAGGAAGTAAGGGACTCTGGGAATCCAAAAAAGAAAAGAGTTCTCCTGATAAAATCCCACTCCAATCTATCGTAAGCTTTTTCCAAATCAAGTTTCAAAATCATGCATCCCTTTTTACCCTTCTTCTTCTTCGCAAAATGAAGGACCTCCCTAAGCATGACCACATTATCAGCACCCCTCCGACCCGGAATGAAACTAGATTGAAAAGGGGAGATCAACTCCTTCATTCTAGGTCGGATTCTATTAACAAGGATTTTTTAAACAATTTTATAGGTGGAGTTGCACAAGCTAATAGGGCGGTAATGAGTGACACTACTAGGGTTTTGACACTTGGGGATTAGGCAAAGCAAAGTATCATTCCATCCCGATGGGATTGTAGACGTTCTAAAGATCTTGAATATAGCATGAATCAGAGAGCTACTAGTACAATGCCACAACTTTTGGAAAAAAGCCGGGTGGAGACCATCAGGTCCGGGAGCTTTAAAAGGCTTTAGGTCCCATGTAGCTTTCTTAATTTCATCTATGGAAACGGGACGAGTTAACCAAGTGGCTTGATTTGGGGTAATAGACTTTCTCCAACGAGGTGGATAAGTCATATCTCTATTTGAACTCACCTTACTAGAAGTGAAAAGCTCAACAAAATGATTTTGAAACAATAATTGGACATGAGATGGGTCATCCACCCAGTTGCCGACACTGTCCTTAATGGAAAAAAATACGATTTGATCTTCTCTTGACAATTGTAGATAAGTGATAAAACTTAGTATTCCTATCCCCATCTCTAATCCATTTGGTGCGAGATTTGGCGGCCCAGAGTTTCTCCTCTTGGTTTAGAACCTCGGCAAGCTCCCTTTGAAGGTTCTTATCCAAGTTGAGAAGAGTTTGGTTGGGGCAAGAAGCAAGTTTGTCTTGGACGCCTTTTAATCGGGCAAGAAGTCTTTTTTTCTTTTTGAAAACATTTCCAAACACATTTTTATTCCAGTCCGAAGCTCTAGCAGGAAATATGGAAATAGCGGAATCAATACAATTATCAACATCATCCCAAGTGGTGGCAACAAGAGGTTCGAACCCCGGGTGGTCAAACCACATAGGTTCAAGTCTGAATGGTCTAGGTTTTCTACCCAAGTTGTCCCCATCAGTTTTAAGGAGGAGAGGACAATGATCAGAGTGGGTTCTAGTGACATGGGTAACTGTGGCGTTCGAAAACAAAATTCTCCAATCCATTGACACTAACATCCTATCAAGACGTTCTTGAATAAGGGGTCCTCTTTGCCACCGGTTAATCCAAGTAAATCTATTCCCCCGAAAACCTAAATCAATTAAACTACAATCACTAATCATATTATTGAACTTGGAAACACGATTATGATCAATTGGATTGCCACCTAGTTTCTCTCTAGCATTTGCAACATCATTGAAATCTCCCATCACAATCCAAGGCAAAGACACGGACCTAGCAATCGTTCTAAGATTATCCCATAAAACAATTTTTTCCTCAAGTGTAGGGCTAGCATACACAGCAGACAACAACCAAGAGGGTTTTTGGGGTACCTGAACTTCGACATGCAACTCCTGTTCCGTGGATGCCATAAATGTGACTGAGACTTCGAAGTCATTCCAAAGAAGTAGAATTCCTCCACGAAACCCCCTAGAGTCCACCCCCAGGAATCTATTGAATGAGAGCTTTTTTGCTTGCTCTTCTATTCTAGCACCTCTCAACCGGGTATCGAGAATTATCATCATCGAAGGCTTATGGAGGCGCTCCAGATTTTTAACTGCAGCAATAGCAGCACAATTTCCCAAACCGCAAACATTCCACACAATCACTTTTAAGTGAAAACTATCAGACACATTCACATTAGAAATATTAACACTATTCATGATAAATAAAGAAAAACAGAGGAGAAAAACATAATAAAATCATGACTCCATTTTCAGATCAGAAATTGCGCTATTTCCTGCACACTCGGCAACTTGTGCCATTTCATTTTTGGTTAAATGTACTTTTCATACCACATGTTTGACCGAATGTGGCTTTTAGTACTGGATGTTTAGTTTTGTATACTTTTGGTACCAAACGTTTGAAAAAATGTGGTTTTTGGTACATCCGTTAGTTGGCCGTTAGTTTTGGCCGTTAAATGACATGTGCAAGTCACGTGATCGACTCTAAAATTTTAATTTTGTTCAATTTAGTCCCTCAAATATATTCATAACTTTAATTTGTTTAGTTTAGTCCTAAAGCTTTAAAATCGAACCCAATTGGGACATATCCCCAATTGGTCCCAATTGGGTAAATTTGACCCAAATGGGGCTATGTCAATTGAATTCGATTGATTTAATTGGGTCCGATTTTGAAGTGTTATGACTAAGTTAAACAAAATAAAAGTTAGGAATATATTTGTGGGACTAAATTGAACAAAATTAAAAGTTTAGAGTCGATCACGTGACTTGCACGTGTCATTTAACGGCCAAAACTAACGGCCAACTAACGAATGTACCAAAAGCCACATTTTTTCAAACGTTTGGTACCAAAAGTATACAAAACTAAACATCCAGTACTAAAAGCCACATTCGGTCAAACATGTGGTATGAAAAGTACCTTTAACCCTTTCATTTTTGTTAATAGACTCAACACCTAAGGAATCATGGCAAACAATTTCATGTTGTTCAATAGTGGGTACAGTTGTACTCAAAAGAAAGGAAGGGTTACTTAACTCCACAACCCTACCATGACTTTTTGTGCGGGTTCCTTTACCTTGAGGAGGGTATGGGCTGTCCTTTACAAACGGATACCCAAACGATTAAAAATAAAGTACCCAAGATGTAGGATTTACGAATGCCAACACCGGAACCAATCGGTTTCAAACGGTTCCAGGACGGTTCCGGTCCAAATAGTTCTGGTACGGTTCTGGATAATAGATGTTTAGAACCGTTTAGTATTTTTCTGATTTTGAAATTCTCTAAAACTACAGGATATTCGGAACCGTTAACTCTTATATACTACCGGTGTCTAGTATCATACTTGAGCATGATTTGTTTGCTTTTATATTTTTTATCTATTATATAATGGCCAAAGGCCATTTTGTAACCGCCAAATTTCTATATGATTATCTATATTACTAAGGCAGAACTTGGTTTTACACAAATACCTTTCTGAATATTAGCTGAATTAATTAATGTAATCAATCAACGTAGGGTTTTGTAGTAATTTATTATTTCTAAATATTTGAAGAAAAAATATTACAAATTGTCACTACAAAGAATCGAACCTATGATTTAATGCATAAAAGCCACACATCTTTACCATCTATGCTAATAAAGTATTTGCTACTCTCTTAATACTTAATTGTATTAAACGGTTCGAATACTAAAATTAACTTAAATTTTGAAAAAAAAAAATATATATTCTATTATATAATGGCCGAAGGCCATTTTGTAGCCGCCAAATTTCTATATGATTATCTATATTACTAAGGCAGAACTTGGTTTTACACAAATACCCTTCTGAATATTAGCTGAATTAATTAATGTAATCAATTAACGTAGGGTTTTGTAGTAATTTATTATTTCTAAATATTTGAAGAAAAAACATTACAAATTGTCACTACAAAGAATCGAACCTATGATTTAATGCATAAAAACCACACATCTTTACCATCTATGCTAATAAAGTATTTACTACTCTCTTAATACTTAATTGTATTAAACAGTTCGAATACTAAAATTAACTTAAATTGTGAAAAAAAAAAATTATATCAAGTTTAAATATAATCTAAAAATTTAAAATAAATTCTAGATGGACCGAGAGAAAAAAAAAATCATCAGAATCGCATGATGATCATGTTTTGAAATTTAACTAACAATATTAATGTATTTCTAATGCATATCGTTGTAAGTTCATGATGATACGTTAAGAACCAATATTATTAATACATTTTCACGAATAAATGTTATGATACAAATCATGATTTATTGTTGAAAAGTGGTTCTTTGATTTTCCTTTTCCACTTTTAGCGTATTTTTATTATTTCAAAAAAATTTAATTGATTTTGAATAGTGACATAAATATTAGCCCTACTATTATGTGCATATACATCTACAATTGTAAAATATAATCAAATTAACTTTTTCTTAATTGGCTTAAGTGGTTTTTCCTAATGTGTATATTAATATTAAATATACTGGTATATGCTAGAAGTGTGTGTATTGTCGTCTTGGGACATAATGAGTCTGGCTTTATGGAATTACAAATGCATCATTAGCTCTGATAATATAAGAATAGAACTTGATTAAAAAAAAAAAATCACGCACCAAGGGATTCTTTGTTGTTCAACGAAAAATGAGCAAAAACATATACCCACCTACCGATTTAATGCACAAAAGTCATACGTCTTTACCATATATATATACTAATAAACTTTTGTTACTATCTTAATACTTAATTGTATTAACTGGTTCCGAATACTGAAATTCACTTAAATTGTGAAAAAAAAAAAAATTATATCAAGTTTAAAAATAATCTAAAAAATTAAAATAAATACTAGATGGACCGAGAGAAAAAATTATCGGAATCGCATGATCATGTTTGGAAATTTAACTAATAATATTAATGTATTTCTAATGCATATCGTTGTAAGCTCATGATGATACGTTAATAGCCAATAATATTAATATATTTTCACGAATAAATGTTATGATACAAAGTATGATTTATTGTTGAAAATTGGTTCTTTCATTTGTTTTTCCACTTTTAGCGTATTTTTATTATTTCAAAAAAACTTAATTAATTTTGAATAGTCATAACTAAATTAGCCCTACTATTATGTGCATATAAATCTACAATTGCAAAATATAATCAAATTAACTTTTTCTTAATTGGCTTAAGTGATTTTTCCTAATATGTATATTAAATATACTGGTATATGCTAGAAGTGTGCGCATTGTCGTCTTGAGACATAATGAGTCCGGTTTTAAAGAACTACAAATTGCATTATTAGCTCTGATAATATAAGACCAAAACCTTATTTAAAAAAAATCACCCACCAAAGGGCTCTCAGTTGTTCTACGAAAAAGAAGCAAAAAACACATTAAATGATTCTTAGTCTCTCGAGCATTATTATAATTTTTTAACAATTTGTTCAAAACTTTATATAATATGTTATATTTTACATAAATTAAGTCTTTTTTTTTTTGCAATGCTCACGTATTTCTATAATCATAAACAAAAGTAAATTGATATTATAATCCACTTAAGTGGATTTCCCTAATGCTTATACTAGATACCTGCGCGCGCTACGCGCGTGCGCGTTGTCTTCATGAGAGTGTTGTAATGACATCATTAGAATGACTCCGAGAATGATACAAGATCGGCTCGATTCCTAGGATGATACAAGAACATAACCGTATTTTCTTAAAAAAAAAAAAATCAATAAAACTATGTAACATACTGTTATAATGAAAATAAAAAAAAAATTCTAAAAAATTTAAAGTAAAATGCTCGAGAGACCGGGAGCTCTATAGTGAATGTTCTTGCTCCCGGTCCCTCGAGCATTTTACTTTAAATTTTTTAGAAATTTTTTTTATTTTCATTATAACAGTATGTTACATAGTTTTATTGAATTTTTTTAAGAAAATACGGTTATGTTCTTGTATCATCCTAGGAATCGAGCCGATCTTGTATCATTCTCGGAGTCATTCTAATGATGTCATTACAACACTCTCATGAAGACAACGCGCACGCGCGTAGCGCGCGCAGGTATCTAGTTATAATAATGTTTCAATTGAGGTCTAATTTAACCTGACTCGATTGGGATTCTTATCTCATCAATTGTGTTTGTAGTCCAACGATTATGATAATTGTCTTTCAAAAAATAGTCCGGACTCGACCCAGATAGAATAAGTTTATCTCCAAAACATGCACTTTTAAGTAAATTCTGTCTTGTTGGTTTTTTTGGAAAAGTACAAGGACCAAAAGGAAACAAAGATGGACTAAAATATATTATTTTAAAAATATATGGAGTAAGAAGTAAGAAATATGAAATTATCTCATATTAATACGATGTTTGGTTGATATGAAAAATATGAAATGAGCATTCAAAATTTAATATTTAGTTGATAAAATATTAGATATGTATAAATAAAATAAAAGTTAAATTAACATATACCATTTTGCTATATAATGCCAGGAAGAGAGTTTTCTTTTTCACATTACATTATTTTGTTCACACGTACACAAACACAATGGCCCTATTATAAAGATATTCTGCTTTCTAAGTCTTATTATGCTTTTAGGGGAGAAAAATCTCTTTTTTAAAGGCCTGATCCTTCCACTATATATCACTATTACATCATACTTTGAAGGTCATGCATGTCTAAGTGTAAAGCTTTATGTATGTAAACGCAACATAATTAAAATATTTAAATATATATATATATATATATATATATATACCGATAGAGAGTCATCATTTGAAAATGTTCGAATCTAGAAATTAATGAAACGCGTATATACCATTCGTCGTGTTACACAAAACAGTCTCATTCAAATTGTAGCTGCAACAGAAGAATATATAATATATATTCAAAAAGCAAGACAAGGTTTTATGAAAAAAGAAAAAACATGCAAAAAAACCGTGAGAATAATTAACACTGAAGTTTGGCCAATGTTAAACAGAGATATATGGATGGACATCTGCTGTTAAAAAGGGTTAATAGCCTAAGAAAGGTCTGAAATTTGGCCAATGTTAACCGGAGAGTTCTAAATTTTCAAAAGTTAATATGGAATGTCAGAAATTTCAACTTTGTTAATTTAAAGTTTTCCGTCCATTTTTAGGGTTAAATTTAACATAATTGTTTGAAATGACACTTTTTCTCATTTTAATATTTTGTTTTATTTAATATCTTATCTTATTTGAAGAAATGTGAAATGATAAAACTACCCCTGAAGTCAAATTAAAACCACCCGGCTCCGGCCACCGCCACCCGACTCCAGCCACTCGATTCCGGCAACGACCGCACCCCGGCTCCGGCGACCACCGCCTAGATCCGGCGGCCACCACCCAACTCCGACGACCACCACACAACTCCGGCGACCACCACCCAACTCCGGCGACCGCCCCCATGGCTCCGATTTGAGCCCAATCGGGGCCGGTGGCTCCGATTCGGGCCTAATCGGAGCCGTGGGGGAGGTCACCAGAGCTGGGTGGTGGTCGCCGGAGTCGGGGTGGTGGTTGCCGGAGCCGGGGTGGCAGCGGCCGGAGTCGTGGTGGCTTTAAGAGCATTTTTGTCTTTTCACTTCAAGTATGTGAGGGGCACACTTTGATAGAATGACATTTTGAGAATTTAATTTTATTTCTGGTCACATGCCAACATGTGACCAACTTCTGTCAGTTTTAATATAAAAAATTAACGGAGACCTCTTATATTCACAAAGTTGAAACATCAAATCTCTCATATCAACATTTGAAAATTCAGACATCTCTGATTAACATATGTCAAACTTAGACATTTCCTACGTTATTAACCTATTTAAGAAATATATGAATTTTTTTCATCGAACTTACAGGTATTTGTTTAATGCAAAATTTACAAACTCTTACAAACTCTCAAATTTATCTACACATAAAGTCACTTTATTGACCTGGTTTGAATCCAATAATTCTATGCAGTACACACATGTACACGTGTATCACAATAAAGCCATATATCTTCAATTATTGTGTTCAACTCTTGACGCATCACTAGCTAGCACAACTTTAATTTACATTATCACGAAAACGAAATTTGTGTAGAAACTTTTATTTTAATTTCGAAAGTTTTAAGGTTTAAAGTCATAAAATGCAGTGTCTCCAGACTCCAGTACTTGATTTATTCTGATGATCATAACTCATTTTGTCATAAAAATTTAAGAGTATAAATTTTGTGAGTATATAACTTACAAATTGTTTCATATCCAACCAAAACCCATAAATTAATGAGTTTATAACCTTTTTTATTATTTAACATACAAACTCTTTAAAGTTTCTACTTAACCTTATCCATCGACTAGCTAGAATCTACACATAGATATCCATTTTCACTATGATTCGTGTGATATTTTAGACGAACCATTTGACCAACTGTCTTAAAATCTTAACGTGATAAATTAAGACGTTATTTTTTTTTGCCAAAATAAAGACGTTTAATCTTTATATTTCAACCATTCGAATATTCTTAACTTTAAAAATGAACTACATAATTAAGTATGGATTAGGGTTATTTGAACTAGTAAGGGTTTCCAAACAAAGCTTGGCAATCTCTTCTCTGATATAATGGTGTGAATCGAGTGGTGTCCAATCAAGTTCTCCTTTGTACAACAAAAGCTATAGGCAATTACATACATCAGTGTTATCAGGACCGGACCGGAGTTCGAATCGGCCAGGCCACCGGTTCCCGGTTCGACCTGGTCCGACCGGACCGGAGTTCGAATCGGCCAGGCCACCGGTTCCCGGTTCGACCCGGTCCGACCGGTTCTAGTGCAATGTCAATAAACTTCAATAAAATCATAGAAAATACAACATAGATTTATATGGTGAGTTTCCAACACAAAAAATTTCAATAAAATCACAGAAAATACAACCTGATTTATTTATTTTTTGTTACGGAGTCCGAACCGGCGAACTGCCAGTCCGCTCAGAACTGGATGATTCGCCGAAAACCGGACTTTCAAACCTGGTTCGCTTACATCCTTCGATTTTACTCGAACTGAATCATAGGAGGCACTGGTTCTAATCCGAACTCGGTTGGACTGCCGGTCCGGTCCAGTTCTGATAACGCTGGCATATATTCTCTCTCCCTGGAGTTAAGACCTAATTCTAAAGGATCTGCAGTTAATTACTCTCCCAACACACTCTATCAATTCAAATGTGGATGGACAAGACTGCCCCTGATCAAACTATATAATGTGTACTCTTGAAATTACATAGACACCAAAAAAAAATGGTGGCCTAGCTAGTTTGATCATTTGGGTCCTTTATTAAGTGGACACAATAATGCAATATCTTCTGGTTGCTTCTAAAGATGAAAGACATTATATGAGGATGTTAGAGATATTGCATGTGCTTGTCTGCTTTCAAACTAGTTACTTGGACCAAAATTATTCCCTGCCATTATGGATTCCACTTATATAACCAGCTGTTTTAATATAACTTTCTCTTATATATCAAGTAAAGATGAGAAATTTTGGGTAGGTGGAAATGTAATTTTTTTGGGTAGGTGGAAATGAAATTTATCCGAGGTTGAAATTTGGTGTTTGAAGTTTGAAATGTTAAATGGACAGTCTTAGGTTTTACTTTTTTGAAATTTGGTGTTTTTGTGCGTACTTTTCTCTCCCTTCAATTATTTTCATTAATTCACTCACTCCTTATAATCCATCACTCTTTACTTTTTATAAAGTCGTCAAATTTATCCCAAAACTTGAACATTCAAAAGAAAAGGTTTTCAACATAATGGTTGGAGCAATTTTCAGTAACAACGGAGCGGGATTTACTTGTGCGGTTGTTGTCAGCTTCTTAAGTGACGGTCCCGACAAGGTGCCGAGAAGGGAGCGTGGATGAGAAGTCGAATTTGACATTCGGTTTCGTCGGGATTGGCTTCTCTAAAGTAATTACACCGAGACACCAAATTTCAACAAAAATGAAACTTAGAACACTCCATTTTAACGTTAGACACCAAATTACAACATTGGTAAAACTTCAGACAATTTATAGGTTATTAACCTAATTTCTAATTTACTTCTTTTTAATTTGCAATTACTGCCACATCAGAAAAAATTCATATGTTTAATTTATGTACTTTCTGATAGATGCTACAATGTTGTTGCTTCTTCTTTTACCTTTACATTTACTCATGTAGTGACTGTTCAATATTTTTATAGCATATATTGTTATAGAAGAAATAGGAGTTACTAGATGGATGGTTTGGAATGGTGATGGAGGAATTGGAGTGGTGTCCAATCCAAATGACCCAATCAAATCCAACTAGCTAGCCAACCCAAAGTAAAGCCCCCCACTATAATGAAGTTGGACATTTTGAGGAAGTGTCTTACAAATCTGGAAGAAACTGAAGTACTTTGTATACCTTGTTGTATATTGTCATGATGTCATATCTAATACAATAACACATCTGTATAGCCTTTTTTTTTGTATTGTATCCCTTTCACAAATTCGAATCATGAGCGTTAAAATTAAAGTCCTTCTTAAAAAGACGTATGCAACTCAATAACTAGTGGAACCATTCAGATTTAGATGATTACAAATATCCTAATAAATACATGTCAATTCATACATCTGACCGGTAAGTCAATATGTTGTCATGAAATGTAATGTCGAACGAGTTGATCAAACCGAACCTTTATGAAATGTTGAGCGGGTTAGAGTTTAAATTCGATCCCTAACGGGTCACCGGGTCAACCCCGAGTCTATATGTAACCCATATCTCTTTTAAGACTTTTTAAAAGTGCTTATAAGTTGTAACTTTATTATTTTAACTTTGAATTACTTAATATTCCGATTGGGTTTGAGTCTAAATAAGGACTTAAAATCGTTCCATATTTTATTGGTCATTTTCGGGTCAATCTGTAAATAACTCGAATTTCTAATTTTCAATTCCGAACCTGGCTCCAAATTCGGATATGTTCGCGTCGGGATAAAAATTGACAGGCATAAATTAATATAAATAGGGTAAAAGAGTATTCACATACATGTGGCCGCTTCCTTGTTTGACCCCAACTGAATCAATGGCAGCCCACAGGTTCAAGGATTAGGGGACATAGGTCCAATGTTAGGCCTATTCTGAATTTGGGTTCACATAGGCGTGACATATGTATGTTGTGGGCCTAATATGCTCAACCTATAGACATCAATTTATTGATTTATTCATTATTATTAGGGTTTAAAATTAAACATATATCTCAAATAACACGCGTTGACAAATTGGTACCCGAAATAATTTTTGTGACTTTTAGATATTTGAGAAGTCCATATTGTTGCACCAATCAGAACTAGATCCTAATTAATCTAGCCCGGATCGAGCCCATTGTTAGGTTTTGCCATGGTTGGGGTTTTCTAGGTCAGGCGAACCTAAACATGGCCTAATCTAGCCATGGGCTCAACCCGGGCTAGGATAATTAGACCAATCGAACCTATATTTCAATTGACCTAGCTCGGGTCGAGACCAATGCTAGCTCAGACCATGGTTGGGGTACTCTAGGTCAAGCGAACATGATTATGGCCGGACCTAGCTCTGAGATCGTCCCGAGCTAGGTCAATTGGGACCTGATTTCGATTGGTGCAACAATTTAGATTTCTCGTGTACCTAAAAGTCACCAAAATTATATCGGATACCAATTTGTTAACACGTGTTATCTGAAGTAAACTGTTATTATTATATATACTATATTTGCACTTGTTTTCTCTACAATCAGTTTAGTTTTCATCCGACCCCTCACTTTAACAAAAGGTCAAAAACAGTCCCCCCTTAAAATTCATTTCCGAAAGCATTTTTGGGGTCTAATTTGGTCTTAAGTAAAACCATGTCCTGAAATGCAAGGGACAAAGTTTTGAGAATATTAAAATAGCCCAAAAAACTTTCATTATTAATTGAGTCAATTATAAGTTAACCAACTTTATTATTATATATTGTTTTAAGGAAACATTTGGTTTCTGACCAAGCTTGACATATCTAGATCAAGCTTGGACAAAGGTACAACAGTTCAACCATATATCTTGTTATGGCTCATGAATTTTTAATTCACCTAATAAACTTCTTAACCAACTAAATAATGCGCAATTATATTAATTATTAATTCGCATTTTTTATGAAATTTTACTTATATAAAAACTTATATAACAGTATTATTAATTTGTAAATTTGTTTTTAAAATTGAATATTTATTATTGATTAATTTATTATTATAGTGTACATAAAAAATATATGAATTTTATATATACTTTTACCGACAAAACAACGTAAAATTAAGTATTCCGTAGAAACCAAAGGTTGGATGAACCAGCGAGTTGCGTTAACGGGGGCGATCCGGGATCGAATCCCGCTGTAGACGCCCCATTGGTGAGGATTTTAATATTAACGCTCATAACCCGAAATTACGAATCAATTGTATATATACCGAAGAAAAAAAAAGAGTATTTGTAGAAAAAGTTGATACCTTTAATTAAAATATTCAAAATTAATATTATAATAATTATAAATTATATTAAATAAAAAAGAATATATTTTATAGAGTTACATAATTAATACGTATACATTTTAAAGTTTAAATTTACTTGTTTGGCCATATATATGTAGCATAATAATAAAAGAAATAATACGATTATTATTGATTGTATATGTAAACAAAATTCAAACTTCAACCTTTCACTAGTACAAGTAGTAAACCCTTTTTTCCTTCTCTTAGCTATTACTTATGCGATTGATCTTCATTACGATTTGTTTAAACCCTACTTAATCAAATCAATGCACCATATTATCCTTAAACAACAACCCATCCGACCCCAAAAAAAACAACAATAAACCATAGTTGTAGAATCAAACACAAAACGACCATTAACAAGAACAAACCATAGTAGCATTCTTAAGCCTCGGGCTTGTTCCACTTGAGTGGCTTAACCACCTCCCAGGTGAAATCAGCATCATCCCTTCCAAAATGCCCATACGCCGCCGTCTTCAAGAACCTGCCATTGCCACCTCTCTTCAAATCCAAGTTAATCGCAATCATGCCCGGCCTGAAGTCAAAGCTCTCCTTCACGATCTTCAGAATCTCCCTGTCGGGAATCTTTCCCGTCTTGTATGTGTCGACAAACACCGACAATGGCTCGGGCACACCAATGGCGTACGATACCTGGACAATGCACCTCCTTGCGAGTCCACTGGCCACGATGCTCTTCGCGGCTTGTCTGACGATGTAGGCCCCGCTACGGTCCACCTTGGTCGGGTCCTTGCCGGAGAAGGCACCGCCACCATGGGCCCCCCATCCTCCGTAGGTGTCGATGATGATCTTACGACCGGTGAGACCCGCGTCTCCGTGGGGTCCACCGATCACAAACCGGCCGGACGGGTTCAAGTGGAAGATGGTTCGCTCGTCGAGGTACTTTTCCGGGATCACGGGCTTGATCACGTGTTCCTTCAGGTCAGCGGCGATTTCATCGTTAGTCACGGTTTCGTCGTGTTGAGTCGAGATTAGCACCGTGTGAACACGGACCGGGACCATGGCTCCATTGTCGTTGAAGTACTCAACCGTGACCTGGGTTTTCCCATCGGGCCTGACCCATGGGCATGTGCCGTTTTTACGAACCTCGGTTAACTTGGCCCCGATCTTGGTTGCCAAGACATGGCTCAGAGGCATGAGTTCGGGGGTTTCGTCAGTTGCATAGCCGAACATGTGACCCTGGTCACCAGCACCGATATCCTCGGGTTTCTTGGTGAGGTGGCCATGGACTCCCTGGGCAATATCGGGGCTCTGCTGCTCGATGTTGACTAGGACCTTGCAGTTGTCGGCATCTAGACCCACATCGGCAGAGACAAACCCGATGGTTCGGCAGGTGTCACGGACAATCTTCTCATAGTCCACTTCGGCCTTGGTGGTGATCTCACCGAAGACCATGACCATGTTGGTCTTGGTGCAGGTCTCGCAGGCTACTTTGCTCTCGGGGTCCTGAGCGAGGCAGGCATCGAGGACTGCGTCGGAAATCTGGTCGCAGAGCTTGTCTGGGTGACCCTCGTTCACGGACTCGGAGGTGAATAGGAAGGTCTCCATTTGATCTGAAGCTGAAATGAAACAGGAAATCAAAATCAATCCATTGTTCAAGTTGAATCACAAATTTCGTAACAGAATTATCATAATATCAGTTTAAAAGAAGAGATCGTTCATATTATCTTGGTTAATCATACTGAGAGAAACACCGCAAATCTGGGAATTGATGACATAAATTCATTGTTCAAGTTGAATCATAAATTCATAACAGAATTATCATAATACCGGTTGAAAAGAAGAGACTGTTCATATCTTGGTTAATCATACTGAGAGAAGAACCACAAATCTGGGAATTGAAAATTGATGACAAAATATATCACATTATACAGCTACTATAAGTCTATAACTACTTATATACTGCAGTAAAAGTAATTACAGGTTAGATGAACATGAACCAGATTCAGTATACTTAGTTGTCTTCCTGTGTAGATTAAGATCTTATCTATTAGAAAAGTGCCATAGCTATAGAGCTCAGGATTTTCAGCTAAATCCAGAACTATGGAGCATTATCTGGATCCAATTAATATCAAAGTCATAAATGTTAAACTACTTATTAACCTATCAGCTCCAGCTTTGTCTAATTGTCACATTTCATACAGTCTGCATTGTAAGGTATAACTAGTTTTGGCAGATCTAAGATCTGAAGTCTGAATTCAATGTGACCATCGTCAATGGAGGGTCTAAAAACGATTACTCATTAGTCATTACTGAAGCTTAATTACTGCAGAGCATTCACAGATAAGAACAAAATTGACCAAACCAAATCAAAATCAGATCAAGTACAGTGTACTACAGTTTTATCCTATCATCAATGAAAAGAGAAAAGGTACAGTTGAAAAAGATTCCACAAGATCAGCATTGAAGTCAGCGCCAGATCTAAGATCTCAGTCAAAGCAACACACTATCACCGACGACGGTCAGAAATTCCGATCCGACGACGCCATAAACCAAAATCAACATAAATCATCCAGATCGCAGTGAATCGGGAATCAAAAACCACTAATAATAGTAAATCAGCAGAAAATTGAGCAGCGGAGATGAAGAAATGGAGGAGAAAGAAGAGCAGAACGTACATGCGACGGTCTGAGGAAGAAGATGGACTCTCCGAAGCTCTTCGTTCTCAAACGGAGGAGATGTGCGAGGAGAGACTTGGAGCGAGATTGGTTTTTATAGAGAAATGGCGATTCAAGAACGGCCCTTGAAATCGTGGATCTGATGATTTGGGCTGCATTCGCGCAGTGGTGGGTGTGGTGGTCCTGGCAATGATGAATTCATGCATGTGCCGGGAGTATGTATGCCTAATTATTTTGATTGTTATTTAGGGTTAATAAGTAATAACTAAATTGCTACCTAAACTTTGTATTAATTATAATTATTTATCCAATTTATTTTTTAAATTAGTTACATGAATTATCAATTTTCGAATAAATTGAGATATCTATTTTTTCATGCGTACACAAAATGAATTCAAACATAAATTGAAAGAAATACGACGAAATAACTTTAATGGACGCTCAATCAGACATCCACCCAGTTATAACGATACATTCCAATTGAGTGTCTCAATGAATATATTTCGCTGCAATCTTTTAATTTTATGTCTGAATTCATATTGAGTACGCGTGAAAAGTGCTCACGTAGCTGGAGTATGTTCATTTTCTGTCTAATTTATCTGAAATTTTAATTGATGTATCAATTTACTTCAAAATTGAAAGTTCAGAATTCAGATAACCAAATTTAAAAAATTAAAGTTCATTTAGCAATTTATAATAAATTTAAAATTCAAGAAACAAATTGGATACTAGCCTTATTAATATTTAAGACAGGGTGGAATAGATTAATTTGTGTCATAGTTGCCAAACTTTATAACCATAATAATCAACTTTGATTGTTTGTATCATATTATTATATACTATATAGTATTTTACATTAATAAAAAACTACTTTTTGAAATAATAACAACTAAAGTAACATATTAAATTAATTGTTCCAATGAAACTGTAACTATTTAATTTAATTAAGATAGTGCTAATGTTGCTATCCTCACCAACCCCAATCAGGTGTTGCAACAAAATTCTAAGGAATGTCTCTATCATGACAATACCCCCTTTTCTATAGGATATTAATTAAGGTGCCTACTAGGTAGATCTAAATTGTAGTCGGTATGTAATTTTTCTAGGATGAAACTCTAATATATAATAATTGAATTTTTTTTATTTAAATGGCCATCTTACTGAACCCAAACGTTAAAAAAAATATTAATAATCTAACCACCGGACTCTTGAGATAACGGATATATGAAGTTGTCGCTGTCTCAAAAAACGGCTCATTTACTGCTGTTATTTTTTAACAAGACAAGTTGGAATTTTTAGCAGCGCATTACTGTTCATCATCAATACGAGATGTACTTGCCATTACAATTAACGAAACTAAATGACGTCGCTCTTTGAGATAGCGGCAACACGATGTCACCGATGTTTTAAAGAGCCCTGGTAGCTAAATTGGTAATATTTTTTTTAACATTTTAGCATTTGGGTTCTGCAAGATGGTCATTTGGGTAAACAAAAAAAATTATAGAATTATGCTGCTTATTAGGTTTCGCATAATTAGTCAAGGATATGTAATCAAATTGTTATTGTTTATCTTGTTTTTTTACCAACAATATATTTTGGTATTAAAATTTAGATTTCACACATTTTGATAACACGTGAATAATAGCTAATAATATTATTAATATGATAAAATTTGTTTGCAACGTAAATTAATTAAGTTACTATATATATATTAAAAGATGTTCAACTTTGGCCAAAAAAAAAAAAGATGTTCAACTTGCTTATAATTAAACGCGAACATTATGGCAATAAATTAGCGTCTAATAATTAAACATTTTAATAATAAATGAACCTGCCTTTTAACTTAAAAAATAGGGTCTAGTTTGGAAGTTGGTGAGAGTCGTCATTAATCACTTACTATTTTTTTATTATGCTCTAAGTCTCGCCGCTCTGTGCTCCAGGAGCATGAACGTATTAGATCTGAGAGACAACTGTCATCCCTTATACACGCTGTCGGTGGGTGACCAACGGAGACGTTTACCGGTAATAGCCGGTGATAAAACGTTATATCGTCGACCCGACCCGTTTTATCCTTCATTAAATTTAACATGAATACTCATTTCACGTACATCCAGATCCAGCAGGCACTTGCTATGCAGAAAAATGAATGTAACATAGTAAAATGGTAAATTGTAAAATCTTTCTAATTTTGGTATATATATATTTATGGCAGGATATTTACTTTTGAGAAATTCTTCCTAGAACCGAGCTAACACGTGGCTCGGTACTGGTGGGTGGTGGCCAGTGTTATCAGACCCGGACCGGACCGCCGGTTTGACCGGATTGGACCGGAAACCGGGCCCTTAGCCGGTCCGGTTCTTCAAAAAGACTGGCAAGTAAGCGAACCGGGTTCGTTAACCGATTTTTTCTAGAACCGGCCGGTTTTGGGCGGATCGGGCGGTTCGCCAGTCCGCCGGTTCGGCATAAAAAACTCAAAAAAATTAAACGGCAGCGGACAAGGGAAGAGAAGCACTTGCAGCTGGCATGCCGCTGCTGTCGATTGGCTCCTCCAGCAATCGCGACAACCACAACTCAGGGCTCAGCCGTACACGCTCCGACTCCGGCCATCTTCGCCACCGCAGCCCTCCTCCTATCTAAACAAATCATCCAACCGCTCCTGCCGCGCCGTCCAATTGCCACCGCTCCCGTCGCGTTGTCCAATTGTCTTTGCTCCTGCCGTGCCGTCCAATTGCCACCACTCCTGCTGCGTCGGAGTCCCTCCAACAGCAACTCGAGCCGTCTGCCGTAGTTGCTGGTTCCCTTCACTCCTGCTGTGAGCCTGTGACCGTCTCCAACAAATTCTCACGCTTCATCCCTCTTTGTCATAGAGAAGGGATTTGTAATGTAAAATACCAAAGCCCAATGAAGGCACAAGGAGAAGTCTTTTAGGCCAAAGCCCAAGGAGAAGTCTTTTTTGACCAAGGCCCAAAAGAAGTCTGCTGCAATGCTTTTAATTTATGAGCTTCCTTGTCTGGCCGGTCGGACCAGGGTTCGAACCGGTTCGAACCGTCCGAACCGGGAACCGGACGTCTCACCGGTTCGGTGTCCGGTCCGGTTCTGATAACACTGGTGGTGGCCCTTCATCCAATAAAAATATTATATTTGCAATGAATTTTCAACATTATCTTATAAATAGTTTTATATATCTTTTACAAATAAATCACTCTCAAACATATTTTTTTTGTAGGAAATATTTATTTGGGTTAATAACTAAAAAACTGTCCAAGATTTACCATATGTTAAAATTAGATGTCTGAAGATTCAGATGTTAATCTGTAGTTGTCCAAAGGTTTCAATTTTGTTAAAATGTGGTGTCTCGGTGTGATTACTTTAGAGAAGTCAATTCCGACGAAACCGTCTGTCAAATTCGAGCTGTCATACAGACTCCCTTCTCGTCATCTTGCCGGGACCGTCACCTAAGAAGTTGGCCACATCCGTGCAAGTATATCTCCCTCTGTGGTCCTTGGAAAATGGCCACGCCACTCTTGTAGAAACTTTTTTTTTAATGTTCAATTTTTGGGTGAAATTTGACGATTTTGTGAAAAGTAAAGAGTGGTGGATTATGAGTGGGTGGGTGGATTGATGAAAATGATTGAATGGATATGAAAAGACGCGCAAATATACCAAATTTCAACAAAAATGAAACTTGAGACAGTCCATTTTAACATTTCAAACTTCAGACATCTAATTTTAACATAGGGTAAATCTTGGAAGTTTTTTAGTTATTAAGCTTATTTATTTCAATAATACATATTACATATATATGTTTCAAGAAAGATAGTGTTATGATTATGGTGCACTACTTAATAACGTCGCAAAAAGTTAAGGGACGTCAGCCAGCATCGTACAAAGCTTAGGGTGCAAAGGGGAGAATTTTAGTTACTTCAAACCAATGCACATGACCAACAACACTTTACATGCTACGCACGTTTTGTAGGGCAATGCCGTGATCATCATGGATTTCAAACTTTCATGCGCGTATAATAATAATTGCATGTGCGGTGTTAATTTTAGTTTCTACAATTTCATGATTTTTATTTATGATGGTAGCTAGAGACTTAGGCATCTCTCCTTCCTAAGAATGTACATGTTATTATTATCTCATAAGTTTTCATGTAAACGAAATTATGTGTAATGAGATGGGACAACCTCTTCGAGTTTCCGATCTTGGCGGCATTTTGAGTCGTGTTCTTTTCGTTCTTCGTGTTACCTTCCTTTGATTTGCTTTAAGCTACCTGCACAAGGGGTAAGTCGGGGGGTGTCCGGCGAACCCTCTCTGATGCCTAAATGAGAGTTCGGTTTCTAGAGAGATAAAACTAGAGAGAAGACATAGCTCAAACATTCAAATTGGAGATCAAGTTGTAAATGAATAATACTTTCCCCTATTTATAGAGGTTGGAATTTTGGCACCGGAGGGGCCCTCATTTACGGGTGAGACCCGTGTAAAAAATGGTAGTATCGTAAATAAGAGTAATCCGGGTGTCAATCACCCAAGAGTTAGGGCCGGACGTGGGACGTGTCGGCCCCGTGTCACCGGACTGGTCCGGCATTGGTAACACCGGACAAATTTGGTGTTTTCGACACCGAACTAGTCCGATCGGGAGGACTAGTGCGTGAAAAATAAAGATATTGGCCCTCTTACCATGTTTAGGGTCGACGGTGCGACCAAGTCAAGTCTTAGTGAGGTCCGATCGGATGTATATCCATCATAATTCACAAATATTAAATAATTGTTAAAACAGTTTTTTATAGGGATTTTAGGGGGCTATCAAAAAAGACAATACTGATAACATATTTTATTTTTCATAATATTATTCGCACTGAATAAGTTTATAAGAAGTAAATTGATGATCATAAAAAAACATTCATTCTAAAATAGCTGGCTTTTCATCAAAAATATATATATATATATTTTTTTTGCCAACGAAAAGGAATGGCTAGTAGTTGCGATTCTAAAATCATCATGTTACATAATGTTCGGGCTCTCCTGCTCATAATTTTGGTTTTTTCCGACCAGACTTAGCAAACAACCAGCGTATACACTAGTCTCATCAACGTAACCCCACCAGCAATCTATTACAGTCAAGAGACGGACCCATTAAGTTAAGTTCTACTCGCCTACTCATATGTCTGACGTGGTATGTGAGCCAGACGAATCTTGATATTTTTGTATCAGATTATCGCGAGGTGACGTTCCTGAAGAGTTTGGAACCAGAAATAGTTAGACAACTCAAGTATATGCAAACTAAAACTGTTGAATCTCCTATACCTTTTTTTGGCCATTTGAATATCCTATACTGAAACTAATAGTTCTAATCATGAAGAATTAGTAATACGTGGATGGATATAAATGGTATAGTTAAAAAGTTACACGAAATAAGGACATTAAGGGAAAAATCACTAAACTACCCACATTTTAGAACTCAAACACAAAAACAAGGGAAAACGAGTTCCCGAAACCATAATCACCACTAGCGCATCTCCGAAATGCGCCAGAAACATGGCACATCTGCCAAATGCGCCACATTTAATACATGGCGCATTTCCCAGATGCGCCACAATTAATAAGCATTAATTACCCGTTTTTCAAATTAATTCACTAAAATAATGCTACAAACTAGAATCGAACCCAGGCCACCTAGGTGATAAACATGAATACTGACCACTACACTACAATGTCTTTTGTTGAGAACTTATTAAACTTTTTATATTTAATGTTAGTTTAACAACCAAAATATAGTCACTGAGAATTTAACATTAGTCACCCGCATGATAGGCAAAAATTCTTACCACTACACTACAATGACTTTTGTTGATAACTAATTAAACTTTGTATATTTATTTGTCTATGTATTTTTTTTTTTTTTTGTTAATACATTGTTTAGTTGCCTACATTTGCACCATGTGACCGAATGATTACTTTTTTAAAGTGATTAATGGTTACATACATTTTAGAATATGACATAATCGTTTAAACTTATTTTATTTAATAATTTATATTTAATCAGATGTGATTGAATTTTAGTTAAATAACGATTTTAGTAAAATTCAACCCCTACCTATGTTTAGTTATTTTGTAAAATTCAATCACATTTGATTAAATATAAATTATTAAATAAAATAAGTTTGAACGATTCTCTCATATTCTGAAATGTATGTAACCATTAATCACTTCAAAAAATTAATCATTCGGTCACATGGTGCAATTGTATGTAACTAAACAATGTATTATCACAAAACAATAAATAAAACTACATAGACAAATAAATATACTAATTTTAATTAATTATCAACAAAAGTCATTGTAGTGTAGTGGTAAGAATTTTTGCCTATCATGCGGGTGACTAGTGTTAAATTCTCAGTGACGATATTTTGGTTGTTAAACTAACATTAAATATAAAAAGTTTAATAAGTTCTCAACAAAAGACATTGTAGTGTAGTGGTCAGTATTCATGTTTATCACCTAGGTGGCCTGGGTTCGATTCTAGTTTGTAGCACTATTTTAGTGAATTAATTTGAAAAACGGGTAATTAATGCTTATTAATTGTGGCGCATCTGGGAAATGCGCCATGTATTAAATGTGGCGCATTTCGGAGATGCGCTAGTGGTGATTATGGTTTCGGGAACTCGTTTTCCCTTGTTTTTGTGTTTGAGTTCTAAAATGTGGGTAGTTTAGTGATTTTTCCGACATTAAGCTTTACATGTTCGTTTGACCGAACTGAATTGACTCTTTCCCTTTTGGATAATAAGAGGGGAAAGGAAAGAATTGAGTAATTAAGTGAACTATCCTTACGGGGGAACAACAAAAATGGAATACGCAAGTAAAGAAACATAATATACTTTACTTACTACGGTCAAACTCATTCCTTTTTATTTATATAAATAAATATAATAATACTAATGTTGCAATATTATACCTATAATTAGTCAATAAATCACAGTTCACACTTCACACATTGCTGAAAATTTTACTTTATAAAAACTTATGCTGATTTAAAAAAAAAAGAAAAGAAACTTATGTTAGAATGTTATCAAATTGCATTTGCGCAAAAGTTTATTTTTAAATTAATATATACTAAAATAGCAAATACGTATATATTGCTGATTAATTTATTACAAGAAATCTATGATATCGTATAGCTACGAAGATGCCATCTCCTATGCTTTCATATAAAAAGCTTGATTGTAAATCTACACATCATGAAAAAAAAATTATATCTTCAAAAATATATAATATTATAATATTATAATAAATATTAAAATTGTTCCATTTCAATGTCCATTCACAGCATTTTTTTCTTAATCTAAAAATGAAAATACATTTGCGAGACTGAAAAAAAAAACATACAAAATATAAACCTAAAATAAAGAGAAAAAATCCCTTTATTTTGAGAATAGCATATAATAATGATATTATAATTTTTTTTGTCATAAATTTTGTTAGATATGAGAACAAAATATAGTCCCCCCCTCCAACCTATATTTTTTTTTAGATTTTTTATATTGAAGATTTATTAATTCAATATATTTTGTTGACACACTGCGTCAGGTATACGAGGAGACGAGTAGAACTGGATACGTGCCGACTTCTTGACCATACTAGGCTGTTGTTAGGGCTACGTTGACGAGGCTAGTGTGTGCGTTGGTTGCTCGCTAAATCTGATCGAAAAAAACCCAGACCGTGAGCATGAGAACTCGAACATTACGTAGCGGGAAGAGTTTAGAGTCGTTATTACTAACTTTTCTTCCCATATATATATATATATATATATTATTGGGCCTTTTCCGAAAATATATTATTGGGCCCATTTACCCAGGCCCGGCCCAACCTAGAAAACCGGATCTTGCCGGTATAACTTTCCCTCCTCCATAGTTTATTCCCCCCTTCTGCGAATACTTGTTACTATTACCAACGGTCGCCTTACGAAACGTCGTCGTGTCATTTCCGTTTCCTGTTTCGCTGTCGTGTTTGTTCTTGTCTTTTCCGTGCAACCGACCCATTTCATCAGCTGGTTCTTCAGCTTCTCACGTCTCAATATCATCGCACTTATTTTTATCCCATCCTTTCTCCATTCTCCACCTCTCTCTCGATTCCTTCTCTTCAAGAACCGAATTTGATCCACAATCGCAAACCAAGAACCGAATTTGATCAATGGGGAAGGCCAAGACATTCAAGGAACAACACCCATATGGTCCGTTTCTGTCTTTAACGTTGATTTCGATGTCAGAATCTGAATCTTGACGTTGGTGTCTGCTTTTTTGTTGCAGAGAGGCGTCTGGAAGAGTCAAAGACCATTCTTTACAAATACCCAGATCGTGTTCCTGTAAGTATTCTTATAAAATTTCAATTCCGATTCCAACAAAATTGGGTTCTTGAATCTTGATTGGTTTCGAGCATATGGGTTTCTTGTCTGATGAAGCTAAGCATGAATATTGCTTCAGTTTTAGGGCATTATGAATGTAATCCTCTCTGACTTCCTCTTCAAGAAAAGTTTTTTGTTTTTGTTTTTTTCTTCTGTGGTTAAGATATTTGGTTTCATGAATTGCTACATGATTAGAAGATTGTAAAATTCAAGCTGGGTTGGTTTGATTTGATGTGAATGATGATGGAATTGCTGTTCTCTATTATTCTATGTGACTTGATTGTTGTTCCTGTAAGTAATCTTCAAATTTTCAATTCTGATTCCAACAAAATTGGGTTCTTGAATCTTGATTGGTTTCGAGCATATGGGTTTTGTGTTTGATGAAGCCAGGTATGAATATTGCTTCAGTTTTAGGGCATTATGAATGTAATCCTCTCTGACTTCTTCTTCAAGAAAAGTTTTTTTTTTTTTTAATCTGTGGTTAAAATATTTGGTTTCATGAATTGCTACAAGATTAGAAGATTGTAAAATTCAACCTGGGTTAGTTTGATTTTGATGTGGATGATGATGGAATTGTTGTTCTCTATTATTCTATGTGACTTGATTGATTTCCAAATTCGACTAGCTCATGAGATTCTTTCTAATGATCATGTTGGTCGAGCTAATCCTAGGATCGGCTTGGTGGAATCAGATCATTCTTGTGATTAATTGCAAAAGAAACTTTCTTTTCAACAAAAGCAATGCTACAACATGTGCAGAAAACTTTATAACAAAGTAGCATTCTTCACTGTTACAGAAAAAGAAAAAAAAAAACTGTTGAAATTTTACCTTAAAAAAGTTTTTTTAAAAAAGCTTTTAAACAATTTGTTTTCGCATTTAGTAGTAGCATCATGTAGATACCTATCACAATCCAAAATAGCAAAGCTTCCTTAGATTAGAAGATGTTGCATTCAATGCAAACTGTCGGTGATACATGTGATTACAGCTCTTTGGTCATGTTTCTCTTTCCAGTTCATCTTCATTGATTGATTGTGCATATGGCTTTGTCCTCCAAAGAGATTACTTACATTTACATCATCATTTTGTTATTATTATGCATAAATGTTGGAATTCAATGGCAGTTGTGGACCAAAAGTGATGGGCCAACAAATAACTTTTTCTGTGTGTTGAAAATGATGTTCTTCAATGTTTTTCCAACATTCCCATGTTACACCCACCAAAAAAGTTGAGATTTTTCAACTTTTTTTTTTTATTTGACAAAATGATGTTCTTCATTACTTTACCAACATTGTAGTACTGTGTCCTTGTGATGAATTTGGTGACCCTCTTGCTTAGTTGACATGTATTTTGTTTGTAGGTTATCATTGAAAGATACACAAGAACCGACCTGCCTGAGATGGACAAGATAAAGTATAACCTTTTACATTCACCGCTTTAAAAATTGGATTTTTTTTTTAAATACCATATTTTTCCTATTTTATTGATTTATTTGCCCTATTTTATTAGATTCCTGGTACCTCGGGAGATGTCTGTCGGGCAGTTTATACATCTTCTTAGCAGCAGGCTGCACTTATCTCCTGGAAAAGCTCTGTTCGTATTTGTGAAGAACACCTTGCCTCCAACTGGTAAAGCACCACCTCACTTTGCTTATGGCCTTTGTTTATATCCGTTGGATCTACATAAATGGACATGCAGTATCATCTCATCCATCCATTATTCTTTTGTATATAGACACCTATAAACATCCAACTATAAAGTCGACCTTTTTTAGTATTTTCCTACATTAAAGAGCAATGCTAAATCGCAGTCAAGTTTATAGCTGTCATGTCTGCACAAATCTACCTGCAGAATTATCTCTTCAACAAATCTACCTGTCATTCCTTAACTAAAGGGTAGTTACTAAAATGTGGTTGAGTTCATAGCTGTTAAATCTGCACAATCATCCCTTCACTCTGTTATGCATTTGCATTTAGGTTTATACAGGTCCAATGGTTAAAAATTCGATTTTTCCTTAAAACCCTTCTGTTAAATTGAACATAAATGTTACTTATAATTTTTTTTTTTTTTTTTTTTTTTTTTTTTTATATCTTTTGTTCATTTGCATTTAGGTTTATACTGGTCCGATGGTCAAAAATTCGATTTTTCTTTAAAACCCTTTTGTTAAATTGAACATAAATGTTATGTGTATAATTTCGTATTTTCGTTCTGGGCAGCGAGTAGAATGGATTCCATCTACCAATCCTACAAGGAAGACGATGGGTTCTTGTACATGTGCTACAGCAGCGAGAAGACATTCGGCTAATTTGTATCATCATCGACTGTGAATAAAGTCTGGTTGGGAGAAATAATTATCGAATAACCCGACTCGACTCGACTCGACCGCACTGCACATTCTCATGCACTGTGTACATATATCAGGCAAATCTGGAAATTGTGTCTTTACTAATAAATGTGGAAAACATACTATGTATTTTCTGTTAGGTGCCTTTTCCATGTTGTATTTCTGTGTCTTTTCTGTGTTTGGGAAGAACCTGATTGTGTAGTTTCGGGTTCGAGGTTTATGTTTGTGTAAAAAAGACAAAATTTGTTCAAGAAAATCAATAAATGGATTCATTTTATGGAGTTCATGTGCTTCTTACTGTATTTACTTTGAGTTTAAAAGATTCAGGCTTAATGGCTACTTAAGTAACAAGATGTTGATAATTTATCACTCAACTTTCCATTTATTTTTTCATCTAATGCTAATATAATTTTAATCAAATCATGTACTTTGTTCATTGTCTTCAAAAGGTTTATCACCTTGTTCAATTATAATGAAAAAGAAAACAAATAAGATTCTGGTTTAATTAAGCCCCCTACAAAGTCCTTTCTTTACATTTTTTCTTGGTCAAGTAATTAAATTTGAGAAGTAACAATTTTTGTTTACTATATTTTAAAGGGTTTATAACCAAATCGCTAATTTTAATTTTTTTGGTTATCTAAACTTTCAATTTCCAAGCAAATTGTTTTTCCATTACATGAATATGTCAAATATATATTGGAATCCCCCATTGGTGCAAAACACCATTTTTTCCAAGAAAAAACTGGATCAAATCTATTAAGCACATTTTTTTAGCCAAAAACCCATTAAACAGAGAAATACATAATTCTACAGAATCAACATGTTGCACCAATGTTCTTAAATCGATCACTGATGTTCAACTAAGTACAGATGGTTTAGTCTTTGCATAACCGAGATCAATGAGCTTTCTTACTAATATTCTCTCAGCGTCTCCCTGCAAAACACATACAAATTCACCATAGTTACTTCATAAGTGGAACAAATGACAGCATACTACATGTTTTTGTAAGAGACATATATGTAACCTCTAGCATGGGGGTGTTCTTCGGAATGTTACAAGCAAGAACAACGTTTGTTCCGGTCTTCAACACTGACAAGCATTGAGAACAAGTACAATAAGCAAGTTAAATTCATCGTTTTCCCGGTAAAGCTTAAGGTTAAGAACCTAAAAAAAGTCTTTATAGGCTGTGTCGCTAATCACTGTCTCAGATTTAAAATGTTAATATACGATGTTATAAATATCAGATTGGTTGATTTCCACATTTTTCTCTTAAAATTAACACAAAAAAACATGTTTTTACGCATAAAAAATAAGCTTAAACCCTTAGCAACAAATCTGATACTTCGAAAAAGTGAAAAATAGCATATTTTTTGTTCCTTTAAACGCTACTTTTAACATAAAAATCAGTCGAAAAAAGTGAAAAATCAACAAATCTGATAATTGTGACAATGAATATCAATAATTTAAATCAGTGACATCGATTAACAGCATGACATATAGTTGAGACCGTTTTTAGGTTATTAACCCGCTTTATATAATATAACAGACCTGTTTTCGTCATTTACCTATTCGTCGAGCAATGCCAGATCCTGCATTCTCTGAAGCTCCTCCAATGAGAGACGCAACATTAACGACATTGTTCTATATGAAAAACCATACCAAACAAATTAACACAGACAGCTACTGTAACTGTAATTGTAGAATGATGTCAGTGCTTACAGGTTGAGTTGATGCAGCTGCATATAGTTGGCCCATTTTCGTGGAATTGCAACCAATCCATGCGTATATCTAAATCCACAGAGGAGAAAAATACAATAAGCTTCATATGATTGATACAATAGACTCAAGAACATTGATGATGATGAAATGAAAGCAATTTGAAAATAAAGAACCGATAATTGATCATTTTAGTTTAATGCAAATTTAAACCAAAAAAATCGAAACTTGGATCCTTCATTGTCATTTGCAGTAACTGAAAATTTTCCTATTGTGAGGAGACAATGCAGTAGATGAACTAGTTGAGAGATTGTGTAAATATACACGATCCTATCGATTCTATTGCCAGTGATGCCAACTAAAATTGGAAAGCCACTGCAGCTTAGTTCTTCATCACATCAATCAATTGGTTTTGCAGAAATAATTAAGAAATAACAAATATCAAGGTCCTAATAGCAATGATAAAGTTCAGGTTCAGAATCAAGAACCCAAAGCTGCAAGAACCCTAATTGACACTCACTCGCTCAAAAATCAATTTTCCTCGAAAACAAATAAGCATTATCTCAATAGTTGCTAGCAGCTGTGATCAAAGATTGGAGAGCAGTGAAATTTCAAATCCTAAGAGAAGGAACGAATGTTCTTGCCTGTTTTTGGAGACGGATGATTTGAAAATGCAGAGTGACTTCGTTGACTACTTCACTGAAGCAAATCACCTGCACGCCGCCGTCGTCGGCGGCAGTTGGCTTCTCTGTATCGTCGGAGATCTGGGCATAGTCGAGTGCCTGATTCAGTTCATCGACAGCTGAACTCGCCGCCATTTCGAACGTTTCAGTATGTTAGCTCAAATTCAGCTACTGAGACCACCGTAATGCATGTCGACACTCTAGTCTCTACTGATGAGAGACTTTCTTGCCGCCATGGATGATGGAGCTAGCTTGAGGAAGAAGTTGCAGAAGCCCAACAAAGGTCCAAACTTTGAAGAACTGAATGGGCTGGGCTATAGCCTCTGATAGGCCTTGACTAACAAATACATTCGACAGAACCAATTTGCTCACTTCTCCTCCAATTCTTCGCCATTAACTCTGCAAAAAAAGGTTTTACAGTGTTCATCGCAATCTTGGAGAAACGATTAAGGATCTGCGATGAATAACACGGAAGGGCTGCCCAGTATCAAAAAGTGGATCGTGCTGTACCCAGTGTACATCAACTCCAAGAAGACGATCGCCGATGGGAGGCGGATATGCACCACCAAAGCTTGCGAGAATCCGACATGCATCGAGATCGCTGATTGCTGCAAATTCCTGAAGGTCCCCTCCGCGATTGAGGTACACGAATTCGTTTTCTTTGGATTGACATTGGTACTTTTACCTCAATCGATTCAATATTCAGAATAATTGTAGCTGCGTATTGTTCTGGATTGTTTGTGCTCAGCTTGATAAGGCGTATCCAAGGGATTTCATGCAAAGAGGAAGAGTTAGGGTTCTGCTCAAGCGTGAAGATGGAACTTTGTATAATCCAGATGTTGCCACCAGTAAGCATAACTAACTCCACAACCCTTTTGCTGATCAATCACTTGTAATATTTCTAGCTGTAAAGATGGATTTTTTTTGTGGATTCTGTGTCCTGGTTGGATGAATTATGTGCATTTAGATGTTGGAAACCCTAAGATATGACATAACATACAATGTAATTAAACCCCAATCTCAATGTTTAGCTTATTTAGGGTGGATTTTTTGTTGTTGAAAATTTAGGGTGGATTGGAATTAGACTACTTTGCAAGAAATGTATCAAATTTTCAAAAGAAAACTTGGAGCTTAGATGGATATATTGGAGACTAACAGAAATTGCTTGTTCTTATGCTTATTCGTCTTCTTGATCAATGTTGGTGCTTGGGAAGTGGAAGCTTTTATCATTAGCCACTTTTGCAAGAAATTGGATTTTCATCCTACCATGCAGCTATGGACTTGTGAAATATTTGAAATTCCTCATGTTCATGTAGATAAGAAGAAATGTTAAGACTTAAGGCTTAGAGGGTTGCTTGACATAAGATAAATTCTAGCTGAAAAGTACAGATTATAGAATCTCTAAAGAAAACTTGGACAGTAAATAGATTGATTGAAAATCACTGTGAATCTTCATTATCTGTGTGATTCTTTCTCTAAGATCTGTACTGATCTTCTTAGTTTGAATGATATTATGCATTATCAAACTAGATACACGAAGTTCAAATTCATCACTTTGTCTTTGTTATACCAATGTTAGATTTCTTCCATAATTTGCATTTTTCTTGGTTCCTTTTTTAGACCAATGTGAGATTGGAGGGGTACTAGTTTTAAGACCTCTCTCACACCTCATATCAGAGTATCATGTCAAACATAGGTTCATCAAGGGAACCTTAATTAGCCATAATGTGAAGAGTATATATTATTGTTTCAGGCTTCTTATGCATGAAAATGTTACTTATTTTAGTGTAATCACAAGACAGAATTGGCTCGTAGCCTCATCCCTTGAACTTGTTACCATATGCTTTAATTTATATTTGAGTTAAGAACCTATAAACTATCGGAAGTTTGCCCTATGTGAGATTTTGGTGTCTGAAGTTTAAATTGTTGATATTGACTATCTGAAGTTTCAACATTGTTGAAATTTGATTTTCCGTCCATTTTTGCTACCAAATTTGACAGAATTGTGTGAAAAGTATAAATTGTTCCTGATACTATTATGTTTACTCCGGCCACCACCCAACTTCGGCCGACCACCACCCTACTCCTGCTGGTCACCACCCTACTCCAGCAAGTCACCACTCTACTCCGGCCGGCCACCACCCTACTCCGGCTGGTCACCACCCTATTCCAGCAAGTCACCACCCTACTCCGGCCGGCCACCACCCTTGGTTCATGTGACAAGCACATGACCAAGTTCTGTCAATTTTAACAACAAGTTTGAACGAGGACAGCAAATTTAACAAAGTTGAAACTTCAGACAGTTTATCAACAATTTAAACTTCAGACACTAAAATCTCACATAGTGGCAAACTTCAGACAGTTTATTGGTTCTTAACCCTTTAATTTCATCATTGGTTATGTTATTAATCACTGAGAAAAACTTCTGATTGGATCTCAATTGAATCGTTTTTTGTGTATGTATGATTGTCATTCAGGGAAGCAGCTAATGCTCAAGGTTGCAGAATTGGTGCCGAGGCATCCGGGGCGGGTTAAGAAGCAGGAAGCTCCAGCAGCATCAACTGCAGGAGCTTCATCTAAGCCTGGAAAGGGTGGAAGAAAGAAGAGATAGTTATTGCCAATTTGATATGGTGGTATCTTAGATGGATTTGAAGATTTTGTTGTAATTTTATGATTTATGTAGAATCACACAAACTAGAGCTACTTTTAAGCTTATTATTGGAAAGTGGAAACTTATTGAGAACATAACGAAGAACTTTTGAAGATGGGTGTACGAACCGTGCATGCCAATCATCGTGAATGCTGGATACTGTCACAACTCAAAATCTATCCTAGACAATAAGGAGTGAGTTGTGGATTAGGGTGCATGAACAACCTTATAAGTAACACTAACCTTCGTATCAAAGTATCGTCCAAAAAAATTATGCATCGTTTTTTAATTATGTTGTATTTCTATAAGTATTTGGATGGCACAAGCCTCTTTGACACAGATAATTTCCAAGTCCCAACAGTCTCCCCAGATATCTAATAAAAACGCATGGGTTAAGAACACAATAGGGGTCTGAATGTTTGCCCATGTTGCCAAAAGGGGTCTGAATTGAAAAAACGTATTATTTAGTACCTGAATTTTAAGTTTTGTGTATAAGTGAGGTCTCCGTCTATTTTTTCTGTTAAAATTGACGGAAAGTGGTCACATGTGACCGAAAATAATTTGAAAACCCGAAAATGCCCTTTGACCTGAGTGTGTCCCTCACATGTTTGACCTAAAAAGACGAAAATACCCTTTAAGCCACCACAGCTCCGGCGACCACCACCACCCGGCTCCGGCGACCACCACCCATCTCCGGCGACCACCACCCCTCCGGCGACCACCACCCCCTCCGGCGACCACTACCCCTCCGGCGACCAAAAAAGCTCCGATTCGGGGCCACAGAGCTCCGATCTGGAGCTCCGTGGCCCCGAATCGGAGCCACAGAGCTCCGATCTGGAGCTCCGTGGCTCCAATTCGGGGCCACAGAGCTCCGATCGGAGCTCTGTGGCTGAGTGTGTCCCTCACATGTTTGACCTAAAAAGACGAAAATACCCTTTAAGCCACCACAGCTCCGGCGACCACCACCACCCGGCTCCGGCGACCACCACCCATCTCCGGCGACCACCACCCCTCCGGCGACCACCACCCCCTCCGGCGACCACTACCCCTCCGGCGACCAAAAAAGCTCCGATCGGAGCTTTTTGGGTCGCCGGAATTGGAGTAGTGGTCGCCGGAGCTGGAGTGGTGGTCGCCGGAGCTAGGGTGGTGGTCGGTGGCGGTGGCCGTGGTGGCCTTAGGGCATAATTAGTATGCAGGGGTATTTTAGACATTTCACATTTCATTAATTAAACTGATAAATTGTATAATAATTGCAAAAGGGCAATTTTGTCATTTCACGTATTTCCGTTACATTTAACAGCAAATTTGGACGGAAACTCGATTATCAACAAAACTCAAAATTCAGGCCCTTAATAATACGTTTTTTCAATTCAGACCCCTTTTGGCAACATGGGAAACATTCAGGCCCCTATTGTGTTCTTAACCCAAAACGCATTTATAAAACGTCTCATTCAAATCAAACATATCAAATTATCTATTTTCATGAAACACTTTCTTATCAAAGAAAATTTGATAAAATCATCACATTAAACAATATCATATCTAACCTTCTTCATATAAAACACATTTAGTTAAACTGAGATAAACTGTTACGTATTTTTGAACAAAATCATAATCTAATGCATATTTTATATACTTGATCACAGATTTGAAAATCGTGAAACCTTATATGCACAAAAGATTTTGTGAGCATATGTAAATAGTAGAAATAAGGTTCAAATCACTTACCCCAAACGCTTAATCCAAAACATTATAACACCGCGTGAAACACCCAACTCGTAACCATAATGTAGATCAAATCCGATCGGAATTCTTATAATAATGAATAGCATATATCAATGTAAGTTTTAATGTGAATGTATCTCAAGTGTGACTGCATACTGAACTTTGCATCAAAATCAATATACTCATTCTCAACCATCATAAGTATCCGAATCAAGCTTAGTTCACCACATATTTGACGGAGTTCAACACTTTTAAAAATTATGAAAAAATTACTGAAGATCCTTTATTCAGTTAAGGTTTCGATTGTGCAAAAACGCATAATCTGATGCCACTCACCGAAATGTGTCTCTAAAAGTTATTGTACACGTTTACAGCAGAATTTCAAGTTGACTGTTAACTAGAGTGAAAACGGACCGGTCAGACATGTTTTTTGCTTGTTTCGGTTGGATAGCTATATTTTCGGTCCATATTTTTTCCTTAAAAAAATCAGATAAAAAAATCATGATGAAAAATAAACCGTCCATTGGTAATACAGCTTTTTCAGTTCAGTTTTTTGTTTAAACCGAAAATTCAAAGTTAGCAATTACCATTTAAATTTTTTGTCATTTTCATGGACTATATTAAATCTGAATGAAAAATGTCCAAAATTTTTATTAAATAAATTATAAAATAAAAAAAAAAATCTTCATAAGTGCTTATTTTATAATTTATATTAATATAATTAATTAATTATATTAATTAATATCAACTAATATAATATATCCTATATATTAATTAGAACCGTCGATTCGGTCCCCACAGTTCTCACAACTCAAAATCCAAACCAGTAAAAAAAAGTGAATTTAAGTATAAAAAAATCAGATAAAAAACTTAACCAAATATTTGAAAATCGGTTTTTTTTCGGTCCGGACCGATTTGGTTTACCGATTTTTCTTACCGACCAAACTTTTATTGTCAACTGTAAAAGCCATAAATTCATCAATATAAGTCCATTATAAATCTTTATGTCCACAAAATGTTATACCGAAGAGCAGCGAGAAGAATAAGAAGATGGGCGGCGATTCTCTTCCGGAAGAGATCATCTTATTCGACATCCTGACCAGGCTACCAGTGAAGTCGATTTGCCGATTCAAGTGCGTCTCCAAGTCATGGCGCTCAACCATCTCCACCTCCAAATTCGTCGACTGTCACTTCGATCGTTCCAGATCTCACCCGACACTCCTAATCTCAATCTGGACCGACGGCGAATATCGTTACGGCATAAAACAATTTCGCCAAAACCTCTTCACCGCCGATCGAGAAGACAAAGAGCAAGAGAAGAAAGGTCCTCTGGTTTTACGGCACCAGATGACCTTACCCGTCCAAGACGTCCAGTTTGTCGATTCACTAACCGTGGCTGGTCTGACGCGCAGCATCTCTTCTCAAGATCTAATCGTAATGACCAATCCGATCACCAAAGCTTCTGTTGCATTTCCTCGAGCATTTCACAGTCAACATGCCTGCCGTCGATCTGTCAGCTTTGGGTTTGATCCTGTTGACTGTAAGCACAAAATCGTTGAATCTCAGTTATACACCAAAGGATTGACGGACTTTTCTCTGGTAGAGATGATGGAGATCGATCATCGTGTAGTCTCCGTGAGCGATTCTGGCAACTGGAGATCTGTAGAAGGGCCCGTTGTCCATTACCAAAGTGAGATAGAAATTTGTATTGATGGCGTGATCTATTCTGCAGCTACCACGATGAAGAACGAATACATAGTGGCTTTCGATGTCCGATCTGAGAAGTTTCGAGTTGCGAGGCTCTCCATCAATGGCAGGGTGAGCTATTTGCCTAACCCTTTCAGATACGTTGAGTTCGAAGGTAAGCTCGCCATAGTCGATTACCCTCATTCCAATAAATATGGCCACTATCATGTATCTGTGCCTGCTCTTGATTTATGGGTTCTTGAGGATTTTGAAAAGCAAGTTTGGAACTTCAAGCCCTTCGATTTACGACCGTTTTTCGCACTTACGCGGAAGCTTATAGGAAGCACCATTGATGGTGAGCTGATATTTGCTGAATTTGGGAACAAAAAGAAGCCCTTTGTATTGCCTGAGGATGCCCATTATGTTAGAACAATCGACTTCGGTGAAGAGGAAGTTCTGTCGTTTTCCGTCGAGTTTTTCAATATGAAGACTGGAAATTTCCGAAGCAGGGAAGTTCGTCTTCCACCTGGGTATCCTTTGACTGGTAAAGTAAGAATCAGTGCTGCAAGTTTTATAGAAAGGTTGTGACTTGAAGGTGTAATAGTCTTTCAGCTGGGTATCCTTTTACTTGTAAAGTAAGAATCAGTGCTGCAAGTCTTGTAGAGAGGTTGTGAGTTGAAGGTATGTGTATATCTAGATGAATCAGTTTAATTATGCAGTTTTGGTGCATACTAATGAATTTCAAGATTTCAAAACTCAACCAACATTTTCTATACAATACAATTGCAAATGCATCCTGGTAGAATGTATAGCAAAAAAATAAAAACACAAACACATCCTCATTCATACTAACAGTAATATTCACACTGGAATAGCTAGAAGAAAAGATCGAAGAATCGATCATGAAACACAAAAATGCTGGGACTTGGAGGGATGATGAATAGACTTTAATCCTTAAAATCTTCATCCTCAAGTCGCTATACACCATGAACTCATCGAATAACAGAAAGCAGCAAAGAAAGAAGAATAGCACCTGCAAAAAATTCAAGGATATGATGCAGCTTCAATTATTCAATCTATCAAACTAATACCAAAAAGTATTTTAAGTTTCAAAGTGTAATATCATATCATGATGCCACTTTGATATAATTCTATCATTGGAAATTGCTAAACTAAGTGCACATTATCATTTCTAAAGCCTTACAATAACAATCTACTGATCAAGGAATCATTGAAGATATAAACAGTTCAAGACTTACTAGTGTGACAATCAATAAGCTTTGGTACAAAAATTCCCAATCCAGTGAAGTGTTGAATGCAGAAGCTTTGAAAGAGAACTAAACCCTCGGCTTCCTGTAAATCGTAGCATTACTATCCAGTAAAAAAACTGTTCTTTAACAATTAGGAAGCAAACAATGAGAAAATGGTAAATGTAATTTTAGAAAAGGTGTCTTGGAATATACGTAAGGTTACCTTTTTACACTATCAAAGCTATGCCGAGAAGAAGTCCTTTCCTGCAAGTTACTGCTGCTAGCTCCTCGGAAATGAGCAAGCTCGTTATTTACACGTGAAAGGAGCTTTTCAGATTGTGCTAGCTTCTTGTTAAGATCGGAGGGATCAACTCTCGAGAAGCGATTCTCCTGTTTCAGAGCAGATGAATTGATGAACAAGAAAAAGCCAACATTGAATTGTTTAGGGTTCTTTAGAAAAGAGAACTCACGCACTTTCGATCTTAAAGTATGTTGAGGCGGCTTTTGGGCACTCTGTGTTCCCAGAAGTGTTTTCACCATGTCATCTAATTCGATAACTCTCCTCTTTAGATTGCTTTTGTCATTCTGGAAAAAAGATTTTTGCAAAGATGTTACAAAGATAACATGCAAAGTCTGATTTGGCAACCTTTAATTCAGTGTGGAAGGACCAACCTTAAGCATTTCGTTCTGCGCAGAGAGCAGCTGATCACGCTGTTGAAGCTGCTCGAGATTTATCTGAGTAGCAAGGGTATCTGCTTCCTTCTTCTTTAATTCCGCTATGCAACTGAAGTTTCCGGCGGAAAAAAAAAATGATTCTCTCAAACAGAGTTTGTGTTGAAAATATAGAAGGTGACATTTGGGAAAGGTAAAGAACCTATAAATTGTCTGAAGTTTGACCTATATGAGATTTTGGTGTCTGAAGTTTAAATTGTTGATATTGACTGTCTGAAGTTTCAACTTTGTTGAAATTTGCCGTTAAAGTTGACAGAACTTGGTCATGTGCTTGTCACATGACCCAAAAAAAAATCCAAAAATTGCCCCTCGTTGGGTGGTGACCGGCCGGAGTATGGTGATGGCCGGAGTAAACATAAAATTATCAGGGGTAATTTCAACTTTTCACACCATTCTGTCAAATTTGAACGAAAAAATGGACAAAAAACCAAATTTCAACAAAGTTGAAACTGTAGACAGCCAATATCAATAATCAACATTTAAACTTCAGAGACTAAAATCTCACATAGGTCAAACCTCAGTCAGATTATAGGTTTTTAACCCTTTAGGAAATTAGGAATTGAATGAACGCCGACTAACCTCTCTCTGTCTTCAATCAGTTCCTCTATTTCCTTCATCAACTGGAGAACTTCTTCCTCCTAGTGAGAAAAATACATTGATATCTGTTAGAGATAGAGATATTATTGCTATCATTAAGGATAAGGATCTACACTATATATATAAGTCTCTGCTCAACCCTAGAGGTGTCGAGGAATAAGAGCTCTCTAAATTGTAAGTTGGTATCAGAGCGAGATTCTAGGCCACTCAAACCCTAGTTTCTCAGTTTTGCTTATTGCCGTCACACCAAATTTTTCTCCAAGTTTCAGACAGACCCATTCAGATTTAGGGTTTGTATTTCGAAATTGGCATCAATAATCATCTCAGAAGCAGCCGGTCATCGCTTCTGTTAATCCACTACCGGAGCTGTTAATCACGCTCTGGCCGCCCGGCGCTGTTCATCAACCAGACTTAGATTCCTATCTCTTGAGAACTCAAGGACAAGGAGGTACGAGCCTATAGAACAGATCTATAGCCTATTCCAGTACGTTTCGCCGTATTCCGCCTCACGCGCCGCTGCTGCCCATATCCCATCACAAGCTACAGCAAGGAATTCATCTTCATAGAGCTCAGCGGTTTAAACTTCCATTGACTCGGCCAACTTGAATGAACCCACCAGCATTCAGAATTCCCTCTCTCTCAACATCAAGTCCTGACTTGTGATCTTTAGACAAATTAAATGCAGGGAGCACAACTTCAAGCATCCGCAACTACTAGTTCTACCGCTTGCATCTCTCAGTCTGGTAATAATCAAAATCTATGGATTATTGATTCAGGTGCTTCAGACCACATAACGGGTAACCTTTCCTCTTTTGACTCTATATCTCCATTAAACTCTAGTCATCAAATTACTCTTGCAAATGGCTCTAGAGTTGCTCCCAAGGGAATTGGTAAAGTCTCACCAATGTCTTCTCTATCCTTGGAGTCTGTTTTATACATCCCTGGTTGCCCTTTCAACCTCATCTCTGTCAGCAAACTGGTACGTTCATTCAATTGTTCAATAACCTTCAGTAAAGACTCACTTGTTATACGTGAACTTAGTACCGGAAGAACAATTGCGGTGGGATATGAATCAGGAGGACTTTACTACCTTAAGTCATCCTCAATTATTTGTGTTGCAGAGTCTCCAAACCTTCTTCACGATCGTCTTGGTCATCCCAGTTTGTCCAAATTTCAGCAAATGGTTCCCAAACTGGATAAGCTCAAAACACTACAATGTGAATCATGTCAACTCGGGAAACATATTCGATCTAGCTTCGGAAGTCATGGTGAAACCAGGGTCAATTCTCCTTTTTCTGTTATACATTCTGATATTTGGGGTCCTAGTCGTGTACCTACCCATACTGGGTATAAGTACTTCGTCACTTTCATTGATGAATTCTCCCGCTGCACTTGGATATATTTAATGAAAGAACGTTCCGAGCTATTTCCTATATTCCAGTCCTTTTTTGCTGAAATTCAGACACAGTTTGGTAAAAAAGTCAAAATTCTTCGCAGTGATAATGCAAGAGAATATTTCTCGGGAACGTTTTCATCATTTCTGAGTCAACATGGAATTCTACATCAGTCCACATGTCCTCATACACCGCAACAAAATGGTATTGCCGAACGAAAAAACAGGCATCTGATTGATACTGCACGCACATTATTGCTCCATAAAAATGTGCCAGTCCGTTATTGGGGTGATGCTGTTTTAACAGCTTGTCATTTGATAAACAGAATGCCTTCGTCTTCCCTTGGTAATAAAGTTCCATACTCTATTATGTTTCCCAAGGAACCATTATTTCATGTGAACCCCCGTGTATTTGGCTCTACCTGCTATGTTCATGATCTTTCTCCAGGACTTGACAAACTTGCTGCACGTGCCATCAAGTGCGTTTTTTTAGGATATTCCAGGTTGCAGAAAGGATATCGTTGTTATTCTCCGATCAAGAACCGATACTATATGTCCGCGGATGTCACATTCTTTGAAGACACGTCATATTTCTCTCTTTCCATAGCTGAGTCATCATCTACACTGGATGTGTTATCACTTCCTATCATGAGTCCACCATCATTTCCGATACAAACTCCATCTCCGATTGTGTCAGAAATGTGTCCCTCTCCTCCACTTGTGTCAGAGGCTCCACAATCTCCTTCCGTTGTGACAGAAGTTCCATCTTCATCGGTTGATCCACCGCCTCTTCTTCAATATCAACGTCGACAGAGACAGTCTACTGCAATAGAGACCTCTACAGTTCCTACTCCATCTCGAGTGTCTGAACCGACTACAGACCAGCCTGACTCATCCGAAGAGTTGCCCATTGCCCTTCGAAAGGGAAGTAGATCCACTCGTAACACTCATCCTATTTATAACTTTTTGAGTTTTCATCGGCTTTCTCCATCCCACTTTGCTTTTGTTTCATCATTATCTTCCGTTACTATTCCCAAAACTGTTCGTGAGGCGCTTGATCATCCCGGATGGAAGCAAGCCATGATTGACGAGATGCAGGCATTGGAGCAAAGTGGTACATGGGATTTGGTCCGATTGCCGCCGGAAAAGAAAACTGTTGGTTGTAGATGGGTGTTTGCTATCAAAGTTGGAGCTGATGGTCAAATTTACCGCCTTAAAGCACGTCTTGTGGCCAAAGGCTATACTCAAGTTTATGGTCTAGATTATGGGGATACGTTTTCTCCTGTAGCAAAGATTCCTTCTGTACGGTTACTTCTCTCTATTGCAGCTATCCAGCATTGGCCGTTGCATCAGTTAGATATTAAAAACGCATTCCTTCATGTTGAGCTTGAAGAAGAGATTTATATGGAGCAACCACCTGGATTTGTTGCTCAGGGGGAGTCAGGACTTGTTTGTAAGCTGCATCGCTCTTTATATGGACTCAAGCAATCACCACGGGCCTGGTTTGGAAAATTCAGCTCTGTTATTCAGAAATTTGGGATGAGTCGGAGTGAAACTGACCATTCTGTCTTCTACTCACACTCTTCCTCTGGTCTCTGTGTGTATCTAATCGTCTATGTCGATGACATTATTATTACTGGGAGCGATCATGAGAAGATTAAACAGCTGAAGACGCACTTATTCAGTCACTTCCAGACAAAAGATTTAGGGAGTCTTAAATATTTCATTGGAATTGAAGTTGCTCAATCAACGAATGATATTTGCATTTCTCAAAGGAAGTATGCACTAGATATTCTTGAAGAAACGAGCATGTTGGATTGTAGACCTGTTGATAGTCTCATGGATCCGAATAGTAAACTACTTCCGAATCAGGGAGAGTTATTTGATAACCCTGAAAGATATAGAAGATTGGTGGGCAAATTGGTCTATCTCACTATCACTAGACCAGACATCTCGTTTGCAGTAGGGGTGGTCAGCCAATTCATGCAATCTCCATGTGTTGAACACTGGCAAGCGGTGATGCGAATACTTCGATATGTCAAGAAGGCTCCAGGTCAAGGGTTGATATATAAAGATAAAGGAAACACTGAAGTGGTGGCTTACACTGATGCTGATTGGGCAGGTTGTCCAGTAGACAGAAGGTCTACGTCTGGTTATTGTGTCTTTCTCGGAGGAAATCTAATATCGTGGAAAAGTAAGAAACAGAACGTTGTTGCTCGTTCTAGTGCTGAAGCAGAGTATAGGGCCATGGCAGTTGGTACGTGTGAGCTTCTTTGGGTCAAACAACTTCTTCAAGAGTTGAGGATTGGAGATAATAAACCAATGAAACTTTATTGTGACAACCAAGCAGCTCTACACATAGCCTCAAATCCAGTCTTCCATGAGAGAACCAAACATATAGAAGTCGACTGCCACTTTATCCGCGAGAAGATCGTCTCCAAGATAATTGCCACCGAATCTGTTAGTTCTAGTAATCAACTAGCTGATATTCTCACTAAAGCCCTTGGTGGCTCTCGGAGTCAGTATATTTGTAGCAAGCTTTTTACACATGATATGTATGCTCCAGCTTGAGGGGGAGTGTTAGAGATAGAGATATTATTGCTATCATTAAGGATAAGGATCTACACTATATATATAAGTCTCTGCTCAACCCTAGAGGTGTCGAGGAATAAGAGCTCTCTAAATTGTAAGTATATCAATGACAACATTAAGTGTAAAAGGAATGGGAACCAGAGATTCGGTTAACTACCTTTGCGCATAGGTCTTCTTTGAGCCGGAACGCTGTCTCCACCAATTTCTGCACTTGATTCTCCTCTATGAAGTTCTGAATTGCAGACGTATCAGAGATGCTGAAGCAATAAACTATTCTTTCATGCTTGTTTAGTAGAAATTTTAAACTAGCATACTCACGGCGTAGTTAGTTATGTCAAGTTTGACACCGAGTAAATCCCGAATAACATCATGTGTCATGCTTTCTGTAGCAGCAAGCCTTGTACTCAGCATACATACCTGATATATAGCAAAAGCCGAGTTATTTACATCGAGATTCAGGCCATAAGAGAACCTATATCAAGACAGAAGAAGATAAGGGTTGGTTAAAACTGGGTGAACCTCTTTTTGCTGACTTGCTGCAAGTGTCTCCAGTTCCTGCACTCGTATCTTTGCTACTGATAGTTCCTGTTCCTTCTCCATGTTCGTTTGCTGTATCAAACTTGAAATACATCTGAAAGGTGAACTTGAGCCTCTCGCCCTTACAACACTTCTCTCATTCTTTTCCATGGGTGGGGCAACAGAAATTGAGCTTGATTTATCGTTTTGTACTTCATGAACCATGGACTCCAAAACCTTGTACTGTTCAAAAGTTAAAATCATTAGAAAAAATTGAAATACTAAATTACCTTTTGTCTTCCCAACAGAAATTATTTCAAAAAGCTGTGTGGAAGAAGGGATAGTATTTTTGATTGGAGGGTTAAAAACCTATAAACTGTCCAAGGTTTGACCCTTGTGAGATTTTGGATTGGAGGGTTAAAAACCTATAAACTGTCCAAGGTTTGACCCTTGTGAGATTTTGGTATCTAGAGTTTCACTTGTTGATATAAGGTGTCTAAAGTTTCAACTATGTTGAAATCAATGTTGTCAAATGCGAAAGGCGACATGAGGCGTGGAGGCCAAATATTGCCTCAAATTTGAGGCGAAAACGAGGCGCTCGCCTCATTGAAAAAGGCGATTACTTAAGATAGTTATAATATTTATACAAATACCATATATAATACTTAAGAAAAATAAGAGACTCTTATATTTTTATATATTTTTTCTTTATTCTAGACATTTAAATCCTAAAAACTAATAATCTGGGCCACATTAAAAATAAAATAGTAAGTTTGGGAACTATTTAAATTACTATTATAAGTCTAGGGGTCTTTTTACAATTTTTTAAAACTTATAAATAAAACCCTAGCTCTCTCTTTTAAGTTTTAACCCAGCAGCGGCCACTCTCGTCACTTTCACAAAGGTAAGTACTCTTAACTTTTTTTCTTCTTCTTCTTCCATGGCAATTTCATGGCTACTCTATCAGCCTCCACCCTCGCTGTTTAAGTAAAAATCCGAAACCCATCAAGGCGACGGAGGCGAGCGCCTCGGAGCCTCAACGCCTCACAGCTAAGGCGCTATGAGGCGGGCGCCTCAGGGAAGGCAGCCGCCCCAGACAGGTCTGAGGCGGGGAGGCCGGATTTCGCCTCAGGCGAGCACCTCAGGCGCCGAGGCGCTCGCCTTTGACAACACTGGTTGAAATTTGGTTTTCCATCCATTTTTCAAGTTAAATTTAACAGATTTGAGTGAAATGACACTTTTTCCCTTTTAATATATATATATATATATATATATATTTTATTTACTACCTTATTTGAGAAAACGTGAAATGATGAAATTAACCTGGAGTCAAACAAAGAGGATGAGACTGATTTTATTTTTTTGGCTATGAAGGGTATTTTTTACTTTTCATTCGAGTATGTGACTGTTGAACAATGGCATTTTTTAGATATTTTTTTTTGTTAAGGTCATGTGGTCATCACATGACCAATTTCCGTTTGACTTAACAGCAAAAACAGACGGAGACACCAAATTTCAACAATACTGAAACATAGTTCATATCAACATTTGAAACTCCAGACACCAAAATCTCACAATGGCCAAACTTTGGACAGAAAATAGGTTATTAACCGTTGATTGGACTAAGTTAGTTCTTGAGTTGGAGTTTATAGAATGTAGTACCTTTTGCTGATATTGTGAGGCCTGAGCTTCAGCATGCAATACAAGTTCAGATATGTATTCTTTGCACTGTTTGATCTGAAAACAGAAACAAAAAGTAGGTCAATATAGCAAAAACAACAGAATACAGTAATAAATATCAGCGTTATTCAAATGCACTTAATTGATCGAAAAACGAGACAATATATTACCTCTCGTTCATGTTCTATCCTTTCCACCTGTAGAAATTTTATCCTTCTGTGTGCTTCGATAAGTTCATTGAGGTCACATTTTTTCCTGCATATGAAGAATTTTTTTAGTGGAGAGCACATTGATGACGAAAACCTTGGTTTATTGTTATTAAAGCAGCAGTAGTAATACATACACAGTATCTCCACATGTAGCATCTGTGAAGTCTTCAACTGTTAACAGCCTCTCTCTTAGAGCTTGAAGTTCCAGTTCCAATGACTCACGGATAAGTCTTTGTCTGTCTACGTCGTGATCCATTTCATTAACCTAAGAAAAGCAACAAGTGATTGTAATCTATAATTCTAGAAAAAGTTCCAATGATTGCAATTTTGGAGCTCTAATGGGGTACAGGAACAAACCTGCTTTTCCAGCATATCAACTGTATATTCAAGCTCCTGAATGGAGCTTTCTAGAATCTTGACTTCTTCTTCCTTTTGTTCAGCATATATCTTACTTGCTTCTGACTCCTGAAAAACAGAAACAACAATGATTTGGTTGAGTTTTGTATTGCAGTACAGTAAGAAGACTAGTAAGAACCATGAAAGAGCAAATTTCTAAAGCTAACCTGCCGAGCTTCTAATGCAATAGCTTCATTCTCATCTGCTAGTGAAGAGACAATCTGTATCTTTTCATTCAGTGAACGAACTTCTTCAAGTAGCCGATCTCTCTCAGTGACAACAGATTTTAGTTCATCTTGTTTGTTCTCCACTGAACTGAGTACCTTTTTCTCCATTGAAGTAGTCAAATGGTGAATTTCTTCTTCAAGACTCTTTACCAGCTCCTTCTGTTCATCCACTAGTTCCTCAAGTTCAGATTTCTTCAGGTAGACATCTTTAAGAAGAGTTCTCAACTCCGCGTTTTGGTCAGACAAAATCTCTATGGTTCTGTTCGACAGCTCAAGATCTGAAAGTGATACCTTAAGATCATTTTCATTCTCCGCCAAACGAAGTTCGAGATTTCTCTGTTGAACAACCATGTCCTCGAGTTGACTTGTCTTGAGATCTAACTCATGTTGAACCTCACTCGCATGGATAAGTGATTCTTCAGCTTTATCTAGCTTCATCTTGGTGTTAGAAGCAGATTCTTGCAACAATCTAAAATCAAACAACAAACCCTTCAACAAGATATCCTTCCTCTCCAACTCTTTCCTTACTGAAAAATTATCACCCATCGAACTATCTTCCTCTATATCCACATCTATTGTATATAACTTTTTCACTATATTACTCGGGTCGGTTTGCATCAAGCCTTCCATGCTGTTGGATGCTCCCTCAGCATGCACATCTAAAGCTGCTGGATACCGCTTCAGTTGTTTGAGTGGATCATTAGCCCATTTGGAACTGAACGGGAAGTTCTGTACAAGATGATCTATATGGCCCTGGAATAGCACAAAGAGCATGAAACTTTTCTCCATGATCTCACAGGAGAAATCTTCTACTGATGATCTGGAATTTCGAAGGAAGCCCAAAATATCCCGTTTCACAGATAAGACATCAGCCTGCATAGACATGAACATCTGATCCACATCTGTTTGCATTTGTCTGAAACACTGTTCGAGCAAAGATAGTGAACTCTCGGTCTCTACAAAAGCATGGCGGAGACTATCCATGAGTTGCTCATTTTCTCCTTCTTTGAGATCAAGAGAATATTTGAGTTGCTCTACTTCTTCAATCAAGCCTGTCCTTTCTGCTATCAAAGCTTCACCGGCTTGTTTCCAGATATCAGTCAAGGATTTTGCTTCTTCATTTGCTTTAATCAACTCGTTCAACATCGAATCAGCTTCTTTCATCGTAGCACTGGCTTCCTCAAATTTGGTTAAGAAGATATCAGCATTTCTAAACTTGTTATCTACTTTTTCCTGCATCAAAAAAATATTTAAGCAATTTCAGGAATCGGCCATCTCAGCTCAAGGCACCACAATGATTATTAAAAATAAAGAGAATAGACTGATGTCCAAAAGTAGCCACTCCAATCAGGTTACCTCACTATTGAATTGACAATGTGGTGGTGTCCCTAATCCACATCCTTCATCTTCTGAGTTGGCTCGATCTGCATGTTCTACTACTTGAGAATCTCCATCGCCCCTTCTATAGGAAATATCTTGAAATTGCTGCCCAATCAAGTGAGTTACTTTTGGAACGTTAACTCTTTCAGTATCAGCATCCTTTTTCAGCACAACCCCATGGCAGTTGAGGGCCCATTTTGTAACCAAAAGGGCAGCAAATAAATGTTTTGCTGCTTCAGCTCTCTGATTTTCTTTGTGTTTCAAAAGCCTCTCAAGCATCCCAATTGCAGTTGTCTTCTCTTGGAGTTCCCTGCTTAAATCAACTGTTGCATTGGCATTTACATCATAACTGAAATGCTCGATTTCACTTAATGCAATCGTTGCTCCTTTCAGCGAACCTAACTTTTGCTCCATTTCTATTACAGTCTTTTGTGCATCTTCCAAACTCTTTTGTAGCACCAGGATTGTTTTTTCTTTCTCAATGCAAGCAATAGCTGCTTTCTCAACATGGTCATTGATCGAAGTGTTAACTTGCGGAAAAGAGCCAGAAATGGTGGCTATGTTCTTGGAAGCATCCTTGATTGATCTAGAACCATCAACAAGAAACTTAGTCAGTTCTAGAATGGCATTTTCCCAATTAGTATTGCATGCCACTATTTCATCCTGCTTTGCTGCAACTATTTCCCTTAGTCTCGAATTTTCTTGGTTGATGACAGTCAACTTCTCACCAAACTCTAGTTTAACATCAGTTACATCTTCTTGCAGCTGAAGAATTGTTCTGGCTGTCTCCAGCTCAACTTGTTCACGGACTAAATCAACTTCCTTCTCCTGAGATAGATGTGATGCTCGTTCTTCTCGGTACCTGTTATTATGCGAGGTCACATCCTCAAGCTCTCGCATAATTCTATCCAATTTGGCCTGTATCGGATCTGTTTGGCCAATTTGGGTCTCTGATACTACCAGAGAGCTGCTTTCACCATTATCAGCGTTTTCTAGTCTTGCCATTAATCGGCTGTTCTCCTCTTGCACTTGCTGCAGCTCATTCAGTAATTGAACCTGATCAGCTTCCAATGCTTCAATTATGATTTGAGCATCTCTTAACTCTTTATGAATGTCGATGTTCTTTGTATCTGAAGAATTTTCACCACTTATCCGGATTTTGGTTTGCGGAGACTCATCATCAGTTGCGGCATATGATGCTCTTTCATCTTCTGACTCACTTCTCAAGGATAATGCTTCCATCTGTAATGGAGATAACAGGACCATAGTTTTAGATGAGAGAAGAACAAATAGCTCCGTGTTCATACTTAACTGCATCTGAACCGTGAGGCTGTACCACCAGTATTATACAAAAAACGGATACGAGACTAAATTATTAGCACCAACATTGCATTGACTTAAATTGACTTGTAAACAGCTGCAGGCAATATTAAATTTGTTGCCCTTTAATGAGAAAGTCAGTGAGATCCTTGAGAATCAACTCTAAAAAAAGGCAATGAATGTGAAGTTGAAGGCAGTGCCACAAAACAGGTCTTTGGTAAATTAAACAATATTCAACGGATTATAAATTATAATTTTTTTAAAAGTACTTGCAACCGAAATCTGGAGACTCGCATGAATTAACCATGAGAAACAAAACTTACGAATGAACATTTTCCATCTTTACTAGACTCTTCATGATATTTCAGAGAAGGGTCTGCATCCTGCAAGACGTGATAAGTAAAACAGTTAGGAATAGTGCTTCTTCCACCAAATATCATCAATGGTTATCTATCCTTACAGAAGTATAGCTAGCTTGACTGCAACGTAATCTCTTCTCCATTTCAGTCTGTAGTTCCTCTACTTCCCTGCAAGAAAAGAGCAAAGACAATGTATTTGCCATATTGCAGATGCAAGTTAACGATTTAAGCAACATATTTTCATCCCAACCTGAAGGACAAATTTAGCAGACAAAAAAGCTACCTTATCAGTTTACAGTTCATTTTCCGAGTCTCTTCCAAGTCCTCCTCATCCTGTATATGGAAACTGGTCACAATTATGAAGGTTACAGGAAAAAAAATATATTCCACTGATATTAAGTACCTGATTGGCAACTTCCCCTTTGCTTGTGGGATTCCCCTCTAAGGCATTGAGAAACTACAAAATGGAACTATTAGCAACTGCACTGCCTTTTTCTACACCACTCTATTGATTAAAGTAGGGTTAAAATGAAAAAGTTTAATGTTCTTGAACCTGACTGCGCAAATCTGAATTTTCTGCCAGCAATGCTTCTCTCTCACCTTGTGCATAAAAGGTTTCATACCTGATAGAAATATAAGTGCCTCAATAAAAACCTCTAGATGTTCTAGCATATATAAGTAGTATTCTTAGTTCTCGAATTACGTTTGGAGTTTCTTGAGAATCCTGTCATGCTTTAAAGCAAATTGCGTCAGTTTTGGATTGTTCTTAATCTTGTCCTGGAGTAGGTGAATCTCCTCTAGCAAAGCCTTGTTTTCTTCCAGAAGGTACTTGTCAGCCGAAGTTTTGCCATCAAGAAGCATCTCAAGTCTTTTAATCTTCTCTTCGCGTAGCTTTAGAATCATACAACTACGTTGAGCATCCGATTCCCTTTGACGCACCTACATAAGGCATAAGTAGCCATAGATTAACCCGGTGTGCAAAAGGGGTTTCAACATAGATCCCAAAATATATTATAGCATAACCGACTACAAAGAGAAGGTATCATTTATGTCAGTTGAGGAGGACACACATACCAAACAGCTCATTTGATCTATTTCAGCTTTCAGTTTTTGCATTTCAATCTCCGTAATTCTCTCTCTCCTCAAGGCACCAACTAGAGTCTGTATTGGCATGAAAGCAAAAGATAATCAGTCCACCAAATGAAGGCATGTGCCAACCAATGAAGACAAGATACGTATAATATATAAAGACTCATGAAGCATACCTTTTCATTATGGATATGTAGTACCGACGACGATTTTTCCTCTGGACAATCATGTTCATTTGAAGCGCTTGAGCAAGAAGCTTCAACCCCTTGACCACTTTCCAGAGATGATCTTGGAGGGATTTGGTGTTCCATTAGAGATGATAACTGATGCTGTTTAGGTTGAATTGATTGTCACTTACTCGTTTCAGATTATGTTGATTATGTATAATATAATCAAGAAAGCAGTAAACTGATGTAGTACCTTTAGAAGCTGGATTTGCTTCTGTAGAGCATTTACATCTCCTGAAGCATCTTCATTCACTTTAGCCTGCAAATACAACCAATAAGAGACTGCAGTTATTCAAATTTTCACTAGAAGAAGTATCTACTAATTAGAATACGCACATTGTTCTGGATAAGTTTCGCACGCTGCGCAAACTTTAAAGTGCTTAGAGTTTCACTTCCAGAGCTGTAAAACAGAGATCTTTGTAAGAGCAGATAGTTCCTGGTGGTATCGTTTTGGACTGATTTTACTTAAACATACCACAAGGATGGGCTGACATTGGCAATTATCGTGGTTTTTGAATTTCCCCCTAGAGAATCCTGCATCAGAATGTATTAACAATGATATATTTAATCTAGAAACACCACACAACTTTAAAAAAAAAAAATATCATCTAAGCTCTAACCTGAAGTAAAAATGTGAGCCTTGAATCTCTGTAGGGAATATGCCTTTGCTTTCCATGGGCTAAATCAACCAGTGACATTATCACCAACCTAAAGCAAAGCAGATTTCTTTTTTTAAGACAAAAAAATTGAAAGAAATAGAAGTTTTGAGCTGAACCGAAAATATAGTAACAGGGAGTTAAACATATAAGCAGGAATAAATAAGTATCCACTTTCAGAAGATGAGCGAAGGACAAACAGCGAGCACATATGCACTTGTGTAACTTTTTCTAAACTTAGCTAATATGCTCGTGCACGAAGATGTTTTCAGGAAAAACAATTATGTCAATTTCTACAAAGATGAGCCCAACACCAGAATTCTGATAGTACCCAAGAGTAGATAGCGATTTGTTTATGTTTGCTGCTTCCTTCAGACGATCACCTTCTGCACCAGAGCTCTTCTGTCTGCAGTTATTATATGATCAGGCTTGGCCACTACAGAAGAGGAAAAGATGGACATATCGAGGGCTAACTTCAGTTAACAGCTGCTTACCTTTCCGAACCAGCTAGGTCTACTAAGTTCAACCTTGCAAATCTAAAATGATTCATGGAATCCTTTTCCCAACGGCTTTCTATAATGCAGGTGAAGACACTGTGGGACCTGCTGCTCTCACTGTTCATATCGGTTGCAGCAATTTTTCTGTTTGCAGCGCCCTACACAGATTGAACCAAATTAATCATAATAAATTATCTGATCTCACAGGCTCGTAAAGAACAGAATATATTAGTGACCGTTTAAGTATTACATGTAGTAGAAGCTTGACCACATCTCCAACAGTCCTCACTTCATACTCTGTCAGATTCTCAACATACACCTCCTTCGTCATATCTTCTCTAAGCTAAAATAGATAAGTCATGTAATCAGCTCCTGGATTAATACAATCTCACACTACCAATATATATTCTAACTCCACCATACTTGTAAGTTAGATGATGATGGCTCCAGAAGATCAGTGATTTGCTCATTGTATATCTCTAAGAATGAACATTTGCAGCTGTACGTCAATTTCTCATCCCTCCTACTCTCTTCTTCCTGGAGAGAGGTAATATCTTGAACAATAAGTCATAGAAAAAGATTTTTCACAGGAATCTTTGTTGACTAATAAGCTACAGTTGAAGCATTAACTCGTAGTAGGAATACTAACCGCTCGGATTCTAGTAAATAAATACTCAAAAATCCTAGGAGTTATCCCACAATCTTTACTAAACTTCCCTTCCACCTCAGTGATTTCACCCATCATAGTATATGTTTTTCCACTACCTGTCTGCAAAAAGTTAACACATTCTTCTTTCATGTCCAAACTATAACATAGCAAAAAGTCTTACTTGAAAAAATCTCCCTGTACATACCTGACCGTAAGCAAACATGCAACTGTTATATCCAGACAAGCAATTCTCAACCATGGGCAGTCCAGCAACTCTGAACAACTTTTCCTACACCGGAGTTACAAAAATAACATCATGAGAAAGCATAACAACGATATATATCTCGTCAGTTAATTAACTAATAATAAGAATACAAAGAAAATGTGTATCTGAAAATTAATTGACTAATAGGGATGCTTATTGCCATTTTCCATACCTGGGAAATAGTCTCGCATGCAACATGATCAAACGTGAATCTTGTTTCAGGATGACCAAGCCAAACCAATCTTTCTCCAGTCTCCTGTTTTAAACATCTTCCGTATCCTCGAGTAACCTTCTCCATGTTACTCAATGGTCGAATGCGTATCAATACCTAAATCCAGCACAATCCAAATAATCTCTAAGATCCCATTTTGTAGGATGAAGGAAAAATAGCATCAAAGAACTTCACAACTTGAAATCCACAAACAATTTGAAAGTTAAAACATGTCATGCCAAACTGACCAAACAAGGATATAGCTAATTATTTATAATAAGTTATAAACAAAACCTGTAAAGTTATGGTAGTAAACTGAGCAATGCGGATTTCTAATCTCTTAAGTATACAATCCTCCACTGAAACTAGCTCACATTTATTCGATTTAAATTGAAAAATTCCAACTAGCAGAACATTGTAGTTGGGAAAAAAATAAATGCAAGTGCATCATGTGCATAAAATAGTTGAGACCTGCACATTGTGATCATTCCAGAAGGAAGCATCTTCTTCGAGCTCAAAATGAGGACTCTGTACTGAAACATCAGAATTCACTATCTGAATCCCTCTGGATACCCTAGAAGATACATTCATGCCCCTGCCTCCGATGCTCTCTCTTCCTCTAGGCCCGGTATAAACCCCTGCAACTCCGCCAAGACACATTTTTGAGCCACCCCTCGCAGGTGTACTCTGAGTTGAGCTTGGCTCTGAATTCAGCTTCCCCCCGCGGCTCGAAATCTTCGGAGTAGAATAATTGAAACCTGCATGCAATAGAATACAGAAATCAGACAACTAACACCAATTTTTACATCCTATACAGCTATACTCGAATTACGAGCTGTATTTATTTGCAATACCAGCTCTATCGAGAGCTTCAACTTTCTTCTCGAGCAACTGACTAAACCTCTGCAGCTTTTCATCTCCACCGGACTCTAGGGTTTCCTTGTGGTACTGCGAAGGGTCTGGAATTGAATTGAGCGGGGTCCTGGAGAGCGGGAGGTGAGCTGGATGCAACGCGTTCTCGAATTCATTCTCGCACCACTCCGATTGCGAGCTGCTTCTGGATCTGGACATGTCGTAGCTGAAACGCGGATTCAACGAGGCGTTGTTCGATCAGAAGTGGAGATTACAGGGCTATGAATCGTCCATGAACTTGGAAAAGAGAGGATTCAGTTTGGGAATGGTTATCGAATTGGACAAATTCTCAGTAGAAGAAGCAGCGAGAGATCGAAGCTGCTTCGGGATTTGGATGGAGAATGAATCTCTGGGTCAGTGTCGGGTTGTTTGTCAAGAGATGAAGCGGCAAGTGAGTTGAGCTCTGTGCTGTTCTGTAGAGTGAAGTCTACTTAATTTCAGTGGCCGCCCATTTTCAATTTGAATGGAAGACGAGTGGATCGCGGCGGGGTCCACGTGAAATTTCAAAAACTTCAGCACACGTGTCGGTATATTATTGGTTCATGGTATAAACGGGTTCCACCAGGTTAATTGACCTAGTTATGATACGACCATGACTGGGTCAGACCCTGATGCGGTTAATTTTAGGTTCGATTTGGAATCTTTGAAATTAAATTGTAAAAATCAAAAGTTAACAATATAAACTGGATGACTAAATTGAACAAAATAAAAGTATTTAACGGTGAAATTTAACTGTTGATTAGGCGGATATACCAAAAGTTTATAAAATGTGAATTTATGACAATAAAAGTTTACAAAATGAAACATGGCACTAAAAACCAATTTTGATTAAACATATGACATCACAATTTAACTAAAATTTTCCATAAAGTTTAATTAGCAACTTACACATAGAATAATTAAGATTAAGATATCAAATTGAACAAGCAAGTTTCTATAATCATATTCATGTATCAACAAATTAAACGGAGTTAGGCTATTGTAGATTTGTATAACTTAAACTAGCGTTATTGTTAAAGACAAAAAAACAAAACAAATAAATTATCCAAACATATTTAATGTGTGGTTGAAACATTTTTTAAAGCTCATTATATATGTGGAGACTAGAACCTACGTGTGCAGACCTCACATAATAATTTCTATAAGACTGTTACCTTGTGGAATAATAAGATTTATTATTTGACACAAATTGTTCTAAAACCTTAAAATGATACATAAAAGTGATACATAAAATGTTTAATCGTAAAATAATAGATGAAGACGAATTAGTTAGAGAGTCTTCAACTAAGTAAATAATTCAGTTGAGGCTTGGACAATGAAGTTTGCTAAACTTATCATTGTTCCAAATTTGTTCATATTCAGCAATGGCAGTAACACCATAATTATAATTATGTATGATGATATGAAACTATATATACTCCAATTACATCATTTTCTCAACGAACCAAACATATCACCAAAGTTGTGCGCACATTATATTTGATGGGTTCCGATGTAATCGTTAGCCCCGTTAACAGCCATTGGACGGCGAGTAGGTCCAGTGGGCCTCGCGAAAAGCCTTGAAGGCCCAGAGGCCCAGCACGAAGGGTCCCGACTTCAGCGGTCCCGACGTATGAGCTGAACGCTCCCGATAAGAAGCCTCTGAGTAGGCCCCGATATGCCTTAGTAAAGGCCCCGATAATAAAGCCCCGCAGAGGCTGGACCTGTCCCGTAGAGACTGAAGGTCCTGGGTGGTGATCTAGAATGAGACAACTCTGGAGTCCCCGACAGTAGTCGAGACTTGTAACCAGAGGATAAGACCGAGAAACCCGCCTACTGGAGGAGAGTAGTGGGAAGACGGTTAAGATACAGATGATCTCCCCTGAGATACGCAGGGCGTGCCCGAGATACGCGGAGGTACGGGTAAGATACGCGGAGCGTGGGGAGAGAAATATAGAATCCCAGCCGAGATATACGTGTAAACACCTAATTTTGGACCACGCGCGACACGCATGACATGTGGCGTGCTAAATGAGGAAATGTCTAAGTATGGCAAGTCAAGAAGCTTCCAAGAATGGCTCCTGCAAAATTAGGATAGTTTATATATTTATTGGAGTGTATATTTTCTGAATATTTGTATTAAGTATTTAGAATATTTAGAGTATATTAGTAGAATAAATCAGCAATATTTGTTGCTCAAATTAGACTAGACCTAGGTATTATATATATGATAGTATATTTAGCTTGTAAAGGGGGAGAAAAAAACAGAAAGGAGTATCAGTAAAAAAGAGTTCCCGTTTAAATCAAAATCTATTGTTCTAATTTATCTTGATTTTTATTATTTTATTATTATTATTATTGTTATTACTTTATTCATGTACAGAGCGATCGTCTTCCTCCTTTCTAACAGCACCTTGTATAGCTTCATCGTTTTCCAGCCGCCGGAGACCAGCCACGATTTGCTACCCGGTCCAACTATGGCGGTTCTCTTCCGTTTATGACCAAGACTGACGCATCTCCGATACCAGCCGTCCCTTGTTATCGCCGGAGACTACCGCGAGGACCCCCTCCACCATGTCGCTCTATCCAATCCGATCCAGCCATCGACGCACGGCCAGCCACCACCCGAGCTCGATTCTGCCGCCCAAAATCGCCGGCCACTGTTCTCTGAGTCTCCAGATCCACCGGGTCGCCGGAGATCCTCTTCTCCGTTTTCCTCCAGGATAATACAGAAATTTGACAGAAGAAGGTATCTCTAACTCCTTTGTCTGTATTTAACATTATTATATGTATATATATATATAGAGAGTAGTCGTAGAAATTCTAATTAGTGTTAGCTAGGTGAGACCCACGCTCTCCAAGTCTAGTGGTTTTTGGGCAAATCTAGTTTAGTGTGGTTTATATTTAATTATGTAACTTTTGTAAAGTAAACTTTTTTTTTTTTTTTAATCCTTATCTGATTTATTTAGCTACTGGTTTAACATTGATTTGTAAATAAGACTTTAATTAGATCAGTTAATTGTAATTACATAAAAATGGTAAATTAAATGTGGCAATTAAATGAATTGAGTACCGAAAGGGCGTAATTAAAGATCTATATTTTTAATTCGTAATAGAACCCCCGAACTTGAATTTCTGATCGTAGACCGATTTAATACCTAGGTGTTTAATTCGTTATTCACTTAGGTAATTTAGGATTCTAGTTAGCCTTCATTAACTAGTGGCGACTCTTTCAAAATCCCACGTTTTCAAAACGTAATCCGCCATATGTCAGATTTTAGGTCCGACAATTTGGCGACTCTGCTGGGGAAGATTTAGAGGGTTCAGGCTCATTGTATTCGCTTGTTGCCATGTTTTTTTTAGTTTTCATATTTTATTGATTTCACCATTCTAACTTTGTTTTTTTGTGCAGGTACATATTTTTAGAGTTATTAACTAACGTTTTTTTTTGTGGCATTGTTTATATTCACGCACACACCACTTTAGCATAATATCCAAAACGCCTAAAACCCAGGGCGACTAGGAACCCCAGAGGTTTAGTACGGTACGACCGGAGCGGCTGGGCCGCCGGTACGGCTCGGAAAAACTCTACTCGCTTGTGAAGGTCTAATGATCCCTATGATGGGGTGAGGAAACCACCTTGTCGGGAACCTATCAGTAGAACCTACCTTGTAGAGCAAAGCCACACATTTTTTTACCTCCTAACATGTTGTGTTTTATCCGTGTTTTTTATTTTTTGTTGTTGTTGTAAAATAGCGTTGTCAGGAAAACTGTAAGTTTTTTTTCCCATGCATTCATCTCATTGAATTTTTTTAAAAAAGACAAAAAAAAAAATTTCCAGCTAATTGTTAGTCATTTAGTTGTATACATTTTCTTTTCAAACTTGCATTCCGCATGCATTATTTTTTAAAAACCTCTTACCTGATTTTTTTTTTTAAACACGCGTCTCATACGCATTGTTTTATTAAAAAAAATTCTTCAGGTAAGTTGTGATTTTGGTTAGAGCGTCGCGCATGTAAAAAAAACATTTTTTGGAAATTTTAATTCCCCTTTAGCTATTAGAGCTTCTAATTTCGAACGTGCATTCCATATGCATCATTTCAAAAAAATTTACCTGAATTGTTTTATTTTAAATAATACATCCAGTATGCATTAATTTTAAAAAAACTTTTTAGATAAATCGTAAGCTCTCTTAGTTTTAGGGCTCTTTGTTTAAAAAACCTTTTACCTGATTTTTTTAAAAAGATGTGCATCTCGTATGCATTATTTTCGAAAAAAACTTTAAGGTAAATTGTAATTTTTCTTAGTTGTAGAACTTTCATTTTTAAGTTTGCATCTTATATTTTTTTTTTTTTTTTGTGCATCTCATATGCATTTTAAAAAAAAAAAAACTTTTCATTTGATTATCTTTTTTTAATTTTGAGCAACTAGGATGCATTGATTTTTTTTCCCTCATAAAAAAAAAACAACAAAAAAATTCAGGTAACTTGTAAGTTTTCTCAACTGTACAACTTTCACCTCATGTACATCTCATAAGCATTGTTTTAGGAAAAACGATTCTTTTTTTTAGATTGTAAATCTTCTCTTAGTTGTTGAGCTTTTAATTCCAAACATGCATTGCATTTGCATTTGTTTTTATAAAAAAAATTCACCTGGACTTTTCATTTTGTACATACATTCCATATGTGTCATTCAGGTAAACCGGTTGTAAGTTGTAAGTTTCTTATCAGTAAAACTTTAACTTTTCAAGCATGCATGAGCATTTTAAAAAAATCAAAGTGTCATTCGTTTTTATCCAAGGTGTGTTGCACTTTTACGGCAAAATTGTCATTTCAACCTTTGCAAGAGCTAGCGTTTTGAAAAAGAGATTTGATTCTGATTTTGATTTTTTTGAAAAAACAGTTTAAATGTTTAGTTGAGTGTGACTATTCAAGCTTAAACAAAGGACGAGGAAATCCTTTTGAAAAAACTTCATTTTGAACATCTATCGTGCGTTCGAGCCAGATAGTGCACTCAGCAAACTCATTAAACTCCAAGCTAGTGCAAAGCACCTTAGATCATAAATTTTGATTCTTTCTGAAATGTAATCAAAGTTATGAAATGAATGACATTAAAGTTCTTCAAAAAAAAAAACCATGCATGATTTCTCATATTTTTTTTGCACTGATTTTCCATTCGCTCTTTTTAGGTACCCTTGGTTAGGTATACTGCAAATACGAGCTGTGTCGGCCAAATAGGGCAACAAAAAGAACGTGCAGCCATCCAGTTGCACGAAGCACAAACTGCGCACTCAGGATATCCAACGCTCAGGTACGATGAATTGTACTTGATTTTTCCTTGAGATTTGAGTGTCCCTACTCTTTTTGCAGATCAGACGACCACTTCGACGAGGTCGCATCCACGTGAAATGTGAATGCTTCAAAGAACTTCCATGCGGAAATTTCGCCCGCCATGTGTGGAATTCATACGCGTCCCCGAACCAAGCCGTACATCTGTTTTACGGCGAGGTCTAAACCAGTCGGCGGTAACCAAGGGGCATCTCCCGTTGAGATAGGACATGTCCGAATATGGAAAATATCAAGAGATCATCGAGTGTCCCCAGAAGATTCAATGTGCCGATCAATGATCGTTTGAGATGTCAAGCAAATGAAGCATTATTGTTTGTGCCTTCCGTCAGAGGTTCAGGGGCATTTACTTTCCGGCAGGTGTTCATATACAAGTTGTGATTTCTAGATGAAGCAGGAAAATCAGGACATGCAGCAGGTCCAGTCGCATAGCGAGCACATTTCCCACTAGAAAAAAACTCCAACACCCAGGTAAGAGAAGTTGTGATCAATTCTATCCTCGAAGTTTAATTTTTTTTCCTTACCCATTTTGCAGTTCGGATAATCATGAAGAGCACATCTCGTGCACGACCATTTGCTCGCCAACCATTCTTGTGTCGGTTGTCGAATTTATCTCGCGGAATATCTATGCCCAAATGCGGACTACTCCACGTCATCCATGTGTGCTCATTGGCCAGACCATTCATCCTGCATGCGACGAGCCTAACCCGGTAGGTGCTAGCCATGGGGCATCCCCGGACGAGATTGAGCAATATCCGGGGCACTTGAGAAGCCGAGATTAAAAATCACTGTCTACGTCATCCATTGGTTGTAGGGTTCATCCAGGGCGTCGACACGGTCAATCAATTGTCCCTAAATCAACTACAGATACAAAGGGTCATAGTCCTCCCTAAAACGACTACAAAGAAAGGGCCACAGCCACCCTTCAAATGGCTACAGATAAAGAGCGCTCCTGCAACATCAAAAGCGGGAAGTAGGTGAAAGGGCCACAGCCACCCTCCAAACGGCTACGAATAAAAAAGTGACCCCGTGAACCCTGTGAGGGCGGGAGAATAAAAAGGGCCACAGCCACCCTTAAAATGGCTACACAAAAAAAAAGAGTGATCTCGCGAACCCGGTGAGGGCGGGAAAATAAAAGAAAGGGTCACAGTCGTCCCTCAAACGGCAACAGTCAAAAGAGCGATCCCGAAACATCAATGGCGGATATTAAGTGAAAGGGCCACAACCACCCTCAAAATGGTTACACACAAAGAGCGTCTCCCGGATCAGAGACGAGGAATGAAGGGCCATAGCCACCCTCCCAAATGGCTACAATCAAAAGAGCTCCCGCAACATTGAAGACGGTGAGGAAATGGTCACAGACACCCTCCAAAGGGCTACAAATACTCCCGCATCGAGGCGAGAATAATGAACGGGCCACAGTCAACCCGAAATTGGCTACTAACAAAGAACTTCCGCAACAGCAAATGAGGAAAACAAAGATAGGTCCATAGCCACCCTTTAAACGGCTACCAAATAAAGAGTGCTTCCGCTAGGTTGAAAACCCGAAAGGGCGGCCTAGGCAAAATCAGGAAATGAGGGGCATGGTTGCAAATTCAGAAATTGCAATCATGGCAAAAGGAGAGAAAATAAAAAACCGAGGGGCACGGTCGGAAATCTCTCAATCGGCCGTGGCAAAAGGAGAGAAAAAAGAGAAATTCTCAAAAAAAAAAAAAAAAGAGAAAAAAAGAAAAAAAAAAAAAAAAAAAAAAAAAAGATCCCGCTAGGTTGTCGCACAATGCACAATTTAGGCAAAAATTAGGGACAAACATTCATGCGCAAGCAGCGTCTTCTAGAGTCAACTTCACGGCAAGCGAGACGGTTACAATCTGCTCTCGCGAGTCGCCATCCAAGGATGAGTAGGACTGTTATAGTCTGTTCCTACAAATCAATCGACGATCAGGATCTGAAGTTTTTCAGCTTCCTGCGAGTCAACCCCGACGAACGAAGCCTTAGTTTTCAGCCTTCGCAAGTCACGCCACTAGAGGCACTTCTCCAACGGACGCCACTAGAGGCACTTCTCCAACGGACGCCACTAGAGGCTCTTCTCCGACATACGCCGCTAGAGGCATTGCCAAAGGGTCTCTGGTACGGTCTGACGTAGAGGTCTTCCGCCACCAGAGATATCATCAGAGGTTTTCCGGTACGGTCTGACGTAGAGGTCTTCCGTTACCACTCGCCACTAGAGGCATCACCAAAGGTTCTCCGGTACGGTCTGACGTAGAGGTCTTTCGCCACCAGAGATATCACCAGAGGTTTTCCGGTACGGTCTGACGTAGAGGTTTTTCCGTTACCACTCGCCACTAGAGGCGTCACCAGAGGTTGTTGGTACTGTCTGACGTAGAGGTCATCTGTTACCAATCATCACCAAATGTTTTACTTTACCGCACGCCACTGGAGGCTTTATTTTTCTGCACGCCACTGGAGGCTTTACTTTTCCGCACGCCACTGGAGGCTTTACTTTTCCGCACGCCACTGGAGGCTTTACTTTTCTGCACGCCACTGGAGGCTTTATTTTCTGCACGACCAATGGAGGCACCGCCAACAGGGGCACCGCCGACAGAGGTTCTATTTTCTGCGCTACCAATGGAGGCACCGCCAACAGGGGCACCGCAGTCGGAGGTTCTATTTTTCGCACGCCAACGGAGGCACCGCCAACAGGGGCACCGCCGACCGAGGCTTTACTTTCTGCACTGCTAATGGAGGCACCGCCAACAGGGGCATCGCCGACAGAGGCTCTACTTTTTCGCATCATCTGTAATAAGCCAGGAGCTCCCTTGAAGACTCGAAAACTCAAAAGAAAAACAGACTTCTCATCCAAAATTCGGTGTTTCCTTGTCTTTGGACGAATTCCCTCGAACAAGTTCTACGGAAATCCGCCCAAAGAGGGGCAAACTGTAAACACCTAATTTTGGACCACGCGCGACACGCATGACATGTGGCGTGCTAAATGAGGAAATGTCTAAGTATGGCAAGTCAAGAAGCTTCCAAGAATGGCTCCTGCAAAATTAGGATAGTTTATATATTTATTGGAGTGTATATTTTCTGAATATTTGTATTAAGTATTTAGAATATTTAGAGTATATTAGTAGAATAAATCAGCAATATTTGTTGCTCAAATTAGACTAGACCTAGGTACTATATATATGATAGTATATTTAGCTTGTAAAGGGGGAGAAAAAAACAGAAAGGAGTATCAGTAAAAAAGAGTTCCCGTTTAAATCAAAATCTATTGTTCTAATTTATCTTGATTTTTATTATTTTATTATTATTATTATTGTTATTACTTTATTCATGTACAGAGCGATCGTCTTCCTCCTTTCTAACAGCACCTTGTATAGCTTCATCGTTTTCCAGCCGCCGGAGACCAGCCACGATTTGCTACCCGGTCCAACTATGGCGGTTCTCTTCCGTTTATGACCAAGACTGACGCATCTCCGATACCAGCCGTCCCTTGTTATCGCCGGAGACTACCGCGAGGACCCCCTCCACCATGTCGCTCTATCCAATCCGATCCAGCCATCGACGCACGGCCAGCCACCACCCGAGCTCGATTCTGCCGCCCAAAATCGCCGGCCACTGTTCTCTGAGTCTCCAGATCCACCGGGTCGCCGGAGATCCTCTTCTCCGTTTTCCTCCAGGATAATACAGAAATTTGACAGAAGAAGGTATCTCTAACTCCTTTGTCTGTATTTAACATTATTATATGTATATATATATATAGAGAGTAGTCGTAGAAATTCTAATTAGTGTTAGCTAGGTGAGACCCACGCTCTCCAAGTCTAGTGGTTTTTGGGCAAATCTAGTTTAGTGTGGTTTATATTTAATTATGTAACTTTTGTAAAGTAAACTTTTTTTTTTTTTTTAATCCTTATCTGATTTATTTAGCTACTGGTTTAACATTGATTTGTAAATAAGACTTTAATTAGATCAGTTAATTGTAATTACATAAAAATGGTAAATTAAATGTGGCAATTAAATGAATTGAGTACCGAAAGGGCGTAATTAAAGATCTATATTTTTAATTCGTAATAGAACCCCCGAACTTGAATTTCTGATCGTAGACCGATTTAATACCTAGGTGTTTAATTCGTTATTCACTTAGGTAATTTAGGATTCTAGTTAGCCTTCATTAACTAGTGGCGACTCTTTCAAAATCCCACGTTTTCAAAACGTAATCCGCCATATGTCAGATTTTAGGTCCGACAATACGGAATCGTGGCGAGATACACGGAATCATGGGTATAACTGCCAAGCGCAGTAACAGGTAACAAGGTAACTCCTCCTTCTATATAAAGGAGGAGGTTACCTCAGAAAAAGCCTACACTGATACGAACATATACTCTTGCTTACCACCCATTGATTACCGTACTCATTTAAGCATCGGAGAGGGATTCTGGGTCACCACCCAGGTCATCCCCTTTTGCAGGACCACGCGGAGCCCAGAAGTCCAAGCATTCCGTCAAGGACGTAACGGAGCTTCGCCCGTGATCCAACATTGGCGTCGTCTGTGGGAAACTTACGAAAAGTCAAGATAGCTTCTACCAGATCAATGGCCGGTGGTGGCAAGAAAAAGCAAGTTCAGGCTGGCAGTTCTCGTCCCGCAGGAACTGTGAACTCCCCGTTGCCAGAACGCGTTGCTGAACAAGGTGAGAACCCTGCTCTCTCCCAGACAGGGGGGCAAGGTGATGGCTATGAGGTCTCAGTCCGAGACGCTGAGACGAACAGGCAGGATATCCCACGTAGGGAGGAAGATGAGGCTCCCCCAAACCCGGTGGGCCATGGAAGAGAAGGAGTCCCGCAAAGGGAGGAAGGGTCGTCCTCGAATTCGGAGTTGGCCAAGGCAGTACCGGATGCTATGCCCATGTTCTTAGCCACCATGGAGGCCTTGCTGGACAAAAGAGAGGCCGCCAGGAGGGCGGAGGAGTTGCCTCCGCGAGAAGAATTACCACCACCCCCGCCGAGGGTGGACCCAGAGGAACAGGAGGTTCCGCTCAGGAATAAGGGCAAGGAACCAGCACACCTGGAGAAGTTCGTGGTCGACGGCCCAGGACCAGTGCAGAACAGGACCATTCCCCTGAATGGCCCCATCACCCCCGATCAGGTGGTGAAGATCGTGAGCATCTGCATGGGTGATCAGAACAGATGACATCAGAACTGAGGGATCGGTCCAGCCATCCTTTCGTGCCGCGGCTGATCGATACCGTAGCCCCGCCTGGGCTAGGTATTCCGACCATCAAGGAGTACAATGGTGAGGGGGACCCAGTTCGCCATGTGCAGAGGCACGTCCAGGCCTGTATGGGACGAACATCGAACGATGATCTTATATGCTCATTGTTCCCGATAACCCTGGGAGAAAGGGCCATGACTTGGTTCTTCAGCCTTCCGCCAGGGAGCATCACGTGCTGGGCTGATATGCACGATCGCTTCATCAAGCAATATCAAGGTCGGAGACGCCTCCTGAAGAGCGTGAGATCCTTGACTCAGGTGGTGCAGAGGCCCGACGAATCGTTGGCATACTACTACCAGCGATTCACTGCCAGTGCCGCGGAGATTGATGAAGAAATTTCGGAGGGTGAGACCATTCGCACTTTCCTGCGGAACTTGAGCGCTCCGTACGGTTCCGACCTAATGCATAGCGTCGCCGCGAAGGCTGTATGGAGTATGGAGGCCCTGCAGGCGAGGGTGAAACAGCAAATCGACGTCCAGGAGTCGAAGATTGCTGCTGGAGAACTTGATCCCCCGAAGTCGGGAAGAGGAAAGCCATCGTCCAAGCTGTCGGACGATCGCAAGGGGAGCGACAAGTCGGAGGGAAGTAGGAACCGTGGTCGTCCCGATAAAAGAGAAGACAAGCGTCCTCCGAGGAAGGACAACCGAGAGGGTCGGGCTGTTCCCATCAATAGCTCGATGACCTCTGTGTTAGCTGTGATGGATCGGCAAGGTCTAGCTCGATACCCCCCGAGGAAAGAAGGCGAATTCCTAGGAGGCCGTCCTGACCGTTACTGTCGCTACCATCGTGCCAATGGTCACGACACTGAGAACTGTCGGGAGCTGAAGAAGGAGATTGAAAAGCTGATCCAGAAGGGGAAGCTGAAGGAGTTCGTCGGGAAGGGACGGTGCCGATCCCGTTCCAGAAGCAGGTCCCGTTCCCGTTCCAAGTCCCGCGACCGATCCCCGAAGAAGAAGAAGGTCGAACATGAGGCCTCGGGTTCAGGTGCCCGCAAGGAGAGGCGCGGAACTATCAACGTCATCCATGGTGGAATGGCGGCGGGAGGAGATACCTCTGCCTCTCGGGAGAATTACGCTTCCCGCATATCTGCCGCGGTGGTGCTAGGCAAACGGTCCCGGTCGTGGACCCTGAAGGAGGAAATGAAAATTTCGTTCTCGAAGGAGGATCTAATAGGCGTGGAGAGCCCTCACGACGATGCCTTGGTCGTGACCTTGGACGTGGATGGATTCGAGATGAAGCGGATCCTGATAGATGGAGGGAGCTCCTCCGATATTCTTTTCATGGACGCACTGGAAGCCATGGGAAAGACGAAGAAAGACCTGACGCAGGTGGACTTCCCGATGGTGGGATTCTCTGGATCCACTTCCTACCCGTTGGGAATGATTACCTTACCAGTAGAGTTTGGTAGTGGCTGGAAAATGGAGAGGCGAAACGTGGATTTCGTCGTCGTGGAGTCCGCGGGGGCATACAACGCGATCATCGGGAGGACCACCATCAACCCTCTCATGGCAGTCGCCTCGACGGTCCACCAGAAGATGAAGTTCCCGACTGACAATGGGGTCGGAGAGGTCAAGGGCGACCAGGTGGCATCGCGAAAATGCTATGTTAACGCCACCCGACGGAGAAGAAGGGAGGCCATGACTGTCCTTCAAACTGATACCGATCCTCGAGAGGAGTATGGGCGTCCCGCCCCCATGGAGGATTTGAAGGAAGTGGAGATTGATGGGTCTCAGAGGAAGGTGAAGATCGGCTCTGCTTTGTCGGAGAAAAGAGCCCGAGAGTTGATCGACCTCTTGAAGGAGTTTAAGGAGTTGTTTGCCTGGTCCCCGAGTGATATGCCAGGAATCAGCCCCGACGTGATAGTGCACGAGCTGAAGATAGACCCCGCAATCAAGCCTATCGCGCAGAGGAGGCGTCCGATGGGCGCGGACAAGAGGATCGCAATCCAGCAGGAGGTGGGCAGACTGCTCGATGCTGGATTCATCAAGGAACTCCGATTCCAGACTTGGGTGGCTAATTCAGTGCTGGTGCGAAAGAGTAACGGAAAGTGGCGGATGTGTGTCGACTTCCGCGACTTGAACAAAGCCTGTCCGAAGGACTGCTACCCGCTGCCGAGGATCGACCAGCTGGTGGATGCCACATCGGGACATGAGCTGCTGAGCTTCATGGACGCTTATTCCGGGTACAACCAGATCAAGATGGCGAAGGAGGATGCCCCTCACACAGCTTTTTACGCTGACAGTGACGTCTACCATTACGACGTGATGCCCTTCGGATTGATCAATGCCGGAGCAACTTACCAGCGGATGGTGAACAAGTTGTTCGGCGTATGTGGACGACATGCTGGTGAAGTCCCGACAGGCAGGAGACCATGTCCAGAATTTGGCGGCGGCATTTGAGCGGATGAAGTTCCATCAGGTTCGGCTGAACCCCGACAAATGCGCTTTCGGGGTGAACTCGGGGAAGTTCCTAGGGTTCATGGTGAGTCAGAGAGGAATCGAGGTGAACCCCGAGAAGCTGCGAGCAATCGAGGAGATGCAGTCCCCAAAGACTCATCGGGAGGTCCAGGTGCTGAATGGCCGGTTGGCCGCGATGAATCGCTTCCTATCCAAGGCGAGTGACCGCGCCATGCCATTTTTTGAGGTGTTGAGGGCCAACAAGAAGTTCGAATGGACCGACAAGTGCGAGGAGGCGTTCCAGGCACTCAAGCAGCATCTCCGTACCCTTCCGCCGTTGGCGAAACCAGTTCCAGGCGAGCCGCTCTATCTCTATTTGGCTGTTTCTGATGTGGCTGTTAGTTCTGTTCTGATTAAAATTGTCAAGGGCAACCAAGTGCCGATCTATTATGTAAGCAAGGCGTTTGCCAAGTCTGAAATAAACTATCCCGCTATTGAGAAGTATCTCTTCGCGTTGATTATTGCCGCTCGAAAACTGCGACCTTACTTCCATGCCCATGAAGTCACGGTATTGACTAATCAGCCCTTGAAACACTTTTTGAACCGACCGGATGCGTCAGGGAGATTGGTAAAATGGGCCATTGAGCTGACGGAATTCCGCATTCATTTCGCTCCGAAAACCGCTATTAAGGGCCAGGCATTGGCAGATTTTATAGCTGAATCTACGGCACCCGATCTGGAAGTAACGGGTCCCGCAGAGGGGGCAACCATGGAAGGAGTCCCGACAACAGAACAGCAGCCAGAACAGCCAAATGAGGAGAACACTTGGGAGATGTACACTGATGGTTCATCGAGTGTAGAAGGCTCGGGGGCAGGATTCGTGTTGATACCGCCCGGTGGAGGCGAGCCCCTGCGATATGCCTTGGCGTTGACATTCAAAGCCACCAACAACGAAGCAGAATATGAGGCTCTCATCACAAGCCTTAAGATTGCCAAGTGTACGGGGGTCGACCATTTAAAAGTGAAGTCCGATGCTAGCTTGGTTGTAAATCAAGTCCAGGGGAACTATGAGGCTAAAAGCCCGACGATGAAGAAATATTTGCATGAGGTGCAGACTTTGAAGGGAAGCTTCAAAAGCTTTGATATCGAGGCGATCCCGAGGGAAGAGAACGCGGAAGCGGATGCCTTGAGCAAGTTTGCCCTGGGAGTGGCCCCTGAGGAGAATCGGAAAGTGCATTTCCTATAAAAGGTGATCATCTCAAACATTGACCCGGTGGAGGTCTGTGCTATTGAGACAGGATCGGAGGAAGAGGAGAAGCCCACTTGGATGACCCCGATGGTCACGTACCTGACTACGGGGGTACTCCCCGATGACAAAGTGGCAGCTGTCAGGATACGGCGAATTGCGGACAACTATGCAATGGTGGACAACCAGTTATACAAAAAAGGGTACGTAAAGCCTTTTCTAAAATGCATAGTAGAGCCTGACACAAATCGGATCCTGAGGGAGTTACATGAAGGAGTCGCGGCCTGCCATGAAGGAGCCCGATCTTTGGTAAGGAAGGCATTGAACCTAGGCTACTATTGGCCCTCGATGAACAAAGAAGCGACCGCGATGGTCCGATCCTGTGATGCATGCCAGAGGTATGCCCCAAATATCGTGGCTCCCGCCGCGGACCTAATGCCCATCAGGAGTGCATGGCCCTTCGCGCAATGGGGAATTGACTTGGTGGGACCACTTCCCCAAGCGAGAGGTCAGTGCAAGTACTTACTCGTGGCTATCGACTACTTCTCAAAGTGGATAGAGGCCAAAGCATTGGCTAGAACGACGGGGCAGCAGGTTCTCAAGTTCCTTCAGACTCAGATCATATCCCGGTATGGGGTCCCGCGAGTGTTGATCAGCGACAACGGCCCTCCGTTCAATGGGGCTCAGTTGAAGGAGTACCTGGAAGAATTAAACATTGAGCATCGGACTGCTTCAGTCCGCCACGCTCAGACCAATGGCCAGGTAGAGTCAGCCAACAAGATCGTGATGGATGGCTTGAAGAAGAGAGTCTACGCCTTGCAGGGCCATTGGCTGGATGAGCTCGAGAATGTGCTATGGGCTGTGAGAACGACACCCAAGCAGTCAACAGGAGAAACTCCGTTTGGCCTGGTTTATGGCACGGAGGCAGTCGCTCCCGTGGAGATAGCGGTGGCGTCCCACCGCGCGAAATATTACGAGCCTCTGACAAATGAGGAAATGAGACGTCTGGACTTAGACCTACTCGAGGAGAAGAGGTGGAAGGCTGATGAAGTCCAGGCCCGAATACGTCTGGCAACAGCCCGATATTATAATCGGCGTGTCAGGTCCCGACAATTCTTCGTGGGAGAACTTGTCTGGCGGAGGAATGAGTTTGTTCATCAAGATCGGATCAACAAGCTGTCACCAAAATGGGAGGGACCTTACAAGATCGTAGGGATGCCAGTGCCCAATGCATACAAGTTAGAGGATCTCGAAGGCAAGACGTTGAAGCATTCCTTCAGTGGCGAACACTTGAAGAAGTATCATGTTTGATATTAAGCCGCCGTGAAGGGCGCAAATTGTCTATCAATAAGATCCGATGTAAGCCTATTTTGAGTTATTTATGAATAAAGAAATTGCCTTCCGATCAAATTGCCTTCAAATTTATTCTAACTGTTAGTAAGACGTCCTGAGTGACGCGACAAAAGCCTTCCGAGGTACGATGAAAGCCCCGCAGGGGATGCGTAAGTCGTCTATATGACGCGGCCAAAAGCCTTAACGGGTACGGACAAAAGCCCTACGGGGTACACGTAAGTCGTCTATATGATGCAACCAAAAGCCTAGGTATGAAAAGACCCTGATGGGTCCGCGTAAGTCGTCTATATGATGCGGCCAAAAGCCTTAACGGGTATGAAAAAGTCTTAACAGGTCCGTGTAAGTCGTCTATATGATGCGACAAAAAGCCTTAACGGGTACGACTAAGCCGTCCAGTAGAGACGCAATAAAAGCCCTAAAGGGTATGAAAATGGCCTTGAAAGGCATGGACGAGAAGCCTTAAGTGGTGAAGTCCCGATTTTGGATGAGAAGCCTTAAGTGGTGAAGTCCCGATTTTGGATGAGAAGCCTTAAGTGGTGAAGTCCCGATTTTGGATGAGAAGCCTTAAGTGGTAAAGTCCCGAGTTAAACGTCGGAAAGACGTATGAAGTCAAAGTTGAAGGGCTTCCTTCCCTCGAAACCAGATCCACCATCTGAAATTAGGCGTTGAAAGGAATGTTAAGCTTATTCGGAAAAATACAATTAAGCTAAGTAAAGAGGCGAGCAAACGATGGAGAAGGACACCTCACCAGACATGGTAAAGTCTTGGATCACTTGAAGAGCAAAAGACATGGGGAGAAGAAAACTTCAGGTCCAAAAACGGAGGCACTTCCGAAAATGGAGACGGTGAAGAAGAATATTGCTCAGGTCTTAGCTTTTATAAGCAAAATGACAGACTGGACGGACTTAACCTGGACCGTTGAAGACGAAACAATTCAATCTCAACCGTCGAAGACTGAGGGACAGTACAGAAAAGACGATGCTGACGTAATGAGTGCCTTTTTCGGAAAACGACAGTCACGCTGATGTGAGCGTCGTTTCTTTATCCCTAGGCATTTAATGCTACAGTAACCGAGGAGTCTCCTCGGATTTGGCAACTGCCCATGGGGCCTGGTGGGCCCAAGACAATCATGAGTAAGAGACTCTGTTATGTAACGATCACATGCAAGGCAAAAACCTCCGACAGTGGTCTCAGAGGGTGGAAATAAAAGCCTTCGACAAAGAGGCATCAAGGAATGTGAAAATCCCCGACGGTGGTATCGGGAGGTGCGAAGACAAAGCCCTCCGACGGTGGTATCGGAAGGCATGAAAGCGAGAACCTTCAACAAAAGAGGTCAAGAGATCTGAACTGGAAGACATGACGAACTAAAAGTCCCCCATGTCTTGGGGGCAAATGATGGGTTCCGATGTAATCGTTAGCCCCGTTAACAGCCACTGGACGGCGAGTAGGTCCAGTGGGCCTCGCGAAAAGCCTTGAAGGCCCAGAGGCCCAGCACGAAGGGTCCCGACTTCAGCGGTCCCGACGTATGAGCTGAACGCTCCCGATAAGAAGCCTCTGAGTAGGCCCCGATATGCCTTAGTAAAGGCCCCGATAATAAAGCCCCGCAGAGGCTGGACCTGTCCCGTAGAGACTGAAGGTCCTGGGTGGTGATCTAGAATGAGACAACTCTGGAGTCCCCGACAGTAGTCGAGACTTGTAACCAGAGGATAAGACCGAGAAACCCGCCTACTGGAGGAGAGTAGTGGGAAGACGGTTAAGATACAGATGATCTCCCCTGAGATACGCAGGGCGTGCCTGAGATACGCGGAGGTACGGGTAAGATACGCGGAGCGTGGGGAGAGAAATATGGAATCCCAGCCGAGATATACGGAATCGTGGCGAGATACACGGAATCATGGGTATAACTGCCAAGCGCAGTAACAGGTAACAAGGTAACTCCTCCTTCTATATAAAGGAGGAGGTTACCTCAGAAAAAGCCTACACTGATACGAACATATACTCTTGCTTAGGGGTGAAACCGGACCGGTCGGACCGGTTTTTTGCTTGATTCGGTCGGTTACCCATATTTACGGTCCGGTTTTTTTCCTTAAAAAAATCCGACCAAAAAACCATGTGAGAAAAAATAAACCGTCCATTGGTAGTACGGTTTTTTCGGTTCGGTTTTCGGTTTAAACCGAAAATCCAAAAGTAACAATTATCATTTAAAATTCTCGTTATTTTCATGGAATTTATCAAAGCGAAATGAAAAATAACTTCAATTATTATAATTAAATAAATTATAAAATAAAATTAGAAAAAATAATCTTCATAATGGCTTATTTCATAATTTTTATAAACCTAATAAATTAATTATATTAATTAATATCAACTAGTATAATATATATTATATATATTTAGTTAGCATAACGGTCGGTTTGGTCCCCACGGTCCTCAAAGATTAAAATCCGAACCGGACCGAAAAACCGAACTAGAGTAAAAAAAATCCGACCAAAAACCAAACTGTGTATTTCGGATTCGGTTTTTTCGGTCCGGACCGGATCGGTTTTCACCGGTTTTTCGGACCAACCGGATTTTGGTTTCACCCCTACTCTTGCTTACCACCCATTGATTACCGTACTCATTTAAGCATCGGAGAGGGATTCTGGGTCACCACCCAGGTCATCCCCTTTTGCAGGACCACGCGGAGCCCAGAAGTCCAAGCATTCCGTCAAGAACGTAACGGAGCTTCGCCCGTGATCCAACAATATTGATAGTTTTAGTTTGTTTAAAAATTAGAAGAAGAACTCAATTTGAAGATTACTTTTCCATTTGCACTATAGTTTCCGAGTACCAAATCAATTGCTTTAGTATAAATACTTGCTAAATTTGTAGAAACTACTAATTCGAGAAAAACTCAATATAGTTGCATAATCATGAGCACCAAACATATTTTCATTTTTCTTTTTGGTACTATTCCACCTAATATAAAAAATATTGACAGTCCAAACATCTAGGAAATATACAACTCCGGTTGATTCAATTAGATAGAGATACGTAGCGAAGTTAGTCATTTTAACGTTTAAAATTAAATATATGGACCAAATTTATTAATATTTTGTCATGCGACAGAACCATTAAATTAATTAATCATTAAATAGAGTTATATAATGTCTATAGATATATTTGTTTCTTTTCATTTACTATTTTTAAAAAAATGAATATTGTAATTAATAGTAGTAGTACTAGTAGTTCTTTCTAACTACTTTGATTTACAAAATATTTTTTTAATGTAAAAAGATTTGAATAACATATATTTTAATATACAATTCATTAAAAAAAAAAACTAATCATGAATAAATCTTTTGCACGAAAAGTAAATTAATAAATATTATAATCTAAGTTACTATTTACGTAAAAACCAAAAATTTGTTACCCTAAAGTCTAAACCCTTTGAATATTCGGTAGTTTTGGTTTGTCACTTAGTACACGATTAATTAATAAACTCTATATAATTAGGTACTTACTATTTCTTCAAGTCCAACGATAATGATGATCCAAAAGGAGTAACGTTTACAACGTTTCTAAATGCTTACATGTGTTGTTCCATTTAAAGCTTCAAGGTGCAACTAATGTGATATAGTGAACGTGGTCGTTGGTAAGCTAGTTACCAACTATTTTTTTGGCCAAAAAAAAAACTATTTAATGTTTAATCATAACATATAACTATATAAGGTTCAATCTTTTATTTCTTAATTAACGTTTTGGGTTAAAACTCGGTTGATATTTAGAATTAATATATATATATATATATATGCTTAACACTTTACAGTTTATACCTTATAGCTCGATGTAGTGGTAATTATTTTTTAAGTTAAGAAGTTATAAACTGACTGAAGTTTGCCTAATTAAAATTTTGTGTCTGAAGTTTGAAATGCTAAAATGTATCGTCGCATGTTTTATTTTTGTTGAAATTTGGTGTACGTGTATCCGCGCGTATTTTTCTCTCAATTCAATCAGTTTTATCAACTCAATCACTCACTCATAATTCATCACTTTTTCATTTTTTTCACAAAAAGTCGCCAAATTTCCCCTAAATCTTGAACATCCAAAATAAAATGTTTTTAACAGAGTGTTGTTAAGCAATTTCCAGCGAAAACAAAGCAGCATTTACTTGCACGGATCTTATTAGGTAATGGTCCCGCCAAATTGACGAAAAATGAGCGTGTACAACGAATTTTACAGTTTGTTTCGTCGGGATTGACTTATCTAAACTAATCGTACCCAAACACCAAATATCAAATAAAATCTAGAACACTCCATTTTAACGTCAGACACCAAATTTCAACATTTGTGAAACTTCATACCGTTAATACTTAACCCTTATTTTTTTACCCAATACAAATAGTGAAGTTTACTAATTTAGTTAAAAGAAATCTTTGTGTTTTTTTATGGCTAAAAAGTTGCTTTTTAGGAATTATATATATATATGAATATTTGTGTCGAATCTCAAACAGTCATCATTGATCATACTAACTGATTATTCTTATGAATTTCACAATGCAGGCGGTCAAAAATTTACAATGCAGATTTGAGATTACAAAGAAGCAACTCAGTTGCTTCGTTAGTTACCCGCCAGCCAGCTTGTCATTCACTGGCAGCCGTCTCTCTAATAATCTCTATCTCTCTTTACCACGGTGGTACTACATAATTTTTCATCACACTTCATATGAGCTCTGTGCTAAAAGCTTCCTCTTTTCCGCCCACCATTAATTCATGAGCTTCGCTCCTAAAAGCTATATTCCCAGTTTAATACAAACTTCACTTTCTACATTCTACTTTTTGAATCTCCCTTTAAAAATCCCTCCTTTCCTCCATTTTCTCGTTTCAGCAGAACTGACAGTGATGTCACTCGAAAGTCCATCCTTTTAGACCCCCGCATTTCGCCATTGGTACTCTATCATCATCGGATTACAGTTGAGACCTTTTGGAGGCGTATAATTGCAGCGCCGACTCCAAATCTTCTCCACTGTAAGATTCCGACTGCGCCATTCGACATTGCTAGTGCTAGTTCCTTGTTCGTTTCGATATTGGAGTTTTCTGCCGTTCAGCCATGGATTAGGGTTTATGAGAGTCCCTAACTAGTAAAATCAGTTTCGCCTAATTCATTCTATTGGTTTGGCATTATTTACCTAACAAATCCGAATATTAGCCGAATCGATCTTAAACTATGTTTATCTCTAATATAACTGGTAAAAGTTGTTCGATTTCGATATGCATTGCCTACTTATTTAAAAGTAACAATCTTTGCATTGTTCTTTCAGGTGTTTGTAAAAGGTCTGCTAGGGTTTATAGTCATCGCTTCAGTAGTATAAGACTATAAGCTAAAGAAACAAACATGGAAGAGAGCTTTGTCCCATTGCGTGGGATAAAGAACGATCTCCGTGGAAGATTGTTGTGCTACAAGCAAGATTGGACAGGAGGATTCAAGGCAGGGTTTAGGTATTTATAAGGGTTCGGCTAAAATAAACTCGAGTTTATTTCAACTTGATATGCATGTGTAAAAAACACTTTTTATCTCTCCTGAATTCTGATTAATTCTCTTTCATGATCTAACGGCTGAGAAATCGAGTTAAAATAAACTTGGCTGCATTTTAGTCAACCCCATTTATAAACACATATGATTATTATTTATGTATCATCGTTTTTATCGGATTTGGTGTGATGAAGTTCGATTTTTGTAGGATTTTGGCTCCTACTACTTACATATTTTTTGCATCTGCAATTCCGGTTATTTCATTCGGAGAACAATTGGAAAGAGACACAGGTGAGAAACACAGTGTGATAATAAGTAGTATAAGCAAATGTAGTTCAATATATGATTTTGTTGATTCGAGTGTGTAATTGGCAGATGGAGTTCTCACAGCAGTTCAGACATTAGCTTCAACAGCATTATGTGGTATAATACACTCTGTGATAGGAGGGCAGCCATTGCTGATTCTTGGAGTGGCAGAGCCAACTGTAATTATGTACACCTTCATGTTCAATTTTGCTAAAGACAGACCCGACTTGGGTCCGAAGCTCTTTTTAGCATGGACTGGATGGTAATATCATCATCTTCTTCAATCATAAACAAGAATTTTTTTTTTTGTATTTGCTTAACTTAAAGCAAGATTATAGAACAAGCTATGAATTCAACTGCTCTATTTTGCAGGGTTTGTGTCTGGACGGCTTTATTATTATTTCTACTGGCTATATGTGGAGCTTGCTCAATCATCAATCGATTTACTCGTCTAGCTGGTGAATTATTTGGCCTTCTCATTGCAATTTTATTCATGCAGCAAGCTATTAAGGTCAGTAGTATTCTCTTTTTGCCAAAAAAAAAAAGTAATATTCCTTTTGTTCAAATGGACTATGCATCAAATAGTTTCCAAAATGGATTTTTTTTTTTATTTCTAGGGATTGGTTGATGAGTTTCGTATACCAAAGCGAGAAAATCCCGATCTGGTTCAGTTCCAACCTTCATGGAGATTTGCAAATGGTATGTTTGCTTTGGTTCTGTCCTTTGGCCTTCTGTTTACAGCATTGAGGAGCAGAAAGGCAAGATCTTGGCGATACGGGTCTGGTGAGATCATAGTTTTTTTTTATATCATATTCATATATATTTATAGGATTAATAACATATATAGTGTCCCAGGTTAAACCATGTTTCTTTTTGTTGTCTTAGGATCAAATTGTTGCTTTTGGATATCCCAAGTTTCATTTTGGTTGCTTTCTGAACTAACAAATCAAGGATGAACTTTGACACTTCTTTTCTTTTGTAAATGTAGGGTGGCTACGCGGCTTTATTGCAGATTACGGCGTGCCATTGATGGTATTGGTGTGGACAGCAATTTCATATTCACCATCAGGAAGTATTCCATCAGAAATACCGAGGCGTCTCTTTAGCCCCAATCCTTGGTCTCCTGGTGCATATGAGAATTGGACTGTCATAAAGGCATGTCAATGAATCACTCAAATTTAATTTTTTTTGTTCATCTTGGATGGAAAAAAATAAATTTGAAGAGGTTTTTTTGTGTGCAGGATATGTTAAAAGTGCCTGTTCTGTACATCATTGGAGCGTTTATTCCCGCAACAATGACTGCTGTGCTCTACTACTTTGATCACAGTGTAGCTTCTCAACTTGCTCAGCAGCAAGAATTCAACTTGAGGAAGCCGCCTTCTTATCATTACGATTTGCTTCTTCTGGGTTTTTTGGTATGTGCTTCCTACACTGTTCTAAATTTGAAAAAAAAAAAAAAAACTGATTTTTAAATTTCAACAGAAAAAAAAAAAAAACTGATTTTTCCTTTTTGGGTATGTTTTGCTGACGGTAAAGACGATGTTATGTGGCCTCCTCGGTATCCCACCATCAAATGGTGTCATTCCTCAATCTCCAATGCATACCAAAAGTTTGGCTACTTTAAAACATCAGGTAATACATGGATTAATATTATGTATATTCTATGAATGAATATGATATCACTCAATGGAGAATGGAGATGCTTACTGATATTTTCCATTGGTTTATATGTGCAGTTACTGAGAAACCGATTGGTTGAAACGGCACGTAAGTGTATGAACAACAATGCTAGTCTAACACAAGTGTATGGAAGCATGCAGGAAGAGTATCGAAATATGCAGACACCGTTGGTTTATCAGACACCTTCTACTCTGGTATTGCATAAACTTAAGAACTCATTTCTTTTCCTAATAACTAGGTTTAATGAATGCTTTATGTGTATTTGCTAAGAGTGTGATAATGCAAATATCTAACTTCAAAAGTCACCCGTTATGCTAATTGTGTTCATTATTTAACATTTTGGGTGCTATTTTTCATTCAATATGCAAAAACTATGTGGGATTTGAATGACCAAATATTGTAAATGTCAGTGACTACTTGACTAACCGTCCTAAAAGCTTCAAGTTATAGATGAATGCATCATTTAGCATTATTTTTGTTTTTTCCTAGAATATCATTGGTATAAAATATAGTGAAATTTAATGGTGTTGCTGAGTCTAATACTTTATGAAATACCACTCTTCACCTATGATGTAGGGTTCTATGGTGTAGTGGTTAGCACTCTGAACTTTGAATCCAACAACCTGGGTTCGACTCCTGGTAGGACCTTTCATTCCAAATAAAAAAATGAATGAATCAAAGTTAATATTGGTGTTTGTGGTTAATGTTTTACAATATCTGCAAGAGATGGTATCAATTTTGCAAATAATCTTCACCTATTCAACCAGCCATAGGGTTCTATGGTGTAGTGGTTAGCACTCTGGACTTTGAATCCAGCGACCTGGGTTCGACTCCCGGTAGGACCTTTCATTCCAAATAAAAAAAATGAATGAATCAAAGTTAATATTGGTGTTTGTGGTTAATGTTTCACAATATCTGCTAGAGATGGTATCAATTTTGCAAATAATATTCACCTATTCAACCAGTTGTAGGGTTCTATGGTGTAGTGGTTAGCACTCTGGACTTTGAATCCAGCGTCCTGGGTTCAACTCCCGGTAGGACCTTTTCATTCTAAATAAATAAAAAAATGAATGTATCAAAGTTAATATTGGTGTTTGTGGTTAATGTTTTACAATATCTGCAAGAGATGGTATCAATTTTGCAAATAATCTTCACCTATTCAACCAGTTGTAGGGTTCTATGGTGTAGTGGTTAGCACTCTGGACTTTGAATCCAGCGACCTGGGTTCAACTCCCGGTAGGACCTTTTCATTCTAAATAAATAAAAAAATGAATGTATCAAAGTTAATATTGGTGTTTGTGGTTAATGTTTTACAATATCTGCAAGAGATGGTATGAATTTTGCAAATAATCTTCACCTATTCAACCAGTTGTAGGGTTCTATGGTGTAGTGGTTAGCACTCTGGACTTTGAATCCAGCGACCTGGGTTCGACTCCCGGTAGGACCTTGCATTCTAAATAAACAAAACAAAAATGAATGAATCAAAGTTAATATTGGTGTTTGTGGTTAATATTTTACTATATCTATTATCTGCAACAAATGGTATAAATTTTGCAAATAACAGCAAATTTTGTTCATTCACCAATAGGGTTTGAAGGATTTGAAAGATTCAACAATTCAACTGGCTTTAACCATGGGTACAATGGACGCACCAGTAGACGAGACGGTGTTCGATGTTGAGAAAGAAATTGATGATCTTTTGCCTGTTGAAGTGAAAGAGCAGAGGCTCAGTAATCTTCTTCAAGCTACAATGGTAGGTGCTTGTGTTGCTGCCATGCCTTTATTGAAGAAGATCCCGACCTCGGTTCTATGGGGCTATTTCGCATTCATGGCCATTGAGAGCCTCCCAGGAAACCAGTTCTGGGAAAGAATCTTGCTTCTCTTCACTGCTCCTAGTAGAAGATACAAGTAAGTTCTTACCCTTTTACATTATCATTCTATCATGCATATTTATTTTAACTTTGAAATGCGAAGCGTGCTCTGATACCATGATCAAATGCGATGAACCAATTTAAAGAGGTTTTTTTGGCTGATAGTTTTTTTTTAAAAAAGGTTTCAAAGTGTGAAACTTAATGCAAAAGGTGAAAAATGTCATCATTCCATGAAAAAATAAATTTAGTAGAACAGTCAACATTTCCTAAAATGGAGAAGATTTCATTTTTCAGTATGTTTCAATGTAAGTTTCAAATTTTGTAGTGGGATTGTGGGAAAGTTGAAAAAAGCCACCTTTTAACAACGAAAAAACCCACCTTTTAACCCCCCAAAAGAAAAGGATTAAGTGGAACATTCAACAATTTCCTGAAATATGTTTCAGTGTAAGTTTCAATTTTTGTAGTGGAAAAGTTGAAAAAAAAAGCCACCTTTTAACAAAATACATGATTTAAGTTAAAAAAAAAAAGCCACCTTTTAAGTTTTAACACCAAAAAATGATTAAGTGGAACATTCAACAATTTCCTGAAATATGAGTGATTCCATTTTTGTAGTAAGAGTGTATTTTTGAGTTTCACATTTACTGTGGACCTGTGGTTCAGAGGAAAATGTGAATAAAGGAAATAAAAAATGTTTCACACCAAGTTTTACACTTTTTTAATGAGTTTTTGTAACAAAATGTGAAAAAAGAAAGGTTTTTTTAATGGGAAAAAAAAGTGGAACAGTAAAAAAAAATCTAAAATGGAAAAGATTTCATTTTTGCATGAAATTTCACATCTTGTGTTGATATTTAGTGGAAAAGCAAAAAATACCTCTTAAAGGGAAAAGATGCTTCATTGGAACATTCATCTGTTTTCTAAAATGGAAATAGTTTCATGTTTTCACTCTAAGTTTTACATTTTTTTAATGAGATTTTGTAACACAATGTGAAAAAAGAAAGTACTTTTAATGGGGAAAAAAAATGTGAAAACAGTAAACAAATTTCTAAAATGGAAAAGATTTCATTTTTGCATTAAATCTCACTCTAAAGTTTCACATCTTGTGTTGAGATTTAGTAGAAAAGGTGACAAAAAACACCTCTTAAAGGAAAAAGATGCCTAAGAGGAACATTCAACTGTTTTCTAAACTGGAAATAGTTTCATGTTTTCACTCTAAATTCTGCACTTAGTAGTTAGTATCATTCCTCTGCTACTATTCAAATTTCATCCTTGCAGATAAACAAATTTCTAAAATGGAAAAGATTTCATTTTTGCATTACACTCTAAAGTTTCACATCTTGTGTTTAGATTTATTAGAAAAGGTGACAAAAAACACCTCTTAAAGAGAAAAGATGCTTCAGTGGACCATTCAACTGTTTTCTAGTTTCATGTTTTCATTCAAATTCTGCACTTTGTAGATGAATCAATGCATCATCTAATATACAAACATTATAACTCTTGTGTAAATGATTATTTCAGGGTGCTAGAAGAATACCATGCGACTTTCGTCGAAACCGTCCCTTTCAAGACGATCGCTGCATTTACGATCTTCCAAACAGCGTACTTGCTCGTGTGCTTCGGTATAACGTGGGTCCCGATTGCCGGGGCTCTCTTCCCGTTGTTGATCATGCTTTTGATTCCGGTTAGACAATACATTTTGCCCAAGCTCTTCAAAGGAGATCATCTCCAGGACTTGGATGCTGCTGAGTATGAGGAGGCTCCTGCAGTACCCTTCAACACCACAACGGTAACATTCCTATTCCATTAAAAAGAAATGCATTTTTTGTTTTAAAAAATATATTATTATTTTTTTAGGAAATTATTTCGGACTTTGTTTTTGAAAAATTAGTAAAAATTAATCTGCCTTTGCTTAATTTGTAGAATAGAAAACCAATATTATGACATATAAATGGTAAATTAGTAAAATGTATAACATGTGGTAATGAGTGGTATTTATATAATATACAGTAATAATCAAATTGCTACCTGAAATTTGATCCAATTGCAAATCGTTACTCAAACTTTAATTTTTTAAAATTGGTTGTTTGAACATTTAATTTATGAACAAATTGCTACATCTGTTTCAATTTCCGTTATATTGGAATGAGCATGTTTCGACTACGTGAAAGCTTCTCGTATGTATCCAAGATAGATTGAAATATTGCAGCGAAATATCTTCAATTAGACCTCCTTCTAATTACAACTATGTCTATCAATTGAATGTCCAAATGGTATTTCATTATGTTTCAATTGATGAACGAAACTAGGGTACACACGTAACATGCTCATTTTCTATCTAATTTGACGGAATTCTAACAAATGTAGGAATTGACTCTGAAATTGAAAGCTTAGATAGTCAATTTATAAAAATTAAAGTCTAGATAGTAATATTTATTTTGGTCAAAGTTTAGGTAGCAATTTGATTATATTTCCTTAGTTGGAATCTTATAGTATAAAAATAAAGATGGTATTTTGCCCCCATACATTTGCGTGAAGGTGGGATTGCCCCGCTTATGTTTTCTTTTACTCAAAAACCCCTACAAGTTTGTTGAAAATTTCAAATGTTATCCTGTTTTTTTATACATTCCGTCAGTTCATTCGCTACAAGATTCACAATAGTTCATTTCTTTTTCAGTTTTAACCGGAAAACAGAACTTTCCAAGGGTGTTTTTTACAAAAGAAATACTAACAGCGGCAATCTCTCATCACCACAAACATAAGGGGGCAAATCGCAACTTTGGCATTTCCCTCTTATGCTGATATTGATATCATAATGCTAATAATAATGGTTGAACAATTTGTTCATGATAGGAAGTAGAGAGAATGTCTAAGAGCAACTCATTTGATGATGATGGAGAAGTCTTGGATAGCATAATCACCCGAAGTAGGGGCGAGATCCGCCGCATCTGCAGCCCGAGGGTACCGAGCACCAGCGCCACGCCCACCCGAGAAATGAAAGGTATTCAGAGTCCGAGACTGTCGATATCCGACAACCACCTCCGAGTTTATGAACTGAGAGGGAATCAAAGTCCCCGAATCAGTGGATCGACTCCGAAGTCGGTAGAAACGAAACCGTCTAATTTGGGAAAAACTGGGTAGATTTGAGTTATACCATATGTAGTTGATTGATGATGGAAGAAGATATGATGCATTGAATTGTATTAGTTGTTGTGTTATGATCAAAGTGTATAAAAAAGTGCAAAACAAATTAGATTCAGATCACCTACTCCACTATTTCTACCACAGATTGTGTGTCACTGTCAAGATCTTGACACGTATCATTAAATTTAACATTTTTCTGCTAGAGTTCACCAATCACAATAAATTTTAAAAAAAATCATAAATTAAACTCAGTACACATGTCAAGATCACAACGGCGGTACATGATCTGGAACAGAAAGAGTGGGGCAGTTGATCTGCATCTCGAGACACTGAAAAGATTCTAAAACATAAGAGGATCAAAAAGTAGTAACTCTTAAAAACTTGTCCTCAATTTCTAACAAGCATTAGTGCCTTGTTCATGCAGAGATAGACCTGGTAAGCACACACTTACTCTATTATTAGAGCTCACAGCTGTTGAAACTGAGAAACCTGATTAAAACACTTTGAAGTCTTGATTCATCAAGAGCCCTAGCTGAATTTACGACCCGAAAGTTTCTCAGCCTCGTAAAGCATGTGGTTTAAAAGCCCCCGAGCTGCACTGTAGAGACCAAAAAATGATTGAAATCACACTACCTGAATAAGAATTGGAAAGATGCTCCTTCACAGGAAAATATTAAATTGTTCGATTCATGATTGGAGCTTACTCGTCTTTCAGTTTCTGGATTTTCTCTGGGTTTGTTTCGTGCATGTTCCTTCGGAACTGTTGCCTCACTGTTTCAACAAGCAGTGCTGTGTTGTGTTGCTGCAAATGGGAAATGGAACCGATCAAGTTCGTAACTATAGATGAAACAAAGGAACTTGCACATAACATCTTGCCCATAAGAAATCACTAAACATATGAATAATTCTGATAGCTTGAACATGCAGAGTACATGTCATTTGAATGATGTAAGCATAAACATGGAATTTTTGTTGATTAGCTCAATTTCAACAGTATAGTCCTTTTCACTTTCTATCTATTATCTATTCTTCCACAAGGAGACGTAGAGCTTGCCGTGTCCATAAGTCAAGAAGAGTAAATGCAAGATAATGAGTAATATGTTAATGTAACTTCAGGTTTTTCATCAAATATTTGGTACACTAAATGAAGCAACCATGGTGACTAAGTTGCAAATTCTTTAAAAGAAGCTGCTCCAAACATGAACTCTAAATCTAGCAACTGACTACAAAGAGTGCAAGCCACATATCAAGATTCAAGGCTTACTTATTTCATGTTAAACATGCAGGTAAATAGTTACTTATTTCATGTTGAACATGCAGGTAAATAGTTACTTACTTCATGCTGAACATATGATTAAGGGAACAAATATGTACCTTCTGACCAATGAATTTGGCTCTTCGAAGACACTCACGATAAAGCTGTAAATTCAAGCATTTAAATATCACCAAAATGTAACAAAGTAACCATTTATCTAACTATACAATCAACAAGAAAGCAAATAACTGACCCTAACAACATTGTTTGCAATCTCAGGAGGCAGAGAATGTTGCAAAGAAGCCATTTTCTTCCTAATTCAGCTGCACCACATCAACAAAACAATAAGAACAAAGACAATTATCGATTTGTGGATAATCAGAAGCCGCAATGCTCAGCAGAATCATTCGAAGAAAGCAGCGTTTTCTTCATACTTGTCATATCGAAGCAAATAAAGTGACAACATGTATTTTAGGCAAATGAAGTTGATTGGGAATGGATATGCTTCTAAGGCTTTCGCTTTTGCAGCAGTAGAGAATGAATATGGCTTTGTTTCTGCATTTTTCTCCAACTTAGATAGTCCTAAAACTTGAAATTGGTTCAGTTTCATCCTCAAATGCACGAATTCCAACCAATTCAGCTCTAGCAATTCCATAAATTCCTACTAATCGTAAAAATGGAATCTCAATCTTCTGATACTTATTCTACCAATACTATCACGAAATCGAGAATCCTTTTTCTGCAAATAAGCACAAGAGAATGAACTTGCAAATGCACAAAAAGAAACGAATAGCAAGAAATTTGTTCCGGCCGGCGAGTACAAGCGGAAGAGAGTAACAAGAAGAAAAGCATTAAAGCAATACCGTGATGTCAAGTAGCACCACCACGGATCTCCAGCTGAACGCGATCCCTCACTTGCAAGCCTGCAAATAGTCAAGTCTGCCGTTGAAGAAGGAAGAGGTAACCTGAGAATGGAATGGGCTGGGCTGGGCTTTACTGATGGGCTTTTTTTGTAGTGTTATATAATTAATTCATAAAATTCGGCCCATATCATAAAATTTTAAAATCCCAAGCCCAACATCTAAAGGCTGAAGTAGGAGTGGACTGATTTGGAAGAATAGATATGTTGGATGAGTTAAATTTTAATGGCAAGTTTTTTTTTTTTCTTTTTTTGTTACTAATTTTGAATATCTCGAACAATTTCATTTTTTTACATTTATAATTTAAATAAAGTGTATGATTTTTTACATTTTTACTATGCTCTACAAGCACTATGTTTGTGAAACTTTTTTTTAAAATATTTTTCTATTACCGTAGATGTGAAACTCATTGATATTATTAATAATATGATACAAATATGAGGTGTAGTTAAAAAAATTTATACTATTAAAGTTTTACCTATGTTACAATTAAGTTTTTTCTAGTAATAAAAAAAACAAAAGCACGGTGTTTCACAAGTATGGTAGAAATGTCTGTTTAGTATCAACGATAATATAAATTTTTGTGTGAGATATTATAATTATTAGACTGAATCCCCACATTGATGTAATCTTGATTTTATATATTGCCCAATGTTCATAGTTATTACAACATTACATCACAAATTACGTACTAAGTAGTACCAAATACGTTACCAACTAAATGATATTGGGCACCAAACTTGAGATTCTTTTAATATAACTGCCCAAAAAGTACGATATTGTAATTAAGATGGTCACGGACCACATAAAGTTGCAAACCGTTGCAACAATGTGGTGGTTCAAGTTTCAACACTCCAATACAAAAGCCAACGTCACCTAACCTTATCTTCATCACGCAATAAGGGGGTTCAAAATAAAAAGCCCTACGAAGGATGAAATGAAACCCTATCTAATGGAAACAATAAGACCTAAATGAGATATCTAAAAAAAAAAACGCATAAATAACAATGTTTGGTAACTCAAATACAAATACAAGGCATGATTAGTTTCAGAGACCAAAATACCTTATAACGAACTTGTCAAGTGCACAACTTTCGTAGCGCACTTGTCAATTGCGCTACAGTCATCGCGCACTTACGTTAATTTCTGCTGGATCGATTAATTTGCAGAAATTAACATAATGTAGCGCACTTGACAAGTGCACTATTAAGTATTCTGGTCACTGAAACTCAACATACTTATATTTGTATTTGAGTTACCAAACATAGATATTTAGGTGATTTTTTCAAGAAACGTTGGCTCTTGACCCTCTATATAATAACTATACATCATGATCTAATAATCATCATAATATATATTACTAACATATGATATTATATATTTCTATATATATTAGCATCTTTCAGAAGAGCTCTCTGCTATGGTCTCAGGCATCCCATCCATCAGACAGTCGATAGGAGGTATTGTCGCGGTCTCTTGGTTTCCATACGCGTTCCAACAAAACGGGTCGTCCACTAGCTCTCCCATATGGGGCAAGAGCTCGACCTCAGACATGGTTATGTTCGTGCAGGGCACGGTATCACTACAAGCAAAGTGGATCGGCGGGGTCAGAACATTGTATGTTCCCTTGATGTTTCGGTAGGCGATGTCGGTTACGTAAACCGCGGATGTCTGGTTCTGACACTCCTTGGTTAGACAATAGTACTGGTCGACGTTGATGCAATTTTGCACGTTCTCCATCTGGATGTTCTCGAATGTGATCCCCGTGACTGAGCCTGTCCCGCCCTGCCAGGTCTTTAGCCGGAGACCGTTGTCTGATTCCCTGATGACCACGTTTCGAACCGTGATGTTCGAGACGCACGCGTGCGAGTTATGTACCCCGAGACTTCCAATACTATAGAGAAAAAAAAATATGTAGTTAGTTAGAAAAGAATTATGAAACACTGTTATGTTATGTTGAAGTATCACGATTTAACCACTAATTTATCTATCGACTTGAATTTTAGGACAATTTATTAATTGATCATTTGAAGTTGGGTTAGTAAAATTGCTACATGGACTTTGACAAATTTACAAATCGCTACTTAAACTTTAACTTTTTAAACTTGGTTATCCGAACTTTTAATTTCAGCGCAAATTGCCACATCTATTTCAATTATTGTCAAATTGGACAAAAAATGAACATGTTTCTGTTACGTGAGGGTTTTTTCATGTGTACCCAAGATGAATTCAACATAAATCGAAAGTATTGCAACGAAATATCTTCAATCGGATACTCAACTGAACTTCCGCTCTATTTGAATAATGCTTTCAATTGAGCATCCAATTTAAGGTAATTCGTTGCAATACTTTCAAGCTATGTTCGAATCTTTTAAGGGTACACATAAAAATACCACACGTGAAGGAAACATACCTTTTTTTTTTCTTCAATTTAACGAGAATTAAAACAAATATAGCAATTTGTTCTAAAACTGAAAGTTCATATAGCTATTTTTAAATAATTAAAGCTAAGACACCAATGAAAGTTCGAGTAGCAATTTAGTTATTAATCATTTAAAGTTCACATGATATTCACAACCTAAAAGCAATTAAACTAAGACACAAGGTCATGTGTTGGTACCTAATTCCGTGACTAGGTCCACAAGTGACCCCTTCGATATCGACATCAGAGCAACCCGACCCGATCGAGATGCAATCATCCCCTGTTAAAAACATGTTTCACCGTTACATCACCAAAAAAACAACCTTGTACGTAACTAACTTTCCATAACTAGAAAAAAAAACCAAGAACATAGCAATAATATGTTATAAAGTGAGATCCATATATAAAGGGCTGGCAATTCGGGCTCGGCACGATGGGCTGACACGAACACAACACGAAAATTACGGGTTTGGTTTTGACATTAGTGATAAGGTACGACACGAAATTACGATATAACACGATGTTTTAAACTAAAATTGTTAGATATTGATTTTTTTTATTCAATTTATTATAAGTTTTTTGTGCCAGTTTTTCATGTTGGGCCGAGTTTGGCCGTGTTTGGGCTGAGTGCTGACCCCCAAAACACGACACGAACCCGCACGGCTCGCACAAATTTCTAGCCCTAGATCCAGACCTGCCTCATTCAATCTGTCAAAAATCGTGTCTCGCCGTTAAGAATTTGACATGTGTACTGGGTGTAATTAATTTTGTAGTTTTTAGAAGAACAAAAAAACTATTGGAATTAGAGAAATCTAGAAGGAAAAAAAAAATGAAATCTAAAGACACATGTCAATATCTTAACGGCGATGCACGATCTGTAGCAGAAAGAGTGAGACAGATGATCTAAATCCTATAAAGTGCACCTCATACCGTTTCCGATCATGGTATCGTAGATCCCGACCGATTTTGTGTTCTCGATGTGGATTCCGTCGGTGTTAGGGCTGAGTTTCGGCGACGATATCAAGAGTTTTTCGATGTGCACTCCCTCGCAACCGTCGAATTTCATGTGAAACATTGGGCTGTTTTGTATTGTTAATCCGGTGACGGCTATATTTGAGCTCATGAAGAAACGTATCATCTGAGATTACACAATGTGTGGGAAATTAATCAAGGAAATTCAAAGAACAAGATCAAGAACATGAACATGGAACAAGAATGATTAAGATGTTTTTGTTGTACTTACTGCTGGGCTGTCGCATGGTCCTGGTAAAGTCTTTCCATTAGGACCCTGTAGAAAGGCAAAATATCAGTAACGAATTAATCCAATTAATTTACGGACGTAAAAGTGGTAAATGGAGTAGCGTTCCAAAATATAGAAACAAAAATGGGCAAAACTTAAGAGAATTTACTGCGAGGCTCAATTGCAACATTCGAAAATAGTTTTAGGACTTAAACTGCAACACATGAAAAATATTGTGAAATTATTATGCAAAAAAATGAACCTTTCTATATAATGGTTTGTAAGCATTATGCTCATACTTTTTTTTTGTCTAGCGTTCTAAAGAGAAATCTCATAATAAAATTGACATTATTAATAATATAATACAAAAATTAGGTGTAATTCAAAATTTTCCTATTATTTTAACATTTGTTCAACTTAATTGTAAGTTCATTATAATAATAAAAAAACTAATACAAATATATGTTGATGTAAAGCATACTAGAAAAATCCGTTAAAATTAGCCGAACACAAGTTAATTCTTTTTTTTTTTTTTTCAGGGGCACAGTTAAAATTCAAAAACTGTAAAAATGTTACAAACTGCTCTAACTAGTTAATTTCGGTTAGAAAATGGGACACTAATGTTACGAAATTATAAAAAATAAAAGGGTCTTTCTATTATGCTTCACAATCGTTATACTTATTGTACATTTTTTTTTCCATTTTTCTATTGTCTTAAAAGTGAACGCTATAGAAAATTGATATTAACAGTAGTATGATGCAAATTTTAAATGTAACTTAAAAACCATAATTTTAAAAGTTTACGTATGTTACGATTAAGTTCTTTAGTAGTAAAAAAAAGGTAATAGTATAATGTACTTACACGGTGAGGTTTACAAGGAAGATCCCACCACGGCTCGCCATTGCCTTCAATGGTACCGGACCCGGTTAGAGTCATTTCGTCGAGCCGGTAAAACACGAGCCACTGCTTCAGACTGTCTCCTTCCGGCCACTCGTCGGGTCCTTGAGGCGTCATTACTATCCCATTCACCTGAAAGACGAGCCCGGGTTTGCACGGGCCGGAGAAAATCGTGGACGTGATCATGAACGTGTACCCTTCCGGCGCCAGTACGGTGGCCGATTCCACCGCGCAGGCCGCCTTCCATGCAGCCCTGATATTAGGAATATAGATTAGGAAATAACACTTTATTTATTTTATGAATATATTCTTAGATTATATATTATACAATATCATTAACATTTATCTAGAGTTGAAACCAGACTGGTCGGACCGATTTTTTTTATTTATTTCGGTCGAGTACCTTTATTTCCTTTGAAAATACCAACCGTTGAGGAAACATAGAACCTTCCAATTGTAATACGGTTTTTCTTTAAACTGAAAATTTAAAAATTAGCAATTACCACTTAAAATGTTCATAATTTGCATAAAATATATTAAACTGAAATGATAAATAACGTTCATTAATATAATTAAATAATTTACAACATAAAAGTAGAAACAAAACAATTTATTGTCTGTTTTAGTTTTATACAATTTATATTAAACAAATCACTTAACTATTGATTAATATCAACTTATATAATATATATTGTATATATTTAATTAAATAATGGTCGGTTCAGTCCTCCACGATCCACAAAGCTCGAAGCCCGAACCAAATAGAAAACCGAGTTAGAGTAGGAAAATCTGGAGAAAAAAAATAAACCAGACCTAATATTTCAGATTCAGTTTTTTCTGTTCGGACTGACTTTTCAGACTAACCGAATTTTGGTTTCACCCCTACATATATATACTTCTTAATCCGTGTAATACATTTATATATTCCTACTACCTATTGTAACGCAATCAAGCCTATTCAATACAATTCATTACTTCTTCACCTGAAAGCGGCAGTGTCGTCAGTTGCCCCGTCCCCGACCGCGCCATACGCGGTCACATCAAAGGTACATTCGTTATTATCGTCTGAGCCCGGATTGCCACCCGGATACGGGTCGGATGGCACGGTCGAGGGGCTATTGTCCGGGGAAAACGAAGGAGGCCCGGGTGGCGGGGACGGGTCGGGAGGTGGGACCGGAGAACCGGCGATGTTCTTCGGGTTCTTATGGTAATGGTACCTTGCATCTATGGTGGTTGAATGTTGTATAATGAAGAAGAGGATGGAGATAGTGCAAAAGAGAGGTGTTAGCTCCATTGGAGTTTATATGAATGGTCTTGAAAATGGAGGGCTTATGTTTTTAGACAAATGGAGAAGATGAAGAAGAAGTAGAAAAGAATGAGTGGAGTTAATGTGGACGAATGTTTGAGGGAGAGAAGTGAGAGCCCTGTAATTTATACCTCTCGATGTGTTGTTTTTTTCACGTCTTTATTTCTCACGAGTCACAACAACAATAAACTAATAATAATAATGATGGATATCACATTATTCAATGTACTTTCATTTTTTTAATCGCCACTTGTAAAATATTTTGTGTGCGAATCATGTAGTATTACTGGCAACCACTAGACTACTCATATTTGTTAAAAAAATGGTAATTTAGTGGTTAAGAGCGTTTATTTTTATGTGATTTGATTATGAAGTCTTATTTTCGCAACTTCTTAAGGGCATTATATTATGGTGATATGATTAAAAAAGGTACCGCCTGACAACATACCGATTTAGGTATATGAAGAGGCGAATATAATTAAGTTTAACAGACCGACCTCTTAAATATACTAAGCTGCTAGTGTGATTACGTTGTTGGAGCTAGTTGCTAACTGCTACCTAGTTGCTAGTTGCATGTGTTTGTTGTTCACTAAGTCTGGTCGGAATATATATATATATATATATATCAAATAATGAATTCGAGCCTCAACATAACGTAGCTGAATGATTCTATATCTTATGGTTGCCAGTTGCCACTAATAACTCATTCAGTTGTTTGGCCAAAAAAATGTAGTTAAATAATATATGTAATGAGATTGTTAAAAAAAAAAAACAACAACAACGGCTCAACAAATTGTGATAGTGTGATTTTAGAAGAGAAAAATGAATAATTTAACATTGGAATATAAGTTTGATATTAGACTTAAATTATACAAATTTAGTTGCACGATAAAAGAATTTCCATGATAAATATTTTTAGCTAGTAGTCCTATTACAAGAGATAATTACTTTTATTTTATGGTGGAAAATATTGAAGTTAAAAGTCATTTAAATTATCCATTATCCACATACTTTAATATACTATTCACTAAATTTATGATCTCAAGATTACTGCCCATTTTACGGACAATTTTAGTAAAAAAAAAAGTAGAGTTTAATTCTTAATTGTGTGGGCTACGTGATAAACACTTGTAAAGATCTAACTGACTGCATGTCGTTGTCCTAGGAACGGTTTGAGGCTTGGAGCAATACAAATACGATGCTTGTGAGGATCGAGTTTCTGTGTCAAATTTTGTTCTTGAGCGAACCTCAATTTAATTAATACATAAATATATTTTATTTATTTATTTATTTACATTTTATATGTTCTTTTCCTTATTATTGGATTGTACAACCCCTGAAACTTGATAACTCTCTGTCAATATGTTCCTTTCAACATTCGGACTACAATGGATAATTTCTGGAAAATATATATTTTTGCAAAAATAGGAAAAAAAGAACTCCTATCTTTGAAAAACCACTGCATATATATGACATAGTTTTATTAAACAAAAATACAATAAATGCTATCAATCATTTTTTTTAAATGAAGTTACTTTGTAATTATCATGTACCATTTTCAAAAGGTGAAAATTCCTTAAATAATTATCAATTTCAGTGTTATGAGTTACTTGTTAAGACTTCATATATATGTATATAATATGTTGGAACAAAAAAAATTGAACTTCTTTTTAAATCTCCGGTATACCCGTTAGAAAAATCTACGTACGTACTATATATCTTCTTTGTAATAATAATAAATTATATTATATTGGCCGACTCTCAAAATAATAATAATAATAATAATAATAATAATAATAATAATAATTTGATGAGCAACAATGGGGAAACCACACTTATTGATTGTACTTACTTCTACAGAGAATTTACCTCATTTGTTTGACATTTTTCAAAGGCTCGTGATGGATTTCTCTTGACATCACCGACATGGCGACATGTACGAAATACCAGGAATCAAGCACAAAAGCACAAAGTTTCGTGTCTCATAAATAAATAAATATATATTTTATTGAAGTACAATAGTTGCTATAAGTCTATAACAACAACGATAGATCATCAGTACCCCGCCTACATGTTGTGTGCACGTATATTATATATCTATATATCAACAAGAAAGAACGATATTATATTTAAAGGAAAATTGGCTAATTGATATCTTAATTATAGAGAACGTCTTTCTTTTTGGTTATTCAGTTTTATTTTATTGGTGCATTAACTATTATCAGTTTTAAAATATACTTTGCTATACATCTAGAATAATCACCACTCACATTAAGTCAAAACGTAATAAATAAAAATATCATTTATGGATATTTTTCATTTTCGTGACTTCGACCGGGTGTTGATTTGTTGATGAAAAACGTCACTAATTTACGATGCAACTTTACATATATCCAATTATATGGTTGTATGGCAAAAAAAAAACTCAAAGGCGGTTTTTTTATGTGGTTTTTAAGTGCCGGACTTTAAAATAATTATCAATTGTATCAGGTCAGACAATAAAAGAAAAAAATATCACTATTTTTTTTCATTTATAGAATTTAAACTCGTTAAGAAATAAAGAAGTAAATCGTTATATCAAGATTGGTTGGACCAACTGGTAAAACAGGTTATATTTTTTTGGAGCGATCCGAAATTAAATTTCGTTGGAGACGCCTCCTTAGAAAGTGTTTTAACATTAACGCTCCTGCCCAAAATTGCGAAAACAATGTATATATATAATAATAATAAATATAAATATATATAGATTGGTTATATTTTTTACGACGTCCCTGCTCTTTATAACTCGAATTTTACAAGATCAATAAATAAACAAATGAAGCAGATAAGAGAGCATGCAAAAGTACAGGATAAGGGAATGAAATTGAAAAGGGGAATGAAAAGTTTGACGAAAGGTATTAATGAGTCTCGTGAATCTTTATTGTTGTATTGTGGATTGTTGGCCCTGAAAGAATTAAGAAGTAGCACGTCAATGTAATGGCCTCACGACAAACTAATTAAACTATTCACAAGGCCCGTTCCACCTAATATTAAGACACACAACATAAATAATTAACATATATAAGTAATAATAAAATGGTCCAATTATTAATATATATATATATACATAGTGTACACGCATTCTTTACATTTATTTTATACATATATATATATATATACACACAAATTAATTGAATCACATTTTGTACATGAATTCCTTTTTAAAAATTAATATGTATTTTTAAAATTATTATTAAAATAATATATGCATATTATTATCGATTAATTTGTTATAGTAAACATCAGTTGGAAATATGACACCGTATATTATTAAAAAAAATTACACATTTACTACTACTTTTTCACCTACGTGAAAAGAAATATCCGTAAACCAAATTATTACAGTAGAAAGTTAAGACTTGTTTGATTATATATTTTTAAAATAAGTTAATACTACTATACATAGTAGATAAAGGTTAACAAATGCAATTATATAATAAATATTACAAGTATATAATATTTGTTAGTATCTTAAAGATATAGTTCTATCAAATAATTTTTTTTGGCCAATCTATCGAATATCAGATATCTTATATATATCAAATATACATTTGGATCAATGACATGTATGGGATGGGGCAGTGGAAATTTTATAAAGAATGGTGCAGCGTTACATATAGTTAGCAGGGTTATATATTAAGTTTATGTGCATGCAATTGGCTTGTGATCGAATTCACGTGGATGCTATCACGGCTGTGGTTAATAATTGACAGGGAGAAAGAGAAATATTTTTTTTAATGAGATCAGAGAGCTTTTTGGGTTATGAAGTTGACTTAAAACTCGAATAATATTTATATTATTGTTATAATAAAAATAATAAGACTATATGAGTTTTTATGTAATAATGCAGGAACGAATTCAGGGTACCTATTCGGGTTAAAAATTTGATTACCAGCAAACGTACAATGGAAAAAAAAAAAAAAAAAAGCAAAAGATAATTATCAAGTTTTAAAAGGGCTAAACTGAAAATAAGTACAATTTCTATGGTAAAAAATATACAGTATAAAAAGTTGATGGAGTAATTAATTGCCGTCTCGTTCAATATGGATACGTCCATGACTATATAAGTTTGTTAACATGAGCACGTTCGTGTTACATAGAGTTTTTTCATATATACTCAAGATAGAATCATAGTTAATTGAAATGATTGCAGTGAAATATCTTTATTAGACGCTTAATTGTGCATTCATCCAATTCCAACAATGTTATTTAATTGTGCATCAAATTAAAGCTATTATGCTACAATTATTTCAATTTATATCTAAATCTATATCGGTACACATGGAAAGAACCTTCATATTCAAAACATATATAACTATTTGCTTATAAAAGTTTAGGTATCAGGTTAAAAAATTAATAATCAAGCACCAATTATTATATATTCACTAAATATTGCACTTTTTAATTGAGCTGACGTAAGGAGTGATGAATGTGGGGGCGCAGCCTTGTGCATTTGTGGTCTTGGGTTGTGACACGTGGTGTTTTGTCATTGTCTACTTGGATAGACATGCTCACACAGTCTCACAGAGCCCCTGTTAACAGTCGGTTGCCTAAATCTTTGGGCCTGATTTATGGGCCCCTCGGCGCCTGCAGTTCGATTCTCCCTTAAAAAGGTAAAATATATATATATAAAAAAAAAAACAAATTAGGATTAATAATAATAATAATAATAATAATAACCTATGAAATTTCTGAATTTTGACCCATGTTAACCGGAGATGTCTGAATTTTTATAAGTTAATTTGGAAGGTCTGAATTTTCAATTTTGATGAGTTAAATTTAACAGAATTGTGTGAAATGACACTTTTACCCTTTTTTTTTTCCGGAGCTTAGGACGGCCTTGGCGGTCACCGGCGATGTTTTCCGACGAAGAATAATGTTTTTTGTTTTTGTTTTAAGGGGCATTTTCATCTTTTCAGGTCAAGCATGTGAGAGGCACACTTTGATCGGAGGGCATTTTCGAGATTTAAGTTTATTTCCGGTCACATGCTAAGTATGTTACCAAATCCCGTCAGTTTTTAACGGCAAAAATTGACGGAGACCTCTTATATCAACAAAGTTGAAAATTCAGACCTTCCAAATTAACTTTTGAAAATTCAGATCTCTCCGGTTAACATGGGTCAAAATTCAGACATTCATAGGTTTTTAACCCAATATTTTATATAAATTATATTTAGAATTTACAATTGTTTATTATAAAAAATATATAATTATATTTAGAGTCAATAGGCAAAATAAAATAAATACATTTAATAGCCGAAATAAATGCAAACTTCCCTTTTTAAGTCTAGAATTCCTCACCACTACGACTAGCGGTGATCTAGTGGTTAAGAGCGCTGACTCCCTAGTGGTTTAGCTCCGAAATCTCATGTTTGAAACCTCACATGGGTGTCACATTGCAGTGACCTGATTAAAATATTAGGTTCCGTCTAGCCCACATACCGCGTCAGGCATATGAGGAACATGCCAACGTTTTGACTACACTATGTTGCTGGTGCGATAGAAACAACAATTGACAAACAGATTTTAAATAATTAAATCGAAAAAATTATAATTTTCACAAAAAAATGAGATTACCCTTTCATGTGTCTTAGTAGCTTCGTTTCTCTGCTAGCTAGCTCAATCTGACAGCGAAACCCCAAAGCGACCGATATCAGCTGATCTCGACCGTCCATCTTCTCCATGCATTGTATCGCCGACACCTGTCCGACTAGAATTCACGGGCTGGTGCTTTGATTTGAGTCACGAGCATGCAGTGCAGAAAAAAGGGACCCGACTAGTTAATAATTAATCTGCATAATTAATTAGTATAATTACTAGACAACTATAGTATAAAGTTGGCGTGGCAAGCGGACAATGCATGGAACAAGATTTAATGACGTGATGTTTTTGTTAATCATGGTATTAATTAGGGTTTTGTCTCTTTGACAGCAATACCTTTTTAGGGTTGTCATTAATGGTGGGAACACATGCTTTTGTTGTTATAGCTTACATGTGATGAAGGAGATTTTGCCTTTTAGGTTGAAATAGTTTGGTTAGATATGATATGATCGCATCGCTGTTTTTCTGTTGGCTAGCTATTTTCATGTTTTTTTAATTTATACTTTAGATAATAATATTGATATGTAATTTGTATAATTAATTGTATATATTTTTCTAAAATCCTATAGCAATTAGTGAATTATGTAAATAAATTAAATTTAAGAATATGTCTCAAGATCATAATAATAATGCACGATACATGTAATTTGCATATTTTTTAACACCTCAAAATGGTAGGAGACTAGCTGAGATGTGTTCGATTTTTCAATAATTAAATATGCAAACGCGACATGTTATTTAAAAGTTGTTAACGTTATTGCTAAGACATTTGAATCCACTTCATAGAAGTGGATTCAGGAGTCAATTTTTTTAAATAAATTATGCTTGTTTAAGTTTTACATATGTATAAATTGCTGATTATGTTAAGATATTCGTGTCCAGCAGCACTTAATGATGGGCAAAAACGTAACAAATTGCTAGTTGATATATGAAAAGTCGAACAAATTATTAGTTACTTTTCATCACGTGCAAGTCAAATGATCAATCCTTTCGAATTAGACAGTATATTTGAGCAAACTAGTGAATTATCCACTAGAGAAACACGAGCTATGTAGAAACTGAAAAAAAAAAAAAAAAACCAACGAACAATTTGTCTGAGTGTTTAAACTTTCCGCTAGCAATTTGATAATTAACAGTTATGCATAATTAATCCTTTGTTTCTTTTTAGTTTTTTCCCCTTTATACATGGGAAAAGAAACAATTTTTTTATACCTAATTTGGAACAATAATATTTTATTTAATCTAATATATATATATATATATATATATATATATATATATATAAAAGGGATATGGCCAAAGTTGTCAAGACACTATTGGCACTTAACCCCTAAACTTTTAAGATGCCCTTAAACTATTGAGAAAATTATACTTAGACACTTTAATTTTATGATACAAATGTATTTTTATTTTAATAAAATTGTGTTATGTTAAGGCACCATTTAAATCATTTAATATGATTTAACAGTTTCACAACTTATCTTTAAACTAGAATTCTCTGGTTCAAATAATATCAATTTTTTAGAATAAAAAAATATTCATAGTCTTTACCTCTTACAAGATAATCTAATACAAGTGCATATTATTTTAGATAAAATTAACAGGCTACTAGTAGGGGTGGCAACGGGTCACGAGTACCTGCTCCGATTTCGACCAGATTGCCCGTCGATCCGCGACCCATGAGACGGGTTCGGGTTTAGGGTTACGGGTGCCGTCCCGCCCCGATATGTATTATATATATATATATATTATAAAATTATATGGTAATGTAACTCATAGTCAAAATAACAAGAGTTTTAATGAGTTTGATGATTTGTATTTGAATTTTAACTTAAAATTGTGATTCAAATTTGAAGTTGAATTTGGTTACGATAAACATAAATTTTAAAATTTAAAGTTTCCAAAAATTAATTATTTTCCATATAGGGTGACCCGCGGGTTGACTCGCTCCGTCCTGAAAATTGTACGGGGTATGGGTCGACCATGTTAACACGCGGGGCGGGTCCGTGGCTGACGAAACCCGCACTGCCCGGTTGACATCCCTAGCTAATACTGTTGTTTTCCTTATAAATGATAATTTGATGACTTAAGACACCCTTAAAAAAAAAAAAACTGCTCAAAATTTATATGGATGGCTCCTAGTCCTGGACCCTCTTGTATTGCTTCTTTCTTCCAAGTTCCAATATATGTGGGCTTTGGCCCAAAAATATTTGTGGGCTTTGGCCCAAAATTAATTGTGGGCTTCAACCTTATTGAGCAAAATGGGCTTTGCTTTGACATGCCCAAGAGAGGAATTCAAGCAACCTACGAGTTCGAACATTAGCGAGGAATTGATAGTGAAATTTATAAGTTTTTTTTTTTTGCCAACAAATTTATAAGAGTTGAATGAATATATTGTCATACAAAAAATAATAATCAAAATTTACCCTTTCAACTCATTCAATTTTTCACCAAAAAAAAAAAAAAACTCATTCAATTGATGTTGAAAAAAAAGAAAAGAAATCATTCAATTGATCATCCACACTCCTTTCTAGCAAATATTTGCGAAATACTTTATTTTATAATTATTATTGCGATACTTTATTTTATAATAATTGAAAAATCAACTTATATATATCTTTTTACAGAAATTAAAATGATAAAATGTGAAATTCATAACAACAGATAAAATATTATGAAAAGACACGAGACATTTGACGACGCATATTTCCAAAGATTCCTTACCAGATTTTACATTGAACGTACAATATAAAATAATTTATTTTATTTATACAATATTATGATTATCTTCTATTCCTATGATGATTATAAGTCCTAGAACAAGCTGGACACAAACTATACGCAACGCAATGAACAGGGAAGCAATAATAATGTACTTGTGAGCCATGGAATATGTCGTATGGTTCAACACGCTTCATCATTAATTAGAGGTTATATAGTTTCAATCATCAAAACTATAAAAATAAAAATATATTTATAATCAGTAATTTACCTCTTAAAATTGTTTCGGTGTGTTAAAAAAAATTTGTAACTGTGACCTACCATAATTGCATGAGCACAGAAAAAAAAAAAAAAAAAAGCTAAAAAGGGGCCTGCCATATTTATTTTCATGATTTCATAATTATAAAAGTAAAAGTGGGTGGGACCCGACTGTGATAGGCAACTGGCTGGCATGTATTATCTATAGCCCTAACATTTGATTGATTTAATTAATTTAATCTAAAATTCGATTTTTATAATAAAAAAACCAGATATAGGGTCTACTTAGATCATTGGCTAATCATATAATATAGTGTAGCTGATTAGTATTCCATTTTTTAATAGAGTTTAGGGGTCAAACACAAATATATTCATGGTCAGTTACAAATAATATACACAATTAGAATACACAAAATACTCGTTTAATTAGGAGAACATAACAACTAAAAGTTTGTAATTGAGATAAAGTTCGTAATCTTCCAAATCAATGGTGTTTCTTCGTATATTTCTTCGTATTCGAAAGATACTCCTAAGACACAAATTTCACGTACTAATATAAATATTCGTTAATACCTGACAAAATTTTAGATTGTTAGTTAAAAGGTATCCAATTAGTATATAAATATATTATTTTTCTTTTACACATTTATGTTATATATATATATATAATCATCAAATTCATCAATTGCAACTGTACTAGGCTTTTAATCGTACTATTTGTACTTCCCAGTTGCCCTATCATTATAGTTATCTTATATATGGCGTGTATATAGTAGATCTTATGTCATATTCATGCCGACTACGATCATAACTGTACTTGACCCGTCATATTATATTTATTATATTATTATTACCTTATATATATAATATATATATATATATATATATATAGATAGATAGCTTATGTCATACTCATGCCGACTAAAATTAGCATCATGTAGTGTAGCTAGTGTTGTGTTTGTCCTACTAATTTTTTTTTTTTTTTTGGTAAACCTACTCAAACATTCTAATACATCTACTTTCTATATATATTATATATAAATAATGAATGATATTGACGTGGTGACATTTCTACTCCACATTTAAGAAAAAAAAAGTTGGTTTCAGGGACTAGGACCGACCACATGCTAATTTATGATCGTAGTTTAGCGTCACTTCGCTATTATATTTAACTTTTAAATCACGTTATTAATTTCTTCATCGATACATTCATTCATGAATAAAAGGGATATATGTGATACTTCTCATGTGACTTTAGGTTGTGTGTGCAAACGTTTTGCTTTAGGTTATACACACATTCACTCTACAACTTAAAATTTTGGTCATAACTTGTAAAATATGAATAACCCATAAATACACTTATGGTACTTATCATTGAAAAACACAAAATACAATGATAAGATAAAGTGAACACATTGAAGGAGGTATTATATCGCGCAAACATAAACATGATTTTTTTTAAACCTGTTCTTAATTCCTAAATTTGTTTTCTTAATCTATTTTATTTAGCTTTGTACTTGTTTCCTACATGTTTAGTACCTTATTATTATCCGTACTATTTATCAGTAAAAAACAAATATTGGCAATTGGAAAAAAAGTTGAATGGTTCATTTGGCATATATTAGCAAATATATTAGGGGCGAGCAAAATACCCGATTGGAATCGGAATCGAAACCGGTCGTTTGAGTATGTTCCGGGTAGAGGTGAACGATTATGAAATAAAATTTCAAGATCCGGTATTTTCGATTCTGGCTTTGGGACCCGTAGAAAACAGCAGTATTGTAAAGTAAAACGACTCCTCTCTGGCTAAGGGTTTAGAACAAGGCTTGCCCTACGGTCCCCGACAAGTGTTCTGGAAACAAAGGCGAAACCAAGGCTATTAATTAGATTGAAACTCGCTTCTGCAAGGTAAGGGATGCACCTCTCATGTATGAAGTCAGTCGACTGTGGTTGAGGAAATACGAGAATAAGGAGGTGGTTAACATCTGAGTACTCAAAAAACATGGAATCAGAACCGTTTAATATATATATATATATATATATATATATATATATATATATATTTTTTTTTTCCTTTCAAAATTAAATGTTTCGTTACTAAGTTATTAGCCAGTTCTATTCAGTTTCAATACATGCTTTATATATGTATCTGTGTTTGTTTGCATGTCAATAGAAAAATAACGCTTGGATTGAATTTGTAATAATTTCATGAATGTATCTGCTTCCAAACGGGTACCCACAACCAATAGGTTCTGGACGGTTCCGATCCAAACGGTTATGGATGGTAGATGTTAGAAATTCTTTGATATTATTAATATGGTTTTGGGATACACTAAAATTACAGATACCCGAAACCGTTTACTCCTAAAATATATGGGTTAAAATGTACACTATTACAAGTTTGAGGACCAAAAGTGTGCAGACCAGTCACAAAGTCCCATCAATTGGAATTAGAGCATCGTTTAGTTTACGACAACTCTCTTCTCTTCCGCACCGCTTGCAAAGACCGGGACTTCTTCATTTACTTCTTCTCCTTCTTCTATGGTCCAAGAAGCTCGCGAATGAGCTTTACTTCTTCCACCATTGACGTCCGTTTTCTTCTTCCGCCTTTTCAACAGTTTTCTCCTCGCCTGCCTCTTGTTTGCGCTGCTTGATCGCGAGCTTTCCGTCTTCGTTTTGCACTCCGCAATCCCTAGCTCGATCTTCGAACCGCTGCCGGTTTCCGCCGTGCCGGCGATCGTCGATGGCGTTTGTTTTGAACTTGGAGTCAACAGAGTTTGAGTAGGCATTGATTTCGTCGCGCGGGGATTGGTTTCCGTCTGCCACCATGTTCGAAGCTCACGTAAGACTCACTCCTTCTGCTGATCGCTGCAATGTTTTGATCCGTTCTTTGTCGCTGGTTTTGCTGGGTTAAGTATTTTGTAAGCTATATTCATGTTCTTGCTTGTATTTGAAGTGTCCATTGTTTGTAGCTTTCTGTTGGTTCAGGCGTTTGACCTTTGTGTTTGCTCTTGAGTTCTCGTATGCTAGTAGCACATAGGTCATGGAATGGTCAAAATGATTCGAAATTCTCGTATGCTTAATGCCCTGTGGACATGTCATGAATTGGTTAATTGGTTGATCGAGCATGTGTATATAGTGAATGATCAGGTTCTCTAGTTGACCAACTATTTTTCATTTACTTGCTTATTGTTGATATATGCTTGTATTTCTCATGTCAAATGGCCTTCTCTATAATTCAAACTTCAGAGGATTCTGTTTAAGTTGTCATCATATTAAGAGTTCTACGCTTTCATTTTGTTAATTTCCCCTACTTTTTTTGTTATCTGCAATTGCCCAAGCTGCTCTGACCCTGTGTGTCTAGACTCTAGAGGATGTTGATAGAAGAGTTAATGTAGGTTGCAGTCTATACCTTACGATATGCCAAAAGTAGGTTGTGCTCAAGTTTCAGATTGGCTAGTTTCTTTTGTTGAGGTCATGTAGGATGATTATGTAAAATATCGGAGCAACACCTATTCAAAAAGGGTTTTCATGAGTTGTCTTCTCTTCTTATGTGTTTTTGAATTTGGATAGAGAGTATTAGCAATACTAGCAAAATATTTGCACTTACCAACTTGCTTCTGAGATCTGCCTTTGCTATTGATATTCTACTTCCCTTGCTTGCAATAGATAAATTTAGACTGTTTTTTCTTTTCCTTTTCAGCAAGAATAATTGGTCGTCTTTTGGGTCAATCATTTTACCTATATTTTGCTTTTGAATTACGATGACAATTATAAACTTCTTCAAAAGCAAGTAAGAACTTATATTCTTCTTAATGCAGAAGAGACTGCAGGGTCCTAAACAGTTTTTGTTTTCCTGATTAGTGTAATAATATTTCCGGTATTTGCTTGTAGGTTTTGCATTTGCTTCGGAGATATCTGGGGGAATACGTACATGGACTTTCAGCGGAGGCCTTAAGAATAAGTGTTTGGAAAGGTTGATTTCTGATGTCACTCGTGTAATGCTGTATCCTGTTGAAAGTGCGAAAGCATTTTATAATCATCACCATGCTTAGGATGAATTTGTTTAAGGGGTGGATGTTATGATTTTTATTGATGAAAATGAATGCATTTTAACTGAGTACACGTGGGCACTATCTGTTGAGAGATTCTTCAATACATCGGTCCTACCACGTGGCATCTACGTGGTGGACCTTCGACCAATTAGGAGCTGACATGTGGCAATGTAATCAGGATAAAGTGCCACATGTCAGCTCATGATTGGTCGAAGGTCCACCACGTAGACGCCACGTGGTAGGACCGATGTATTGAAGAATTTCTCCTATCTGTCAAACTGGTGAAACTGGTAGCAGTTTATGCACTGAGCATGGTACAATTTATAACTTCATTATTTTTGAATAATTCCAGGCGATGTTGTTCTCAAAGATTTGAAATTGAAGGCTGAAGCATTAAACGCACTACAGCTGCCAGTGACTGTAAAAGCTGGTTTTGTAGGTAGCGTTACCTTGAAGGTATATCAATTTTGCTACAATTATCTACAATAAGCTACTTCTGAAGAATTCTTTAGTTTGTTTGAGCAATATTAGCATGTTTCTTGTTGTTTTCAAGCCTATGCAGTACAACTAATTCCCAAGAGTTTAATTTCTGATTTCACTTGCTTTTTCTGATTATTTGAGGCTGAGAATTCCTGTAATATCCGTTCATAAGTGAGTCAATTATCTTAATTATAAATATTTAACTTCCCCACCTAAGGATTTTAGCTCACAACTTTTCCGAGTAACCTTGGTAGAAGCTTAGCAGTAACTTGGAAATTCCACCACACTACATGTTGATACGATCCTTGTTCCTAGCATCTTTCTCATTCCAGTATTTTCTTCTTTAAACACTGTCACGATCTCTCCCTGGCTGCTAATTATCTTATATATCATTACCCAAATTGTATTTTTAACCACCAGCATTACTTCCCCAATTTAGCTCTCTGGGTTCCTAGTTTTTCTTTTACGTATTGCACCCGTCTGTCTATAAGAGTTGATATTTTGCTAAGGATTTCCAAACTTTCCCATCTAGTGCTGTGCAACTTTTTGAAAATCCTGATATAGCTGATCTATTGCTATATTTGTCTTTTGATGTCGCTTCCCCTCCCTGCAAACTCCAGCACTCTGTCTGTGCTGTTACTGTTGAGAGGTACTCTAAATGTCTTGAAATTTGGTTATTGAAATCTGTGTCATCATATGACAGGTTCCCTGGAAAAGCCTTGGCAAAGAACCGGTAATTGTTCTGGTAGATCGAGTATTTGTTTTGGCAAAACCTGCCTCTGACTACCACACTCTCAAGGTATAAGGCTTACTTCGTTGCACTGTTTCCTCCTAAAAATATTTCCCATTCGTTAGTAATGGCCATATCATTTTGGATGATAATAACATTTATTATCTTATGCAGGAGGAGGACAGGGAAAAGCTTTTTGATGCCAAACTTCAACAGATTGAGGTATTCAATAGCAATAACAGCAGTAAAATGTCAAGACGAGGTTTTCTTGATTTATATCATTGGTGCCCTTGCTAATGTAGCTTCCAATTTTTGTAGTACCCCTGTTTGTGCATGTTGCGCCTTCCATTTAGCATGTACTGTTATGTTGATCACTGTGCTCAATTTGATTTTTCTGCAAATAAGCAGCCTTTTAACAATGGAATGGACACAAGAGAGACTGGATGACACTCCCTAGGGTGTCTAAGAATGCACGTTGAGGTGGTCTGAAGATAGTTCTATGATTAATCTGATCCCACATCCCACATGGATGAATTAACTCTGTACTGCAGTTAATTGTTTTTTCATAAGATAATTTGCCAGATATTGGTAATGGACAATTTCTCAAATTTTGATTTGATTTGCACGTCTAACAAGTGAAGCAAATTTCCTCCAGTTCCAGTCCAGTTACTACTAATGTCCAGTTAGTTAAATTCAATTACTTTTGTGTGCTATATAATGGCAAAGAGTTCAAGGTCGACTTTCTGTCATGGGATTGGTAAAGTCGTAAAGTGCATTGAAAGAAGCACTCATCAGTATTCACATCTATCATAGAATTCATTTATTTCAAGACAGAAAGGTGATCATTAACAAGTAACCCTAGGTTAGCACTTAGCCGTACTTAGCTCTTACAAACATGTCCTTGTCTTCTTTTTGTTGATACATGCGATTTAAGATGGTTTTCTAAGTATTCGCTCCCATTCTTCCTCTGCTTTTAGCTTCTTTTATAGTTATATTTATATTATTAAATTATGTGCATCCCCTTTACATGAACTTCTTCCATGTACTGCAGGAATTAGAGTCAGCAACAATTGAAGCAACATTGAAGTCAAAATCAGGAACTGTACGATTTTACTATTAATCACTCCTTTATACAGTACAGCTTTTTGTTCATTTCATTTTATTTTCGTATGGTGTATGATCTTTGACCTGTACCCTATGTAGAAGCTTGGGCCAGTGTCTTGGATGGTTAACCTTGTAGTTATATACAAGTCAGGTTGTTGATTGATCTGATGTAGTACAACTTCAATTCCACTCCATATGTGCAAATTTAGCTCTAGTATGGAATTCGAGTTATCCACACTGCTTGTAGGATTGGACCACTCTGAAACCACGTGAATAAGTTTTGCCCGCTTCTTACAATTTTGGACCAGTTTAAATGTGCAACTAGAATATATTAACTTTGGTACAACAGTTTATACTGAAAACTATATTGTTCGCGACAAAATAATGAGAATGAGGAAAAAAGTGTTTTTGGGTATATTTATGCTCTTGCTACGACTTTGAGCATCTTTTATTTCAACTTGCTACTACAGATCTGCCATTGAAGTGTAACCTCACCACAGATCAACTGAGAGCTGACTCCTTTATTGATTGTTATGCAGCAACAGCCTGGGACTTCATGGTTGGGATCTTTGATTGCTACTATAATAGGGAATCTTAAGATATCAATTAGCAATGTTCATATTAGATATGAGGATTCTGACAGGTTGGTAATTTCTCCATATTGTTCGTCATCTGTTCATAATTTTTTTTTTTTTTTGAGTTCTGATTATTCTTATCTGCTGCTTAATGATATGTGTTTCTTCACTGTTACATATCATCCTTGTGCTTCTTTTCTATTTAATAAAACCATGGCGCATTGTTGCAGTAATCCGGGATATCCATTTTCATCGGGTATTACTTTAGCTAAGCTTGCTGCGGTTACAATGGATGACCTGGGGAATGAAACCTTTGATACTAGCGGTGCTTTGGATAAACTACAGAAGGTTAATATGCTCTTCATTTTTTTTATTGGTGCAAGCTTTTTCGGCTTTTCATTTTTCTGATTTGTGCAAGATCCTTTGAGGAACTTTTGGGCTCTAATTTTCTGTGAAATCTAGGTTCAACATAAAAATGCACTCCTGACAATTGTTTACTTGATTTTGGTCATTCTTATAGTCATTGCAACTTGAGAGGCTTGCAGTGTATCATGATTGTAACAGTCTTCCTTGGAAGATTGACAAACGTTGGGAAGACCTTAGTCCTAAGGAATGGGTTGAGGTTTGCTGCTTCTTCTTTTTAATGCTAGTTTTCCTCGTTGAACACTTGCAAATTTTATAGGGTTGGTTTTCATGGTTTATTTCTTCATGTAGATATTTGAGGATGGAATAAATGAACCAGTTGGCTCCCATATTGTATCTAAATGGGCTACTAATCGGAGTTATTTGGTATCCCCTATAAATGGAGGTTTGAAATATCATCGCCTTGGGAAACAAGAAAGGAATGACCCTGAGGTTCCATTCGAGAAGGCTGCAATCGCTATAAGTGATGTCTCTTTGACAATAACTGAGGTGAGATACCCACTTTAAGGTAATTTAGTTGCTGCTTAGGACAATCGCGTGGGACCAAAAAAATTTCCACTTCCAGCTTTTGTAACCTTGCTGACATCACTGCGTTAATACTGAGAGAGTGGAAGGCGGCTTTGGTGAGAAAGTGAAAGGATTCAAGTGCATCGTGATTTAAAATTAGTTATTTCTTATTTCTCTGTGCTGTTGTATTTCCAAATGTCTGTCCAGGTTCTAATCAGATCTTCTTTTATCTTTTTTTTGCTCTGATGTCAATGAGTTCACTAAGTGCTGCATCTATTCCTCTTTCCAGGGTCAATACCATGATTGGATAAAGCTTTTCGAGGTTATCTCTAGATATCGTGTATATGTTGATGTTTCTCATCTAAGGCCCACGGTTCCAGTGCTGGACAATCCTCGTTTATGGTGGCGTTATGCTGTTCAGGCAAGCTTGCAGCAAAGAAAAATGTGGTAAATTATGGTGATTTCTTTACATGAAATGAAACCCAAAATAACATGGTCTTAAAACTCTTGGAGGATGATAGTGCAACATGGAATATTCCAACTCTAGCTAACATGATCTTTTATCACTTCAGCTACAGGTTCTCATGGGATCAGATTAAGCATTTTAGTCAGCTCCGCAGACATTATGTCCAATTATATGCTGGTTTCTTGCAACAATCATCAGATGTAAAGGTTTCAGATCTTAGAGAAATAGAGAGAGATCTTGATCCTAAAGTGATTCTTCTGTGGAGGTATGCAAATCATCACTTGTTTCTTCTAAGAAATTGAATAATTGCTACTAGCTTTTGTTATGTCACCTAAGTGGAAAACAAAAAGATGGGAATACAAGTATGGAGGTTCCATGCGTGAAATATGTTAAGATTTTTGGTTGGACATGCGCCTGATTCACCTGTAGAGCTCACTATTAACAGTGTAACATTGTAATACGGTATGGGGATATAGTTTCAAGCTTGTGCGGGTGCCTCATGTATACACGTGCATGAGTATACAACTGGTGTTGATAGTTCAGATGTTGAGTTCATGTTAAGATCTTTGTCTTGGTGAATCCCGATCATGACAGAGGCATAGCATCTCCTTCCTTTCCTGTTATGTCAACAAAATTTATGAAGGTTCAACCTGCATATGAAGTATGAACTTAAGCGGATGTATATATGTCCCACTGACTTCTAAATCATATTGTGGGTAATTTACAGCTTGTAATGTTTGTATCCTAGAAACTTTATTATTACTTGCCGTTTTTATACTTAGGATTAAGCGACGATATAATTACATTGATATATTTGCTTTTGGATATTCATATATTGTTAATATGTAATTGTTTTATCTAGCGTTATAGTAACATATATTGCATAATATAATCAGGTTGCTTGCACATGCCAAGGTTGAGTCCGTCAAATCTAAGGAAGCTGCAGAACAGCGGAAATTGCAGCAAAGAAGTTGGTTTTCATTCAGTTGGTATGCTTCTGGGCCTTTTCTTTTCTCTTTCCAAGGAACAGTATAATACGTTTTGTTTTAAGCTATGATGATTTGATTTAATTTTAATTTGTTCACATTGTTATTCTCTCAGGAGATAGTAGTTATGTTTATTTGTATAACTATATGTCACTGGCTAAAACCACTATCAGTTTTTGAAGATTTACTTTTTCCTTTTTATTATTGTGGCAGATCCATCTGATGATTCATATCTGTAACTTTTCATTTCCTATAGCTATTTGTATGCTGAAGTCTGATAATTCTGAAGTTAATGGAAGAATCTAGATTGCAGTTTTCCTTGTTATGTTTCCATTTTTACTGTTTCGTACAGTTTCGTTCATTCTAATTTTTAACTGTTTGCTAACAATTGTCTGAGTTCATTATTTCAGGCGTACTCCCTCTGAGGAAAATTTGACGGTGGATGCTTCTGAAGAACAGTTGGCAGGAGACAAACTGACTAAGGAGGAGTGGCAAGCAATCAACAACTTGCTCAGTTATCAGCAGGATGAGGACACAGTTTCACATTCCACAAAAGATACACAGAACGTGATTCGCATTCTATTGAGTGTGTCAATTGGTCAGGTTGGAGTACGGATTGTAAATAGAAATGAGATTGAGGTTGTCTGTCTAAGATGTGAGCAACTTAACGTGTCAACTAAGTTAAAGCCTCGAAGCACTCAATATGATGTATCGTTGAAGTATTACGGACTGACAGCACCTGAAGGTTCACTCGCAGAGGTGTGCTTTTGCATAATCGTTTTAGGTTTTGATATCATTAGTCTTGGTGCCAAATTTTTTCAGACAATTTTTTAATTAAGGATTAATAGATTAACTCTAGCATACCATGTGATGAATCTTTATTGTAGTCTATATATCACCATGGGCTCTATGATCTTTTTGACCTTTATTTGACAATTCACTTTTTCCTCTGGTTCTACTGTAGAGTGTTAGTAGTGAGCAGAAGGTGAATGCATTGGCTGCTAGTTTCGTGAGCTCGCCGGCTGAGGAAGATGTAGATTGGAAGCTGTCAGCTACAATTTCTCCATGTTATGTCACGGTATCATTCTTGAATCACGATCCAATTTAAGTTAGCTAGTTTTAATCATGATCTTTTCTTATTTTCTCGTGCTTCCTTAAACGAAAATACATAGTAGGATTTGAGAAAAGGAAAGGAAGAAATAAAGGGCTTAAAAACTGATTCATTCCAAAACCAATGGTTACTCCCAGAATATATACATATGAAGAGAGAAAGATCAAAGGAAGCAATTTTATGTTGCTCATGGACATCATAAATTTATATATACTATATATATATATACATACATTTTTTGCTTATTTTCCCTTGATTATATATTCTCCTTTGTAACCCTTGAGACCACGAGCCAAAGTGTGATGCCTTGAACTTATCAACCATGCTTGGCTCGTAGCAACTATCCATTCCTTAAGGCTTTATTAAAGTGGTGTTACGACGTGATATAAGTAGTGACAAATTGCTTTGAGGATCAATTCTTCGACTGCATGAAGTTACCACTGGGGAAGTGTGGGAACTAGTGGCATTCTGATTGAGTAGTCTAGCTTCTCCTTGATGGACTTTCATGAGTGGTCAACTCCTTTGTTGTCAGAAGGGGGTGTGAAGTCTTCTTTGCTGCTTGTATTGAAGAAAAAGATGGGGGTGTATTGAAGAAAAAGATTGGGGCAAACTCTTTGCAGGTTTTTGGAGGTTGTTTTACATTTGGTTCTTAACCAAGGCAACTGATGCCAAATCTAGCTTCTACTGATTACATGTGCCATAAAGGATGCGAGATGTTCTGTCATTGGCCTTGTGTCCTAATTGTTTGTGAAAACTGCAAAGCGAGACAATGATAGAGCAGCTTGTAGGGTATAACAGGCTAGGAGTAGGCAAGTGAAGGCAAGTGTGCTTGGATCGTCAAAGGAATAAAGTTGCTCTTACACTAAGTTAAATTTGGATAGAAAACCTCCAATACCCTATTTCTGCTATTGAGCCTGAATCTGAGTCCCAACTTATGAATGTGTTTTATGGACTATAAGTAAACACCAATGGCTAGCATCCTGGTCATCTGTCCATTAAAGATGGCTTCTACTTCACTTTTGTTCGTGGAGATAAGACTACATTCCTTTTGGACATTCACTAAGGTTTAGGAACTAGGTATAGGCAACGAGGTTGATAGAGCACCGGAAGAGCTGGAAGGGTTAAGAAAAGGGCTTGACAAGGATTACAACATCTTTTATTTTATTTTATTTAGGCAGAAAGGTTAGAACTAACAGGCAACATTAGGGAGTTTAACTTCTATAAAGATGACTTTGGAATCAGTAGTTTACCACCAAGGATGCTCCAAGACATGGATAAATTTGAGATGACTTTACGTGTAAGGCTTCATCATCTTGTTTTCCATGAGGTTATTCAGAGGCTGTTGTAGCTTCTCCTGCTCTGTTTGACTACTGATCTCATTGTTTATTGCTTCATCAGCTCAGGCATATGCTATACTTTCGGGTGTTTCGTTAATATGAGCAATACTCTGCCAGGACAATAGATTAAATCCAACAGGAATACAATGTTACTCTGATAATGGGGAATCTGATCTAGTCTAGTGTGCATCACTTTTCTACCACCAAGAGGGTCTTTATCATCATAAATTAATCTTTGATTTGATACCTTCGTACTAGTACAAAATATTCTGAAAAGTTACAGCCATGTGGTCAATACAATATGTGTGGATGAATTGGTTCATAATTACTACAAAAAGGAATGGTTCTGTCTTATGGAAGTGAGATAATTGAATCTACCACCAATCTCTTAGATCAGAATAAGCTACCCTTGATCTGGTAAGAGTTTACTGATTGGATCCATTGGGACTGTCCAACATGTTAGTTCCTTTTACAAGTACATCTGACACACGTTTCCTTTCACATGCCAATCCTATTTGTTGATTGGGCAACCTGAATCCCAATGACATATTTTAGCTTTCTCTCTTTTGCTTTGTGAGATGGACTATCGATAGAAGTTCTTTTTATATGCTTTTATCATCCATATTGATAGAGGTACATCATTGTATTAATGAACAAAGTGTGTGTATCTGTTTACAAGTTGTAAATAGTATAGGGTGTAGATTGCAATTTTAGTCTAAGGAATCCTATAAATACAAGGGTTCCAACCTTCTGTAAACTAACTTTTGATAATGAAATGAAGAAACGTCTCTTTGGTTCTTCTCCATTCTTCTCTCAATTCTTTGATTCCTCAATCTTCTATGATCTTCTTCAGTTCTGATTCAATACTGTCACATATATGTTATCATGTTACGTGTCTTACGTTGGATGACATCAGGTTTTGGTGGGAAGCTATAATCGTTTTATGGAGCTTGTGAAGAGAAGTAATGCAGTTAGCCCTACTATTACCTTCGAAACAACAGCTGCTCTGCAGGTAAGCTTGTTTGATATCTGAACTGAAGAATCTTAAAAGGCGGAATGCAACTAACTTGGATGTCCATGTTTTCCTTTTCACATTTTGAAGTGAGACCTCTAACATGCATTGATGAAAGTTCTGTTTTCTGCCCCTATCAGATGAAAATTGAGAAGGTTACTCGTAGGGCACAGGAGCAATTTCAGATGGTTCTGGAAGAAAAAAGCAGGTTCTTTACTTTCTCAAGTGGTTAAATATATAATTTTTTAATTTAGGATTGGTGTGCAGTGGAACTCGATTTTTTAATTGTGACCTGATTGTGACTGAAGTCACTGTTTGGCAAGATATGTTTTATCTACAAGTTCAGCAAGTGAAAGAGACTCTAAATTGGAGATACAAGTTTTAATTTTGGTGTTTGTGGGATAAGGACTAGATCGACCTAAGCTAATCAATTCAATTCCTTAAAATGGCTCAATCTTATCAACCAGATATTGCAATGTACCATGTGTACTGCATCAACTTCAAAATATATGCAGTAAGTAAAAATAGCAATCTTATCTTAATAAATATTCCTCTGGTTCCTAAAGTGGTTAATCTATCCATACATCTCCATCTAAGGTTTCTGTCTTCATTTTTTTCAAGATGAGATTATCCTCTTGCTCTTAGCTTAACTAAACCTTAGCTTTAGCAAATATTTATGCAGCTCTCTACATTTTTCTGCTTATCACATGATATATGAAATTCTTATCATTAGGATGTCTTCTTCCCTGAGACATTTAGTAAATAAAGTTCTGCTACAAATTTCAAAACAAGAAGCATTCTCAAACTTAAATTGTCACATGCCCTTTTTGGCGATATTTTGAATCTAAGATGTTTTCCATCTCCCAGATTTGCCCTTGACATTGACTTGGATGCTCCAAAAGTTAGAATCCCTGTAAAGACACATGGATCTGCTACATGCGATACCCATTTGGTTTTTGATTTTGGAAACTTTACGCTGTGCACGAAGGTACATCCTTTCTGAAGTATCTAAATTACCTATCTTATAAACGACCTTTGCTTTCCTTGAAAGATTTAGCTCTAGCAGGATAGCCAGTTGGAAGGACAGAGACAGAAAATATATTCCCGGTTCTATATTGCCGGAAGAGATATTGCAGCTTTCTTTACAGAATGTGGTTCTGGTAGTGACGTCTGTGACCTGGTTTCACCAACTTCTGGCAAGAAAAGCACCAACCCTCATTTGCTAGATGAAGCTGATAAATTCTGTTCTCTCATTGAAAGATGCGGTGTGGCAGTAATTGTTGATCAGGTGATGAGTTTATAGTTTTTTTTTTCTGGCAAGATCTTTTCTGCTATTAGCTTTCTTGCTTGAGTTTATGATCTTAATTATTATTACTATTTATTATTTTTTCATTTTGCGCTCTCTGTTGGATGGTTTTATTTTTGTGAAGATTAAGGTGCCTCATCCAAATTTCCCATCAACGCATATATCCATCCAAGTGCCAAACCTTGGCATTCACTTCTCACCATCTCGGTACCACCGGCTTATGGGCTTACTAAATATCTGTGATGGTATGGAGAACGCTGAGAAGCCGACAGCTGATGGTTCTGAAACTACGCTCTCACCTTGGATTCCAGCAGATCTTGCTAATGATGCTAAGATCCTTGTTTGGAAGGTAAATCCTAATACTAGAGAGAACCATGCAATTGATGATATTTTGCAATGCCAAAATATAGCCTGTCTAGACAAACAGACAAAAGCAACTATTTATCTGATTATTTATTAGTTAACCTTTGCACTTGCGACTGTAGGGAATTGCCAACTCAACGGCTAAATGGCAGCCCTGCTTTCTTGTATTATCTGGATTCTATCTTTACACATTAGAGTCTGAGAAGTCGCAGACCTATCAGCGATGCTTGAGGTACAGTTTATTTTTCAGAGATATATGTATTTGCGTCCAATAATTTTTAGTTGGTTAAACGACGGATAGATAATAGTTGCTATATTATGCAGCATGGCTGGTAGGCAAGTCCATGAGGTTCCTTCTGCAAATGTTGGTGGTTCAAAATTTTGTCTTGCAGTGATTTCTAGAGGAATGGACATTCAGAAGGTAGGTCCTGCATATCACCTATCGTATAGTTGAAATGGAGCTCCTTGAACAATGGATAGTTTTTCTCGTTTCTTTCTTAACTTTTCTTTTGTTGGGTTTTTTTTCTTCGAATGTTTAAAGGGTAAGAAATTTTGAAGTTCACAGTAAGTGCTGTCTCATTCTAGTTTGATTAGTCTCTCCTATGATCATTGGAATTGAATGTTTCAGGCACTAGAAGCATCTAGTACTTGGATTCTAGAGTTCCAAGATGAAGTAGAGAGGTTAACCTGGTCGAAAGGACTCATACAAGCGACATATCAAGCTTCGGTACACAATTACCCTTACACATGAGTTATATCCTCTTAACTGTCCTAGCAATTTAACACATTTTTCACCAACTTTTGGTCACTGCATGTAGGCTCCTCCTCAAGTTAACGTGCTTGAAGAATTGAATAAGGGAATTGCTGAAGTAGGTAGCTCCGAAGTGGCAGCAAACTACAGACCTGCTGACCTAGTTGTTAATGGTTCCCTGTTGGAAACAAAGTTGTTGATCTATGGCAAGGTCAGATTTTCTGCTTGTTGTGGTGGTAGCCTCTTTTCAGTGATCTTATTCTAGTACTTGTCACTAATTTTTCTTCGCTGATATTATGTCTTTTTCGTTCTTTCCTGACATTATAATTTTTGTGTAGTGCGCATTAAATTTTTGAGTAATAGTATTTGATAGCAGTAGGAGTTGAAATTGTGAGGTAATGCCATTGACAGATCTTAGGCTCCACATTACTACCAAATCTTACTAAGCTACCTAAATTGGATAAGATGGTTTTTAGTATGTCAACTTTGACTTACATTGATAGAACAAATAGACCGAACAAGGCAAGTTGCAGCCAATTGAAGTTAGTTTCACTTGGCTTGTGTTAACGTCTATGGATGTACCAAGCAATTGTTATGAGAGTAGGCGAACCTGATATTAAAATTCAATTGGTTGTTAAGGGCCATGTACACTTGAAAGAAAAACAAAATGGTGCTCAACGCTGCACGGGATGGAGTGTGTTGATCCTTTCCCGTATTGACTAGGAATAGTGAAAAAGTGAGTCATTTGGGTTGGATATATACCGGTATTACTTGTAACTCCACTAGTAAATTTACAAGATTATATTTTTGTGCTTAGCATTTTCAGGTTGGTGAAAATGATGATGTAAGTCCTGAAGAGATGCTAATTCTTGAAGTTCTTGCTGCTGGTGGAAAGGTTAGTTTTGTAAATAGACAACTTTATTAGTATCTTGTCCACAGCTTTATGTCTTCCCAATCTTGAACAGAGAATTTGAAATTCTGTATTAATGCACCCATATATTTGGTCCCCAAAAAAAGCAGTATACATGATATAGACAGGAGGATAATCTGACTAGGGGCAGAAAGGTCCCCACTGTAAGCTTAATATTCTGGAAATCTTGAGGACTTTGGTTCCTATTAACCAGTTGCCATCCACAATAACCTTAGCTACTTTACCTTCTCCTATGATACCATATGTGGGCATTAGACAATCATAGTTTCTACCTGATGAGTAACTGAAGTCCAGTTACCAAAGCTGTTGGAAGTTTCTTTCCTACTCAATGTACCTTTCAACTTCAGGACCTTCCTTCAACTATAAGAACCACTAGGTGCTGAACCCCCGCTATGCGTGGGTGAGTGTTAAAATTAGTTTATCAATTTAAACCTTCAGGTGAAAGTTCTAAAATTGTTTCATACCTATCTAAAGTTGTATTTTTTTAATACTATTGTGGCCTGATATGAGAATCGTTTTCTTCTTTTTGGATATGATAATGAAGTTGCTTGGTGTTTTTTTCTAGTTAGTGTTAGTCGCGCATGAGTTTTTCTCAGCATTTATTTGCAACTTTTTAGGTTCATGTGATGAGTTGTGAAGGTGATCTCACTGTCAAGACCAAGCTTCACTCTTTACAAATTAAAGATAAACTTCAAGGACGATTTTCAGCAAGTTCACAGTATTTAGCCTATTCTGTGGGGACTAGCGGGAGTGTACCGTCTTCGCCTGATGCAAATGAGTCATCTTATATGTACACACCGAGAGCAGATGATGATGACATTTTTAAGGATGCTCTGTCAGATTTCATGTCTGTTCATGAGTCAGGCATTTATTCTACACATTTGGATAGTCCTGGCTCAAGGGCAGGAGAGTTCATTAGCACTCCTGGATCTGATCATACACATGCTTTGATGCATGAAGCGGATGTTGGAAGAGGAAAAGGATTTTATGCCGATATATTTTATGAGGCCCAGGACAGTGATAACTTGGATTTTGTTTCTGTCAACTTTGCAACAAGAGGTTCTACTTCACCTGACTATGACGGCATAGATACCCAGGTATATAAAAGTTCAGAGTGAAAGACATGAAGAGGATTAATAATTATGGAAGAGACTGTGTACTTATATTTTTTGTTAGGCTAATCCAGTGAAATGAATGTCTTCAGATGTCTATCAGCATGTCCAAGCTGGAATTTTTCTGCAACAGACCTACTCTCGTTGCTTTGATTGGTTTTGGGATGGATCTGGGCTCTTCTAGCACAGTGAGCGAGGATGAGGTTCATAAAAATCCAGAAAATGAAGATATGTTGACTAAAGAAAAAGATGATGATTGGCGTGTAACAGGACTGTTGGGTTATGGTAGAGGTCGAGTGATCTTTAATTTGTATATGAATGTCGACAGTGTTTGTTTGTGTCTCAATAAGGAGGACGGCTCTCAGCTTGCAATGCTTGTGCAAGAAAGTTTTCTGTTGGATATTAAGGTAATGTAACTTCTCTAAAATTATTTGCTCTCTTGTTTATCTAACAGAATTTTTTATTGCATAAATCAGTTTACTACTGCAAATGAAAAGCATTTCATAATTAGCAAAGTCTTGCTATATTATTCAAATAGTTTGAAAGCTTTCCATGAAAATTGTGATTTGTGGTACTTGTCTTGTCTGTTAACCTAGAGCCGAACTGGATGGTTTCAAAAGCCTTGAGGTATTATGTATAAGGAATGCTGGGTTTCCCTCTGATTGATAAGCTCGCATTGACATTATCTGCTTGCACAGTACCCAGATATAGTCTGTTAGGAATGCTGGGTTTCCCTCTGCTAGATAGCTCGCATTGACATTATCTGCTTGCACAGTACCCAGTTATAGTCAGCCTACATCTACAATGTACTAAATTCCTCCTCTAGGTGGTGCTGGTCTAATCGCGCAGCTACTGCTTCTCTTATAAGCCATATAGATATGCAAGATGGATTGGTTCTCTTGCTTTTGCTACACACTTGCCAGCCAGATAAGAAGTAGGTGACATAATTTCAGGGCCTTAGGTTATGTTGATTACTTCATTCGAGGTGATCGCATCATCGTGTCTGTAACCAGGAATTTGTAAGACTGTCCAAATTAGATGAGCATGCAAGCGAGCATGTCATCCAATTTCATTGTCTGACCCTATTGCTATTCCTTTTTTTGAAGGTTTATCCAAGCTCTTTGTCTATTGAAAGCACCTTGGGAAACTTTAAACTTCGCGATTTGTCACTTGAAGCAGACAACTGTTGGAGCTGGCTCTGTGATATACGTAATCCTGGTGTGGATTCCCTCATTAAGGTGTGAGACGCTTTTGACTAGTGAAGGATTTGATCCAATAACTTGTGCCTGGAGTTTTTGTACTGTTATATTTTTACTGGTGAGGTCTAAGCTTTTTTTTTTCCTGTAGTTCAAGTTCGACTCATATAGTGCTGAGGATGAGGACTACGAAGGATATGATTTCTGCTTGAGCGGCAAACTTTCTGCCGTTCGTATTGTCTTCCTTTATAGATTTGTGCAGGAGGTATGTACACTTGTAATTTGTTCGCGAAAAAGAATCTGGTATTATTGAAATAATCTAGTCAAATTGAGGTTCTGTAATTTCTTTGTAAGCATGATGCTATACTTTTTACTTACGAATAAGATGTTTTTGCAGGTAACTGCATACTTCATGGGGCTCGCCAGCCCACAAACTGAAGAGGCAATTAAACTTGTTGATAGAGTCGGTGATTTTGAATGGTTAATTCAAAAATACGAGATTGATGGTTCATCTGCTATAAAGCTTGACCTCTCACTCGATACTCCTATTATCATTGTTCCAAGGAATTCTATCAGCAAAGAGTGAGTCTAATGATTTACTGGATGAGGCTCCCTCTCCCCTTCTTTTTAGTCGGTATAGTAACTATAATGAAGTATAAATATGTTTTCACACATCCTTTCTCCTGAAATTCAACCTGAAAACTGCTAGTACGATGAATAGGCCTGGTAGATTCTATTATAGCTTGCTCTTCTCTTAGCATACTTATGACAGTTGTTTGCTTTGCAATCTGGTTGTATTGTTTGCCTCACTGAAATGTCTCCTCTTCAAGATAGATTCTCATGTTCTGTCTTTTGTCTGCATCTAATCTTAGCTTTGATTTTTCTAAGCATTTATCTTGTCAAATGTTGCAGATTTATCCAGCTAGACTTGGGTCAGCTGCAGGTGACTAACAAAGTGAGTTGGCATGGATCCCCTGACATTGATCCTTCCGCTGTTCGTGTTGATGTTCTTCACGCAAAGGTGAAAGTCCTACTCATCCTGCAAGTTTCATGTTTTTGTGTAGACTTTACTGAGTTGGCAGGCTTGCTTTTTGTTTCCTCTTATATGGGGGCGGTATTCATGTTTGAGAAAAACAGAGGATAGAGAAACTGAGAGAGTTACCGCGGTATTGGCAGCAGTCCAACCATCCCCAAAATCTCTTTATTTAAGTCTTCATCAAGGATATATGAATTTAGGCAACAATAGAATATCTATAAATTGCAACGTCTGAATATGAGAAGTCTATGTGTGTAGGAATCCTTGTAATTTCTTTTTACATATCATAACATGTACCTTGATATAAACAAACTGTTTGTTGCAGATTCTTGGAATAAATATGTCTATTGGCATTGATGGTTGCATCGGTAAGCCAATGATAAGAAAAGGCCGAGGATTTGATATCTTTGTTCGGAGGAGTTTGAGGGATGTATTTAGAAAAGTTCCTAACTTTTCTCTTGAAGTGAAGGTATCTGTTCGAAAACTAATATTATTAGTTGATTCATAACATTGCATATTACAGGTAGATGGTAGAATTATTTTAAGTAAGCAGTGTTGCAGAATAATTACGATATACTGTAAAACCTCAATATTACATTAAAATCTCTATATTACATCATAAAATATGATTGGTAAATTGTAGAACTTTTGTGGATAATATAGTGCATACAAGTGTCCTAAGTATGGCTTCAACATTGTTATAAAGGTTAGTTTGAGTTGTTAGTGGTTATTAGACTTGCATTTTATTAGGTTAGATTAGATCCTCTTATTATAATAGAACCCTCAATTCCATTCAAAAGAAGGGCTTACTTCCTAATCTGTTCTTCATCTAATCTTTATTATCTACTTTCTTCTGTTTTACTGCTTTGCTAAGCTGGCTATCTCTTGAGCAGATTGGTTTGTTGCATGCCGTGATGTCTGATAGAGAATACAATGTCATTCGGGATTGTTTGATCATGAACCTTGTTGAAGAGCCAAGGCTTCCTCCTAATTTTCGTGGCAGCGCTTCTGCTTCTACAGATACAATGCGACTTATAGCTGATAAAGTAAACATGAATAGTCAAATCTTACTCTCTCGGACAGTCACGATAGTGGCAGTTGAAGTGCATAGTGCTCTCTTGGAGCTATGCACTGGCGATGAAGGGTCACCTTTGGCACATATTTCTGTGAGTATTGATACTGTGAATGTATTTGCTCTTCACTTCAGCATTTCTGTACCCTAGTCCTGAATATGACATCTGATAGATAGTCCCTAATTTTTATATTTTGTTTTTTGTTCACTTCTTTTGTTTTTTTTAAGTTTTTGCTGAATTACTTATTTTCCACTATACAGCTGGAATCTATGTGGGTAATGTACCGGATGACTTCATTATCTGAAGCAGATCTATATGTTACAGTTCCCAAATTTTCTATTCTGGATGCTCGCCCTGAAACAAAGTCCGAAATGCGTATGATGCTTGGATCATCTTATGAATCCTCCAAACAGATGTCTCTAGGAGACTTGCCCTATTTATCTAACAGGGAGAGCCTTCGAAGGATTCATTCTGTATCGAAAGTTGAATTGGAGGTTCCAAACCCTACAATGTTGTTAATGGACTACAGATATAGAACCTCCTCGCAGTCATTCGTGATCCGGGTTCAGCAACCCAAGATTCTTGTTGTTCCTGATTTCCTTCTTGCTGTTGGGGAGTTTTTTGTGCCTTCTTTGGGAGCCATAACTGGGAGAGATGAAACTATGGATCCTAGAAATGATCCTATGACTAAGGGTGAGAACATTGTGCTCTCTGAAGCAGTCTACAAACAAGAAAAAGAAAAAATATACTTGTCTCCCGATAGACAGTTAGTTGCAGATGCTCTAGGAGTTGACGAATACACGTATGATGGTTGTGGAGGGATCATTTGTTTGAGCGAAGACGTAGCTTCAAGAGATAATTATGCACGGAGACGTGAACCTATAATTATTGTTGGACGTGGCAAGAAGTTGCAGTTTGTCAATGTTAAAATTGAGGTATTATCTGGTTCCTTTCCTTCTGAAATATAATTACTGCCTTCTTTCCCAATCACCTAGAAGAAGAAAGGGCATTAGAGGTCATAGCTGAGTACAATTACTTAAAATTATATCTCATAGTATATTATATTCCTGTAGTATAGCGAGATAAATTTTGGTAGCCGTATTTTTTCTCTTTAGGCAATGAATAACTGAGTAGATCAGACATCCAACTTAATTTAGTACCTGATGCTGTTTAACAGTAGTCTTTTATATATATATATATATATATATATATATATATATATATTCCTTTTGAATGGTAAACCTTATCCTTCGAGCCATGTACGAATTCAAAAATCTTTGAAAGAGATCCATGGACAAAGAAGTGAATCAATCACTTCCCACTGTATGGAAGACTTGCATTTCTATCCTCTGAAGCTAGGCACTTAACTTTACTGTAAAGAGTAGGCCGATTCTTACAAGGCTGGGTTTCTGGATTAATCAATATGGACCAGGTAGACTATTATGATTATATGTAGAACAACACAGAAGTCTCTCTTGTGGTGCGAATTTGGTGCTAGTGTGGCATTTACTTTTAGAACAACTCAGAAGTCTCCACAATGTAATGCTCATGTGCACTTGCAGCTAAGTTGCTTGGCCTGCCAGTTCATTGTAAGGTCAACTTTACCGAGGTAGTTATTGGAACCATTTTAGATATATACAAACTATCAAAATTTCATTGTGGAAGAAGTTTGCAATTGATCCAGTTAATGCAAGAGGGGTTGGCTGAAACATTCATCTTTGCTTTGGTCATAACATGTGACTCAAATGATACGTATGGATGAGGCAGTTTTGTACTCTATTTAAATGTGAACCATCCTCGGGCTTTTAATATTAATTTTAGAAAACTTGATATTTTCCTTCTAAGAAACCACTTGTTGTCTGTGTTTCACCCTCACTAATCACTAATCTGAACGTACTAAATATACCATCATCCTTTACTTCATGTTACGACAGCGGATATTTAAAAAAATCCACCTCTTTCCTACTGTTGTTTTAATTCATTAAATGCTTGTCTAATTTATGTTTCTCATTCAGAATGGCTCCCTTTTGAGGAAGCGTACATACTTGAGTAATGAGAGCAGCTACTCCGTGGCTTCCGAAGATGGTGTGGAGATATTGGATCTGGAAAAATCAGCTGAGGATGATGAGAAAAAGAATCATGACTACAGAAGCAAGTCATTGAACATTTCAGATGTTGATTTGACAGCTCAAAATGATCCGCAGTCGACCCAAAGTTTCACTTTTGAAGGCCAGGTAAAGTATCTGTTCCCGTATAAACAATGACCTCAAGTTTCCTCCTGTCATATTTGAATCATGTTCACTTTTCAAGTATTTGGTTCAGATGTGTATATGCTTCTATTATGCTTTGAATGACTGTCGTCTGAGTGTACTATTCGCAGTGAGGATCGACATTGATAGTGTCTCAACACTTCCCCACATCCTAGGTGGTGTATATGATTGGCAGGCCTAGTAATCTCGATGTTTGAACAACTTTAGGAGAACATAAATGATCCCCATTCTTGTTTTAACATATCATGTTGAAAAATCCTTCCATGGTCTAAAAGTATTAGTTTCTAAATTTCCCCCTGAATTGCTGGTAATACATTATCATTTTTTACCATGAAGTTAGTGATCTTTCACATATATATATTGATGTTGCATATAATGTGTTCAATAGTAAAGATCATTTGCTAAACAGACATTGTTTCTATTGTCCCTGAAGCTTAGCTTAAGGCAAGCAATACCGTGCCTATTTGTATAAAGGCAGACTGAAAGGACGGTCTTCATTTGTACATTGCTTTTTGTCATAATTGAGAAATTATTTGTATTTGATGATGATGTTCTGATACAGACTGCGTAAATTCCCATCAGATGAACATTCCTATGATTTCTTTGAACTGTATCTGGGTGCCCACTTGATTTTATAGTGAATTACTTTTGCTACTTTCTTCCGAATTTTTTCTTTTCTTTAGCTTCTAACTATTTTTTTCTTTCTGATTTAGGTTCTCTCTCCCGAGTTCACCTTCTATGACAGTACTAAAACCTTTCTAAAAGATTCCACACAGGGTGAAAAACTGTTGCGTGCTAGAATGGATTTCAGCTTTATGTAAGCTGCTTTTCTTTTTCTACATCCCTGTCTTTTATTTTTAGCCTCTTTCAGTGTGCTATCCTTATTCAAGGTTTTAGTGGCAGCCATATTTCTGATTTTTTAAGCGGTGACCTGAACTGTTAATTCTTTTAAAAGCTTAGTTGCAAGAGAAGCATCCGTTATATAACCGTTCATCATGTTTGGACCGCTGCAGTGATTTCTCACCACATATGAAGCATGTTAATAGGAAAAATATGTATATTTATAAATGTGTAAGCATTTTGTTGATTGATCTTTAAATTCCATCGCATAAATTCAATTTTCCTTACTCCATTTCTTTGAGGTGGCAACTTTACCTAATTCACACATCTAAGAGTTCTTTTTGCTACTCATGCGCAATTAAGTAACATACATTTTTGTGATTGCGTGTAAAGGAAAGTAGAAGCAGAGCATGAAAGGTCCATCTGTTGTTCAACTGTGTACAGGTCCACTTTATACACGTAGTTACTGTGCCACAATATATATACCATTAGTCAGATTATTGATGAACCTCAATGCGGAACTTCTTAAAGCTCTCCCTACTGCATGCAATGTTGGTGTTAAAGGTTTAATGGCTTTGGTTGTGGCTCTTCTATTATGTAATGGCTGGGACTATCACTTACAAAATTAATCTTGTGAGGATTGTTATTTAAATATGTTTATGTAGAAAACCTTACTTGTAGATTAGAATAGTATTCCCTTTTCTCCATAAACTTCCACATTGGACACTTGGCTTGATTTATTTCTCTCAAAATTATGATTAACCATTGACTGACTATCCTAGAAGATTGTGCTTGTAGAAGAATGGAGGATGTTCAAATAATATATCGCTGACGACAGTCCACATAGATTTGTAAGCGAATTATGTGGAGATTTATCATATTTGTTGAATATGAACCTAATTTGATACAATGGGAAGAGCACTGACCAATTAGTTAAAAAGGTCGGGCATTTAGGTGAAAGCTCAGACTTTGGTTGTGATATATATCGTAACCACATTGATACTTCAGACTGATTTGCTTTTAATATTCTTTTCTCGATAGGAAATATCATTTGTCAGTCTATACATAATACCTGTGCTTTACTTGCATTATCATACAGGTATGCAGGAAAAGAGAATGATACGTGGGTCCGTGCATTGGTGAAGGATCTCATGGTTGAGGCTGGTTCTGGTCTCATTCTTCTTGATCCAGTTGATATATCTGCCGGGTATACTTCTGTTAAAGAAAAAATTAGTATATCTCTGCTTTCAACAGATATATGCATCCACCTGTCCCTCAGTGCACTCTCTCTTCTTATGAATCTTCTAAATCAAGCATCTGTGGCAATGCAATTCGGAAACACAAATCCTCTGGCTCCATGTACCAATTTTGACAGACTATGGGTGTCCCCTAAAGGTATGTATGGAGGTAACAATGAAAGAAAAAAGCTGATCAACTGTTTGTTTCTGTTTGATGTTCCAATTGTTCTTCCCCTCATCTGAGGTTTATACATGAATGCAGAAAATGGGCCTGGTAATAACATTACCTTCTGGAGACCTCAAGCCCCATCCAATTATGTTGTTTTAGGAGACTGCATAACATCAAGGTAAAATTAGATGAAAGCATAATTTCTAACTTTCCTTTTTCTTTTCTCTTGGTTAGCATCCTAAATAAGACGAGTTGGGAGAAAAGAGATAAACTTGGTTATAAACTGCAAGAGTTCTGTAGATTTAACTAGTTTAGCTTTTTTAGCTGAAAGTGATAAGATAATGAAGCAGAAGTATTTGAGTTCTGTGTCATATGTAGTTATCTTATTTTAAATATGAAGCCTTTACATCCCAATCCATGTTTCCATGTTCTTTGACAAACTTTATGTATCATTAGTGTTTCAGTCCTCAAATGTCATATCCTTTATGGAAGGAATAAATCCACCATATTTTTTATTGGGAATGATACTTGTTTTGAGATAGCTACATTTCTGCTGAGTTGAATGAAATCCTAGTATCTATTCAAAATAAGACCAAACACTGCTCTTGTACTGGATTACTATTAACTATACTGTCAATGATGTCTGTTGGAAGGCAGGAAAAACCCTTAGATTTCTTACTCGTTAATGCTAATGTTCTCTCCGTTTGCTTGGATGAAACTTGAAAGCTAGTTCTCTTATGGTTAAATATTTTGGATTTGTTTCAGGCCAATTCCTCCATCACATGCAGTGATGGCTGTAAGCAATATCTATGGTCGAGCAAGGAAGCCTACTGGTTTTACTCTAATTGGGAAGTTCTGTGGCACACAAGAAGTTCAAACGAATGAGGAACATTCGACTGGTTCAGATAGTGCATGTTATATATGGATGCCAATTGCACCTCCGGGGTTCAAAGCACTAGGATGTGTGGTGCATTCAGGAGCTCAACCACCACCAAATCATGTTGTTTACTGCATACGTTCTGATCTTGTAACATCATCTATGTATTCAGAATGCATGTTTGTTGCTGCATCCAATCAAGAGCATCCATCTGGCTTTAGCATTTGGCGTTCAGACAATGTTGTTGGATCATTCTATGCGCATGTTTCAAATCAATGCCCTCCAAAAGATTACTGCCTAGATCTGAGCCATATTATTCTGTGGAGTTCAATTCAGCATCACACATCTAAAGAGTCCACTCTGGATTCGGTGCAAGATTGTCATGATGGAGGTCAGCAGACAACTGATCAAAGTGTAAGTTCCTCTGGCTGGGATGTTGTCAGGTCAATCTCCAAGGCTACACACTACTACATGTCAACTCCTCACTTTGAGAGAATCTGGCTTGATAAAGGCAATGATGTTCGGCGTGCAGTCTCCATATGGCGGCCTATACCACGTCTTGGTTATGCTGTACTTGGTGATTGTGTAACTGAAGGGTAAGAATCTTTCCTGTACCGTTTCATTGAACTATTTTAAGTATCAAAAGATATCCATTCTTGTGATGTTAAACTATTTCGGAGTTGGATATCATTCCAGATTCCTGATTGTGCATTAAAAACATTTTTCAGGAACCAAGCAAGTTCATATAGATTTCTGAAAACAAGCTAGCAAGCTATGATGCGTTATTTCGTGTGCTGATGAAGTTCCTATCCTTATTTCTCAGGTTAGAGCCACCCAGTCTGGGTATTGTCTTCAAGATTGACAATCCCGATATTGCTGCCAGACCTGTACAGTTTACCAAAGTTGCTCAAATTGTGGGGAAAGGTGTTGACGAAATCTTCTTCTGGTTCCCAATTGCTCCTCCTGGTTATGTGTCATTGGGATGTGTTGTATCGAGATCAGATGTGGCACCATCCTCTGATTTATTTTGCTGTCCAAGAATGGATCTCGTCAACCAGGCTAACATATATGACATGCCAATATCAAGATCTTCAAGTTCCAGGGGCTCTCAATGCTGGAGCATTTGGAGGGTCGAAAATCAGGTTGAAATTTTAAGTGTCTGTTAACTTGTATACCATATTTGTGAAGCATCTGTTTAGATTCACATAGATTATTTACTTCACGTATATCCATGCAGGCCTGCACTTTCCTTGCTCGCTCTGATATTAAAAGACCATCTGGGCGGCTGGCTTACACATTATGTGATTCAGTGAAGCCAAAGACGCGTGATAATGTTGCTGCTGATATGAGGCTGAGGCGTTTTTCTCTTACTGTATTGGACAGCTTATGCGGCACAGTAAGTGTTTCCAATCAATTTATGATGAGCTACCAAGCTGGTATTTCATTCTTTCTTACCCAACTTTCAATGTACTTCTCAGATGACGCCATTATTTGACACAACAATCACCAACATCAAGCTTGCCACACATGGCAGAATGGATGCAATGAATGCAGTGCTTATTTCATCTATTGCAGCTTCAGCCTTTAATACCCAGCTCGAAGCATGGGAACCACTTATTGAACCTTTTGAAGGAATATTTAAGTAAACAATTCCTATCTTGTTTCAACTTATTTAAACTTTAAAGACATTTAGTTTCCTTATTGACAGACTTTTCCTTATAGGTTTGAGACTTTCACCAATGGTGACCAGTTACCATCAGAGCTTGGGAAAAGGTTGCGTGTTGCTTCCACTAGCGTACTTAATATAAATATCACTGCAGCAAATCTAGAAACATTTGCGGAAACTGCTGTTTCATGGAGAAGAATTGTAGAATTGGAACAAAGAGCAGCAAAACTTAGCCAGGTCATACAAGATTAGAATATCTCGTTTGTATTGGTCAGAGTTAAGCAGAATGTCCTAACTGCTTAAAATTACAGGAAGCTAGTAGAAAAGGAGAAGATCCAGATTTTTCTGCATTGGATGAAGATGATTATCAAACTGTTATTGTCGAAAACAAACTCGGTTGTGATATGTTCTTGAAAAGACTGGAGGAAAATACCGAAATAGTAGATCTGCTTCACAATGATGATCAAGCACTTGTATGGATTCCGCCACCAAGATTTTCAGATAGGTTAAATGTTGCTGATGAATTCCGTGAAGCTCATCAATATGTTGCTGTACAAATTCTTGAAGCAAAGGTTGCAGTCTTACTCGTATTAATATTGCACCATCTTCTTGATGTTAACCTCGCATTATCTTTGGCAAGAACAATGACTGTCTTTCTTTCTTTCTTTCTTTCAGGATCTTCCTGTTCTTGATGATGGTAATAGCCATAGTTTCTTCTGTGCACTGCGCCTTGTCATCGACAATCAAGCAACAGAACAGCAGAGGCTTTTTCCTCAAAGTGCACGGACTAGATGTGTCAAGCCTTCTCTTTCTAATGATAAAGGAGTTGCAAAGTGGGGTGAACTTTTCATATTTGAAGTTCCAAGGAAGGTGTGCTGACATTTCTCCTAGTTTATTGAAATTTAGTTTCACGAATTTGCTCTTTATGCTGTGGACATTGTATATTATGTATATTTTCAGGATGCAGCTACGTTGGAAGTCGAGGTGACAAATCTCGCGGCAAAAGCTGGAAAAGGTAGTCTTTATATGTTTATCATCTTTGTTGCCAACTCATATTTCAGTTGGAATTCTAATAAAATACAATATCGTTAATTTGCGAACCAATAGATAAACATTTGCATATCATTGGGAGGTTTTCAGCACCAATCAGTTCCTATCATCTGAACCATCATAGGGTTCTGGAGCTGTCTTGGTGCTAATAAATGTAGAATGCACCAAGGACAGCTAAAGGTTTTTACTTTCCTCACAAAATCACTACCGGGTCTATTATTTTGAGGCAATATTTTTTCGTTATTATCTTACAGGTGAAGTCGTTGGGGCATTCTCGCTTCCTGTTGGTCATGGTGCACATAGGCTTAAGAAGGTAGTTTCAGGAAGAATTTTTCATCAACCACATGATGTTCACAATATGGCCGTATGTTCACTGAAGAGAAAGGTGGTTTCTAATTGCAATGTCTTTACATCTAGTATGCTACTTAAATTGTTACGTGATTTTTAAACTTTTTTCTTGCTTCCTGACCCACCTCTTTCAGGTTTACCAAAACAACACTGAGCAGATTCAAGAGAGTGGACTTTTATCAGTCTCCACTTACTATTTTGAAAGAAAAACTGGGGGGAAACTTGCAGAAGATGTAGAACTTGAGGATGCCATGGATAGAGATGTTGGTTTCTGGGTGGGGGTCAAATCAGAGGGCATGTGGGAGAGTATTAGGTCAATACTACCAGTTTCAGTGGTCCCAAAATCAATGCAGGAGGACCTTGTTGCAATGGAAGTAGCTATGAAAAATGGCAAGAAGCACGTTGTTTTTAGAGGTCTTGTAACTGTTCTGAATGATTCTGATGTCAAAATGGAGATTGCTGTGTGCCCCTTATCTTCTGTAAACATTAGTGGTATCTCCCCCAGTTCAGGGTCTAACCTCGTGATTGAAGAAGTATTTCAAAACCAGCGCTATCATTCAATGTATGGTTGGGGAAACAAGCATCTTGGTGCACGTAATAATGATCCGGATCACTGGAGCACCAGAGACTTCTCATGTACATCCAAGGTGAGCAATAATCTATATTACTGTCTTTATCCTGTTAAGTATAACCTAGTAAACTTGTTACTGACATTCTCCATGCTTAAATGGAAGGATTTCTTCGAACCGAACCTCCCTTCAGGGTGGAAGTGGCAATCAGGTTGGTCAATTGATAAATCCCAGTCTGTTGATACTGATGGCTGGGCATATGGATCCGACTTTCAGAGTTTGAGATGGCCTCCCAATTCAAAGTCAGCGACGAAATCTTCATCTGATACTGTTCGTCGAAGGCGTTGGATTCGTACAAGGCAGCAGATTATCGACCAAAGCATGCATGGCATAAATGGAGATTTTACTGCCATAAGTCCTGGTTCATCTGCAGTCTTACCATGGAAAAGTACACTTAAGGACTCGGACGACTGTTTCCTTGTCCGTCCTTATGTCGAGCCCCCTCAAGCCCCATATTCTTGGGGCCGTGCAGCTCCCCCTTCTGGCTTTAATGTGCCTAGGGATCAAGGCTTTGATCAAAGTTCCTCCAAACAAAGTATGGCTAAGCATGGAGATACTAATCCTATATTTAAGGTGAATGAGTTGGAGAAGAAAGATATACTCGTGAATTGTCATAGTGCAAGAAGTGAACAGTTTTGGCTAAGCGTAGGCACAGACGCTAATGTGCTCCATACAGAGCTTAATGCACCTGTTTATGATTGGAAAATCTCTGTCAATTCACCTTTGGAATTGGAAAACCGGCTTCCTTGCTCAGCAGAATTTACTATTTGGGAGAAAACAAAAGATGGAAACTTTATTGAGAACCATCGAGGCGTTATTTATTCAAGAAAAGCTGTGCACATCTATTCAGTTGATATCAGGAGGCCTCTGTATATTTCGTTATATATCCAAGGTGGATGGGTATTGGAGAAGGTATAGTTCATTCATTAATTGTCTACATACTTTAACCACGTCAAGATACAGAATATAGGCCTTCTAACAATCGAACACTGTGGCTGCAGGATCCTGTTCTTTTTCTAGATATGTCCTCTGGTGATCGCATCTCCTCATTTTGGATCGTCCACCAGCAAACGAGGAGGTCAGTATTTACTGTTAACTTGTGTGCATCATGCATAAAGTTGTTTGGGTATACATGTGAGTAAAAAGTACCACATCAAATAGATTGAAAGAGTTGGAACAACATATAAGCTTAATGAGTTACTCCTACTATCATCACCAATTAGTTTTAGTAAAGAACCTTAACTGAGCTTATGTAGTGGGCCTGGTTTCACCCTCAATTTCCCCAATTTCTTCAGTATGGAACCTTAAACTCACCATCAGATTAACGAATTAATGCTGATTCTTATATACAACCCACTCTTAATGTAACATTTTAATTTGATAACATCTAAATTTATATCTATAAACCTATCTAAGTTAACTTTGTATATGATTGAAATTCCTAATTTCGTATGTAGATTCCTCTTCCTCTTTATGTATGTCCGGAATATGATTTTTTATGTTAATTCCTAAGGATATCTTTCTATTTTCTAAGGTTGATTTGTAAATGTATTAACTCCAACCTCAATTTTTAATATGTTATTAATTATAATTATTATAGAGCACTTGTAGGGGCCTTGACATGACATGTATTTTGGTCAATCGAGGCTACATGCATGAAAATAGGATAGGACATAAGTTCTTTTTTTTTTTTGAAGTATTGATGTGTCCCTCACTTTTATAAATCATTACTTTACTATGTTAATCAAATTTTGCTTCCAATTATTTTGTGTCTTGCTACAGTTCAGGTGTATCTATGCTGATTTTTTTTCAATCTGCACCATTTGGACGGTTTGTTCAAAGTTTTCTGACTATAATTTCTCCCATATGCAGGAGGTTACGCGTTAGCCTTGAACATGACCTGGGAGGAAATTTTTCTGCTCCAAAAGCTGTTAGATTTTTTGTCCCATATTGGATTGTCAATGACACATGTGTGCCTTTGGCTTATCGAATGGTTGAACTTGAATATCTACAGAATACAGAACCTGAATCTCATAGTCTGTCTAAGGCTGTCAGGAGAACAGTTTTGAGACCTACAAATTCAATTATTAGAAGGCCAAGGAGAAATCTTCAAGTTCTTGAAATGATCGAAGACAGCAGTCCTGTTCCTAGTATGCTTTCACCACAGGATTATTTTGGTGGTAATACTCTAATGTTTTCATCTCAAAAAGATGCATATATTTCCCCAAGGATCGGTATCGGGGTTGCTGTTCGTAGTTCTGATACTTATAGTGCTGGAATTGCTCTTCATGAGCTGGAGAACAAGGTACATTAAACTAGAATATTTTCCGTTGTTTACACTGATAAGTTCATTATATTCTTTTTTCCTTACAAATCCGTATACAAAACTCTTTTCAGGAACGGGTTGATGTGAAGGCACATAGTTCTGATGGTTTATATTACAGGCTTTCAGCTTATGTGAAGATGACCTCAGATAGAACTAAGGTTATCATCATTCTTAAGACTGATTTCTTATTTGAGGCCAATATTAAATTTGTGGTATTTCAAGAGCATCTGTTGGGGGTCGAACTTCCCCCATGGAATGTTTTAGGCAGACAAAAGCTTTTTTTTAGCACTGAAGTATATAAACTAGTGGTTGAATTATAAATCTTGTTTTAAGTACTGTAGTGCCATCTAAGCACATATCAAAGTATACTTGCCTGCATTGAATGTGTTGAAATAAAGATTAAATAATGCCTTCACTTATCATCTTAAGTTATTAGGATAGTTGGTCAAGTGGTTAGTCTAAACTTTCATAGGGTGCATTATGTAGTGTTTGTTAACTCTTTCATAATACTTTTGGATGCAGGTTATTCATTTTCAACCGCAGATAATGTTTATCAATAGAGTTGGTTGTGGTATATGCCTTCAGCAATGTGATTCACAACGTGTCGAGTGGATTAATCCATCTGATCCTCCCAAAATGATTGCATGGCAGTCTTCATCAAAAGTTGAATTACTGAAGGTTCATAAGATGTTTGAAAATTATCTTTGCATGTTGGTTTTCATGTTCCCGCTCGCTTATTTGTCAAGTTACTCTACTGCAGTTGCGAATAGATGGATATACATGGAGTAGCGCGTTTAGTGTCTTAAATGAAGGAGAGATGCGTGTTTTCTTGCAAAGAGAAAATGGGATTGACAAGATTCAATTGAAGGTGGAAGTAAGAAGTGGAACTAAGAGCTCTCGCTATGAAGTGCTGTTCCGTCCGAATTCTTTTTGCAGTCCTTACAGGTAATCTTTTGTCCTGCTTGATAATTCTCGCTATCTATGAAACCTACTAGTTTAAATCAAAAGTTCAAACTGAACTTTTGAAGACACCTGTTCTTGGGTTGTAAGAATGGTCAAGGGCGGTGCTTCTAGCACTCATGCTTGAAACCCAAGGATGGTTATAAATTCAATGACTTTGAAACTTGCTAGCTATGGTGACTCTTTGAATTGTGCAAGGATCCCTACCGCTGACACGCTTTTTCTGAATCCCACTTATACTATGCAAATTAGACTCATTAGAGTGAGTATTAGTAGTTGATTTGAACGTTAACTTTGAATTGGTTTAGGTGCATTTTGTGGAATGCAGAATCATCTAGAGTAATGGTTACACATAACTATTAAAACTCCCTGCCATGTCTTTATTGCTTCACTTTTGAATTCAATCTTACCGTTCGTCTAGTTGCGTTCTTCTTTATTTTCGAGCGATATATTATTTTTCCATCACATTTTGTTAGTTACATTTTTTTGCTGCCAATCCTCTTTACCAACTAACGATACATCTCAAATCCAGGATTGAGAACCGTTCCATGTTTTTGCCCATTCACTTCCGCCAAGCACATGCTACCAGTGATTCTTGGCAGCTTCTTCTGCCGAATGCTGCAGCTTCCTTTCTCTGGGAAGATCTTAGCAAAAGAAGGATGCTTGAAGTCTTATTTGGTGGGACCGATACGTCCAAATCAGAGAAATATGACATCGATGAAATATCTGATTATCAGCCTATACCCGTGCATGATGGACCTGTTAGAGCCCTACGTGTTACAGTTTTCAAAGAAGAGAAAGTTAATGTTATTAGGGTTACTGACTGGATGCCTGAAAGTGAATCCGCAATAGTATCAAGAGAAAAGCTTCCATTGCCTCTTACACAACTATCGAGTGACATGCAGCAACAGACACAATCTACATCGGAGGGCGAATTCCACATAATTGTTGATTTTGCTGAGGTTGGAATATCTGTTGTGGACCACACGCCAGAGGAGATCTTATACCTTTCAGTGCAGAATCTTATGATCGCGTACTCAACTGGGTTAGGGTCTGGAATCAGCAGGTAGGTTTTCTGGTCTAGTTTATGATCTGTATTTTATAGGTACTCTTCGTAAATACTGATCTCCTTAAAAAGGTTGATCATTTGCTGTATTTATGATTATATTGGTATTTCTCTATCGAAAGGTGAAGCCTGTAGGATAATCAAAACATTCTCTGAGATGCATCCTCCAAAGCTTGAGTTACATCTTTGAAACATGTTAGGGAAAAGGTCGGGCTTGCCATATAATAATTGAAATGCTGGTGAATGCAATACAAGGATGAGGTTCCTTAGGAATGGCAGAGGGAACATATATTTTCTATGACTGTTCAGATTTGCTTTTGCTGAAGCCACTTAATTACATTTGCAGGTTTAAACTAAGACTACATTCACTGCAAGTCGATAACCAGTTGCCATTAAGTCCACTGCCCGTTCTCTTCAGGCCACAGAGACTTGGAGCTGAAACTGATTATGTTTTGAAAATATCTGTGACCATTCAATCTAATGGGTCTCACGATTTGTGTGTCTACCCATATATCGGTATCCAAGTAAGTGGCATATAATGCTTTCTTCTCAGTATTGTTCTTTTCTTCCCATGGGGGATGCTAAATTCTCCTTATTTCCTGCTTTTTTTGGGTTCCTCAGTTTCAGGGGCATGAGAACTCGGCATTTTTGATAAACATTCACGAACCTATAATTTGGCGCATTCATGAAATGATTCAGCAGGCCAACTTGAGTAGGCTAAGTTCAGCTGCCGAAACAAGTGCTGTTCCAGTTGATCCGATCATTCAGATTGGGTAAAGCTACAACCTTTTCCAGCTTCACTGACAATGCACTTTAATTCTCTTACCCCTTTGATAAAGTGTACTAAATGTTTGACATGAAATATCAGTGTCCTCGATCTATCAGAAGTTCGATTCAAAGTATCAATGGCTATGTCTCCGAGTCAGCGTCCACGAGGTGTACTTGGGTTCTGGTCATCTTTGATGACCGCGCTTGGTAACACTGAAAATATGCCAGTGAGTGCTGCTTTTTCGTAAATATCTTTGTTTTATTCGCTTCCGCAATATGATGTAAATTAACTCATGGAGAGTTGGTTATGATTATCAGGTCAAAATAAATCAAAGATATCATCAGAACGTGTCAATGAGGCAGAGTTCGATGGTTAGCAATGCTGTTGTGAGCATCCGAAAGGATCTCTTAAGTCAACCTTTCCAGCTGCTTTCTGGTGTTGATATTTTAGGTAATGCTAGCAGTGCTCTGGGACATATGAGTAAAGGTGTTGCTGCCTTATCAATGGACAAAAAGTTCATACAAAGTCGTCAAAGACAGGTCCGTTGTCTACTTTAAGCTGCTTTAGCTATGGTATTATAGTATAGGTGCAGTTTTTCTTTCCTAAGTGATCTCTTCCTTCTGCAGATTTTTATTTATTTAAAAAAAATATATAATAATTGTGGCCAACATGCTACTCATTTGTTGAGATGATTAATATTAGCCCAACCTAACAAAATCCCAATTTCTTTGGAATCAAAGCAAATAAATTGAACTTAAAATAAGGACCAAGGGAGTTTAGAAACTGGATTATTAGTCTTCATTTGTTAGCGGGAACTACCTCATATAAGAGCTACTAATATCCATTAACTAGAAGTTCTTGAAATCTCAAAATGTAATAGTTCAGACCTTTCATAGGTTCAGACCTTTCATAGGTTCTTAACCCTATGATTTAAAAAAAATAAAATATTGAAGCATACACTATAATGAATATACTTGGAGCCTTGTTATTAGGTCCAAAATCTACGTACACGGTTCTGATCATATCTGTAACTTTATAGGAAAACAAGGGTGTTGAGGACATCGGTGATGTTATTAGAGAGGGTGGTGGAGCACTAGCCAAAGGTCTATTTAGAGGAGTCACTGGAATATTGACGAAGCCACTCGAAGGCGCAAAATCCTCTGGAGTCGAAGGTTTTGTACAAGGTGTTGGAAAGGGTATAATTGGAGCAGCAGCACAACCTGTCAGTGGAGTTTTGGACCTCTTGTCAAAAACTACTGAAGGCGCAAATGCCATGAGAATGAAGATACTTTCAGCGATTACTTCAGAAGACCAACTCCTTCGCCGTAGGCTGTCACGAGTAATTGGTGGTGATAATCTGCTCCGACCTTACCAGGAATACAAAGCTGAAGGACAGGTATTCTAATCTTTCATTTTACCATGTATTCTTTTCATGCTTGTAGCTTCTCGACATTTTTTTCACTTTAGTTTTTACTATTGAATCGAGTATCGCGTAGCCTTAAGGTATTCTCGGTAAATGCTCAAATAATGGTTTTATTCTCGAACAAGCCACTTCATGTGGTTGCATTGGCTCTAGTCGGGGGAAGATGCACGATGCCTTTAGGGAAAATAAGTACAAATTGCAATTCATTTATGCCATTTGGGAGATCTTGAATCCGCCACTAGCTCTAGTACCATATTTGGAACTGATTACCCCTAAACCTTAAGGTATTAGATTAGATAAAAGTCCAATTAATGGTGTAATTCTCTTACGATGCATTGCTCTGAGAACCACAAACCATGAAGGAAAATACAAGTAGACCTTTCAACTCGAAAGGGTGCCAACATTGTAACATTACTACTCGTTTTTGGCTCTGGTCTAACAACTTTTGTTGAGCTGTACTAATTTTATTTTTACATGTTTCCACTTTCTTGAAGGTTATACTGCAGCTAGCAGAGTGTGGATCCTTCTTGGGCCAGGTTGATCTATTCAAAGTTCGTGGAAAATTTGCCCTATCGGATGCATTCGAAGACCATTTCTTACTCCCGAAAGGCAGAATTGTCGTGGTTACTCATCGGAGAGTTATACTGCTGCAAGTAAGTTCTTGATCATCGGATACCCAAGTTACTTGATAGTTTCCTATCCCAATGTCCTAGTACCACATGATCTATGTTCAAGTTTAGTTCTACAAAAATTGTGGCACAAAAACCCAAAATACCCGGGTTTTGTCGAATAAATTGTTAATTAACAGTCCATTTCTGGGGGGAAATGCTTATTAAACATCACTTTTTTGTTGTGTTTTTGAAGCAACCTTCCAACATCATCGGTCAAAAGAAGTTCAACCCAGCCAGAGATCCATGTTCGGTGTTGTGGGAAGTTCTCTGGGACGACCTGATGACGATGGAATTGACTCACGGAAAGAAAGATGGTCACAAATCGCCACGCTCCAAGCTCATTCTTTATTTAAAGACCCGACCACAAGATAAGGAACAAACCCGCGTCATCAAATGTACCCGCGAAACCCTCCAAGCCGAAGAAGTTTATTCTTCAATTCACAGGGCATTGAACACCTATGGACCCAATAAAAGCAAGGTTTGTTTCTTTTTATTGCCATGTGTGAATTCCTTCTACAAATAGTATAATTAAGGGTTAAAAACCAAATTTCTAGCTGAATTTTTGTTGCTAGTTTTCACTAATTGAACTGATACCAAAGTTCAAATTTCTAGCACTGTACATTTTTCTGTTAAGTTTGAACGGGAAATGTACGCGTTGAGCGCGCCAAATGTGATTTTCCGTTCAAGACCTAACAAAAAATGGACAGAGTTAGCAACTTGGCCAGGAAGATTTGAGGAAAAAGAAAAGTTCAGCCAAACGCCAGTTCAGCTAGCAATTTGGTATTTCACCCAGTAATTAATGCATCTTTGTTCCTATTCCAAATGAAATCCTTTTATATATGCTTCAACTAGGTATGTTATTTTTGTACAAGCACATTTTAGAACTCTTTCTACTTTATATTTTTGGTTAAAAACCTATAAACTGTCTAAGATTTGTCCGATGTGAAATTTTGGTGTCTGAAGCTTAAATTGTTGATAATGGTTGTCTGAAGTTTCAACTTTGTTAAATTTCGTTTTCCATCCATTTTTTCTGTCAAATTTGACAGAATAATGTGAAAAGTCAAAATTGCTCCTGATACTTTTATGTTTACTCCGGCCACCACCCTACTCCGGTCGGCCACCACCCAACTAGGGGCAATTTTGGTTTTTTTTTTTTTTTATTGGGTCATGAGAACATGACCAAGTTCTGTCAATTTTAACAGCAAATTTGGACAGAGACGTCAAATTTCAACAAAGTTGAAAATTCAGACAGTCAATATCACACCAAACTCTCACATAGGGGAAGCTTCAGACGTTTATGGATTCTTAACCCTTAGTTTTTTTTTTTTCCGTGTATAGAAAGGGGAATTTAATTCCTCGTATCGATAAATTTGTTGACCCACTTCCTAAAAGTTCGAGTTTTTATATGAATGCGTGGTTTAATAGGCTAATGTTCGGATACTGTAAATCGACCATCTTTATTTTCAGATAATGCGGAAGAACAAAGTGACGAAGCCATATTCACCGATAGTTGAAGCCGAACCAAGCTCCAAAGAAGCAACTAGCGTTTGGACTGCTCAACAACAGCTTCCGCTATTTTCACCTTTCGGCACCGGCGCTCTCCTGTAAGTTAATCCTCACTAAGCAAAACATGCCATTGACAGCAAATATGTGGAGTTTCGGATACAGTTATGTAGCTTCAAATGGTGGCTCAGTTCATTCAATGTGTGGTATATTGTGTCAGTAAGTGGATTGGAGGTGTATAGGTGAGCCTTGTTATTATGTGTATATATATATGATGATTCATATTGTGTAACTCTATATATGTGCTTAATATAGGTGTCAAAGTGTATATCTTCTGATACTGGATCAAGTTTGAATGCAAAATATGAGCATTTTCGCGTGTTTTTCTTCCTCCCAGACGGTAATGTTTGGGAAAACAGTGAAAATGCGTAGTACATTTTAGGAATTATATTGAATTGTTTATTAATTACAATATAAAACCCAAATATCATAATGTGCGGCAACCCCACAATAATAGCGGAGGTGGCACTGCGTTTGTTTTATTGCATTATTTTGCCAGTTTTAGGTTAGGCTTTTTAAAAGGTTTATATAGTTTTTTTTTAAAAAAAAAATTGTACTATTTTATCCTGGGTTAATAATTAAAAAACTGTCCAAGATTTACCCTATGTTAAAATTAAGCGTCTGAAGTTTCAAATGTTAAACTGTAGTGTCCAATGTTTCAATTTTGTTAAAAGTGGTGTCTCGGTGTGATTATTTTAGAGAAGTCATTTCTGACGATACCGACTGTCAAATTCGAGTTCTCATAGACACATTCTTCTCGTCATCTCACCTAAGAATTCGGCCACATCCGGGCAAGTAAATCTCGCTCTGTTGTCTTTGGAAAATGGCTTTACACCAGTCTTCTATTCTTTTTTTAATGTTCAATTTTTGAGTGAAATCGACGATTTTGTGAAAAGTAAATAGAGATGGAATATGAGTGGGTGAAATGATGAAAATGATTGAATGTAGATGAAAAGACGCGCAAAGACATCAAAATTTCAATAAAAAAATTCAACAGTCTATTTTAACATTTGAAAATTCATACACCTAATTTTAACATAAGGTAAACGTTGACAGTTTTTTAGTTATTAACTTTTATACTCTTAGGTTTTCTCGACTAAACCAATCCAACAAAATAGTCTTTTAGACTATGGATAAGAAGAAACAAAGCATTACTAGAGGGAGACCTAGAGTTGTAAATGAGTCAAGTTATTCGAGATTGACTCGGTCAAAATTCGAAATCGACTAGTTAAATTTTGAGTTTTTTACATAATATTATATATATAAATATATTTAATTCAACCCGAGTTCGAGCTCGAGTCAAAAGTCTAATCGAGTTCGAGTTAAGATGCACCATTTAATTCAACAATTTTAAACTTAACGAGTCGAGTCGTTCTGAACTTGAACTCGTCGAGTATGGCATCGAGTCGAGTTCGAATTTAAAAAATCAAGGCTCGGTTAAGCTCGAGCTCGAGTTAAATGAGTCAAATCGAACTTATCAGATATTCGGCTTGACTCGACTCGTCTTTGGCCCTAGGGTGACCTCTAGTTTACTATCATTAATAAATTGAAAAGTTTTAAGTTGTTAGTATAAACAATATTCTTCTAAAAAATATAACATGTCAAATTCCTCCCACACACTTTTCTATAGTGCAAAATAAGCATAGATGAAATCATTTCCCTACTTCATAGTAATTAATTAAGTAACCATATAGTAGTGGTTTAGCACGTAGCTAATTAAGAGGTTAGACCAACGTAGAACGATACGCCATTGCACATGCGATAACTACTTCTAGTACTAAGGTACGTTTGTCTTTATCCTTCTTTCTCTTTTCCTGCGTTCGGTCTCTCTCGTCGTTTCCTGTACACACCCAACTTGAAAGCAACTTCCTTCCTTCTCCAGTTGAAGTTTCAACTCTCTTCTCCTTCAACGCAGCTCATTTCTCTTGCCATCGGATCCACCATTTACTTCAAGTAAGTAATCGCATCCTCAACTCTCTTCCAGCTACTGTTCGTCACTCTAGAATGTTCGATTTCTCCCAAGTCGTCGCAAATCGACTTGATTTTGACCGTTAGTAGCTGTAAATCTATCTTCATCAGATTCTTCTTCGTTTCCAGTCAAATGCTGCTTACGATCTATGTAATGCATACACTGAGTATATAAATTTCCATTTGAAGATGACAGCGGAAGATGCCGATTCGAGTCCTCGGTTACACCTAGTAGTCCATTTCCATTTTTCTATGTGGATAGATCGAAGGCCGAAATAGCAATAGCGTAGCTGGATACTTGGTTATTAATTATGAAGAAGTGGTCTGGGGGTGTGATGATTGTAGCACTAGCTACAGTTCTGATTCTCCGGTACAGTTTTGTGGGGAGCAAGGTGGCTGAGCCTCCGAAACAATCGGCGTATGACTTCTTCAATAACCATCCTAAAGAAGTCGAGAACACCTCCACCACTGTTTCCTCTAAGGTGAAAGTACAGAAAGGAGTAAAGATTGTTAACTTTGAAGGACTTGATGTCCTGTACGGATTGAACAATGTCTCCACAAATGATTCCAAAGCGTTACTTGTTTGGGCTCAGATGCGTAGTGTGCTTTCGAGGTCGGATGCTTTGCGTGAAACTGCGAAAGGGATCAAGGAGGGTTCGATGGCGTGGAAGAAGTTGTACTCTGAAGTGAGAAATCGGGAACGGTCCAATATTATTATGCTCACTAAGAAAGAAGATGAGAACTGCCCACCTTCTGTGAGTAAATTCTTTAAGAAGAATTTAAGCAGTGGGATGGTTCTTGAGATCCCTTGTGGCCTTATTGAGGATTCGTCGATCACACTTGTTGGGATTCCGGTTGGGGGCCCAGGAAGCTTTCAAATTTCTCTTATGGGATCACAAATTTCAGGGGAGGCGAAGTCTCCAGTCATTTTGCACTACAATGTGTCTTTGCCTGGAAATAATATGACAGAAGAACCATTTATGCTTCAGAATACGTGGACGAATGAACTTGGTTGGGGTAAGGAAGAACGATGCCCTGCTCACGGGTCAGTTAACAGCTTGAAAGGTTTGTTCATCTATACTTATTGTTTTCTATGAGTCTATGCTAATGAAATATTATGGATGAATGCCAATTACCTAGCTAGTACTAGGTTATGCATTTATGCCATAATAATTCTACTCCATATTTGATATTATCACTGAAATCTTGGCTGGTTCATAATTTTACTCTTGTTGGAAAGAGTTGTTCTACATTAGCTCATCTAAATTTATAAATCAATTTTTAACTTGGGTAAAAGAGCAGGTTCAAGATGATTAATGTTGGGCTCATTCAGGACGATGAAATATGGGTGTATGTTTTTCTTGCCATACATAAAACCCACAAGTTGTTCACTTCCCAGTTTTGCATGTTCCCTGCCATATTCTCTTAAAATATCCTTCCAACTAATTGACTTGACACTTAGTACTTATTTCAGTTGATGGACTTGCTCTTTGCAACGAAGAAGTCACTAGAGGCATGCGGGAGAATTCGAACTTGAGCCATCCACCCAGTGAAATGCCATCCAATGCTTCTCATGGAAATGCCCATGCAAGTGGTAATTTCCCATTTGCTGAAGGGAGTTTATTTGCTGCCACTATATGGGTTGGTTTGGAGGGATTCCATATGTCCGTAAATGGAAGACACGAGACATCACTAGCATATCGGGAGGTAAGGTAATGCATTACTGATTTCATAAATTATGGTATAATATTTGCAGCAATCTCTCAAACAACGCGCTAATTTCTTCTGCAGAAACTCGAACCGTGGTCTGTAAGTCAAGTTAAAGTGACTGGCGATCTTCATCTTCTGTCTTCCATAGCTAAGGGCTTACCTGTTTCAGAGGATCATGATTTTGTTGTCGATGCTGAGAATCTCAAAGCTCCACCTATTTCGAGAAAACGGCTTGTGCTGTTGATAGGAGTTTTCTCTTCTGGAAATAATTTTGAGCGAAGGATGGCATTAAGAAGGTCATGGATGCAGTACGAGTCTGTACGCTCCGGAAATGTTGCTGTCAGGTTTTTCATTGGCCTTGTAAGTGAATTTATTTCAGACTTCAAGAGCCACTCTATTGGTATCCCACTTTGTTTTATTTTTCCTAATGAGAAGTTCAATTTTTTCAGACTTCATGTTGATAATTTTAGATTTGAATCGTTCTAGTTGGTTGAGCAACTAGCTTTTGGCCGGAAATATGAGCAGTTCCAGTCATTCCTTTCTAGTACAATTAGTGGTGTCTTTTCTTCTTTCTGGACATTTGATAATGAGAGGGATTGAACCTAGGATTTCCAGATAGCCAATGATATTGCTACCAACTGAGCTTACTCTCCAAAAAAAAGGACCCTGGTTTGCTTTTTGGCCAATTCTGAGAGGTTCTAGTTATTATCCATTTTCAGTTTGATATTTTCTATAAAATCATCAGCATCCCTGCAAAAACTTGAGATATCCAGTTATTATGGCTTTGCGGCCAATTTATGCATAATTTCTCTTTGCATCATCTCCCTTTTTTTAACCTTAGAGAGGAAATGTCAACTTTTCTTATTGTCAGTGAATTTCTTTCTTTCTGCAGCACAAGAACACGCAAGTGAACCTTGAGCTCTGGAAAGAAGCACAAGCATATGGAGATATCCAGATTATGCCTTTTGTGGATTACTACAGCCTCATCAGTTATAAAACCGTTGCCATTTGCATTATGGGGGTATGTAGAATGTTATCATTTACTTCTAAAAAATTCTACATTTAACCGATCTAACAATGTGTTTGCTCTCTTTTTCATATGCAATTGGGAACAATAACTTATTTGTGTCACCATATTCATGTGTTATGCAGACTAAAGTTCTTCGAGCGAAGTACATAATGAAGACAGACGATGATGCTTTTGTTAGGATTGATGAAGTCCTTTCGAGTCTCAAGACTAAGCCGCCTAACAGTCTCTTGTATGGTTTAATATCATTTGAATCATCTCCGCATAGAGATAAGGATAGCAAATGGTATATAAGTACCAAGGTAACCACATCTCATCTGGGTCTTAGTCATTTAAAAAAAAAAACATTTTTTTAAAAAATAGGATAAATCTTAGGTTTATAGTTGCTACTTTTTTGTAGGAGTGGTCGAACGATCAATACCCTCCATGGGCTCATGGCCCTGGTTATATCATCTCTCGGGACATCGCCAAGTTCATTGTTAAAGGCCACCAACAAGGAGATCTCAAGGTAAATATATATATATATCATAGAAGCCCATAGTTTGGGGGTGTTTTGTAATTAAAAATCAAATCAGGGCTCACTTATTCCTATAGGATCTATATTTAACTGTTATTATTTTTACGGGTTTTGGACAATTTACTACCTGAATTTATACAAAGTTGCAATATGCTAGCTCCGTCTAGTTTGCTGCTAAATGAAGACGGAGAATTGTGTTATGTTTGCTGTCTTGCTCTTTTTATGTGCAAATCATTTGCTGAACTTTTGAGAGATTTGCATTTTACTAGTTGAACTCTGTGATTTTTTTTTTTTTGTGTGTAATTTGTTAGATGAAGATGGGTGCATATATTTCTCCATCATAATTTATCAGCAAATTATACGGTTTATCAAATTGTAACTTCACACTGTGAAAGTTCAGACTAATCACTTAATTTCGGTGTTTTACCCTCAAATGAATGATGATTTTGATCCCTGAACTTTTTGTCAATTCTATCAGATGTTTAAGCTTGAGGATGTGGCAATGGGGATTTGGATAGAAGAATTCAAGAAGAGTGGAAAGGAAGTGAACTACATGACCGATGAAAGGTTCTACAATGCCGGGTGCGAACCGAACTACATTCTTGCGCATTATCAGGGTCCGAGAAAGGTTCTATGTCTATGGGAGACTCTGCAGAAAGAACACCAACCTAACTGCTGTGAGTAACTGAGCATGGGAGTGAGTTTGAGAATGATGGGAATTAGTAAGTTTGAGTATCAAAATGTATGGACACTAGAGTTTGAGGTCTTTTTCCACGGGGTGTAAAGTATCGACTATGAATATTTTTTCATTACGATCTTTCGGGTGGGATTAAACTAGAAACTTCTGGCTAACTGACGAAACGCTAATTCGCTACTTTATATAGTTATAGATAGTTATGGAGTGCTCTAAATAATTCCCTAAGCAACATTGCAAGTGCTCTAAGTACTATGGTTTATCATTTGTTTTTTTTTTAATATGACATTTTTGTGTGTTTCATAGATTGTTTAGAAGCAAATGTTAACTTTCTTCCAACAATTCCAATAATAATAGTAAGGGTTAATAACTAAATTGCTTCCTGAATTTGGAGCAATTTGTAAATTGTTATTTAAACTTTATTTTTTAAAAAAAATTGGCTACTCAAATTTTTAATTTCCGATTAAATTGTTACATCTGTTTTAATTCCCGCCTAATTGGACATAAATTGAGCACGTTTCCGTCATATATGGTCTTTTTATGTGTATCCACAATAAATTTAAATATAATTGAAAGTATTGCAACGAAATACTTTGAATTGGATACTCAATTGGACTTCCGTCCAATTCGAATAATGTCTTTCAATTAAGCATCCAATTGAATGTAATTCATTACAATACTTTCAATTTATGTTTGAATTCTCCGTGAGTACAAAATAAAAGATCTCATGTGGCGGAAACATATTTAATTTATGTTTAGTTTGATGAGAGTTAAAACAAATGTAAAAATTTGCTTGGAAATTGAAAGTTCGAATAACCAATTTTAAAAATTAAACTTCAGATAACGATATATAAATTACTCAATGAATTCATATAGCAATTTGGTTATCAACCCTAATAGTAACGTGGCAGTATATAATTGAATTGAATTGGTGTGAAAAAAAAAATGCAGTCTTTTTATCTAAAATATGAAATAAAAAAATACTTAAAAGTTAAAACAACTACTGAATATTGATAATTTACTGCTGGTGGGCCATGCAGAAGCATTGGAGAGAACTGACCATGTAAAGTGGAGATGGAGTTTGCTGACTGAGAAAGCAATTTTCCAAAAAGATTGTTCAAGGCAAAACTTTGTGCACCAAGTGATAATTTAATAGACACCCACCCACAATCTTGCACTTATTCATTTCACATTCAAAAGATTATCATAGTAATATTTTAAGATTATCATAAATTGATTTAGTAAATATTTTAGTTAGCTTTTTGATAATATTAAGATTGGATTGTCTTTTTAGTTTCTATTTAGCCTTTATATTCTGCATTCTAATAATATTGAACAATATTCATCTGATTTTAGCTATAAAGAAATAAGTGTTATGAATATATTTAGTGGATGTTCAATATTATGTGTATATATCATCTTCCTAATTTAGACTTTCCTTATATTGATTTTACTTCCTCTCCAAGTCTATGTAATCCCTATATAAGGGCCCCTATGTGTGACAATAAAATAATCCTTAAGTTCTCTCTTCTATTACCTCTCTACTTTCGTAACACGTTATTAGCACGAGATTGCTCGAAAACCAAAATTGTTGACGACGTTAATTAAGAGCATTGTAACATCCAAACCGTAGAAGACATTCAGATCCTTATACCTCTCACGGTCACCGACTGCCCATCCTTCACCACTCTCATGGTCACCTACAAACCGAAGACGACGTCCAAATCCTTATATATTATATATTATCAGCATGTCGATCATCATCAACCAGATGGAGAATTTCCTTTCAACCAACTACTCATCTTCATTTATGGGAATTCATATTTGATTTTTTTTTTCCTTCAATTATACATTCATACTCACATTAACTGTATAAAGCTATATATCCTTCATAAATTTTACTAATTAATACTTTGTATTCCTTTTCTTTGGTGCAAAGGAGCGATAGAAAGCGGAGGCGCAGACGATCGGTGGATCTCAAACCCTAAAAAAAAAGAGGTTAATTATAACACTTTAATTAAGTTTTCTCAATTAATTAATATTATTTATTAAATTCAGGTTTATTAATTTCTATTGATTATTCAATATGTTAATCCAAATTATTAGGCAACAATATATTGGATTTATCAGACTTGATTTTATGGCATACGATATCACATGGTTGTGTTTTTCTTGGTATGATTGCTCCACTCCTTAACGTAAGTGGGTATAACCCACAAGTTATCATGAAAAAAGAATAGTGGAGCTTGACACATGATTGCTCGATATCTTCATATGTAATTGATGAACAAAAATTATACGCATCACCCACTAGATATATTACGCTCCCTGAAGTGAGCGTTGCATTTTACGATTATAAAGATGATATACTCCACTCCCTGAAGTGAGTGTTGTAGTTTATGTTATATGATACTCCCTAAAGTGAGTATTAGAGTTTATGATTGCAATGATAATATCTTGCACTTCCTGAAGTGAGTATTGCATATTATGATTACAATAAAAATATTTGTCACTCCCTAAAGTGAGTGCGGCAGTTTATGATTGACTTTGAAGGAGTATGATTTTACTATTGTTATCATGTCATGTTTGACTTTGAAAAAGATAAAATAATTAGCATCATCATGATATCGATAAAGAACGGTGATGCCTCTTACAAATAAAGAATGCATGAAAAGAATACAAAGTCCAATTGATTTGGAAGAATGATAATTTTAATATGCGCAGTGACGCTTGCAGAAAATTAGTGATATTATGCAGCGCGGAAATTTATCATTTTATGAAGCGCAATGAAATTAGGCAAAGTTTGGCCTCAATAGCAAATATTATTTGATACTGGGATATTGCGATAAAGAAAATTGCATTCTATACTAATATCGTATCCCGAAGATCCAACATTATGATCCTAAAGATTAAGATTATGAATATTCATATTCATATTTATTTTTAAATTCCGCATTTATATTTATATTTATATTTATATTTCTTGCACTGCATTTACAGTTACTTTTTATTTCTTGCACTGCATTTTATTTATTATATACATATATCATTATGCTCATTGAATTTTATTATAAAATGATCAAGAAGATCAATAGTTATTCAAAAGCTCAAGAATTACTCATTTAGGATCCAGAAGATCCTATAATGTATGAAAATTGATTTAATGAAGTAAAGATCTTCAAGTATGAAAAGTGAATCATGTAAAACATGAGTTATATATAAAGAATCCTGAAGATTCTAAGAGATCGTGAGTTATGAATAAATGATCATGAAGATCCTAGAAGATCTGGAAATGAATAAAGGATCCTGAAGATCCTAAATATATGAAACTATGAATTAACGAGATTGAAGATTCCTGAAGATCTTAAATTATGAACAGAGATCATTTTGATGAATGATCTGGGATCATGAAAATGAGATCTGAATATCCTAAGAGATTTTGCGATATAAACAAAAGATCATTAAAGATTTTGAGTTACAAATAAGGATCCTAATATATTGAGCTATAAATGATCCCGTAGATCATGAAATTGAGCATTTATACGAAGTTATTTATTTATTTCTTTACATTTTTTATTATTGTTATTTATATCTTACATATACAGTATATATTATTAGAAAGAATTGATTACTCCGCAATCATCATTATGATGACGATGAATAAAATAACAATATGCGGATTATGTTACAAGAGATACATGACATATCTCCTACGGAAATACGAAAGATATACATATCAGTTAAACCTGAAGTTTACTGATGCATTGAGGTAAACCAGAAGTTTTACCCGTATAATACAATATTTGGCGTGACCGGTTACAGACCATTCCGGATCACTTAAGATGCGCAATACATTATTTGGAAGAACCTGAAGATTCTTCATAAATCATTACGATACTTGCTCTCAAGAAAAATTATGTGATCATCATCAACTAAATTCGGGATAAAATTTCATTATTTATGGAAATAATAAAAGGTGAATATGGGCCCGTTCACCTGCCATGTGGACCGATATATTATTTTAAAAGATGCATCTACAATATGGTCGCATGTGCATTAATTATCATGAATTTGCAATAGAAAAATTTCCAGATTATGCAATAAAGAATGTTGATGATATTGGAAGTTGATAATTATTATAAGAATTAGACAATTCATTGTCAATATTTGCAGTTTAGCATGAAAGTTACAACGAACCTCCGGTTATATAGTTAACATGCTATCAATGAGAGCAAATTGTGTACAAATGCATGCTATTATGAAAGCGGCAATATAATTGCGCACCAAACAAATGTTAAATCACAGTTCTCCCATTACAACCAATTTTTGGTGAAGAGACAAATTTCTCATATAATAATTTATGATGTGCGATATATCTTTGAATTGTTCCACCACAACGCACAAACATGGGTCTGGAATGTTGGGAAAAATATTTTGTCTACAAATCAATTATTAGAGAACAATGACTGATATATATATATTTAAATCAAGAGTGTTGATTGTCATTGTTGAACAACTTTTCCCAACATTAGGGGGAGAAAAGAAGCAGCTGGCAGAAAAGAGATTGACTGAAAAAAAAAATTGTTATTATCTCATTAAGATCCTCGCACAATGAGAATATGAACCTAAAGTTCAAAGAGATAAACATTTTCAAATACTGCCAATAAGTGACTTTATGCGACCCAGAAAGTCATAAGTCAAGTAACAGCTGCAAATGCTCCAATTTGAAATGTCCTGGCATGACAAATTATAATGAAAAATAATTCACGCCTGAAGTGTGTGATATTGGTTCCAAATATTTTTAACAAGAATGGAGCACGGAAAGAAAATAGATAAATATGGTCTTATTACGGAGGTGATTTCCCAAAAAGGAAAAGAGACATAACTAAATATGAAACCCCAGAAGTGGTTCTGGTGCCTGAAAATAATTGTAATAAAGATATCTCAATGAGTTACGTCATTAACGGGAAGTGATGGAACCGTAGAATATAAAGTTGTCGACAATTGTTTTGAATATTATTCATGAGTGAATTCATAAAATAAGATGAGGATCTTGAGCTCAATATGTCAAAGAATCATTATGATTGGCCAAAGCTTGAAAAGACGCAAGTAAGAGCATGAAAAATGCAAAATGTGATAGCCAGTGGATATAAATAATTTCTGCGTAAATAGATTGCCTCGTAAGATTGGCACAACCCGTGGTACAAAGACTTTTCCGCAGAAAGATGACAATTATTATATGAATCATTTGGTGGAGCAATAACCTTCAAATACATTATTATGTTGGCACTACATACAAGGTTTTAATATGCGTCTCATGATATGAATAATTTTATAGCCTATTTGGGTGGCTAATTTGATAGTGAAATCCACGTAAAAATCCCAAAAGGATTTAAAATGCTAGCATGAATATTTTCAAGAATGTTGGATGATAAAAATATTGTACCATTTACGGGTTGCTTATGGTATATTATCCCCACTATATCAACATTTGAGCTAAGATGTAGCGAATGCTAATATAAGTATACGAATAAAGCAAATTGATATTTGATAAGATAAATTTATCACGCTATAGCCGAAAGGGGCATCGCGTGAGGGGGAGAATTTGAAGATACTGAAACTCCTGAAGAGTTTTAAATACAATCAATTTATTGATGATGCTAAAATTCAGACGAAATATATTGAAAGGACAAAGGTTTAGCTCGACCTGAAGATCGAGTACTTAATATATTGATTGATAATATTATTGTCCAATAAGAAAAATTTCTTAAAGCTATTTTGCATAGCTACACATCTATTGAGTACCTTAATGGCTGTAAGAATGATAAATTTGAATAAATATATTTTTCGTCCTCGTGAGATTGATGAAGAACATAATGGTCCATAAGTACCTTATATAGTGCTACATTAGCGCTAATATATCTTGCTAATTAGAAGGAACGTGATGTATTATTGGTTATAAGCAAGATTTAGTTCTTCTCCAATATAGTGAAATTTTAACAATATTAAGAAAATATTTGTGTATCTCCGAGTGACGAATTACATGAGTTGGCTAGAATCAAGTCCTAAATCAGTTAGCTATGCAAAATGCAAGTTATATTGTGAAATGTACCATTATTTTGTATATTTAAAGATAATGCAGGTTATATAGCTCCAGTTGAAGAATAATGTTACATCAAAGGAGACAAGACGAAACATATTTTCCCAAGTTATTTTTCATACACGATGTTTAGAAGAAGGCAACATAACATCCAACAAGTATGTGCGGATTTATTCCTGAAGGTTTATCGACTGCGAAATTTGAAGATTGGTGAACAATACTGAATTGCGTCGATTTAATGAAATTACGCGATGTCAACATCAGGGGGAGAATCTACACCGCTGCACTATTTTTCCCTTAACCAAGGTTTTATCCCACTGGGTTTTCCCGGTAAGGTTTTTAACGAGGCAGCTTACAAAAGGGATCCATAATTGTGTACTCTTTTTCCTTCACTAGATTTTTATCCCAATGGGTTTTTTATAGTAAGGTTTTAACGAGGCACAATTCCCTTATGAACATCCAAGGGGGAGTGTTATGAATATATTTAGTGGATGTTCAATATTATGTGTATATATCATCTTCCTAATTTAGACTTTCCTTGTATTGATTTTACTTCCTCTCCAAGTCTATGTAATCCATATATAAGGGCCCCTATGTGTGACAATAAAATAATCCTTAAGTTCTCTATTCTATTACCTCTCTACTTTCGTAACAATAAGGAGAATAATCATTAATTTTATACAACATTACAAAATGAAAAGAGGGGTGATATAATTACTTGTACTGTACATCCAATTGACCAATTGTAGTATAGTAGGTGTAATCTTTTGAACTACCCTGTTGAATGGGTCTAATACTTTCCATTTTGCAGTAACTTGGGTTTTGGTGGATAGGAAAGGTGGATCTCAACAACACATATTTTTTTTATATTTTCACCGGACGTCGTAAATAGAATCCTTAGAAAGGCAACACTTGTAACATATTTTTTACACACTTATAATAATCACTGCTAGTATGGGGTCAACCCGTAATTAGTAAAATGCTAATTATAATTTTTTTTTTTTTTTCATTTTCAGAGCTTTAATAAAATTTAAACTATAGACTTCTAATTAATGATTGTAGACTTCTAATTAATGATTGAAACGTTGAGCTGCTAACCATTATTATTTTATACTTAAAACATATTACATTTCTTATATATTCTATTCAGGTCACCTACAACTTAAAATAAATGTACTAACCAGCCTCTATTATTGGCACAGCTAGCTAGTATATAATTTTTAATTATCAACTAGACATCCTTTTTGTCTCAACTTCTTCAGAGCATGGAACACTTCATATATTCTAATAATTAAGTGGTGGTAAGGCTCCCTAAAACTTAAAGTTCATGGATAAGTGAGGCCCTTTAAGATAACATGGATTAGATGACATCATTATCATTACATCAAAAAAACCTCATTATACTTCATAATTAATCCTTTTACTAAAACATAGGGAAATAATAAACTAAGTGGATCCTAAAAAATAGGCAATTAATCCAAGTATTACACCCTAAAATTTTTATTTTGTATATTTTTTACTATAAAAAAAATATTCCAACTAATTTATTTTAGTTTGCAGACATCCATTTTGGCTCAACTTTTGAAATACATAATTTTTTTGAGTATAATAATTATAGTGGTGGAGTGCTAGTTTAAGGTTAATGAATAAGTAAGGTCCTTAATTAAGATTAATTAAAGATGAGATGACATCATTACATCACCCTTCATTATCTTTATGTTTAGATTACACTCCTCCCTAAACCCTAAATTCCCATGTCCACTTCTTTCATCATTTATATAAAGTCCACTATTACAACATCAATCAATTCAAATAAAAAATGGGAGGAATAAATATATTTATATACTTCCATGAGAAGCTAACCTATCTTAGTCTTTACATATATTTAGCAAAAAGAAGATCCATTAAGTTATTGTAATTAATATCAAACTGGTAACTTATTTGCTTCAGCTGGTATTAGAATTAGTAGTCTCTTCTCTACTTATTGAAGCTGAAACTCATTAATCATCAACTGATCATAAATCACTAGCTGTGATTGGTTAACCTCTCTAAGCAACACCTCTATATATATATATATATATATATTTCCTTATTATTATGGTTGGTAAATGGTAACTTTACACTATGTTAGTGCATGGAGAGAGGGTCTTATTAAGAGTAATTTGACGGGTATTCAATTGTCGGTCGGGTTGACTTTTATAATAAGATAAGAAAAATGATTGCTATATTTGAAATATGATAATAACCTCTTATTATGGGGTATAAAAAAACAAATCATTGTATATTGAAATTTTTGAAAGTGGCACAATGGATGGATTCAAATGGTCTTCCCCAAGTTAATTTTTACATTAAATCAATTATATATATAATATATATAAAGTTGCACATAATGTATCACATTATATATATTATGAAATTATTAAAGGTTAAAAATTTCACCCAAAAAATATTCAAGGTAAAAAAAAGATTAAAAAAATACAAGTATAATAAATTCACCCATTGTAATTGTTTATATTGTTCAAAATTACAAAATTCTTTATTATTGAGGCATTACAGATTTTCTAAAACTATATTTGTTGAATTTTCTATCACTTTTCTCTTATCTTAGAAAAACAATAACTATGTAATGGTCCCACGTACGCGCGTGATGAGATATTTTTCTGTATTTTACATTATAATACACAAAGGTTAATATTTATTTTTTTACATGTATGAGATTGAATCCAAACCACAATACAAAAATTGGCTAAAAATCACAAATAAAAAAGTCTAAATAATAATAATAATAATAATTGTTAAAAAAAAAAATCTAAAGAGGATCACTATTGGTTGGGTATTGGCCACGAAAACACCGTAGCGTTTGGTTTGAAATACGCGGCACGAGAACAAACTAACTGACCCAGCGTGGAGGGAAACATCTCCCGCCAAGGGCACATCCGTAATTCCCCCCAAACAAAGTCCACGTGAAATCAAAAACCTCTTCGACCAGTTCCGTTACGTGTCCGACCACACTCTCCACCCTACACGTGTCAGTCACCAAACCCCCGCGTAACCGGCCAACCCGGTTACCTCCATCTCATATAAATAACGGAGCCGTCCCTCAGTTTCTCTGTTGAAAGCATTTAACTACCTTCCTTCTTCTTCTCTCACAACCACAATCTTCTACACTCGATTGAGATTTTTCGCCGTGGAAAACCCTAGAATTTCGCTTCCGAGATCAATTTTGAAGAACCCTGTAGCTCTCATCAATCGAGGCCCAGGACGGAGAAACCAAGCTACGGATTGATTTTGATTTTGATTGCGCGGTGCGTTGTTGTAAGGATGATTCTGAACCAGAACATGGTGAGCGACGCCGAGGTGATCTACCAGCCGACGATTCCGATCTTCGATGTGAAGTACCGTATCCGATTGCCGCAGGATCAGATCGGTGCGTCCGCTTCGTCTTCTTCTCCGGGGTTTGATGAAGCTCGGGTTGCTGAGTCGGTCTCCCGCGATGTTTCGTGCTTTGAAACGGTATGTCTAAGCAGATTTGGTTTGTCGATCGAATGGGTTTATTAGGTTTTTGGTTGCATGCGTCGTTTTGATGTCTGTGGAAAATAGAAACTTCTGATGTCGGTTTTGCTTTATTCCTAAGCTAATTTTCTCCTGGTTTGGTATTATTTGATGTTGGGTGTTCCGCTTGATGAGAATTAACTTAGGATTTACAGCAGTCCAATCTAGACGAGAATGGATTACTTCAACCTTAATCATCCATCTTAATTGTGACCTGTTACTAGGCACAATTTTTCTGGCCTTTTGGTTATTACCCTATAATTCACTTACCATGTCATCAAAATGGTTTCTTCTGTTTGTTTGCTTCATATATCAACTATGATTGTTAAACTCTCTAGCATGTAAAACAGCTAAAGTTTGTTGATTTGTGATATACTTGATTCTTGTTTCTACATAGCTGAGATCAATTTGTATACTTGTCTTCTGAGTTTAATTTTCCTTTATTCTGTGTCTGCGTGATTGCAATTAGTTATTGGTTGGCTTTCTTTTGGCCACCAAAAAATTCTAGTTATTGTCAAATGCTTCAGAATTTGCATCATAGTAGAATTCAAGCAGATAAGATGCTATTCATATAGACCTCGAGTTGATATTGCAATCAAAACCGGTAGAAAATCGTTATAGTTGGTGAAAATTTCTTGAATTTGCATTGCCATGAAGCTGTTGATTCACTTATTCATCCTTAGTTGTTGTGCTGGCCACCACAAAATCATATTTACTGATTTCTGAATTGAGTACTTACCTTGGTTGTTCTTGTTTCTGCAGGTCATGGATAATGCCCGTATAGCTATTACTGAATCTACTACTCCCAAATACACACCAACTATTCGTTCCGGGAGCTGCACTGATATTGGCCACAGAACCTCCATGGACGATGAACACATCAGGATCGACGATCTCTCCACCCTCTTCAGCTGCTGCACCCCAAGTGCCTTCTACGCAGTTTTCGATGGCCATGGAGGCCCCGAGGCAGCTTCCTATGTCAAACAAAACGCAATGAAACTATTCTTCGAAGAAAATCTCATCCCAGAAGGTTCCGAAATCAACAATTTCTTCCTCCAACAGCTCGAGGCCTCTCACCGGAGAGCCTTCCTATTAGCCGACCTTGCCTTATCCAACGAAACCACAGTCAGTGGCTCTTGTGGAACCACCGCAATAACAGCCCTGGTTCTAGGAACCCATCTAATGGTTGCTAATGTTGGTGATTGTAGAGCTGTTCTATGCAGAAGAGGCTCAGCCATTGACCTATCACAAGACCACAGACCGAGCTTTTTACCCGAAAGAAAACGGGTCGAGGATCTGGGCGGTGTTATCTACGACGGGTACCTTAACGGGTCTCTTTCCATAACCCGAGCTCTCGGCGATTGGGAATTGAAGCTCCCTTTTGGCACATCTTCACCTCTAATTGCAGACCCGGATATCCAACAAGTCGAATTAACCGAGGAAGACGAGTTTTTGATCATCGGGTGCGATGGATTATGGGACGTGATGTCTAGCCAATGTGCGGTTAGTCTTGTTCGGAGAGCCATGAGGCGGCACAACGACCCTCAGCAATGTGCTAAAGAGTTGGTTACCGAGGCGCTTCGGCTCAATACTTCGGATAATTTGACGGCTATTGTGGTTTCACTGGCTCCTGTGGAGCGGCTCGAGCCGTTTTCTTCACGGCCGAGGCGAATGAGGCGGTGCAGTGTTTCGGAGGAAGGGAGGAACAGATTGATGAGCTTGCTTGGAGGAGGTAATTGAATTGAGTGTAAAGTTTGGGAATATTGGATGAGGGGTGTTATGTATTGTTGTGAAATTGTCTCTTGCACTTGTGGCTGCTTGGACAGCAATTTTGAGTAGTGTAGGAGAGGATCAAGTTATTGTTTTTAGGTTTTGGTGGATGGATTGTAAATTACTATGCTTGAGATTAATAATATGGGCTCTTGTTTTCTTTATATTTTGCAGTGAAAGGCCCAAGCCCAACCCAATTATGTTCTTTAGGTCTAAAAGTGTAATTGTTAAACACTTAAGTTGGAGTGTACACAAGTCCACACCCTAAAAACTTATATAGCAAAACTTATATAGTGTTCTAACTTTATAATTTAACCGATGTGTTTCAATTCACTTACATGTACATTTACCAATCTCTCATTTACATGTGAGTGAACCATAACTCCCTCTTAACATTATAACTCCACCATAACTGAAAGTCTGGCACCACGTGAAATTGTCAAACCACCCCCTCGAACGACTACACCATGCACTGAGTCAAAGCAACAAACTCGAAACAGCATGTACAATGTGTCACCGTACCAGTTGTTGGCAGATTAAAAATGGTGAGCGAGCACAAACCCACTACATAAGCCCACTGAGCTTCACACTAAAATCGATTGGTAATAGTAGAAGTAACCCACTAAACTTATATAATGTTCCAACTATTTAACCTAACCAATATAATACAATTCACTCACATGTACACTTAACAAATTTGTCAACCATTTGTCATGTAAACAAGCATTATATGATTCTTATATAAGCGTATCTATAACTCTTTAATAATAAATCGACATAGTTTGCAGTTAGTTATATTTTTTAAAGTTAAGTTTATTTTTTTACTAAAAACACAAGTTTTATTTTTTTCTTTCAAAATACTCAAAATTATGGTAATACCTTCGTCCATAAATATTTCAACCAAACCATAAACTTTAAATTGACCTATAAGTGGTCTGATCATGACTAGATCAGACTCTAATTAAGGTCAATGAACTTGAACGATTCGAACCAGTATTTGACCCACCCATGAATCGAATCCTAACTATATCAATATAGACCTAGAATCCGATTAGACCCAATAGGACCCTAGGTCTAAACAAGTTCGAATTAGACCAATTTTTTTCTCAACGAATATACTACTTTTTTAAAGAACAACACTTATTGTTTAAAGGGTTAAAGGTACTTTTGGTGCCACATGTTTGACATGTGTAGATTTTTGGTGTCATATGTTTCATTTTGTAGGTTTTTGGTGCCATATGTTTGAGAGGTTGTATGTTTTTGGTATTTCCGTTAGTCAACAGTTAGTTTGACCGTTAAAACCTTTTATTTTGTTCAATTTAGTCCTCAAATTTATATTTCTAAAATTTAATATTTACAATTTAGTCCCTATTGTTTGCTCAAGTCACCATCCAAGACCGCCGGCAACCACCCACCACCTCCAAGGCCGCCGACCGCCCAGAAACGGGCCGGCCACCACCCCACGGCACCGGCCACCACCGCTTGGGGCCGAAAACCACCCCAATTGGTGGTGGCTACGGCCCCAATCGAGGCCGGCCACCACCAGTGGTGGTGGGTACAGCCCCAATCGGGGCCGGCCACCACCAATTGGGGTCGTCGGTCCCGATTGGGGCCGCAGAGGGCTTCAATCGGGGCCGGCGGCTCCAATTGGTGGTGGTCGGCCCCGATTGGGGCTGTAGCCACCACCAATTGGGGCCGGCCACCACCAACTGGGGTGGTTTTCGGCCCCAAGCGGTGGTGGCCGGTGCCGTGGGGTGGTGGCCGGCCCGTTTTGTGGCGGTCGGCGGCCTTGGACAGTGACTTGAGCAAACAATAGGGGCTAAATATAAATATTAAATTTTAGAATATAAATTGGAGGACTAAATTGAACAAAATAAAAGTATTTAACGGTCAAACTAACTGTTGACTAACGGAAATACTAAAAAACATACAACCTCTCAAACATATGGCACCAAAAGCCTACAAAATGAAATATGGCACCAAAAACCTACACATGTCAAACATGTGGCACCAAAAGTATCTTTAACCCTTGTTTAAACAGTTCCAGTCCAATGTCGACACGAACCGGTTCATGTTGAACCCTATCTTTGTTATAATTTGAAAAGCATTGTATTATAGTGTATCTTAAATTTCTCAATAATTGAGAATGAGAAGGGAAAGTGGAATTGATGTATATGAAAGTTCTCTTCAAGTAGGCGGGTACCCCATACGTTCAATTTAATTGTATGGACCATATAGCAAGCCTATGCACGCTTGTAAAGATGTTGACTATCCTGACATCATCATATCCAAAAATATAAAAGACATTTGCCCCAACCGACTTGAGAGTTTTGTAAAAAAAAAAATTAGTTAACAAAAAAAATGGAATTTGAACTTTAATTTAAAAAGAAAATTGGATATATGTACTTTTAATTTCTTAGCAAATTGCTACTTAAGTTACAATTTACGTCGAATTAGATAAAAATTAAATATGTTTCGGCCACGTGAGAGTCTTCTGATGGGTACCTGAGAAGAATTTAAGAGTAGATTATAAGAGTTGCAGCAAAATGCCTTCAATTGGACGTCTAATTTGAATTTCCGCAATTCCAGCAATGTATTTCAATTAACGTCCAACTGAATGTACTTTGTAGTAAACTTTTCAAGTTCTTAACTAATCCATCTCGGATATTGATTACGATACCTTATGTGGTCGTAACATACTCATTTTTCGTTCAATTTGACTTAAATTATAACAAATGTAGCAATTTGCTCGAAACTAAAAGTTAAGGTAATTAATTTATAAAATTAAAATTTGGGTAGCAATTTGTAATCGGGTGGAAATTCAGGTAGTGATTCGGTTATTAACCTCCAAAAGAACTATCAATCACATTGGTAGCTTGATTTTTTTATTAAGAGCGCACACATAACGTTCATATAATTTATTCTAACAGAAGTTATGTTAATTTATTCATCACGTATCACATTAAAATGTATGGCGTGATTATTATTCATGTGCAATTTTGCATTGTCCATTACATTTTAATGTGAGAAATTAACATAATTTACACTTTATTATGCATTTGGAAGTTCCATTTGTTTTTTATAGAAATAAAATAATTAATGTTTTACAAATACTCAAAATTCTTATTTTCTTTTATAATTGACCCTTTTTAAAATATAAAAAATATTCATTAGCATTTTATATAAATTTATGAGGAATGATAGACTATAGCTATGATTACATAACCATTTTAGCTCCAAAAGATTCCTTCTCAAATTTAGTAAGTTTTTTAATGCCTGTATTATGATTTCTCTAAATATGCAAACTTCTGTCTAGTGAATAAGTCTTCACTTTAACCAAAAAAGAAAAGAAAAAGCTATTAGTTTTTTTTAACTTTTACGTAGAATGATGTTAGTTCTATTTATATCTCGACATATTATTAGGTACAATACATCATCGATATTTTAGGGAAGAGTATAAAAATGCACTTAATTTCCACCAACATATTAATAATTACACGATAATATTTATTTAATACCAATATTTGTCATATTTATATATGTACTATTCAATCTATATATACAATCTAATTTCTAAACCATTAAAAATAACAGCTATTTTCTTTTAAATTTATTGAATGATTTCTTTAGAAAGTATTATATATATCTTAAAAACTAAAATTTATGTAAGTTCTACCTTATTTTTATCATTTCTTGACAAATATTTCATTTTCCCATATAAGAGTTGTCCCCACTTCGTAGGTAGCCCCTGTCCGTCCATCCCTTGCTCCTCCGGCCTCCACTCACTCTTTTATATAAGGAAACTATAATAAAATAATTAATATAATATTTTAGCACTTTTATCTTAAAAAAAAAATCGGTTTAAATCTATTTGAGTTTTGAAAATGAAAAGTTATTTATAATCAATATTATACACTTAATAGACGAATTCGATTCAAAATAAAATTATTTTAAGTGTGAAATAAATATATTATAAAAGTTGAACTTTCTTTGAAGCTCTCTAGATATTCCGGAAAAAAAATAAATATTGTATTTAGTATAGGGGTGTCTCAGCCTCTTAGGGGCGGGGTGGGTATCACCAACCCCAGATACGCCTTGCAGGTCGACATTGTCAACCCGTACCCGTTCCATATATCTCACGCAGCAGTTCGACCCGCTAGTCGCATCATATGGAAAACAATATATTAATACAAATTTTAAATTCTATGTTTACTGTATCATAATTCGAATCACAAATTGCAAATTTAACTCAAAATACAAATCACCAAACTCATTAGAACCATTGTTACTTTGACTATGTTATATATATATAATACATACGCGAGGCGGTGCGGGGCGACGGGGCATCACGACCCTTAACCCGGACTCATCCCACAGGTCGGCGAGGCGAAATTAGGCCGGGTACCCGCAGCCACGGGTTAACGGATACCATGACCCGTTGACACCCCTAATCTAGTATTAGATTTATACACCACAATTATTGAGCTCTCATATGTAACCATTTTTTAAATGTTATTATCATTACAAATTTACAATTATATCTTTCACATAAAAAAAATACTTTCTTAAGTTTCGAATAAAAGTTGGTGTCATTTAGAGGGTTCATCAATCATCAACCTTCTAGTACTCTATATATATATATAAACATAACCCTCTTATATATTATGCTTATATTCTAAACTTAAGCTTAGCTTTCTCTAATTATTGCATTTCCATGGCCGCCTTCTCAAACCTTCTTCTTCCTCTAATAACGCTCCTCTCTTTCTTCATCTCCACAACCGTGTCAGTAAACGACGGCGTTTTAACCTCCGTCTGCTCCACCACCGTCAACCCCGCCTTCTGCGTCGAATCCTTCAAGGCAGACCCGCGGACGGCGCGGTCCGACCTCCACGGCCTCGGCCACATCTCCGTCGACCTGGCGCGGTCCAAGGCCGCCGCCACGCTCCGCCTCGTGCAGGCGCTGAGCCGCCGGCCCGCCACGTCGGAGATGAAGCTGAAGCTCGCGAGCTGTGCCCGGAAGTACGGCGCCGCCATCTGGCAGCTCGACGGAGCAAAGCGCCACCTAAGGAAGGGCAACTACGGCGGCGTGGCGGGCGCGGCTGCGCTGGCGATGGAGAAGGCGGAGGACTGCGAGGATGAGTTCGAGGTTCCGCCGCGTGCGCCGGCGGCTCTGGACCGGAGCAACCGCGAGATGGAGAGTTTCTGTAATATGGTGTTTAACGTCGCCGGAGCTCTTGCGTGAAGGAAGTTGGTGGTGATATTTTACTGTTTTTTTTTTTTTTTTTTTTTTTACTTTTTGGGTTTGCGTGAAAAAATAGGTTGTCGTGTTTAGTAGGAGTCTAGATAGTTTTTCCTTTTTTCATATAAAATCGCATCAATAATAATGTGGCTGTAATGTATATAATATAATAATTATAAAAAAAAAAAGTGCATAGAAATTAATATGTATTTGTATTTTGTGGTAGTGGAGAATTTGTGTTTATTATATTTGTATTATGCTTTTTTTTCTTATAATAATAAAAGCTTTTTCGATTTATAAATAATATACTGCGAAATTATTTTTACTCGATTCGATGCACAGGATAGGTGAGATTATCTCTTTCCGCTACAAGAAAGTTGGAAATTTGTGAAGATAATTTTTCAAAAGAAGGAATTTGTTCAATTTTTATAAGAATTTATAAAGGTTATATAAAATTTTAATGAAAAGCTCTTATAATATCAAAAAAATTGTAAATATATTTTTATCACAATATTAAATATTTATAGCGATAACTTTTGTTCTGAGTCAATCTCGAAAAAAAAAAAAAAAAAGGAATGCAATATTTGGAACGAAAAATTTAATATTTTCTTTACAAATAAGCTCATTTATTTCTCTAGTAAATAGATCACTTTCAATACAATTTCTTATATGCTTTGTTTTGTTGTTATTTCTATTTAAAAATTATGATATAGTAGTAGATACAATGTATAATAATAATAATAATAACTAAAAAGAAGGTGCAAACGATAGATAGTCATCACTTTAATTAAGGACAATTTACATTTACAATATGTTCGTGATCATGTATTCAGAAATTTAAAAGTAATGAAATTATAATTATTATTTGATAAAGTTGTTTGGAATTTTAATTTGTTTATTGTCAATGGAAGACTCACTACCTACTAATACTACTAAGCTATAAAATAATTGATCGATAATTGAGGAGGTTTCCAAATTATCCATCACATAGATTGCCCACGTAATTAATGCATGCTCGTGTACATAACAAACTATATTAGAGCATCCACAGTGGTATTACGTAACGTAAACGTGGGTCCTACATGTTTATTTAAGTAAAGTAACAAAAACTATCTACAGTGGTTTTACATAGCATTCCTTAAAGATGGGACCCACACGTAAATTTATGTTTTTACATAAAGCATTCCTTAAATTTAAGTAATGCACTATGTATTACGTAACCAATTTTTTATTATAAATTAATTCATTTTATAATTAATGCTAATATCTTATTGGTGGTCGTTGAAAAATTTAATAATAAAATATATTTAAGGAATATGTTTAAGTAATACGATTGCAGAGAAAATATTTTTGACGTGTGTCTTAAATTTACGTATTACTTAAAGTGTACATAAATGTCTACGTGGCAACTTTAAAGAATACAATTTAGGTAAAACCATTGTGGATGCTCTTATAGCATTTTGCACACTCGCTAGCTTTCACTATATAATAATAATAATAATAATAATAATAATAATAATAATAATAATAATAATAATTTTATTATTTTCTTTAACTGAATTTAATTTTGTTTTTCTAAATATATTATTAAATAGATCTCAATATGTCTAGTCTAATCTGATTACTGAAAAATCAAATTAAATTTAAACTTAAATTGACTTCACATTTTAACCAAACTCTATAAAATATAGATAAATTATTAACGGAGAGATTAAGAAAAAAAAAAGTTAATGACGTAAAGTTCATTATCCATGCGACCATGCACAGAAGGTTTGAAACCAACCATAATATTACGTTATCTGTTCGTAATTACACTGTGCGTCCTAGGTTGAGTACGTACGACACTAAATTACCACGTCGACATCCTAGGTTATCCATTCTCACATTATATTACTTATTATATTTTGTGGCAGAAATACATTTATGTATATATATCTAAATAATACAATTTTATTGATTAAATTATTAGATAGTAAGTAATATGTGACAAAATTTATAATTTAGAAGTTCAATTTTTCTAGTTTTTGGCCTTAAATACTTGTTATTTTGTCACGAGTTAGATATAACTAATGATTCCAACCTTTAAAACGCATAAAAAAATTAACATTATTTTATTTTTATTTTTTGTAAATATATTTATTTAATTTATTTACTATGCATTATCTAAGTTTAAATATTAAATTTAAAGTTAGATTTAATTTACGAGCGTGAAATGGATTGATAACAAGTACCCTACGAACACGACAGAACTCTATCGTTGAGGCTGCGTCCTCCAAGTAGTTTTGTGACACGAGTTGCTATATATATCACAATCTTCTTTATCTTTTCTTTATTTTTATTTATTTATTATATAATTTTTTTTAAGTATATATTAATTAATATTTAATGGAATATTAGGAAGCAGCTAAAGATGCTGATAGTAGGTAGAGGTTGGCTTTCAAATGATTGATGTCCACGAGAAGCATTTTCACTTCTTTATTTATTACTAGGTGCTGACCCCGCGCTACGCGCGGGGCGACATTTTAAATTATAAACGTTATTATGTATGAAAAAAAATGAAACTGTATCCTGACTAATTTAATTTAATTTTTAAACATGTGATATAGTAAATGTGTTGCAATCTATTCTATGATACACAAATATGAACTTTCACAACACGTAGTGTTAAGCCTATTTTCAAGCTAAAAAGATACCGAAAACAATATGAACTTCTTCAAATAAATCCTAAACTCTAAACAATATATTTAAATAGGAAGTAAAATTAACGCCTTCATTAAAATTTTCTTTTACAGATTTTGATTATATTTTATTTACAATATTTAACAATTTCCTTTCTTAAAAAATTCAAATTCAAACGAATGTATTAATGTTAACTTACTAAAATTGCATTAATTATCTAACCATTAATATTTATATCCATTATAAATCAGCTTACTAAAAGAAACTTGGGCTGTACACCTAGTATATGTCCACCATAAATAAGTCCAATAAATCTCATGCATAACCTAGCATTATCATCCCCTTAGCATCACTTTAATCGCCGCAGCCTGTCTTAGAGTTTCTAATTTCTTTCTTTCCTCTCCACCCAGCACCCACTGCATCTCCTTCATGCCATGCTTCTCCATCCAACCCCGCGTCTCCTTCAAGCCTCGATTCTCCGTCCAACTTATGTACGCCCATCGCCCGTATTGCCTGCTACCTTCGGCCACCGGCTTCGCCCATCAACTGTATGTCGTCAACATGGGTAGATCTGGGTTCGAACCCTGTGGTCTTAGGTTTGAACCCCACAGATCTGGGTTCGAACCGCGCGAATCTGGGTTCAAACTCCGCGAGCACAGGCAGTCGCATCGTACCACACCAGCCTCTGCATGCACTGCCACCAGCACTGCCACCGCCCTTTCATCTCCTCCATTCGTTCTGTTGCTCTAGTTGATCTCGACCATCCATGCTTCTGAACTTCCTCCATGGTGAGAAGCCGAAGCCGAGCTGAGATGGTCAATTACATAATGGGTATATATAGATATAATTGTTGAAGAAGTTCAATGGATTTTAGGTTTTTAATTTTGTGATATTAATTGAGTTTGTTAATTATAGTGTATTCACTATTGAAACAGATGCTCAATTGATTTCATTAAATTGAAATTGTAACAGTATATTTTTAAGGATTTGAAACCGAAATAGAATTAAGGATCTGGTTTCAATTACGCATGAGGTGTTTTTTTTTTTCTCAATTTAGAAAAGGACACGTGTTGCTGTATTATTTACTACCACATGCTGATGTGGCGAAAGCAGAGTCCCTCTCTTGTGCTGACGTGGCGAAACCACACCCCTCCCTACCTCACTCCTCTTGCCTTATTATATTTATAGATATTTACTACCACATGCTGATGTGGCGAAAGCAGAGTCCCTCTCTTGTGCTGACGTGGCGAAACCACACCCCTCCCTACCTCACTCCTCTTGCCTTATTATATATATAGATTATTGTTGTGTTGCTTTTTTTTTTTTTAAATTAATTAATTAATATAACTTTGAGATTATTAGATAGATAAGATGGATCATTAAGAGAGAACATATTTAACGTATGAATATTTAGTTTTTTTTCTTTCAAAAAGTTGAGCACAATTCGTTTTTTAAAATAAATTTTAAATTAAAAAAAATGTCGAAGCATTAGAATTTAGAAGAGTCGGGTAGAAACTATTGGCTTCTTTAGGGAAAGAACACTACGTGGCATTTTAGTGGCATTGTCAGTCAATTGTGGTGTCTTAGTGATAAGAGCAAATCGAGAACTTTCTTTGTTCCTTACACACGAACCCCACATTTATGGGAAAAATTAAATTAAATTGTGAGTTTCATATATAAATTGAGATACGTGCACTAGTATAAAAAAAATATAAAGGGAGAAATACACGATTTAAAAAAATTAATAATAATTATAAAAATTTATAGTAAAATTAAATATCAATTAAAAAATGAGTGTAATATAATAGAATGTAAATTGTATATTGACTTGAATTGATTACATGAAACTTGGTACATATATATAATACAATACTAGTAGATATATAGGAGATATAGATAGTGTAGATAGAAATAATATATATATATATATATATATATATATATATATATATATATATATATATTTATTCTAAGATTACCTCTCATAATATCTAGGGTATATCTCTAATACGCCCCCGCAAGATGACGGTTCCATCGGAAACGCACATCTTGGACCGTAAAAGTTGAAAACGCGATTTGGGAAGGGGTTTCGTGAGTCCATCGGCTATTTGATCAGTCGTGAAGACGTGATTGACCTGAAGAAGACCCTTGTTTACAAGATCCCGGACAAAGTGAAAACTCAGCGCAATGTGTTTCATCCGAGAGTGGAACACCGGATTCGAGCAAACGTAGGTGGCACCCGTATTGTCGCAGAGAACCTCAGGAGGTGATTCACATGTGCAACCGAGCTCCTTAAGTAGAGACTGAATCCAGAGAAGTTCAGAAGTAGCCTCGGCAACGGCAGTGTATTCAGCTTCAGTGGAGGAACGAGCAACAGACTTTTGTTTGTGTGAGCACCACGATATCGGATTAGCACCAAGATATACAACATAAGCGGTAGTAGACTTGTAGTCATCACAATTACGAGCCCAGTCTGCATCAGAGTATGCCTGTAGATGTAGTGACGAGTTGCGTCGCAAATGGAGACCATGATGTACCGTGCTCTTTAAGTAACGAAGAACACGTTTAAGAGACGCCCAATGATTAACGGTGGGGGCATGCATAAATTGAGACAGTCTGTTCACCGCAAATGAGACATCAGGCCTTGTGAGAGATAGATATTGAAGTGCGCCTACCAATTGACGGTAGAGTTGTCCATCCGTGGCCGGGGGGCTATCGCTTGGAAGGAGTTGTGCGGACGATGATAGCGGCGTTGAGACCGGCTTACAGTCAGTCAGGTCGGCGCGATCAATAAGGCGACGAATGTATTGGTGTTGCGTGAGGAAGAGTCCATCAGTTGTGCGAAGGACTTCTATGCCGAGAAAAAAATTAAGCTCTCCAAGGTCTTTGAGTGAGAATCGGGAAGACAGGGCACTGATAAACTTCTGAACTGCAGCTATGTCACTACCTGTCACAATAAGATCGTCTACATATACAAGAAAATAGATGGTTACGGTCTTGGTGGAGAGAATAAATAACGAGTTGTCAGATTGAGAGTTGACGAATCCATAAGCAAGTAAGAAGGATCGCAACTCGTTGAACCAAGCACGGAGTGCTTGTTTGAGGCCGTATATTGCCTTACGTAGACGACAAACATGAGACGGTTGTGATGGGTCGATAAACCCGGGCGGTTGTTGCATATAGACTACATCTTCGAGACGACCTTGGAGAAATGCATTGTTGACGTCTAGTTGCTGAATTTTCCACCCACGAGCTAGAGCAAGTGTTAACACAGTGCGGATTGTTGTTGGTTTAACAACAGGGCTAAATGTAGCATGAAAGTCAATACCCGGTCGTTGATGAAAGCCCTTAGCAACTAGACGAGCCTTGTATCGTTCAATACTTCCATCAGATCGCCGCTTGACTCGGAATACCCATTTACAACCGACAATATTAGTGGCCGTTGACGCCGGAACAAGCTCCCAAGTCCCATTCGCGATCAAGGCATTGAATTCTTCGGACATCGCATTTCTCCATTCTGGAACCTATAATGCTTGGGTGACATTCGAAGGCTCAACACATTGTAAGATAGGGTGTTGAGTGGCCACATAAAATTGTTTTGGTTTGCGAATGTTATTTAGCGAACGTGTTGTCATTTGGTGCGTTCGTAAAGGAGCTGAAGTGCAAACCTGTTCGGTACAAACCTGATTTGGAGTGGCCGTAGACGGTACCTCAGTCGATTGTCCATCATTATTTGGTGATGATGGCAGCGGGGGGTCACATGGCGGTGGCTGTGGAGAAGGCATCGGCAGTGTAGTGGACACCGTGGTTGGGGAAGATGGAATACGCGGTGATGTGTTTGACAATGTGGTAGGGGTGGCTTCATCTGACGATATTGACGGATTTTGGTCTTGGAATGAGATGGTCACGAGAGGGGAGTGAACATCAGAGACTGTTTTTGACATGGTGGGTTGCGGTATTTCAACACCTGGAAAGTGAGACTCATCGAAAATAACATGACGCGACACAAACGTTTTAAGACTAACCGGATCAAAACACTTGTATGCACTTTGATTTAGTGAATATCCGACGAAGATACAAGGTCTAGAACGCCCTTCAAGTTTATGGTTAGAGTATGGACGAAGCCACGGAAAACAACGACACCCAAAAACTCGTAATTTCGTATAATTTGGTGGTTCACGAAACAATACCTCGAATGGAGACCGATTCCCTAGTGTCGGAGTTGGAAGACGATTGATGAGATAGGTAGCCGTAAGTAAGGCATGTGACCAAAATTTTGAAGGTAACCGAGCATGATGTAACAATGCGATGCCAGTTTCGACGATGTGACGATGACGACGTTCGGATAGGCCATTATGTTCGGGTGTGTGCGGTGGAGTTTTGAAGTGAGAGATACCATGTTCGGCTAAGAACCCAACAAGCTTTTGGTATTCACCCCCACCATCGGTATAGAGTGCACGAATCGGTGACTTAAAAAACTTTTCGACAACCGCCTTAAATTGCATAAAAATAGTCGAAACATCCGATTTCCGAACGATAGGATACAACCATATGTAACGAGTAAAGTGGTCCACAAATATGACATAAAAACGAAAACCATCAATTGACAAAATAGAAGAAGGACCCCAAACATCTGAAAACACATATTCAAGAGGCTTTGAACTACGAATACTCGAATCTGAAAACGGAAGTTTATGACTTTTGGAAACGCAACAAGACTCACATAAGTTGAAACGATTGCCCTTATTAGACAAAGAAAATTTATTCATAAGGAATTGAACAATACGAGGTGACGGATGCCCAAGTCGCTTGTGCCAATCACCGGTTGAACTCGGTTGAGTAGTCATCGCCATGGGATGGGAAGAAGTGACCGTCGGCATCGAGTATATCCCTCCATTACTTTCCCCGCGCATGAGTGACGCCCCCGTGCTCAAATCCTTCACCAAAAAATGACAAGGAAAAAATTCAACAGAGACCGAGTTAGTTTTGCAAAAGGCACTTACCGAAATCAGATTTTTGCTCATCGATGGTACACATAGCACATTGGATAATCGAAATTGCTTTATTCCAGATGAAATTAGAGCAGAACCAGTATGAGTGACCGGGAGTTGAGTACCATCGCCTACAGCAATTGTATCATGACCGACATAGGGAGATGATAACGATAAGTTTTCGAGCTCATTCGTCACATGATGACTCGCGCCTGAGTCGAGAAGCCAGTCTGGTTCAGGTTGTTTGCTTGATGACGCCATGTTTGCAGTCATATCAGACGGGGGAAATATTTGGTAGCACGTCTTCGCCGAGTGGCCGGGTTTTTCACAAAATTGGCATACAATTCGTGGACCGAAGCGACGAGGGCTTGCAGCTGCTCTTGGTTCGCCCATATAACTGTTGTTTGGACGCCTATTCTGTTGGTGTCCCGTTGTTGCTGCGCCGCCTGCCATTGCTGAGAACGAAAGGTCTGCGACTGCCCTCGGTTATTGTTGTTTTTGTTGTTCCAACGATTGCCATGTTGCGGTCCTCTCTTCACGAAGTGGGCTGTCGGTGCAATTTCTTCAACAAGATGCTGCCGCTTTAGGTAAGTTTCATAATCGACCAACTTATCATGAAGTTCTTCGAAACTAGTTGGGTTATCCCTTGCTCGAATGGCCGCCCCGATCTCCCTAAATTCAGCTCCTAAGCCTTGCAATGTATAGATAACAAGATCATCATCATCCAGTGGAGAGCCAATAATAGCCAGATCGTCCGCAATGATTTTGATGTTTTGCAGATAATCGGAGACAGAACGGTCCCCCTTTTTTAGTGTGGCCAGCCGTTCCTTAAGCGACAATAGACGGGAACGAGATCGACTCGCATAGGCACGGGCAAGCTTGTTCCATGCTTCTTGTGAGGTAGTGGCCGCAGCAATGAGTGACATGGGTCGCTCCGTTAGGGAAGTCATGATAGCATGAAGCAATAATAGATCTTGTCGTTTCCAAAGTATGAATTGAGGATTAGATACCTTGGTAACACCATCTGCACCGGGAATTTGAGCATCCGGACAGGGATAACTTCCATCAAGGAACTCTAGAAGATCGAGGCCACCGAGCAGGGTTTGAAACTGAGCACGCCACGTTGCAAAGTTGTCGGAGTTGAGTTTGATTGGAAGCTGTGCGACATTGATCGTCACCAAGTGCTTGCGAGAGGAACCGATAGGAATGATACTGTTTGACATAGTAACGACGTTGGATTACTAAGAGATCTTATCTTTGACAAATCTCCAATGATGGGAGGAATTGACTCTAGGTAAGAAAGATTGATTTTTTTGTGTGGATGAAGAGAGGTTTAAGGCTCTGATACCATATAATAGAATGTAAATTGTATATTGACTTGAATTGATTACATGAAACTTGGTACATATATATAATACAATACTAGTAGATATATAGGAGATATAGATAGTGTAGATAGAAATAATATATATATATATATATATTCTAAGATTACCTCTCCTAATATCTAGGGTATATCTCTAATATCTAAAAGCCCATCGTCTCATGTTACCTTCATCCTAGTTATACTAACTGAAGATTAAATTAATTAATTTTTTTTTATAAATATAAATATAATAAAACTTCGTATAACCACTTCACAATCAATTATGTCACGATCTTTTCAATTTATTTAAGGTATATAAAAAGCTCGTGCATCAATGGATCCAATCCATGACACATATCAAACCATACAATTGGGTAATTACGAAATCACATAAGACATTAAGGATATATGTTACTTTTTATGTAATTATGCTGATGTCACAGTGATGTCATCAGCTAGTTACTATGTATAGCAAATTAGTTATTCTTTGGTCGAGTGTGAAGTTAATGATTTTCTACACTTTTCATCCATCCCTATGCTTATGAAATTTTCCACTCACAAATATTAATGAGATAAATGGATTTAAGTTAACTAAAATAAAGTTATAATAGTTAAAGTATCAATTATATTTATTTAAAAAAAATATACTCCTATAGCGACGGGCCAATGATGTAATTTTCACATAATTGAAAGAAAAAAAAACACTTGATAATCAAGGGGCAGTAGCTTGATGTCGACTATGCAGATCGGTCAAAGTACATGTCGTGTCCAAACTCCAATCATATATATAGCAGCTGCAAATCGACTTTTTGACCAAAATAGGATTACATGGACAACCAAATATCAATATAGGCTAGAAAAATAACCAATTACAAATATAGGGTTGGCCGGGTCCCCCAACCCGGCCAACTATTATTTTTTTTTTTTGTCGGAAAAAAAAGGAACTCTCTTGGCCGGGTTGGGACAACCCGGCCAAATATGTTTTTATTTTTTATTTTTTGATTTTTTTTCTGTTTTTTTCTGTTTTTTTATTTTTTATTTTTGCTTTTTTTAATAGAAGCTGTAAAAATTAATGATTTTGTAATATTTTTTTTTCTAAAAAACCTATTGGACATGGTGAACCCTAGATGACAAATTGACATAAATTTTCCAATAGGTTTTTTAGAAAAAAAAAATACAAAATAATTAATTTTTACAACTTCTATTAAAAAAGCAAAAAAAAAAAACAGAAAAAAAAAAACAGAAAAAAAAAAACGAAAAAAAAAAATATATATTTGGCCGGGTTTCCCCAACCCGGCCAAGAGAGTTCCAAATATATATATATATATAAATATATTTCAGTTTTCCGGAAAAAAAAAAATCAGTTGGCCGGGTTCCCTCAATCCGGCCAGCCCTATATTTGTAATTGGTTATTTTTCTAGCCTATATTGGTATTTGGTTGTCCATGTAACCCTATATTGGTCAAAAACTCCTGTAAATCTTACTTAAACAAATTTGTTTAGCCACGGATGAACCGGAAAAAAAAAAAAAAAACGATTTTCAGTATTTTCCAGTTCATTAAATGACTAATTTCAATTTTTTTCTTCTTAAACAAAAATGAATGAACTAGTAGTGGCGACCCTAGACTCATCCCGCTACGTAATGTTCGAGCTTTTATGTTCACATTCTGGGTTTTTTTCGACCAGAATTAGCGAGCAGCCAGCGCATGCACTGATCTCGTCAACGTAGCCGCATCAGCACAACCTAGTATAGTTTCTTCTGAAACGACTTAATTCATTTGATCTCATTATTTGAATAATAATTTCGGACAATAAAAAATGAATAATATCGTTTATAACCATTAATCCCTTTTTTATGGAAAAAAATAGAGTTATTAACGTAATCACACTCTCAAATTTGCACTATTATAAGTTACGTATTTCAGATTTAAATTGTTATTAATAGGTGTACCCGATTTCGTTTTCGTTGCTATAATATGTATCTCATGTTTCGTTTTTGTTACATTCAATTTTTTTTTTTCTTTCAGTTTTTCTAATAAATTTGACAGATTTGGGTATAGTTTCCTTCAATCTATGTATTTTATGCCAATAAGTTAAATTGAACCTTAATTTTGAAAAAAAAAAAAAAAATCAATTTCATTGTATGTACACACTAATTGACATAAGTTAAAGAGAAGCAAAGTGACATTTTATTCTTTTTTCTTCTTTAAATCATCTGAAAACGAAATCTGAGACACCTATTACTAACAATTTATATATGAAATATCTAAAGGTAAGATGATGCAAACTTGAGAATGTGATTAACTTTTTAACCCTAAAAAATATAAAAACTATATTACAAAAAAAATGTAGATTTTTTTTTTCTTTTAGTTATGACATATGAAGGATAAAAGAAGTATCAAATAATCTTGTGTTTACCACCATCAGTGTCTTGAAGCCCAGATATGACAATAACTGATTGTTGAATTTCAAAAGCATGTTATTCATGCAAGCAATCTTAAACTTTTCCAGTTTCTGAATGGCTTGAATGACTCTTACTCAAACGTTCGATCAAATTTGCTCATGAGGGAATCATTGCCCTCAGTTTCTCAAGCTTATGCTGTTCTTGTTCAGGAAGAAAATCAAAGAAGCCTATCTGCTAATGCTGTTGTCAACAATGTTTCTGAGATTAAACCTTCTGATGTTTCTGGAAGTAGAGGTCGTGGTCAGAAAAGGAACTTGAATTTGATCTGTGATTTTTGCAAACTTAAGGGCCACGACTATGAACACTGTTTTAAAAGAAAGGGATATCCCCCAGGTTGGAAGTTCTGTTCAAACCGAAACAGGACTCCCCAAGCTAACTCTGTTGTTAACAGTGCTGCTACAGGTTTGGAGGTTGGCGGTACGACTGTATCCACCCCTCTGGACCTCCCAAAGAACCAGCCAATGATGGTAACAGCAGAACAGTTGGAGCATTTTGCTCGATCTATGGTGAAATCACAAAACGCTGGATCTGAGGCTGTTGAAGCACGTGCCAATGCTGCTTCCTCAGGTATATCTTTTCCTAACTCACACTGGATTCTGGAAACTGGTGCCACCCATCATATAACCTGTAGATCTGATTGGCTTTTTAATTTGAAGAATGGTGATAGACATGTTCAATTGCCTAATGGTCGTCAGTCTAAAGTCCATGGTGTGGGTGATTTTAAGTTTGGAAAAACTAAATTTTTACATAATGTTTTGTATGTCCCTGAATTCAAGTTTAATCTGATATCCATTTCTAAACTTACCAAGGATATATCTTGTTGTGCTACTTTTCATCCAAATTCGGTAATTCTGCAGGATCCCTGCAGTGGAATGGTGTTGGGGACTGGTCATGAAACTGCGGGATTATATTTTCTCAAACCAGATTCTCTAAATCCTGTGGTTCTCAATTCTGTGGTTGATCATCCTCAAACCATTCTCTGGCATCATCGTTTGGGTCATGTACCTTTTAGTATATTGAGCAAAATAAACTCTTTACATTTTGTTGATTTCAAGAATAAAGGCATAACTGATTGTAATGTCTGCCCATTAGCTAAACAGACTAGGTTGCCTTTTCCTGTTAGTTTGTCTGTTAGCCAAGAATCTTTTGATCTTTTGCATATTGATGTATGGGGACCATATCAGCATCCCACTTATGACAATAAAATATATTTCCTTACAATTGTAGATGATTTTTCCAGGACAACTTGGGTTTATTTGCTCACCTTGAAATCAGATGTTATTGTCATCCTGAAACATTTCTTTTTGATGGTCAATACTCAGTTTAATAAAAAAATCAAGAAAATTCGTTCTGATAATGGTGGAGAATTTTTTAATGAAAATTGTGCCTCCCTTTTTTTGAATAATGGTGTTATTCATGAGAGCACTTGTTCTTATACTCCGCAACAAAATGGCATTGTTGAACGAAAACATAGGCATCTCCTCGAAATTGCAAGAGCTTTAAAATTGCAGAGTTTTTTACCTAACAAATTTGGGGAGAAGCTATTTTAACAGCTTGTTACTTGATTAATTTGATCCCAACTGCTGTTTTAAAGGGAATGTCCCCTTTTGAAAAATTATATGGGAAACCTCCCTCTTTGGATCACTTAAGAGTTTTTGGATGTCTTTGTTATGCAAAAGTCTTGCCTGTTACTGATAAATTTGGTCCCAGGGCGATTGCCTCTGTTATGATGGGCTATTCATTGACTCAGAAGGGGTATAAACTTTACAATCTGACGACTAAGAGTTTTTTTGTCAGCAGAGATGTTAAGTTTCTTGAGACCTTCTTTCCTTTTAAATCTGAAGATCATTCCAAGTTACCCATGTTTATGCCTAACATTTCTCCAGTTTCTGTTCCAGATCCTGTTCAGAATGATGCTCTTGGACTTGAGCAATCAGGAGCACACCATGAACATGATAATGCAGGTCAAACAGATCCAGTTGATGGTATTGATACCTCAGATGGTCATTCTGACAATTCAGATGGTAGGTCTGGTGATATAGGTAATGATGATGACAGTTTTTTAGATGACAATGATCATGATGTTCTTCCTGTCTCTGAACCTAGAGTTAGGCCCATTAGATCAACAAAGCCCCCTATCTGGACTCGTGATTATGATATGTCCACTAGTTTTTCAACTTTGCATCCTATATCAAAATGCATTGGATATAATCATATTACAAGTGACTATAAAAGTTTTTTAAGTCTTGTTGATAAGATTCCTGAGCCATATCATTTTTCTGATGCTTGTAGAGACTCTAATTGGGTTAAGGCTATGAAGGATGAAGTTGAGGCTTTAGAATTAAATAAAACTTGGTCACTTGTTCCTTTACCTCCTGGTCGAAAACCAATTGGATGCAAATGGGTTTTTAAGGTCAAATATAATTCTGATGGTTCATTAGAAAGATATAAAGCTAGGCTCGTAGCTAAAGGTTTTAAACAGAAAGAGGGCATAGATTATACTGAAACCTTTTCTCCTGTTGCTAAAATTGGAACTGTCAGAATTATATTGGCTCTTGCTGCTTTAAACAATTGGCCTTTATATCAAATAGATGTCTATAATGCTTTTCTTCAAGGAGATCTTTATGAAGAGGTGTATATGGATTTACCTCCTGGATTTGGCAATCAGGGGGAGTTAGTGCATATTTCAAATTCTTCTAATATTGTTTGTCGATTGCACAAATCTCTTTATGGTTTAAAGAAGGCATCTAGGCAATGGAACTTAAAGCTTACTGAGGCACTTGTTTCAAATGGTTTCAAACAGAGTCATTTGGATTATTCTTTGTTTACAAAGAAAAGGGGTAAGGAGATTGTGGTACTTCTTGTATATGTGGATGATCTAATGATTACTGGTAATAGTTCTTCGTTGATTAACGAGTTAAAGGCTGTTTTAAAAATCAACTTTAAGATGAAAGATTTGGGTGATTTAAAATTTTTCTTTGGCATTGAGGTAGCAAGGTCAACAGATGGTATTGTGCTCTGTCAAAGAAAGTATGTACTCGAATTATTGTCTGAAGTTGGTTTAATAGGGAGTAAGCCTAGTAGTACTCCTATGGAGCAAAATGCTAGGTTTACTTCGATTGGATATGATGAGAGCCTTAATCTTAATAAAGATGATGAGTTGCTTTCTGATCCCACCATTTACAGAAAATTGATTGGTAAACTTCTTTACTTAGGAATTACTCGTCCTGATATTGCGTATTCTGTTCAGTATCTTAGTCAGTATATGCAAAATCCTAAGAAGTCTCATTATGATGCTATAATTCGTGTTTTAAGATATTTGAAATTACAACCTGGTCTGGGTATTCTGTTATCTTCAAATGGTAGTCTTGATATTTCTGCATATTGTGACTCTGATTATGCTCGTTGTGTTGAATCAAGGAGATCAGTTACTGGATATTATGTGTTTTTTGGAAATTCGTTAATTTCATGGAAAGTAAAAAAACAGCCTACTGTTTCTTGTTCATCTGCAGAGGCGGAATATCGTAGTATGCGTGACACAGTTGGTGAATTGATTTGGTTAAAAGGTTTGTTATCAGAATTGGGGTTTCTTTCTAACAATCCCGTTTTACTATATAGTGATAGTAAGGCTGCAATTCAAATAGCGAATAATCTTGTTTTTCACGAACGTACTAAACACATTGAGGTCGACTGTCATTTTGTTAGAGATCAGGTGAATGCAGGTTTTATCAAGCTAGGATACTTGAAGACTACGGACCAGGTAGCAGATATTTTTACGAAGGCTTTGCCTAAGGGTCAGCATCGGTATCTTTTGGAGAAGTTGAAGATGATCAATATATTTTCCCCAAGTTCAGATTGAGGGGGAGTCTTGAAGCCCAGATATTTGGCCCATTGTTCGGCCCGCTCAGTTTATTATGTGCTCAGTTTGGTTTTGTAAATGGGCTTAGTATTGGGTCCTTTTTTTCGGCTAGGTTCATATCTGTTGGGCTTAGTCAATCTGAACTGAGTATATTTTTTCTTTTGGTTACTTTTCCTTCACTTTAAACGTTGAGGACCATATTGTAGTTGTTTGGATGTTATGGTCTATTTAAGGGGGAGGAATAGCAAAGTGAAGGAACTGTTCCCGTGATCCCTTCACTGTGACTCTTCATCTTTCTCTCATTTCTCTGCTAGGGTTTCTCATTTCCCATTACGAAACTTCACACAGTGATGATATATACTCCCATGTAATTTCACTCCGAAGTTATTGTAGGCTTGGAGGAATCATATCGCGGTGATCTAATTAAAATACCAAGTCTCGCTTGACGCACATACAACATTAGTCATAATAGGAGACAAGTAAAATTGAATTTAACAGGCCGACGTGTTATTAATACTAAATTATTGGTGATACTACATTAACGGTTTAGCGTATGTGCTGGAATGTTCACTAAATCTTACGGAAAAAATTTCAAATCGTGGGCACGAGAACTTAACAATATAGAACTAAATCAGTTTAGAATCGACAGTACCAATAAAGAAAATATTTAAAAGTATCATTAATTACATTGTTAGAAATTTGAGAAGTAATTGTACTGGCCAACTAATTTTTTAAAAGAAATATTAAATAAATTTAATTGTGAAAGGAAATCTGAAGGCTATTGTTGCTGTGCTGAGGATTGAATCATAATTAGCCTTAAGTATTTTCTCTTTACCAATTAAGTTGTATATATATACAATGAATAAATTCATCAACATACATTACATGTGTTACTTAATGACACCATTAATAGCCATTTAAGCCAAATTACCCAGTAGATTCAATGTGCAAGTGATAATTTCAATTGCTATTACAAACAAAGAGCAGCGTAACTTAAGTACATCGCTCTTAATAACCGTTGGTCCGACGAAACGCATATACTCAAGAGTATATGCGTTTCGTCGGACCAACGGACCAACGAGTATTACGAGTTGCAATTCTATGAATTAAATTTGAAATTAAGACTTGAGTAGTACTTTTTTTTAACTTGTCAAATTCATTTTATAATGTGGTACAATATAAAAACATGGCGTATGTGAGTATTACTATATATATATCTAATAGGGTGAATCTGAGGCCCAAATAAGGGAATGGTTTTGGGGATGGGCAAAAAACGGGTCCGGAACTGGTCCGGACCGGACTGTTTGGAACCGGTCCACTCTGAACCGGTTCCAAACAGACCAGGTTTTGCAAGTCAAAACTGAGTCAAGAACCGTTTGTATACTTTTGATGAAACCGCTTTTAAATTGGACCAGATCGGTTTGGACCGGTTTTTTTTACCCGGACTGATTTTGGACTTGTTTTTTGTTTTTTAATTTTTAGTGTAAATCTATAAATAAAAACAGGTCGGGACAGTTCGGAACCGGTTCTGGACCGGATTGTTCTGCTTTTTATAAAACAGTCCACAACCGGTCCAGATTTTGTTGGTCAACTCTTGATCAACATCTAATCCGGTCCGGACCGGACCGGACTGCTTAAACCAGTTCCGGTCCGGGCCAGAACCGGTCCAGGCCGGACCGGTCCAATGCCCATCCCTAGATTTGGTTCTAATAGCTTAGGAAGGGTAAATTAGTTTGATTATCTTTTGGCTTATTTTTCTATTGTAACAATATTTGGTTTACATTGGTTATTTTGTACCAGATTTTTTGGTTAACCATACGTTTGTTAAAAAAAAAAAAGAATGAGCTAGTATAATGATTACAAAAAAAAGGCTATTACCTACAATCGTGATCCCACTACGTAATGTTCTGACTCTTCTACTACTATAAGAAAAAGAGGTTATTACCTATAGTCAAAATCGATAGTAAATCTGTATTAGAATGCCTGTTAATAGACGAGTCGTTATTTTGTATTAAACTTACTGACCGAAAAAACCGGTCCGATTTTTCGGTTTAAAATAAAAAATTCGAAAATAATAATTAATATTAAAATATCTCACATTAATCAAAACTATATAAAATATCAAACAAAATTTCAGCTTAAAAATAATTAATATGAAGAAAATGAGAAAATTGTAATTGCTAGGCCCAATGATCCAGGAGACCGGCCCAAGGGCTCAGTTAGACCATTATCATTTATAATTCATTTGAACTCATCTAACGGTTCTGGCAAAAAAAACTCATCTAACGGTTCAAAACATGATAACTCAATGTGTGGTAATTGCTTTTGCTAACGGTGAATAATCTTAAACGTATTATATGCATTAATAACCTAAACTCTAACGAAACCTTTCATGCACTATAAATTGAGAGCAAACCAAACCCTAGTTCATAGCAAACACAAATAGAAAAATTAAGTTTATATTGAAGAGATTAATCATAATGGCCTCCTCAAATTATGTTACTTCCATTCTCTTACTTTTGGTTATCGTTTCAGTCGTTGCACCCTCGACTTCAAACCCGACCGCGAAGGTATATATGTCGTGTTATTGTTGCCAGATTATTAGAAAATAATATGTAAAATGTACAACGTGTTTGAAAAAATAGTATTTTGTACCAGTTTTTTTTTTTTTTTTTTTTTTTTTTTAATTTTATAAGTATAACATGTTTCAAAACGATAGTAATTTATACATCAATCAATTATATGTCCAAAATTTTGGTTTAATAATTGGGGTAATTCATCAGTTAGTTACTTATGTTTGTCCAGTGTGACTCAATGGTTACTAATGTTTCTTGACATGATTGTTTGGTTACATACTTTTTATGATGTGCTTTAAATGGTTATAAAAAAAATTGCCCTTACCTTAAATAAATTCGAGTGTTCTTCATCGCGTTTTTCTTATTCTTCATCAATGTCATCAAGTTTTTAACTTTAAAAAAAACAAACTTTAAAATGTAATCCAAATCTAAACTCTTTTTCATTTCTGAACCCAAGTGCATAATCTGGGTTCAGATCTGAACTTAGATGCAGCACCTGGGTTAAGATTTGAACCCATATGCAGCATCGGTGTTTGAAACTGAACCCATATGCTACATCTGGGTTTAAACTCCGTCTCAAAACCTCGATTTCTTTTATTTTTATTAATTTTTTTTATGAAGAACATGATAAATTTGATGAAGAACCTGATGAATGCAATGAACATATAATGGTATTTTTTAGTTTTCATTTTAATATAACCATTTAATCATATATTGCAAACATAGATAACTAAAATGTATATGGTTGAACCAAATAGTCACATTTGGCAAACTTAAGTAACCAAATTAGTCCTTAATAATTTCATCTAGTTTATATATATATATATATTCATTTCTTAAGGAATTAATAATATTTTTTTCATGTTTTGTATCCCACAGCTAACCCCTGAGTTAACAAAAAAGGTCTGTTTGGCAAGTGGAAACCCTAATTGCTTACGAACCCTATACAACGACCCACAAGCACGAACCCTAACCCTAGCCGACCTAACCCTCTCCTACGTAGAAAAAGCCCGAACTATCGCATCGAACACGATCCTCCGAATCGAATACCTAATGGGCGAAACCCTAATTCGCGAAGTCCTATTCAAGTTCCGCCATTGCTGGAAGCATTACACAGCTGCACAAAGGGATCTCAGCCGCGCCAAACAGAGACTTAAGTCCCGCAATTTCGTCGGAATCGCGGATTTGGCTACGACGGTGTTTACTAGGGCTTCGGATTGCGATGATGAGTTCGAGGATAGGAGGTATCCCGAGCCGGCTGAGCTCGATCGGAGTAATCAAGAACTTAGGGTTTTTGGGGGGATTGTGTATGGGTTGGCTCCAGAGTTGCTTCACTAAATATTTTGGATATCTTCTATATTTGAATTGAAATATATATTAATAAGTTAAATAAGCAGTGTAATATGATATTTTTGATATATATAGAAAAATCAATTAAGAATTGGATTATATAATAAATGTAATTTTGTAAATGAGAGATTATGGTGGGTTTATAATGATTCAACTTGCGACACATCCCGTAAAAAAAGTGACGACTGTGTCTGTAATTTAATGGCCACTGATTTTTAAACAAATAACAGCACTGCCACTGTGAGTGCTTTCGGTGTTTTTTTCACTAGAAATTTCTGCATGTATAGCAACACTCTTATTTATAGGGTTCTGTATGAGTAGCCTTGAACAGGTCCGTTTACGTTGAATCGATCCTTTAACGGTCATTGAAACAGTGAGTTTACATGTGGTTACGACTAAATTTACCTGGGTTTAATATGACTAACATAGTGATATAGTATACCGTAGAGGGGATCACTTATTGATGACGCATTGGCAGATCGATTGATGATAACGTCATGACGATAGAAATGAAAGTTATTGGAGATTTCCGATTTCTTCTTTGATGTTTAAATGAATATCTCAGTAACATAACATAAGAAAATGAACGGAGAGTTGAAAAACATATGAGTGATGCTAGAACATGTGAAAAAAAAAGGTGAAATTTTTAATAGATAATACTTTATAAATCCACATGGCAGTGCATAACAACATTCTCTTTCCACTTTATGAACAACCATCGCATGACATGTATTTCTTGACAACTTTCTATGGATTTTTCATTAAAAAATTTACAGTTTAAAGATTTAGTTAAAAACGTATACTACTTGTACGTAGGGGTGGGCATAAAAAACCGGGAACCCGAAACCCGAGGAAAACGGTCCCGCGTCCCAAGTTAAAACCCGAGCTTATTTCGGGAAACCTGAAAAAATTGAACCCGCCCGCCTACAACTAAAAATAACTATTAAAAAACACAACATTGAGGATCAATAGTATAATCAATGGTGTGAACATTTTGTACTATAATTTATTTGTGTATAATCAACGTAAAATTATGATATGAAACATTTTATATATACTTTTTCTTAATTCTTAATGTTGTGAAATTTTTGACCGATTTAACAAAAAATAATATAAATATGTTAATTGTTTAAAAATCGAACATAAATTTTATATCTATTTTGGATATATATAGATTTATTAATAATATATGTGTTAATTGGTTTAATCTAACCCACCCAAACCCGAAACTAAAAAACCCGAAAATTTATAATCGGGATTTATTCTTCAAAAAGCCCGCCGAACCCACCCGCGCGTTTTACATGGAAATGATGATTGCCACATTAATGAGGCAGGTACACACTTTTCCATTATTGGGCCGAGCCTATTATCGATTAATGTGGAGATGGGTCCAAATTTGATTTAATTTGGAGATGGGCCCGCTGGTCTCCGGCCTAGGGGATAAAACATAAAAGTAAAACTCATATAATTCAATAGTGTAATCTATCAATATATCTTTATAATATATATATATATATATATATATATATATATATATATATATATATATATTATAAATTCTGAAAGAAAGATAATAACAGAGTGAATGTGGAGCTAAAAATTTTGTTTTTTACGTTAACTGATGCATTTGTGACAATTGAGCTAAGAATTTTGTAGTCATTAACTTCATAGCATTGATTAAACTAAGGAACTGAGTGTTTTTAAGTTACAATTAATCGTAATTAAAATTTTGATGATTTCAAACCGTTTAAGATTCAATGTATACAATTAATCGCAATTAAAATTTCGGACTGTTCAAGATTCAATGTATGCAATTAATCGTAATTAAAATTTCGGACCGTTCAAGATTCAATGTATGCAATTAATCGAAATTAAAATTTCGCTGATTTTTAACAGACGTTTGATGCGGAGCAGGCGAACGAATATACCAGACGGTACGGGCGGCTGACAGTCTCAGTGGTAGAGCCATATCTATCTCCGGCGAGATATCGCCGATGGTCATCGAAGCCATATATGTTGAAGAAAAGACGCTTGACATGGATCCGATAACCAAATGTAGCATGCGGTACGGGCGTCTAAAATTTATTTGTGAATTTGCGCAATTGTATTTTATGGTTCAAAATTTTCAGTATTTTACTTTTTTAAATTTCAGACTGATATTTTATTTAAAAATAATGTTTCAACATATTACAAATAGTAAGTATAAATTATATCGAGTATTAGTTTGTTAATTATACGTATTTGGTAAGTCACCCCGCGCGCGATGCGCGGCAAATGCACCTAGTTGTAATAATTGCTTTTGCTAACGGCGGGGTGAATCATATAATTCATATGGAACGTTATTACTTATAACATGATGATGATTATATGGATGCATTAATAACCTCAACACTCTAACGCAACTTTCATGCACTATAAGTTGAGAGCAAATCCAAACCCTATCTCATAGCTATCTCAAAGAGAAAGTGAGATTATATTGAAGATATTAATCACATCGCAATGGCCTCCTCTATTAATTTAAATAATGTTCTCCTATTGTCTCTTTTCGTTCTCGTTTCACTTGTTGCACCCTCGACTTCAAACCCGACCGCAAAGGTATGTATTATATTTTAGCTGTAATGTATATTATGTCAATTTAATTTATATGATTCATTATATTTCTATTTTTAAAATAGTATAGTTATATTTAAAATTCCTGAATATATGTCTATATTAAAAAAGGGGTTAATAACCAAATTGCTATCCGAACTTTGACCAATTTACAAATCGTTACCTGAACATTTTTTTTAATTGGCTATATGAACTTTCAATTTCATAGCAAATTTCTATCTCTCTGTTACAATTTTCTCCAATTTTGACAGAAAATGTGCATGTTTCCGCCACGTGGGGTCTTTTCATGTGTACCCAAAATGGATTCAAACATGAATTGAAAGTATTACGATGAATACATTCAATTGGATGATCAATTGAATTGCATTGTTCGAATTGGACGGAAGTCCTATTGAGCAACTAAATGAATGTACAATACTTTCATACTTTATGTTTGAATGAACAAGAAAAGACATGAAAAGACATCATGTAGCAGAAATATGCTCATTTTCTGTCCAGTTTGACGGAAATTGAAACAGATGTAGCAATAAAATTAAAAATCAGGTAACTAACTTTAACAAATTAAAGTTCTGGTAGAGATTTATAAATTAAGCAGCAATTTGCTTATCAACCCTTATAAAACTTCATTTGAACTTATTGGTCTTATTACTTTTTCATTTTGTATCTCACAGCTAACCCCCGAATTAGAGAAAAAGGTGTGTTTGGCAAGTGGAAACCCTACATGCTTACAAACCCTACACAACGACCCACAAGCACAAACCCTAAACCTAGCCGACCTAACCCTATCCTACGTGGAGAAAGCCCGAATCCGAGCATCGGAAACCCTAATTCTGCTCGAAACCCTAGTCGAAGATACCCTAGAACACGAACTCATATTCAAGTACCGCCACTGCTGGACACATTACAAGGTTGCCCTAAAGGCCCTCGCCCACGCCAAACGGAGACTTACCTCGTACAAATTCAACGACATAGCGGGATCGGCTGTAACCGCGCTACTAGGGCATCGGACTGCGACGATGAGTTCGAGGATAGGAAGTTTCCGAGACCATCTGAGCTCGATCGGAGTAACCAGTCAATTAGGCTTTTTAGCGGGATCGTGTTAGGGTTAGCGCCGGAGTTGGTTCTTCGAGTTTAAATGATAACATGTATCATGTGGTTTTTGTTATGGCCTCAAAGTTTGTAACTTTTCTATAATGAAGTTTGAATAAGGTAATGAGTTTTATTGACGTTTAAGAAATTATATTATTAGTGATAAGGTTGGGAAATTTTGATTTGTATTAGAATTGAGAGGTCTTAGCAGAGGCGGTTAAAGGGTAAGGCCACTAAAGATAAGGTTTTAGGCTCAGCAAAAAATAAGGTTTTAGATATATTATATATTATATAGCTAAGTCCACTTCTAAATATGACAAAATAAAATGTCCAGCAAAAAAAAAAAAAGAATCACTTTCCATTATTTGTGGGTCAATGATAAAGTTGATTTAATTATATCAATTTAAGTAATTAAGTCGTCAATTATTGGGCCAACTATAAGACCTTAACAGTTTTTGTAAGTTTTAGGTGAAAGAAATTTTTTAGAATTAAAGTTAATAAAATCTTATTTGAGATCAACTATGTCTCAAGAAATGTTAAATAGATTAGTTATAATTGGACCCGCATCCATTCTGGGATGCGCGGAATTACATAATAGAGAACTTAATTCTGACCTCCCCAGGGGACAGAATACACCCTTGACACCCTGGAAAAAATTTGGAGGGGATTACAGGCCGAAGGGGCGGGAGATCATTATTTTTTGAAACGAACGATCAGGGTGAAGGGAGACATTTTATTGACCGGTCGATATTAGGGGGGTGTTATATCATCAATTGTAAATGAAATTTTAGAAAAAATTGAATACAAACATATAATTAGCGATTTTGTTTATTTAAAAGTTAGAAAAATAATTTTGAAATAAAAACTTACTAAGAATAGTCAATTTAAAATATTGTCTTAAAAAAATGTGAAAGTCCCGAATTAAATTTTAGCTTTAGGCCTCGATCTCTCGGGTCGACACTAGTTTTTGGCATGTAAAATTACTTAGTTTTCCTTATTATCGTCAATCGATTAAGTTGGGCGTTCTGAAGATGAATTAGGCAGAAGAGTTCTTGTTGGGAAAAGATGAAGAAGTATGCTATTATTAAACCTAATTTTTGTTTTCAGCCCCCTCTTTTGAAGAAACAACATTAACAACATGTTTAGCAAATGTAATAGAAATAGGGATTTAGAAATAAGGAATAGAGATTAGAAAAAATATAAATAATTTAGTAACTAAAAAAAAGATAAAAAGATGATATGCTAATATATATAACATAAATACTAAGTAATGCTAATTAAATAAAACAATGTGAATTCAAAGTACATGAATAATACATTGCAAACTGCTACTTCTTGTAAGATTGCAATGAAACGGCCACTCACATAATTTTGTAACAACTAGCCAAATAAAACCTGAAACTCGACACATTTTTATGCTAAGATTGCAAAACTAACATTGTTTTCATAAGAAATTAATTAAGAAGGTAATTATTCATTATTTATCTCACATAACAGTATCTTCGGTTATTATTGGAACCGTTTATAATAAAAATATGATGATTAATGCAAACCTTAATGCACTATATATAAGTTTCATGCCTAAATAGAAGAAATCAAACCCTAATTGCAATGGCATCATTCATTCATCTCGTACTCTCTCTTCTGGTTATCTTTTCGCTCGTCGCGCCTTCAATTTCGAGCCCGACTGAGAAGGTATATATATACAATACATTACTTTAGTAACAATTTTATTTTTTCATAGATAGAAAAACTTTAACGAGAATTCAACAAAAATTATGAATTTTAGTATTTAATTTAGTTTTATTGATTTTTTTTTTGCCATGGTCTTGTTTTATTGATAGATAAAGTATTTTATTTAAAGTTCAATTTATAAAGTAAGATTATGGATTCTACTATATATACTAGTTTAAAAAATGATTTTCGAAAATGACATTTTTCTATGTTAGAGGGGGCAGCAATATGCCAAAAAAATTGACCACATTGCCATAATGTGATAATCGGAATCTTTCGGAACATATTTTTTTTGGAATTTGTATAACGATTCATAGTTTGATTATTCATTGTTTTGAAACATATTGATTCATAATTTAATATATGTTATCATCATGAAAAATAACTTCTACTATTAATTATCATGACATTTTTTATTTCTTTCTTAATCTTTGATTGTTTTTACAGCTAACCCCTGAAACCCTAAAAAGAATATGCTCTTTCAATGTCCACCCTAGACTATGCTTCCGAACTCTCCGACACGACCCACGAACCAAAACACTCCACTTAAACCACCTCACCCTTGCCTACGTGGAGAGGACACGTGGCAAAGCCCAATCCACAATATTCCTCCTCGGAAAACTAGCCGAAGCTACCACCGACCTGAACCTCAAGTCGAGCTACATTGCATGTAGCAACCACTACGCGGTAATATTATATATAATAAAATACTAAATCTATAAGATATTAAAATATTTCTATTCTTAACGTAATTCAGTCAGAAACATAATAAAATATATATAGGGTAAGTTTCAACGTTTGTGAAACTTCGGTCAGTTTATAAGTTCTTAACTTAAATTATATTAGTTTCTAATATATTTTATTCTCTAATAGATAGCCCTAGCCGACCTGAACCAGGCCAAGCAGCGGCTGAGCTCCGGCAGCTACACCGGAGTTGCAGGGCTGGCGACGATGTCGGTGGCGGGGCCGTCTGAGTGTGACGATGAGTTCGATAACGGCGACAAGAAGTACAAGCCGAAGGAGCTTGTGGATAGTAACATGGAGTTTGCGACACTTGGCGGCATCGTATTTGCTATGGCAGCGGAATTGGTTATACCGTGAACGTACGTAATTGCATTGCATGCATGGCAAATATATAATGGACGTGATGTGGCGTGATTATTATATATAAATATAGATATAGATATAGAACGTATAAAAGAATGGAATAATCGAGTTTGCTATTATGTTTTAATTCTATAAGTTAAAAATAAGTTACACTTTTGGAAGAGATGTGTATTGGAACGAACAAGTTTAGCACTAGTTGTCTAGTGATATATAGATTGAAATTTTGAATTGGTTTGTTTAATATATACTAGTTTTTAATATGTATTTTTCATGAGAACTATAATACCAATTAATCTATTACATAAATAAAAATATGTAAATTCAAATTTGTCCTCACACCACCTTTCCCGCCATATTCCCCTTCATCAAACGTTACATTGTTTCAGTTTGTCACTGCAGCTTTTCCATTTACGAGCACTATATCAAACATCACTAATGACACCAAATCCAATCCATCACTGCAACAGTCCATATTTACTCCATACAAAATCATCCACTCCTCATTTAAAATTATGCAAATGTCCGATCGAAACCGCTTGATCTCTTACTCTTACTCAGTGAACCTTCTGCAATCACTATGACTCTTACTGGTTAGTATGTTGCTTGTTTCAGTTTACTAATTAAAAGACTGTGTATCTGATTTCGAACATATTCACGAAATTGATTGCTTGGGTCTTACGACCATTCAAATATGATGCCCCCCATCGGTGCTCGCACACATGTTTATACTGCTATCTTATCCTAACGGTGACTCTATCATCAGGTGCATCTCGCCACTCAAATTTCACCATCCTTACATGTGATTTAGATGTACTCTCTAAAGTGCCTTTGGTAAATTCAAATGCATAGACGTGATGACTATCTACTAGAATCAAACTAATATGTAATTAAAATGACCCAGACTTGCTTTTGCACAAGTTTGAAAATCACTTTCATATATACGTGGAGAATTTCGAATCATCTCTTCAACGCAAGGGTTTTGCTCGCAATGATTGGGTTATTGTCATTCTTTCCATAGAAATATACAAGAAAGTTTTAATGTAAAAAAAAACAATTAGGCTAGTATATTTTGAGGTTTAAACTTCGATGTCTTTGTGGTTTTTTTTATGTAATAGATTTATAGGGATAAGGGTTTGTTTGGTACCACTTCTTTGACCGAAATCCACTTTTGGTACCAGATTTTTTTTTGGGTACACTTTTGATAGTAACGTTTTGCAATTTGTACTTCTTTAATACATCTGTTAACTTACCGTCCAAAACGACCGTTAAAATGTCATGTGATGTGATGATGTGCACATAACAAACCTTTTTTTCTTTTACGAAATTCAGTACTTACTTTGACAGAATGAGAAATTCTTGTGTGGATCGGTGCCAACAGCTGGCTCCTAGCTGTTGGCCCTCCACCCAATGACATCTTGACACGTGTCAAGGTGTCAGAACTATAATGCAATTTGTCATATTGCTATTGGGTGAAGGGCCAACAGCTAGGAGCCAGCTGTTGGCACCGATTCACCGAATAATTTCTCTTGACAGAATTGTCAATGCCTTCAGAATTTCCCTTGCTGTGGTGGTGATTCCGCCGTTCTCGTAGATGTGAATGTGGCAGTTATCACCCAGAATCACCTCGCTGCCGCGAATTTCGCAGAGGACGGGGTAGCTTATCAGGTTCCCCATCGTCCCCGACGGCACGAACAGCCCAGACTCCTTGCCCATTATCCGAGCAACCTTGGACTCGAGCCGCAACGCTGTCGGGTCACCGCCGAGGACGTCGCCGACGACCTCCGCCATCGCCATGGCAGCTCAATTTGCCTCCGTCGGCTTCGTGACAGTGTCGGATCGGAGATCAACTGTCTGGGTCACCATTTTCTTATCTAAAATCGAAATTAGTTAGAGAAATTAACGTAAACAGATTGAATCTTCAAGAATTGATAATAAAATATAAATTTTAAATGGAATGCACCTGGGCTTATCGGTGGACGGTGGTTGTAGTGCTTAAAACCCAGGAATTAGGCCGCGACTGTGGAGATATGGAGTTTTTGGGAAGAAACCTCATTAGTTAAAGAAAACGCACAAATTCGGACTGTCACACGGGTAGGGGCAATTCTGTCAAAGCAAGTGACTAAATTCATCAAAAAAAATAAAAAATACATCACGTGCATATCACATGGCATTTTAACGGTTGTTTTAGACGGTAAGTTAATAGATGTATTAAAAAGGTACAAATTGTAAAACGTTGGTACTAAAAGTGTACAAAAAAAAAAAAATCTGGTACCAAAAATGGAATTCGGTCAAAGAAGTGGTACCAAACGAACCATTTATCTCTTATTTATATAAATCACTTGTTAACCAGAACATAATGATGATTTATAGTTTCACTTTCCTAACATAGGAGTTCGTCTTTTGATAACTGTAGAAGTTGGACATTGGACTAAATTTGTTAAAAGGTTATTTAAGATTAGTTTTAATAATGTCCTGGTTATGTATATTTAGGGTTTCATGTTAATTTTATTGATGCTTGAAGTGAACTGACTGAGTAGTAGAGTCTGGAAGACATCGAGTTAATCAGGTTCAGAACTAAAACTTAATGTGTTTTTTTTATATGTATTCAACTCTATTTAATTATTCTGCATTATGGCGAAATAAATAATGTTATTATATACTCTAGACATGATAGATAGTGACAACAAAGCCTTCTTAGTAATGGGAAGATAGAAAGAACTGAGAAATTCTTTACATAGGTATGTTCAACTGAGACTCGCATACCATATGGAAGATGGCGTTATATACTCCGGGTTAGTTTCTGAAGACTGAAAAATTGATTTATTGAAACCAGCATATAGAGGCACTTGCATCTTCATCAGTTTTAAATATCATCCATTTGTATTATATTATAACAACCGATTGTGTGCAATTTTAATAATACAAAGTCATGAAAAATTCACAGATTGGTAATTCTCTCACCACTCACATTGTTTATATTATTTTTGTGGTACAATGAATTTAACTGTATAATAATTAATATTAAAAAATCTATATATATAGACACATTGAGCGCAAAATGTTTTTTATTAACTAGAAAATAAGGACATGATGCACACTTACAATAGCTTTGTAGTGTATTATGTTACTGATGATAGCAATTTTTAATAAAAAATGATATATCTAATTCAATTATTTAAAACTATTATAGGTTTAAATATAACTCACACGCGTACAACGCTCGCGTAAAATATTATAGTATATTAAAAAAATATAGACATCTTGCTCTTAATTAACTTGTACGTATACACATATACATGTGTATTGTGTTAAAAATGTGTTTTATAATATATTTTTACTAATTTGGGATCCGATTTATAAAATAAGAAGGGATACAAATGTCAAAGTTAGACAATTACAGAAAAGTATTAGGTTAATATGTTTTTTTTTTTTTGTACAATATGTTTATGTCATGCGGCTTTTGTTACAACAATTTTTTTTTTTTTGCATATATGTTGAGTACATAACTTGAAACTTTTTTTTTTTGTGGTGAATTGTTGATGATGTTGGAGATTTTGAGTGTCGGATTTTGGCGTGCAAGTACGTTTTTTCATGCAAAAACGACGATTTGAGAAAGACCCATAGTAAACTGTGACGATTGACGATTTTCGGCCAAATTTCTTCGTCTAAATGGTCAAATCCGCAGTTTAATGTTTATTTCGGTCTTTTTTGTAATTCGTCAGTTTTGTTTAGGACTTTGTTGTTAATTTCGGATTTTATCCTTGGATTAGGTTTTTCTTTACAGTTAACTAAATTAGCCATCATTTACATTCAGTTGAATTTTCTATGAAAAAATCGAAGTTTTCCTCGACTCCGTCAGATTTTCAATATTCATTGAATCAACGAATTATGCGCTTCCTAGCCCCTATTATGCTGCATCAGTTAACTTTTTCGATTAAGTAGCTACTTGAATAGCTCCAACTTTTTTATTTTATTCAGTTTAATCACCATATTTATATCCTAACGTTTTTCTTATAATTTAGTCTCTAAACTTTTTCCAATCGGACACATGGGTCGGTGGACTAAGCTCGGATTGAACCCAAACATATTAACTAAAAAGTATTATATATGTAACAATACTAAAAATCTAACTTTGCCTCAACGAAATCTCGAATAGTAAGATATTAAAAAACATTGAAACTAAAATGAGCTTAGAAAGATATATGAAGAAAAAAAATATAGGCATGTATTTTGCACATATTCCAAATATATGGATGCAAAATGCATATTTTCAAATTTCACTTTCCAAAGTTAGAAGAAACGCACCGTTTTAAAATTAGAAGCATATCGGCATTCGGATGTCCTCCTGTTGCAGATTACACCTTATCTAAGCCAAAGCCATCTCCATTGCAGACGAAGTGAAAGCAAAACAAGAGAGCGAGAAACAGAGCACTGCAACAATGGCGTCTCTGGCTCAGCAATTCACTGGTCTCCGATGCGCTCCGCTCTCGCACACTCGTCTCTCCAAGCCGCACGCTGCTTGCCGCCAAAGCACCAACTCCAGGAAGCGGCTGGCAGTCGTCTCCGCCGTCGCCATCTCGAACGCGCAGACCAGAGACAGGCTCGAGCTCAAGAAGCTCTTCGAGGACGCGTATGAGCGCTGCCGACTTGCTCCCGAGGAAGGCATCCCGTTTAACGCGAATGAATTTGAGTCCGCTCTCGAGAAGTACGACTTCAATTCCGAGTTGGGGATGAAGGTCAGTAATGTTGTTTCTCAATTTCGGATACGTTTTCTGGAAATTGAAGCTGGAGACTTCAGTGGCGGTGAATTTGTGTTGTGGTAGTTTATGAAAAAATTGAGCTTGCAGGTAATTTGGTACAATCGAAATGAAGCTTGAGATTCAGGTTAGGCGGCTTAGAATGAACCTTGAATTCGTGTTCTCTGATTAACCTGGATATCAGTGTTAATTGCTGACTCTATGACCACCATAATGTTTTGAATCCTGAGCTGATCTCCGATAATCAAATTATTATGCAAAATTGCAAACCTGCAAAATCATGCTGAGTGGATAATGTTGGGTATTTCTGTGTATTCATCTGTAAGTTGGAACTTCCTGCAATGGATGCTCATCTTTAAATACTTAAAATTTCACTAATTTTGACTAGAATGTTTATTATGGAGTTGGTAAATACTGAACTTCACCAAAAGTTTCAGTAATTACTAAATTTGTTGTTTAGCTTATGTAGAAGTGTTGATTTTCCTTCTTTCACCTGATAAGTAAGTGCCAGACAGTGTAATTAACTGGAAAGTGTGAGAAGGGTTCTCGAAAAACTACCACAAAATCTGATTTCTTCCCAGAAATAAGATTCGGGTTAAAAGTTTTGATTTTGAATAGTATATTGAGTGTTCATAATCTGTAATACTTGCTTGATAAGTTAAATTGAAGGTAAAGATAATAAGATGGTGTATTATTAGTAACCATCTTCCTTTTTTCTCTCCAATAGGTAAAAGGAACGGTTTTCCTTGTAGATGCCAATGGGGCATTAGTCGACATAACCGCAAAGTCTTCAGCATACTTGCCTCTCAATGAAGCAAGCATTCAGAAGTTAAAGCACGTTCAAGAAGCGGGTATAGTTCCTGGCATGGTAGATGAGTTTCTAATTATTGGTGAAAATGAAGTTGATGATAGCTTCGTTCTGAGCTTAAGATCCATCCAATATGATCTTGCATGGGAAAGATGTAGGCAGCTCCAAGCTGAAGATGTTGTGGTGAAGGGCGAGGTTGGTATTCTCAAAATTACTCTTAAAATACACAATCAGATCAAATATGAGACAATCTTCACATCTTGCAATTGGTATATCAGTTGATAACAGTGTTAGGCTTTACAAAATGTCTACTTTTCGTGGTTTTGAGTTTTTACTGATTCTTGCTGCTGTTTTTACTGTGGTAGGTGGTTGCTGCTAACAAGGGTGGAGTGGTAGCCCTGGTGGAGGGCCTCCGAGGATTCGTTCCTTTCTCCCAAATTTCATCGGTTAGTTTTTTAGTTTCTCTAAATGAAAATTGTTCAAAGTTTGAAACTTTGTGAGAAATTGAAGGATTTACCTTTTCACTAAAAAAATCATCTGTGAAAATAAATAATGATATAGTCAATTGTTTTCTAAAATGGTTAAAGAAAAAGAGGTTACTTTCTCACTAAGTTTCTCAAATTACATCCCAAAACAACTCCAAATTGTGACCTTTGTTGTAACATCTTATTGGTGTAAAATGAGTTCCAAATTTAAAATTTTAATTGGGTGCAAATAATCAAGTCTTTGCTAAAATGGTAAAATAGAAGGGGTTACTTTCTCTCCAAGTTTCTCAAATCATAACTCAAAACAACTCCAAATTTTGACCTTTTAGGGTTTTTGCTTTTGCTATTAACATCTTATTGGTATAAAATGGGTTCCGAATTTTAAAAATTAATGAAGCGAAAACAAAAACAAAATGTTAGTTTCTTGACTCATACCCAAAAGATCCAAATTGTGACCTTTTTAGGGTTTTGCCTTTGCTAAACCATTTTCTTAGTTCCTAACCTAGGTTTTGTGGCTAAAACTGTTGTTTATTTTCCAGAAATCAACTGAAGAAGAGCTTATGGGAAAGGTAATTCCTCTGAAATTCATGGAAGTCGACCAAGAACAGTCCAGAATGGTGCTAAGCAACCGCAAGGCCATGGCAGATAGCCAATCGCAGCTTGGTATCGGTTCAGTTGTCATCGGAACAGTCGAGAGTCTTAAACCCTACGGAGCATTCATCGACATTGGTGGAATCAATGGTCTTCTTCACGTTAGTCAGATCAGTCATGACCGAGTATCCGACATCTCAACCGTTCTTCAACCTGGTGATGTCCTCAAGGTGATAAAGTTCAGATTTTTTTTTATAAAAAATGTTTTTTTTGTCAGAATAATGGATTTATGGTTTTCTTTTACTGTAGGTGATGATATTGAGTCATGACCGCGATAGAGGCAGGGTTAGCCTTTCGACCAAGAAACTAGAGCCAACTCCTGGTGACATGATCCGTAACCCTAAGCTCGTCTTTGAGAAGGTGAAAAAAAAAAAAAACTTTCTTCTTTTAGCCTAAATTCATATAATTTCTATAAAAAAGGGTTTATTAGCATCTTCCTAACAGAACATTGGAGTCTGCATAATTTGCTAACTGACCTTTTCTTTATAAATTGCTAACTGAAGATATACAAAGTTAAAATTCCTTAAATCTGTCTAATTTTCTGTTAATTAGTGAGTTATTTATTATATTGCTCTCTTTTTCATGCAAATTGTTAACTGGACTTTGTAAAAATTTACAATTTGCTCTGTTTTTCGGTTTTTAATATTTTTTGAGAAGGCGGGAAAAAATATATTTCTCTTTTAACCTAAATTCATATAATTCCTATAAAAAAGGGTTACTTAGCATCTTCCTAACAGAACATTGGAGGTCTGCATAATTTGCCAACTGACCCTTTTTTATAAATTGCTAACTGAAGATATACAAAGTTACATACCTTAAATCTGTCTAATTTGCTGTTAAATAGTGAGTTATTTATCATCATGCTCTGTTTTTCATGCAAATTGTAAACTGAACTTTGTAAAAAATTACACTTTGCTATGTTTTTTCGGTTTTTAATACTTTTTTTGTTCTGTGGTGTTTAAAAGGCGGAGGAGATGGCACAGACATTCAGGCAGAGGATTGCTCAAGCCGAAGCCATGGCTCGTGCCGACATGCTTAGATTCCAGCCCGACGTAAGTTTTATTTATTTATTTATTTATTTTTTACAAATCTATAGAGCTGTAAAAAGTTAATTTAGCATTGAAAGTATATGATGATTGTAATGTAATGCTGTAAAAAAATTACCTTTTTTTTTTACAGAGCGGATTGACTCTGAGTCCTGATGGGTTACTGGGTCCGCTTACTTCGGACTTACCAGCTGAAGGTCTGGACTTGGGTGATATTCCTCTAGCACAAGAATGAAAAAGGCCTTCGTTTTATTTACCGTTAATTTTTTTACCGTGTAGAAAGAACATTCTGGGATCGTGTTTGTCTGTATTATTGTGTTTGGTTTTTATTTGATTCAGTCAGTTGTAACATTTGGCAAAAAAAAAAAATCAGTTGTACCTTGTGTATTCTTGTGTATAACCCGATATATGATTCAGGTTCTAAATTTGATAAGAGTTGATGTGTAAATAATGAGTCATTTTAGTAATATTAACAGGATGGTTTATGAATATATTTTTTTACAAAAAAAGTTATAAAATTTATAAACAGTCTCAACTGTAGATCATTTTTTATGGAGGCGACCTTAATCCATCCCCCTATGTAATGTCTAGGCGCTCTTGTTCACAGCTTTGTGTTTTTTCCGACCAAACTTAGAGAACAACCAGCGTATGCAATGATCCTGTCAATGTAGCTCCACCAGCAGTCTAGAGGTCGGGCCTTTAAGTCTAGTTTTACTCTCTTCATATGCCTGAAGCAGTATGTGGGCCGGACATGACATATTTTTCTAAACTATAGATCGTACTGGCATGTTGCTAATTGATGCAGTAGATTTAAAAAGTTAATATTAGGAATTTTAAATATCAAATTGGTTGCTTACCATTTTTTCGCCTGATTTTAACCTCATAAAAATGAAAATATATTTTTCAATTTTCTGAATTATCTTGTTACCTATAGTTTAAACATATTTGATGCTTAAAATACATATTTTGTCCCGTTAATTTTTAGAAGAAAAAAGTAAACCCAACCAATTTGATAGTCAATCTCAAAACACAGAATATTAACATTTTAAATATAGAACAACGATTAATAACACACTACTAGTTTGGACTGTTTTTAGTTTTTAAGCCAAAAAAATCCCCATATGTTTAGAGCACGCAGTTTGGCAATTAACCATTCTTCAAGCACCAATGTAAAACCCACTAATTAGAAATAGAATCATAGCCAAACACGATCTTCTTTGTATTACTGAGAATTAATCTTTCACATCAATAGTTTGATCTATTTTGAAAAATATAAAAGAGTGATTATCGTCCTCCTTTCTTGGATTTCTTCACCTTCTGCTTCAACTGAGAAAGACCTGCCGCACTGATCTTCACATTCCCGATGATCGCCGCCACCAGCTCCGGATCCGTGCAAACCTTCATCAGCTCTTTCTCTCTCGGTAACGCCTCGGGCGCGTGGCTGAACAGATTCATTGCAGTTTTTGCAGCTTCAAAATCAATCAGAAAACTAGTATTAGGGTTCAAGAGTACACCGTGTTGCTTTTAGGTGTACAAAGGGTTGACGGGTCTTTTGAACCATGATATTTGAAAACTTTTGAATTTTAGTCCATGATGTTTTTTTTTTCCTTAGTTTTGATATCATATGTTTGCAGATTTTTCTAGTTTTGGTCCGACTGTTACATTCCGTCCATTTTTTCCATTAAGTGATATGTGCAAGTCACGTGATCCACCCTAAACATTCAATTTTGTTCAAATTTGGGGGAATTGACCCATTGAACTAGGTTTAGGGTGTCAATTCCCCCAAATTTGACCAATTAAATCTAGTATAATTCGCCCAAATTGAACTAGGTTTATGGTGTCAATTCCTCTAAATTTGAACAAAAGTGAAAGTTTAAGGTGGATCACGTGACTTGCACATGTCACTTAACGAAAAAAAATGGACGGAATGTAACAGTCGAACCAAAACTAGAAAAATCTGCAAACATATGGTACCAAAACTAGGAAAAAAAACAGCATAGACCAAAACCCAAAAGTGGTCAAACATCATGGACCAAAATGCAATTTAACCCAAGTTTAAATTGTTGTTAATAGGTGTTGTAGATTTCAGTTTCGTTTTCGTTGCTTATAGATGTACCAGGTTTTGTTTTTGGTTTTCCATCCGTTTTTCGGTAAAATTTGACAAATTTGGGTTTAAATTTTCTTCAATTCATGTAAATTAAGTTAAACTAAACCTCAATGTTGCATAAACTCTTCAATTTCACTATATCTACGCACTAATTGACATAAAGTTAGCAGAAATACCCTTTTGTTCTTTTCTTTTCTTCAAATACTCTAGCAGTTGAATTTTAAGGAGCTATTGTACCAAAATCCGTCAAATATAACAGAAAAAACGGACGAAAAATAAAAAAAAAAGCAAACGAAAATGAAATCTAGGACACCTAAAAGCAACATTGTGCACAATTGGGACTGTGATCAGCTTTTTAACCTTAAAAATTTAGGGTGAAATCACTTTGCCATAAAATTTAGCTAACTCTAAAGGAGGACGAAAATCGAGTACCTTTTCCTTTCTTAGCTGTGCCCGGGATGATCTTGGCGCGGTATTTATACGACTGCAAGGCATTGTAGGGTCCGCAGACCGGAACAGCATACAGAAGAATGTCGTTTGGTAGCGGATTTCCGGTCAAGTAGTCGACATCGGTTAGTTTCTCCTTCTCCTCTTCGCCTATTTCGTTAATATCATCTTCTTCCATTGTAACTCTGTCCATTTCAGGAGTATCTCTTGATCCCACATGGCCGCCGTTCGAGTTGCTAACTGATGTGTCTTCTGTACAATCTCGAGAGAGGTGGCCTACTTTTTTGCACTTGTAGCATAGTTTCAGAGCAACATCTATAGTAGTACCTGGAAAATGAGAAGATCCAGTTTTTCACAATCTGTTCTTGTTTATGTAACAAATAAAGAATGATATGAAGAAGTAATACTGAGCACAAGCTGAGTTGTATAATGACATCCAATAACATCCAGTATCTAATCTAACTATTACAAGAGAGCCATCAGGCGCTACGCGCATATATATTTATGCAAATGTCTTAGTGGCAATATTTAAGTTATCATAAGTAGTATATACTGCTTACTGAATATTTCCTATTCATCATCAGCAAGTGATTTGATGTTCAGAGGCCAATTAATATCAAAAGACAACGGCGTTAATGGAGATACAGCTATCACAAGAATCATAACATGATACAAAATTACAGCTATCACAAGAATCATAACACGATACAAAATTACAGCTATCACAAGAAACACGATACAAAATTAACATCTTTGCTCAAATATAAAACGCATACCTTGAGTAACTGGTTTCTCCTTGTTTGGTTCTTTACTCTCCTCCTTGGTAGACTCTACATCTTTTTGCACTTTTCCAGCAGGCTGCAGATCAAAACACAAACAGCTAATTTCAGCAGTGAGTGGCAATCAATCAATATTCGCGGACAATTGCAATGAAAACAAAATAAGCTGAAAATAGCAATGAGTTAATAGACCGAGTTACTCACAGCGAGCAAAGCCATCATCCTGTTTCTTTCTTCCTCGTCCTGATCCGCATACTTCTCCTTGATCTTCTTGAGTTTACTCTTCATCCCACGGCTTACTTTCCCTGATGCAACCGGTTTTGGTTTTTCAACATTCTTTTCTGATTGACCACCAGATGCACCCTGCTTTACCTTTTCAACATTCTTTTCTGATTGACCAACAGACTTCTTCTCTTGTTTCGCTTTATTATCGTCTCTTTCATCAGTAACTGTTTCTTCTTCAGTGTTACTTTTCTGGCCTTTCTTGAGCTTTCTTCTTTCTGCTTTAGAAATATAAGGTTTCTCTCTTTCTGATGCTTTAACTTCTTCATTTTTCGGTTCCTCCACAACTGAGTCCACCTCAGGAATGGGAAGATTGTATTTCTTTGCAGGCAAGGCAGTAGACCCTAGTCTAAGTGCTCTGTCCATGAGATCTTCTAATTCGGGGTTTGCTGCAGTTTCAGTACCTACACCATTCAAAGTACTTTTCTCTTCAACGGGTACGATAGAAGGGGCACCATCAACTTGACTACTTTTATTTACATCTTCGGATTGTTTAGGTTTTGGAGGATCTTTTGAAGAATGTACAATGCTTCCCACTTCATCATCAGACTCAGATTCGGGCTCTTCTCTGATAAATTCAGCTTCTTCAAAATCATTACCACCTTCCTCCTCACCTCTTACTCTCCTTTCGTTTAAGTGAGATCCAAGGGAGCTCTCATCGAGTCGAAATAACAGCCCGAACCCCATAACAAGAGGGTGTGGAGGCAGAAAGTTCTTCTTTCCACGAATCATGAAACTCCCAACAGTCAGATATTCACCTGTTGGAGCAGTTTTACTGACTTGATGAGGATACACCCACCAAGCACTGGTCACTATCTTTGAGTCCCATGCTGCACTGTGGCAAACCTGAATTTATAAAAAAAAAAATCAAGATAAGGGCGCTTGAACATTAAAGTTGAAAAAAAAGGGAGTTCCGGAGTTGAAGATGAAGAGAGAAAACTACTGTGAAGCTCCCTGCTTGGTTTAAAGTAAGAGGAGGCACTGGCTGGTCGGGTTTGTGATTCTTAATCACGGTGCTGGATGCTCCGTGCAGTTCAGCATGCACATATCTGTTCAAGAGTTTTAATCAATGAAGAGAACTAATTGTTAGTTTAGGGAGGAAATTTGTTCAAATGAATCATTTAATTATAATTTCTCTGACTAATTATTATCGAATAACAATAATAATTTTGGATGAGCAAACTCTTCATCTTCTACGAAGTACTTAGGAGATGCAAGGCTACTTACAGGTCTCCTTTTGACATATAACGTTTGACAATCATCTCATTCTGCTGAGCATCACGACCACTGATAACCAAGTAATTCTCGCTGCTGATAAACCAATTGAACTTCTCAAACCAGTGAACTTTGCGCATATGCGAAATTGTTGCAACGGTTTTCTCCTGGACATTAAATGAGCATTATAAGAAAAAATGATATTTCTCGAGTTTATGTTCCGAATAACATGAGATTCTGAAGTAACCATTGAACGAAAAACGATGCATTGCACTTGACCAGTGCTGATCACTAAAATAGCATGCTTGAAAAAAACTGATTACCTTAGAGAGTTGGAGACGAGTTTTCTTCTCTGCAGCTTTAAATGCCTTTTCATGTGCCGTGACTGTCTTTTCCTGTTTGCTTTCCTGTTTTTTCTTCATTTCATACCAGCGCCGAGCATTTGCATGAGCTGAAAGCGCCAGATCAACTTCAACCTATAATTATTATACACTGAACTATGTCAAATAGAATTACTAATTGAAAATTTGTAGATATGACCAACATAAAGAAGCAGGGGCATCAGGAATGAAGACAATGACAATGTAGAGTAAAAACCTGTGTATATGACACTGAAATATAAAAAATAAGACATTACTGTTCACTCTTTAAAAATTGCATCTCGCTCAATATGTCAAGTACATGCAGATTCAAAGCCAAAGAAATCTACATAAAAAATAATAGAAAAAATGACAAATCATAAAGAGTGACTGTGACATATTAATACTCTTGAAGTACCAAATCATGTCTATTCTTTTCAATGTAAACAATCATGCAAAAACATTTGAAGTAGGTAAAAAAATGCAGAAGCATATCTTAGTTCTACCAGGTAAAAAAAAGGAGGGCCTAAATTTGTACCTTATCAGCTGGCAGTGTCTTTTCTTCATCATCCATCTCATCAAGATTGTTGCTCAAGAACAAAGTCATACAGTTTCTTTCAAGATAAAGCTTGTCGATGATGCTAGCGACAGGGTTTCCTGCTTTCTTTTCTTCCTTTACCATGCGGGCAAGATCTTCCCAGCTCATACCTTTAGCAAGAGATGCACGAACAGCTAATATTGCGGCATCAACATCGTCTAAGTTGTACTCTATCAGCTCTGCCAATTTAATGCACCGGTCTACTTCATTTCTCAATGAATGCACTCGATTTTCCTACAAAAGACAAGCAGAGGAAACGTATTTTAAAATGACAATAAAGTAGATGCACAATACAACTCGAGCAAACACGTTCTTCAGGTGGCCACATAAAGATTGACTTGGCACAAAAAATTCCTAATCCAGCTCAATCCGAAAAACTCTTAAGACGAAAAAAGAAACTGAGTACAACAACTTAATCACATAACCACAAGTCCAGGCATGGTGAAATAAACAAAATTATTAATCAGAAAAGGTATATCTTCAACGAATTAAGCCTATCATCAAGAAAAAGCATACAGACCTGATCTGAACGAATTTTACTAAGTTTTTGAACAGCGGAATCTTCTTTTGCCTTTAGTTGCTGTTCCACTCTTTGACCCTCTATTTTGCTATAGAATTCATCCAGAGATAAATCAAATGTCTCAAAGGTGATATGTTCCCTTGAACTGAACTGGTTCAGCAAAATGGGACAGAATTCATCGTAAATCTGCATCATAAAGATAGGACATCATAAATTAAAAAACCTCATAGGAAAGGAAGGGAAGATTTCTGGCAATAACTATAATGAATTTTAGGGGGAGAACGGTGAAAGGAGTTCAAAAAAGAAAATGGAAGCGAGGATACCCGCATGCCAGGTTCAGAAGAGGAACGGTCCTTCCCAGAACTTTTATTTTGCATTAAAATGTATCCTTCCGGAATTCGATCTCCAAAGATTATATCCTGCAACCAATCCTCAAATTTTGCAACAGCTAAGGCCAAAACTTGGATGGTATCATCATCCAACTTGTTGTCTTTAGGAAGTTTTGTACTAGGAACCAAATCAGCATCCAGGATAATATGCTCAGAAAGTGCAGGTCCATAGCCAAGTACATCACCAAGAACAATTTTCAGTGTCTGCTGTTTGCTACGATTACCTTCGCTGCTATTCTTCACCGACTCAGATGTCTTACCCTTAAGATTGCCCAGTGATTCAGTGTTTGGTTCAGAGACATTCATTCCACCTTCATCAATATCAAGAGGCTTTGCATTATCAGGTTCCTTAGATGTAAAAGCTGCCTGTAATTTCTCGGTTGTAGTACGCTCGAACACTCGACAGATTTCTGTAGGATATCGATGTCGTGACATAATCGCAAAACCTTTATCATCATCTCTGTATTACAAAACAAAGCTTCATCTTTAAGCTCCCAATCCAAGAATCAGACCAAGTTAATCCAAGTACATAAGAAACAGCAAACAACTTTCATAGATGATAGAACAAAGCAAGAAAATCAATTTTAGTACAAAATTATTACCACAAAGTCGCCTCCTACTAACTATGGAAATCCTAAGAGATGCAGCGAAAGGTAAGATTTATATAGTCAAGTAAAGCACAATCAAGCAATGTGTAAATACGGATTGCATCCTATGTACGAAAAGTGAGAAACACTTACATAATAAGAACAGGAATCACATTTGTAAGACAAGAGGAATCACATTTCTTAAGCAAATAATACTACCCAGAGGAGGTTCAGATACATAGCATACAACAAACAAGAAAGAGGAAAGAGAAGCATCTACATAATAAGAACATAATCCAGAAACATCGGATACACATACGACAACTTTGAGTTGTAGAAACATTGTAGCCTACAATCATATTCTGAACAACTCTTGAGCACTAAAGTCCTTAAACACCTTAAAATTCCCCTCCCCGTTTATAAGGAAGAACCAAATGTTACTAGGAATAGAAGCACTTCTAGCCTGATCCAGAAACTCCATCAATTGGTAAGGGGACACATCTCTCCAAGGTATTCAAAAATTTCCATCTCTTCTAATCCCTTAGTCATTAAACAAATAGAATCTGGAAATAAACCAATCCTTCTAATCCTCATAGAAGAGGCCATCATTCATTTGCCACATTTTAAGACTCCGATGCAAGTCATTCCCAGGTTGCCGCTAAGAGTATACTCAGGTAGGAGTCAGTTGGGCATGAATACATACCTATGTGACCGTAGAAGAGTCAGGACAGTGAATTCAGAATCTGTAAGGATAATGTTTCCTTGAGCATAGAGCTCCAATATCACATAATGTGCATTAGCACCCAATCCAAATTGAAAGAGAACAATCTGCAAATGAGGTTAAATAGAAATCAAAACTAAACAACTTTCACATGAAATAAAGATTAGGAATGAAAGCAGCAATTTATCCATGGACGATCATTCATTAAAATTATACCCGATCATAACCAAGCTGGCGAACATCCTCCAGCCTTCGCGTGCGGATATGTTTTCTCAACTTGAGGGTAAACCCAGAAGGTGTATTGCTTTTTTCCCTGTCAGGAGAACATACAATTCTGAACAACTACATGTTCCACTGCCATCTTTTATTCGCCTAATGCATTTTCTCTTAATCATGCAATTGGTTGGTTAGTAAACAAAGAAATTGGTCATAATTCTTCCAGTTTAATCATCTAAACAGTTGAGCCTTTCCTAAACTAAGAGGCCAGTTAGCATGATACAAATAAGAATATACTGTCCACTCAATAAAATGATCATAGATTCCTACTAATCTTTCTATCTACACAAATTAACCAAGCTGCAACATCAAAACCGCATCGATTACCTCATATATACAGTTGTATGCAAACGGACACCACTTTCCATCAACAGCAACACTTTCTCACTCTCTCCGGATTCTGTTTCTCCACTACTATTCATTAGCTTGAACACATACGTCTGCCAATAGTCCAAAATCAAACAGATTAATAAAAAAAATCATTACAACATTAAGAAACACGAATTAGATTCCACAAGAGTTCAAAAGCAATTCAACAGCTGGTCAGTTCTTTGTAAGCAGCATCGCGCAGTTTAAGCTAAATTTAGCGAGCAGCATCTTGGATGGAGTACCTTTGGGGAGATATCGTAGACATTAGAGCAGCGCATTCCAATCAGACGGCGGAGGCACTTGACCTCCGCCGCCACATCGGCCGTATTCATACGCACTTTCACCATAGCTCTCTATCTAGACGAGAAATGTCGTCTCAGGAGGAAGAAGAAGAGGTTTCTTGAATTGCAGCTCCGACAATCCTCTTCTGAGTTCTAATCTGAAGGAAGGAAAAGTCTGTCCAAAGACGAACCGACGACGATCGCCACCGCCAATGGCTCTTTCAAAAGATTATTGGGCTGAGCCCTGCTCTTATTTTAGGCCCATATATTGCCAAAGCTTTTTTTGCCCAACAAAGCCCAAATATTTTTTTCCAATTTTTTTTTTTTTTTTTCTGATTTCGAACTTCCATAATTTTTTGTTAGGGCAGGTCGTTCGTGTCGTATTACTCTTACTCAATTTATCGTGTCTTTAAACGTAATGTGTTTAAAATTATCCAAAATTAACCAATATTATATTTATTTAGACAGATAAATTCAAATCTTCACTTTGTAATATTTTTATTGCTAAATAATATTGGTAAAATTATTGTACTAAAAATAAAATGAATATTAGATAAATTTATATGTGCACATACAGTTCGAGTTTATTGAACATGCTTAAGCGAGTCGTATTTAAACGTATCATAAATGTTTAGATACATGATTGAACTCGTGTCAGATAAAAATTTATATAAAATCGTATTCGCTGTAGTTCGTTTATTTGCATTCGGTCATAGATTGTTTAGACAAAAAAAAAAACTTTGTTAACATAATTATCATTAATGATTTTGTTAAAGTAACTTAGATTCTTCAAATGGTCGGGACCAAAAAATGTTACTAATGTGGTTGTAGTAGTTGATCATTGACTCTTCAATTGAAATTTAGGACTTCTCCACCTATCATTTGATTTTACACTAGACTTTGACAAAAGTAAATTGATGGGAAAAGAAGGTAACATGCACATGTGTGGAATAAAATTTGACTTACCAATTATCTTAAGGTAATTACTAACTTGTATATATTTGAAAATTTAAAAACATTATGTGTTCTTCTATTATAAGAATGGTAAAAAAAATGCCAATGGGAATTTTAAATATAATTTTTAATATATGATTAAACTTCTATCTCATAAATTTAAACTGCAAATTCGACAACATTTTATTCATACTCTATAACGATAAATGTTATTTTGATGGCTTTGAACCCCTAGATTCAGAGACGGAACTATGAAGGGTTGAGGGGGCATGCTCTCCTAATTTTTTTATTTTTTTTTTGTAATTTTGATTTTAAAAGTTGTAATTTTTCTTAATTTAACCATTTAGAATCTTACATTTACCTGTTAATTTTTTACAATAATAGTTTGCCCCTAATTCAATTCTTACATCTGAACAAAATTCATAACTTCGTTGCCTAGATTCATATCGACTATTATTAGAAAAATGAATAATGTATAAATGAAGTATTATAATTAGAAGCACTAAACACTTTAGATAAAGGCATATGATTTAAAAAAAAAAAAAAAAAAAAAAAAAAAAAAAAAAAAAAAAAAAAAAACTAGCTAGATGAATAGGATATACAATGACAAGCTCTACACGTTATTTAGTTGATAACTTAATAAACCGCGAATGTCAATACAAATTAGGCCATAGAGCAAATATATCACTGAATTTAATTGAAATTCTAATTTGAGCAAATAGAAATGACATTCTCCCTAACTTCAAGCAGTTTAGCCTAGACCAAAGTCCTAATATGCGTCCGGTTTAGGTGAATTTTGCACGTTGACTCCTTTAGTCATATTATTTTATTTTACTACTTTAATAAAATAAATAATTGTTAAGTAAAATAGTTGAAAAATGAGGTCAACTTCTCGAAATGTAAATTAATGTTGAAACTTCGAGACAAAAGACTTGATGTGGAGTTTCATTGTTTGTACAGTTGAAGCAAAGTAAGGATATATATTATTATGGATTAATTTACTTATATAAAAAAAATTATGTTATAAAAGTTATTAACAAGTTATTTGTGCAGAAACGTTGTTCTTAGCTAAATTGATATGTTTTAAATAAAATTCATTATCAATGATTAATGTTTTGCATGAATATGTGTAAATTAAAAATATATGATATCAAATTTCATTAAAAAAAACTCTATATATGATAAAAAAAAAAAAAATTAGCTTATAAACCAGAATACCGTAAAAAATAAGACATTTTAGTTATGATGATTAAAATCAAAATAAAGAAAATATTTTATAATATTTATATGTATTAAAATAGCATACTATTATTGTAAAATGAAAGAAAATAAATATATGTATGCATCATAATTCTAACTTAATTAAAACAAAATGATATATGCATAAAATAGAAGACAAGGAACTAATCATGTGCTTGCTGAGCACTAAAGCATTATAATAATTAAATTGCATAAATGGATTTAACCCTTTTGAGTCATTTCTTTTGTTTTGTTCTCTTCTCCTTCTAGAAATTAAATTAGAAAAAGGAACCAAATTAGCTCATATTTTATTTATGGTTCACATTGTGTTCTACATTTAAATTAGTTAATCAATTAGATCAGATAGATAATTGTCTCACCTAATTATATATCTGAGGGCAAAGGGTCCACTAAATGGGGTTTAATTGTACTTAAAGCACCATAATAATTAATGTTGGCCTTTTGACAAACCATGTGTTCCTTAAAACTAAGCAATGGAACACCAAAAGCTATCCTTAAAAGCATTTGTGTCTCTTGTTTCCTAATTTGCAGTCTCTTAGAGACCAACTAAATCATATGGTATGTTCTTGAGGTGTTCATCTACAAACAACATCATCAAAACAATCTATCTAGAATGCAATGTTTTTTCATTGGCTAATTCTTTTAGCACCCACAATTTGTTCGGAAGTAAGAATTGAATTAAGGGCAAACAACATATAGGTAAAAATAATTTAGAATGCGAATGTATGATTTTAATGGGTCAAACTGAGAAAAATTATAATTTTTTAAATTAAAATTACATATCATAAAAAATTAAGGAGGGTAATTACCCTCAAATCTTAATAGATTCGTCCATGAGTCTATCTGAAAAGCTATATTTAATTTTATTTTTATTTAAAAAATATTATTTTTACTTTTAGATGTGGAACAGGATTCTACTTCCTTACATCTTATGCGTTGTATGCGAGTGTTTATGAGACTGAGAATTACCACAATTATTATAATACATATTTGAAAATATCTGTAATTTGAAACCATAGTATTTGTTTATTTATTTAAAAAAAACATTTCATATGCGACACAAATGACAATTTTCATGTCTGTGTAAGAATAGGTGTAGGATTCTACCCAAGTATCAAGTGGAAGGATCACTCAATTATATAAAGACTTTTATTATTTTATTTTATTTATTTATAGAAGAAATAAAATAATGCTCTGGTCCAAAATTACGTGAACGGTCTAAAAGAATGCGGATATTTCCCGAATTCTAATAGTCCAAATAACAACTTATCTAATCCAACATAATGACAATTTTGAATGTTTTTTAATTATGATATGATATTGAGTGAGACACTCTTAGTTATATCGATCCTCACATAACACAGTCAAACTTTTGGACGACATTAGTCCACATTAATCAAATGATTATGGAATTTAGTACCTTATTAATTAGACAACAAGTCAAGTGGAATTTAAGTTTTTTTTTTTTTCCAGGTCGTCTTAGGAGTTTATTAGAAGGACAACATTTATAGCATGTTATTCACATTTAAACTAATTTCTACTCACAACGGGCTACTGCTTTTTTTTCAATTCTTTGGAACTCATCAAAATTTGAATTTCTAACGTTCAATTAAGAGATAAAGTGTTAAATTACTACACCAGATTAAACCATTAATGTCAATGCCAAAACAAGTTCTTAACCCACTAACATTAGTTTTATTTTATTAAAAAGTATTATTTTTTTTACATAAAACAATTGCTCGCTAAATTTCTAGTCGAGCCAGTTTTAGGACATTTTGTGGTGTTCTAAGCAAATTCAAACATTTTTTTTATTTAATTGTTTAGACCTATAAAATAACTCTGTTAATTCCATAATGTAGTTAGTAAAAAGTTGAAACAATAAAAATAAAATAAGAAGACATTATGCAACGTTAAATCAAAGACTAACTTGACATTGGACTAATTTGAGCCAATAAAGACGGGGTAAATCGCGGCATGACGTCGTAATAGAGGCCAAATGCACTATTTGGCAAAAATTATATAATATTTTGGAAGAGGAAAATTATTTTTTTAATGTTTTGGAAGTCGTTTTATCTAATAATTAATAATTCAAATAGGGAGGTGACAATGAATCTGGACTATTTCCAACATTGAAATTTAGATTCAAACTCCGCTAAGCTCAAAAAATATGAAAAATATTTATAATTGGTATTTTATTTTTTATTGAATTTTCTGATACAAGCGGAAATTATTTCAAATATATAGCAAACATACTATTGATATTAACGTCTTAATTAATGACCCTTTTAACAATCTGTATAAAATAAAAACAAAAAACACACACTGAATCTGGACTTTAATAATTATTATTATTTATGAATGAAAAATATATAATACTAACAATAAATAAATATAGAAATGTTGAGTGGCAAAAATAATATAGAAACGTTTTTCTTTTTAGTGTCGTTTTGTGACCGGAAAGAAACAAAACGATGGTTTAATTACCCCACATTATCGTTACCAAAGGTCCTAATCTCAACAACTGCATACTCTTACTTCCTCCCCGATCCCATTTTTGTTTTATTTAAGCTCATAACGTTACGTCTAACAATAGTTGGCGCACTTGGTATGTATGTACTGGCGATGTGCAAACCCTTGAATAATAAATAAAATCAAATAAATATGAGATTGTCACAATTCGTGTTGACAGATCATTCTCGGGTCGTGTCAAAATAGGTTCAAATCAAACACGATGTTAAATGACGAGACAATTTGTTTGATTCAGACACGTCACGAATTGCATGGGTCAATCATAATGAGCCGGGAGACCCAAACCATGGTCCGACCTAGTTATGGTCCGACTTGGACGATTGTAACCATGTTCTAACCTTTGGTCGGACCATAGCTAGATTTATTTAGCATTAAGGTCATAATTAGACCCAATTGCTAAATTGACCTAGCAATTAATGGTCCGACCTAGTGATGCAAGCGGCCGGAACCGATTAGATTTCGAAGATTTTTTGCCGTGAATAGTGTTTTTTTTGGGCGGACGTTCGGATTTTGGCGCGTGAATAGTGTTTTTCGGGCGGAAACGGGTTTCCAATTCAACATCTCGGCTACGCCATGATATACGCTGCTTTTTGGCCAAATTCCATCAACTGAGGCCTCAAAATCGCGTTTTATGTTATTTCGGGTCATTTTTGCAGTTTTCAATTTATTTGAGATTTGTTCGTTATTTTCGGTTATTTCATAGATTAGAGTTTTCTATTTAAGACATTGTTGGCCGAATTTTCCATTCAGTTTATTGATAAATCAGAAAATTGAGGTTTTTCCTCAACCTGCGTTCAATTTCGTATTGCTTTCGATTTCTGCGCATCTATCCCACCATCACGCTGCATCACCTAGCCATGAGTCGGACCATGGCTAGATCAATTTAGTCCTAGGGTGCGGTTGAAAATGTTTAAGGGCTAAATTGCAAAAATAAAAAGTTAGGACAATAAAGGACTAAACTGAACAAAATCAAAATTTATGACTATGAATGTGTAAGTTGTTTCGACCAAGTTAACGCGGGCTGTCTGCTGAGTAACTTGTCGATGTCTTCGGGTTGGGTGCGAGCTTGTTTGGGCCAAGTCCGTCTCCTAGGGTCGTGCACGGGCCTTTGGCTTCGTCTTCAAAATCGCACTAAGTCCTTCGGGCTCTCTCGCTGACTGTCCGTCCGTACCTGCAAGAGGAGCATTACCGAGCAACTCCCGTGGAGAGGGGGGAGGTGCTTGGTGCGCTCACTCCGACGGTCAACATTAGACAGTTCTAGAGAGAGAAAGTTAGAGAGAGGTCAGAGCTCTTCTCAATTCTCACCCAAAGTGACTTGAAAATGTTTACCCCCAAGGTGGCTATTTATAGGCAACCTTGGACCGTAAGCCGGTTTTGACCCGGTTCAATGTGGAAATGTGAACCGGGATGCAGGGGAGAGCTTTGGGAAGAGGACTCTGACGCGCGTCTCAGGCGGCTGTCACGAGCGGGACGCGCGCGCCTTGTAACGGGGGGTCCCCGACGTATAGGAGTTAGTTGAAAATCGGGTCTCCGTATACATCCAGGACAAAAAAGGGGGGTGTGCGCGACACCCCCGGGGTGCAAAGCTTACCCGAAATTTTCCGGGTAAGCCCCCCGGGGGTGCCGGGCAAGTTTGCGACTTGCCCGGTTTCCCCGGGTTAGCTCGAAATCGGGTTTTTCGTGGGTTTCGTGCATGTACGAGGTCCGAATAATTTAAAACCGAGCCCGAATCATGCGTATATCCATCACTTGCCCCCGAGTTAAATAATGGCTTGACCTTTATTTAACTCTATTTTAAGATAGGGTGTATGCGTGATTCGGGTCGTCTGCTCACCTTGGGTCTTGACTTACCAAGGGTGGATACGCGCGGCTCAGACGAGCTCCTTGCCTTAGTTTTTTGAGATGGTCATGCTTGATAACTGCGCAAAGGGTTAGTAGCACAACGGACTACGAGTAATATGATAAATGTGATTTTGGAAGAAGTAAGGCGTGAGCGCACATGAAATTTTTCGGGTTTGTAAGATGATCAAATAAATATGGAACGTTCATGCCACGACTAATTGTATCAAAATGATAATAAATCATGAAAGTTTTGATAAAACGTTTTTCATGCAATATGATGGTTTTCGGGAGCCCGTCGTCCGAGATGGCCGTCTTGACGGCGAGACGACGGTTTTAGTAAATGAAATAATGCCGGGTTTGGAAAATCACATGTGATGGACTTGATACGAAAAATCATAAAAATAATGTTTTCAAGTAGTTGAGACCATTTGAAATAACTTAGTCGAATTTAGCTAAGTCACTTGATGGTGAAAATCCAAGTTATCAACAACTTTTAAAAAATGGAGGGTGGATGTGAGTGTACCTCTTGGATGTATGGTGCTTGTTAGGTTGTGTAGTCCCCCCTCTTTGTGATAGTTTATAAAACTATACACATTTGAATAGGTTGTTGAGAGGGTTTTGGGGAGGTTTTAGGGTAGTGATTTAGGAGAACCACCTTAGGGCCCTAGCACCACCCTATTCCGGCCGGCAACCACCAGGACCAGCACCGGCCAGAGCACGGCGGCCCAGCGGCGGCGCGGCGCGGCAGCAGCGGCGGCAGGAGCGGCGGCGACAGGCGGGGCGGCGGCTGCAGCTCGGCGGGCCGATTTCGGGCTCAATTCGACCCGTTTTCGGGTCCTTCTTGTCGGGTATTGATCGGCAATGTCCTCTCCTTCCTTTTCTTGATGTTAATTGGACCTTTATGGCTGCAAATTTCGAATTTTAATAAGGTGCATGATAGGTGTTCGATGAAATGCCTAAGTGAAATTTTGGCTCGATTTTTCAAAATTCGTTTTTGGCCAAACTTTAAATGTAGATAGATAGAGTTATGGTTAGTGAACTCCCTTTGTGAAGATGCCCTTAGGTTTCGGTCAACCGAGGTGAAATCGTGGAGGTTCGAAATCGGACATATTCGAGCAAAAAGTTCGACCCTTTGTATTTTGATGCGGGTGACTTGATATGATGCCCCCGAGTGTGATAATGACTCCTCGATTATTTGTGAGTAGATAGTCATGCCCCCGGAGTTTAGGTGATCGCTCGGTAGCTCGTGCTTATCGGTGGCTTAGTTGACCCGAGTGCTCTTTGAATTGTTCGGGTAGGGGTAAGTTTCCCCGTGACATGTAATGGGCTTGCTTAAGTGTATTTTAGCTGCTTGTATGTGCCCCCGGAGCCTTGAGCCGTTTTGGGGATAAAATTTGATCGAAATGTGGTCGGAGGGCATTTTGGTAATTATGACCAATTTTGCATGCTTTAGATTTCCTTAGCTCCTGAGCTCGTCATTTAGTTGAATGCTTGAATACCTGTGTTATATTGTATAAGTATATGGAAATTTTGTTAGTGGGTGGCCTAGGCCTTTGGTGAGCGTAGGGACTTTTGACTCCCGAGCGGGAGGGTCCCTAGCTGTTTGCTCGCGGACAGTTGGTCTGTTGGGTTGGATGCCCTCGCAAAGGGCTTGGTGAATGGTGTTGATACGTGGCCCTGGTTTTTGATTGAGTTGTGTATGGTTTTTGCAGGGTTTGGTTGACGGGCTTGCAAGCGCGTGTCTTTGATACTTAGGAATTTTCCCAGAAACTGTCACCCCCGAACTGCTGAGATGAGTGAGTCTCCCGATCCCCTTCTTTGCACATATTACTTTTCTTATGATGGTTTGGAGATAAGCGAGGACACCCCCCTTTTACTCCGACTCGATTTTCCCGGGACAGGTGCTAGCCATGAAGCCATTGCGATGACTCAGACCTATCCTCCCAATCGTATTACGACTGAGGAGTTTGTGGAGAGCGTAGATAAGTCTGGGGTCTGTCCTCTTTCTGAAGCATTCTTCCCGTTTGACATATGCAAAGATGTCGAAGTTGGCTCAGTTACCGTCCCTCCCGTGGACCTAGATGTAGTTTACACGGGACAGATAGAGGAGGGCTTGCGTTTTCCTTACTGCAAGGATCTTGTCCGCTTATGTCGTCATTTCCACATCTCGCCCCTCAATCTCTCCCCTGCTGCTTTTCACGCGTGGACCTGTTTTCGTATTCAGTGCCACAAGCACTCATGGGCTTACTCCTTGATTCTCTTCCGGACCTTCTACCGCCTGGAGCGACGAGACAAATCGGGGTTGTCCACCTTTTGCAGCCGGTGGCCTTGCTTTTCCTCACTTGGCCTTGGGGGTGCCAAGTGGAAGCCGAGCGGGCGGTTTGCCACCCCTTACCCTCGCTCCCAGGAATGGCAGAATCATTATTTCTTTGTGAGCGACGTCGGGACTAAGTGGGAGACGTGTCATGTCCTGGAGCGTGACCTTGTCCCCTCCTTTTCCGAGTATACCCCTCAGGATGAGAAGGCCTTTCGCGAGATCTTTCGCGACAATCAGGCGGGGGCTATAGTCCCTTTGACTCAGGGTTCTGAAGAGGAGTTGCTTGCCGCAGGCATCATCGTATCTTCTTCCCAGGGTGTCTTGGTATGCTTTCGAATTTTTATAACCTTGTCTTATGTTATCCTGTAGGTTGGTTTCTTAACAAGCAACCGGCATTGCAGACTGATGCTGCGCGAGGGCTCCCCGTTGCTGCTCCGGCCCCTGCTGAAGGGCCTCGTCATGGGCGAGGAAAATGACCTATGGGTAAAGTACTTCTCCATTTTTATCGTTTTCGGCTGTATTTCTGTTTGTAGTTCTAATGTTTTCTTCTTCCTGTTTGCAGGTCGCGCGCCTGCTGAGAGGGAGCGGGCGGAACCCGTTGCTGACTCCTCTCGGCGCCCCTCCGTTAAGAGGACCGATGTTGCGGCGCGTGCCTCGGGTGATCCTAAACACTCGAGAGTTGAGGGAACGTCTGTCTTGCCTTTTCGTGACAAGAGGAAGCAAGTTGCCGAGCGCGTCCCTCCTGCCCCCGGGCCGAGGCATGGGTCGGCGGACGAGGTCCCCCCAGGTTCACGTATGCCTTCACGCGACAAGAGGAAGCATGTTGCTGAGCGCGTCCCTCCTGCCCCCGAGCCGATGCATGTGACAGCAGAGGAGGTCCCCCCAGTTTCAGGTGTGTGGTATCTCTTTTTATGTATTTAGCATTTTTTGCTTGTATGTTTGCTTATGTTTGTGCTTTGCAGACATCCCTCCACTTCCTTCGCTTCGCAGAAGTGATCTTGTCCGTCGCTTTGAACGCGACATCACAGGTGGTGTGTGGGTGCCCTACTCGGGTACGCGCCTTCGTTTTCCCAAGGATGCGTCCTTGAGCACTCCTGAAGTTGGCGTTCGGGTGGTGCAGAGGTCTGTTCCCCCTGCAGACCGGAAGGAGTGCCCCCCGAATTCTGCTAGTGCGCGCGCCTTTGTGGAGGAGAACGTTGGGGTCTTCGCTCCGGTGAGTGTTTATCCTTCTTAGAAGTGATTCGTTCATTGTTGCACTTGTTTTGATAGTTATACTCTTTTTGATGCAGGTTAATGCTGATATTGCCAACTTATCCTCTTTTGTCATCGAGCTTTCTGATAAGAAAGATCAGCTTCTGGAGAGCCATGAGGAGCTAATGAAGGAGCAGGTCTCTTTGACTGAGGATGCGAAAGGCCATGCTGGGGAGCTTCTCATATTATCTGATGCACTTGCCTCGAGTCAAGCTCGTGTTGCCGAGATCCGAGATCAGCTGTCTGCTGTGAAGGATCGGATGGCACTCCGGGAGGGGGTGCGGGCTGCCGAGTTGCAAAAGGCGAAGGAGGACGGCTTTTCGGAAGGCAAGGTCGGCGCCTTTAAGCGGTATCCTCAGAGCGAGCCTTTCCTTTCCGCCGTTCAGGCGAGTTATGAGTCTTTGAAGAAGGAGTTTCTTGATGACTTCGTTCCTCTGATGCATCGTCTTGCCCCCCAGTTTCCCTTTGAGAAATTGGATGCTGCTGGTGTGATTGGTTTGAGTGATTTGGGGGGGGGTCTTCCTCTCTTCAGGTGGAGGACACCATTAGTGCAGATGGTGAGCCGATGTTTAGCTTTGAGCGGGATGCTGATATCTTTGGTGATACCCCTGCATGTGATCCCTTTGCGACGGAGGACTGCGAGGTTGATGTGCACGATCTCCTTGGCTAGGTCGATATGGACCCTTTGTGTGTTTGTTTGTTCCTTTGCATGCGTAGTATTTTGGCGAAGGACTTGTTTAGGACTTGTCTGTTGTTTGATGTTTGGATTTGCTATCGTAGACCTGTTTGATCTTATATATATATGCTTGTCATGAATGCATTAGATAGATGTGATAACTGAATATCTCCTTGTTATTTTAGTCATAACATAGGATAGTGAAGTGCGGATAGATTAGTACGTCCGACACTTTTTGTGAGGGGGATCCGTATGGAACCGCTTTCTCTCTTTTGAAAGGATGTGAATAGATTAGTACGTTCACATCCTTGGTTAGATTGTTGGATTGCGAAGTGTGGATAGATTAGTACGTCCGACACTTGCAATTTTTATGAGAAGGGGGAACTCTAAGGAACCGCTTGTCCTTCTTTTGATTTTCATAAGAAGATAGTTCCTTACGGAACCGTGGATCTTCATTATGATATTTTGACAAGATGGTGGTTTCCTGAAGAGCCGCACGCCTATCTTGTTTTTTGAGATGTGGATAGATTAGTACGTCCACATCGCTTGATGATGGCTAAGTGTGGATAGATTAGTACGTCCGACACTTGCATTTTTTTGCGAGGGAGGATTCCTAAGGAACCGCTTGTCCCCCGACTTTTGCAAGGATGTGAATAGATTAGTACGTCCACATCCTTGTACTGCGGCGAAGTGTGGATAGATTAGTACGTCTGACACTTGCATTTGTTTGCGAGGGAGGATTCCTAAGGAACTGCTTGTCCCCCGACTTTTTGCAAGGATGTGAATAGATTAGTACGTTCACATCCTTGTATTGTGGCGAAGTGTGGATAGATTAGTACATCCGACACTTGCATTTATTTGCGAGGGAGGATTCCTATGGAACCGCTTGTCCCCGACTTTTGGCAAGGATGTGGATAGATTAGTACGTCCACATCCTTGATGAAATTATTTTGTCTCCTATATGCTTGGGATAGATTAGTACGTCCACTTGCTTGATGTCCCATATGCTTGGGAGCATTGGGGTTTGAGGTGCTGGGAGTCTTTCTCCTCTGCTCATCATTTCGTCAAATCGCATCTCAACTTCAGACTTGGAACATTGTCCCCTTTCAATGACTGCTATGTCCAGACGGTTCTTGCATCTTAGGGCGTTGACATAGCACTTTCGTGCTGTCGTCTAATCACCCAAGACTTCACCAACTCCTCCCCTTAAGCGGTACTTCAGCTTTTGGTGTGCCGTTGAAGGCACCATCTCGTAGGGGTTTATCGTTGTTCTTCCGAGAATTCCGTTGTAAGCGCCAAGGCTCTCGACGATCACGAAAGTGATGTCGACTTTCAGTGCATTCCATCCTTCTCCTATCACAGTGGGAAGGGTGATCATCCCCAGTGGATATGTAGCAGCTCCTACAAAGCTTACTAACGGGAAATTTCCCGGCTTCAGGTCCTCTCTCTTCATTCCAAGCTGTTCGAGGACATTGACATGGAGGATGTCTGCCGAGCTTCCTCCGTTGACCAGGATTCTTTTGACATCGAACCCGTTGATTTCCATTGTTATTACTAACGCGTCATCATGCGGGTAGACGATGTGTGCCATGTCCTTTCTCGAGAATCCTATCACGGGGTCCTCCTCTTCCGGTTTCTTTCTTTTGCCATACTTGGGGAGTGTGCTTGCCTGCGCAGCGTATACATCTCTTGTGTTGGAGACTTGTCCTCCTGCAGCTGGACCACCATGAATGACATTAATAACTCCCCTCTTTTTAGGAGGGGGGTTGTCATTGGTCTTCTCTTTTTCTTTCTCCTTTGGCGTGAATTTTCTTTTCACCTTCTTAATCTTTCCCCCTGGTCGACATAGTGCTTAAGTCCGCCTTCTTGTATGATTCGATTGATTTGGAACTTAAGGCTTCTACAGTCGTCAGTTTCATGGCCGTTGACTTCGTGGCTTTCACACCACTTGTCTTGCTCTTTCCCTAGCTGGCCCTTTCTGAAACCGAATGGCTCTTTCCAGAGGTTTTGCTCTTTCATTTCTTTCAGTATGACACTCAGGGGAGCGTTCAAAGGGATTAGCTCAATGGTGTTGACGTCTGGATTCTTGTCTTCTTCAATGTTGAATGTTCTCTTCTGGGGCGGAGTCCACTGTTTTTGTTGGGGGGTTTGGTTCTGCTTCAGGGGGCCTGGCTTACTCTCATCTTTCTTGTTGCCGGGCTTAACCCACTTGTCCCGGGCTGTCATCTTGTAGTGCTCAGCATCAATGTACTCTTTTACTCTTGCCACGAGTTCTTCCATTGTTTCCACCGGCCTTGTAGAAAGCTTTTGGCCCAAGTCGTACCCGTGCCTACCCAGGTTTCTGACAAAGGCATGGATGATTTCTATCTCTGCGATGTTCGTTTGAATTTCCGAGATTTTTTGATTAAACCGGATGTAGTAGCTTGCGAGGGACTCATTCCACTCCTGCTTGACGTCATCCAAGGCATTTGATCCTTTGATGATCGAACGTTCTCCCATGTAACGGTGGATGAACTTTTCTTTGAGGGACTGCCATGAGTCTATGCTCTTCTTTGGCAGGGAGAAGAGCCAGTGTGCAGCTGGTCCGCCTAATGTTTGGGGGAATGTCATGGCTATGTGGTGAGGGTTGTCTGTCCTCCCCAAAAGCATTGCTTCATGCTGCTGCACATGCTCTATCGGGTCTCCCTTGCCTCGGTACTTTTCCGGCCTTAGATTATACAGTGCGTCTGGGACGCGACTGTACACCAGCTCGTCAGTGAAAGGGTGGGATGTGGTGTCCACCAATGTGTTCATCCCTCTCATTTTCCTTTGCTTTATCTTCTTTTCAATCAGCTTTTCAAGCATCTCCTCCGTCAACCCGGTAACTGGGTTACCCTGATTTGGGGGGCATGCTTCTTGTCCCATGCTTGCGCCTTGTTGGGGAAATTGCGCCTACGTCGGGTTGTACTGAGAATATCCACCTTGATATCCCTGGAATGTCTGAGACGGCTGCCTCCAGGCTCCTTCATTGAATGGCCCTGCTTGGTAGGGTGTTTGGGAGTGCGAGAGCTCCTGTCTTGTCCCTTGTTGGGGGAACTGCCTGCTTTGCTGTGCATTCCCGTGAAAGGTCGGGGTTTTTGAGATTGTAGGGCCTCTCTGCTGAGGTGCATTCATTGGAGGCGCCTGCCTTGGTGGCGGGGGCATATTTTCTTGTTGCACGGGAGGGGGCGGTGGCGCCCCGTATCCTTGGTTGCGCAGGGCCTCTCTCAGATGAAGCAGCTGTTCGAGTGCCGCCATCATTTCTGGGGTGACTGCAGGCGCAGCCTGTGCCCCTGGTGCCTGATTGTATGCCCCAGCATTTGGCATTCCGTATGGTTGCTCCTGCGTGTTGAAGGTTTGATGGGCGAAGCCTGGAGGAGCGTCGGTTTGCTGTGTGCCCCCTTGCGCGTTACTCCGAGAGTGTACGCTTCTTGTTGGCATAGACGAGGCGACTGAGGCCTCGCTTTGGCTCTGCGGGGGGTCTCTCTGAGCTCTCTGCGGAGGAGGTCTCATGCTTGACTCCGGGGCCGGAGTTTTCCTTGGACGTCCTGGTCCTCTTTTCTTCGTCTTAGTCGGCGGTGGCTGCTCGTTGCTTGCCATGCTTTTGGTCTTGTGGGTGATCCACGGACGGCGCCAAGTGTTTCGACCAAGTTAACGCGGGTTGTCTGCTGAGTAACTTGTCGATGTCTTCGGGTTGGGTGCGAGCTTGTTAGGGTCAAGTCCGTCTCCTAGGGTCGTGCACGGGCCTTTGGCTTCGTCTTCAAAATCGCACTAAGTCCTTCGGGCTCTCTCGCTGACTGTCCGTCCGTACCTGCAAGAGGAGCATTACCGAGCAACTCCCGTGGAGAGGGGGGAGGTGCTTGGTGCGCTCACTCCGATGGTCAACATTAGACAGTTCTAGAGAGAGAAAGTTAGAGAGAGGTCAGAGCTCTTCTCAATTCTCACCCAAAGTGACTTGAAAATGTTTACCCCCAAGGTGGCTATTTATAGGCAACCTTGGACCGTAAGCCGGTTTTGACCCGGTTCAATGTGGAAATGTGAACCGGGATGCAGGGGAGAGCTTTGGGAAGAGGAATCTGACGCGCGTCTCAGGCGGCTGTCACGAGCGGGACGCGCGCGCCTTGTAACGGGGGGTCCCCGACGTATAGGAGTTACACTACAACAAATCAGAGAATTAATGACAATAAAATCGTCACAATTAAGCAAGAAATTCGTCATAAATGTGATCAGTGACAAATTTTTTGGTCAACACTACGCGTCACTAATACTGGCGTCAGTAAAAATCGTTGTGACGATTTTGTTTGATCGTCATTGATAACATTACTTTAGTCACGACCAAATCGTCACAGTTAATATTTCAGTAGTGATGAAAAAAGCATTTGTCACTATGATATTTGTCACTGATAGATTGATATTTCTGACAAAACATATGTCACAAATGGTTGTGGCGTTGAAATAAAATCCAATTTTCTGTAGATAAATTAATTTTTAATTTACTGTAGATAAATAATATTTATCAAATAAACCTAATTTTTACAAGATTTATATTATATATAAAAAGACACAAATACATTTACATAGATCTGCAAATATACACATTTTTAAGAGATCTAACTACAACATTGCGAGTTCAGACTCTGTAATCTATTTACTCTAATATATATTTTGTACAAGAATCAATCATCAAATAATAAAGAAAAACTCATTCCCGGGCATACTGACTTTAGTCGATCAATCCTCTTGCGCTAGAATTATCGGCATGAAACTTTCCACAACTCGGACGACTTGACTTAAGATATGGCTCGATACCCCTATTAGATCTGTGAGAGGTCGGAGATTTAGGGTTAGATCTTGCACAAATTTGTAAGGTAGAGGTAGCGAAAATGAATAACACACAGATCTGTGTTATAGATAGTGCTACAAATGACTAACCTGGTCGGATATTCCTCAACTGTTTGTGTCTAGCCGTCTAGTGCGTGCCACATCTCCTCTACTGCATGTGGCTCCACAAATCCGTGACCCGACTCCATCAAGTTTATGTCGCGAACCAAACTCCGACTGCCGCCTCGTCGTGCTCACCGAGCCTCTAATCAACCAAACACTAGAGAATCGAAAAAGTGTTAAAGACAGAAATTAAAAAAGAAATATGAAACTGCAAAAGCTAAAATGGATAAAAGAAGAAGAAGAACGAACCGATCTAATACCAATGGAGGAGAAGCTGTTATCTACAGAAGAAGTTTCAAGAGTTGAGTATTGGGAAAAAGTTTTTTCTATTGGAGATGATATACTATACTTGCGGCTCTCATGCTCCGTGTGAGGAAGATGAATGGTCAAAAGGCAAACTAGGGTTTTAGAGATTAAAGATAATGGGCTCTTTAGCTATTAAGCCCATAGTTAAATTATTATTTTTGATAGAGAGATTTAGATTAATTTTTTTTTTGTCGAGACTTTTTATATTTTTTTTGGGTAGAAATCATCTTATATTAGGTTTTGTCTAGTTAATTATTTAATTTATACTATTTCAAATATAAGGAAAAAAAAACCACACAAAAATGCAGGAGACTTTTTTACCTTTATTATGTATCTCAATTCTCGAGTACCACCAGTTCACCACCATCAAAACTTTATATTTCGCTTAGTTAATTTAAAAAATAAACAATAATATCTAGTAAGTTTACAAATAAGGAACAATGTAAATAATAAAGTATATAACAAAAAAAAAACAATGTAAATATTAAGTATAAATAACATTATATTTTTTAGTTAATATAAATAATATTACATCCAAAGATGTTAAGGATAATCTTCTCACACAGATGTTCTTAATTTTTCATTTAAATAAGACTATGATTATTGTTAATAAAAAAAAATGATTTATTAAGAACATTTATGCTTATTATTTTTGGTTTTATTATCTCATCAAATAAAAAAAATCGGTTAAATATCATTTTTCCCTTATATAAATGATTCTCTAAACTTGCATCCTTTATGTTTACTATTTCTAAAAACTCGCCCAATTTTATTCAAAATTGACTAAACACGTTTGTGACAATTATGCAATCGTCACAGTTGTATATTGTTAGTGACGATAATATTTTATCACAGTTGTACTTTTTTTAATGACAAATACAAAGGACGTTAGTGACGAAATAAGTGGTTGTGACTGAAAGTTAGGTAAACAATGACAAAAAAATATTCGCCACTAATATTTTGTTTAAGAGTGACAAATTTTATCAGTTGTCACAAATACACGTTTTATTTGTGACGACTGAAATTATGTCACAAAGAATTGTCACTAAATTCATGATTTGTTGTAGTGTTAGTTGAAAATCGGGTCTCCGTATACATCCATGACAAAAAAGGGGGGTGTGCGCGACACCCCCGGGGTGCAAAGCTTACCCGGAATTTTCCGGGTAAGCCCCCCGGGGGTGCCGGGCAAGTTTGCGACTTGCCCGGTTTCCCCGGGTTAGCTCGAAATCGGGTTTTTCGTGGGTTTCGTGCATGTACGAGGTCCGAATAATTTAAAACCGAGCCCGAATCATGCGTATATCCATCATAAGTCATGTGACTATTTAGCGGTCAACTAACGTTCAGATCAAAATTATACAATTAGCAAACGTATAGTATCAAAAATAGCAAAACCAAACATGTGGTATCAAAAGTCAATAGTGGACAAACATGTGGTACCAATAGACCTATAAACCCAATTAAAATGTATGTTTCATTTAATTAGTAAGATTTAAACTTAAGTGTATCTTTTTGGAAGAAAAATAAAATGGCAGATCAACTTGCTAAACCTGCAATAATAAGAATTTTGTGCCAGTTAAAAAAGAAAACTTAAGCTGGAAATTTATAATATAATCAAATATTCAGCTAACAATTTGATAAGGTGTAAAATGATTACGAGTCTTATCCTATCCTAGTAGGGGATTGTGTCTAAATTTGACTGGCCTAGAGAATTATGAATAGAGGTTCTATCAAATCTTTGGAAATGAAAAGGCCCAACTATAATGGAACAAAAATAGTATGAGGGTCACGATGAACATGCCATTCATGAAGTATCAAATCAAATCATTGTCTTAAATTCTGAAAATTATATAGTCACCTCTTGTCATGCATGGTTTGTAATTAAGTATAGAGTGGCTATTTAATGGTTTTCATTGAAATTTCTCGAGTAGGACATTTATGGTTCCATCACATCTATGGTTGGTGTATTTGTGCATGTTCACAATTGCTGTGCACACTATAAATCAGGGGGAAATTGAAGAAAGTTTATGACATGACATATATAAAACCTGAAATTTGTGTCACTATAGGGTGTTCAATATTTCAACCATATTATGTTTATGTAGGTACGCTTCTGTAAGGATAACTGAGATGACTCTGAAAATAGCTTTAAGTAAAGATCTTTGCTAAAATCGGTTTTGAAAGTTGTCTCGGGCTCGGTTATCCTTACAGAAGCGTACCTTATTGAGAAATCACGGAAAATAACACTAAATATTTTGCTTAAAGTACTTTTTGCGAAAACAACTAAACTGGCATTGAAAATTGTTTTTAGTAACGTAAGTTAAGACGCTACTGAAAATATCAGCGGCAATTTGTTCTCTATTAAAAGTATTTATTACTAAAGACAGTTAAGTTAACAATGAAAACGACTTTTAGTAACGATAGATAAGCCGCCACTGAAAAAATGAAAGCAATTGTTATTTGTTCCGCTACTGAAAATTTATTTTTATTTTTTATGTTGGTATTTTTCTCATTACAAAATATTTTTTTAGTACCAATAATATTGTTAAAACTATTATTTAGCATCAACTAATATTAGTGGAATATTTTATTTCACGTTGTTGCAATAATTTATTATAGTGCATGTACTTATTTAGAAGAATATTTTTAGAGAAAACTCACTATTTAGATTAGACTATACAAATATTGCATAATAAGCTATAATATATTCCATAAAAAAAACTATAATAATCGTGGTTATAAAAATAATCTGCTAATTACCAACATTACGATGAACGGAATATTAATAATTTAATTAATTAATCGGAGTTTTGGATATGGATCATGGCAATACGAACATCACGTGTACCAGAAAGGCAAAAAAACACGCACAATTAAAAATACTTAAGAGGTCCAATAATGAAGACACGCACTAATTATTCAAACATAGACAACCTTAAATATGGTTATATTAATATTCCCATGATTAATTATTAGTTATAGTAGGATTAGATATATGCATGACGCGTTGTTGTAGAATCCGAAACCAACAAAGTCACGTTTACTAATGTACCACACCACTATCGGGAACATTCTTACATAGTTAAATAACTTAAAGATTAGTGGACATAATAATCAAAGCTTTTTAATTTCCACTAATTAGATTTTTTTGGCCAGTCCACTAATTAGATAAATAAATAATAAAATATAGCTTTGATCTCCAAATAATGATTATTAATTATTGCTTTAAGTGAAGGCGTGCAATTTTAGTAGTCGAGAAAGACAAAAAGTTGATATAATGAATATGAGATATTAAATGTTAAAAAATCTCAATTCTCAATTTGAAAGTAGGTTATAGAAATTGTTATAATGAATATGAGATATTACATGTCTTCAACTGCCAATATTGCTTATAAAAAAATAATAATAAGTACTATGAATGATTTTGAATATATTTTATTTTGTGAAATATTAAATCAAAATAATTTAATATTTAAAAAAAAGTTAAATTTTTAAAAATAATAACAATAATTAGGCCACATCCATGTCTTTAGATTAAATAAAAGATAATTAAGATATCCCATTTTACTACATGTTTCTTTTAAAATTTGTTTCAAATCAGTATAATTGTTCTAAGAGTTAATTATGTATTTGCATTGCAAGCTAAACACGAGGTTCTTAACCATTTGCAAAAAAAAGAAAAAAAAACCATTTGCTTCCTTTTTTTTTTTTTTTTTTTTATAAATTGTTAGCCAGCTAAACTTAAATAAAGTTGTGGTTTATAACTAGTCAGTTTAATTTGTTGTTAAATAGTGACGCGAACATGTATGAGCCCATCATGTATTGTCAGAATTAAGTTAGTAAATTGTATATTATAAAAAAATCAGCTAGTAAATTATCGCAAAGTTTAGTAAGCAAATTGTAAAACTCTTAAAGTTCAACTAGTAATTTACACAAAGGACAAAAAAATAAAATTAAAAAATATTCAAATTCTCTTACCATTCAACATTAAATTAGACGGAGCAAAAAAAAGTATAATTTTAACTAACAATTTGTCTAAAACAAAACTTCAGAGCAATAATTAAAATCCATAATTTAGCTACCAAGTGTTAATAAACTATTATTCTAACTAAGTTCCAATCCTTTCAACATTTAATTTAATTACTAAAACTAGTTATAATTTATTAATGTCACATGCCTCTTTTAGTGTAAGTGTATTCTTCTATGTCACATACAATGTATTTATCGTTAAAATCATCAGTCAAAGGGTCAAAAAGCAAATTATACCTTAGCTTAATGTAATAGTTACTTGCTGGAAAAGAAAATGCCGAAAAGGAGTCAAACAAATTAATGTTGAATTACTTGAACAACATAATAATAATAATAATATAGAAAGCTTTTAATTTCTGTTCCAGCAAATGTTTCGGTCAAAGACGCTTCAGCTTGGAGAACATGCGAAAGTGAATCAATATTTAATTGTTGTATCATCTTGGTGATATTTTCTATATACTATATTATCCTTATAACCTGTGCAATATTCCATATAGGTTAATAGTAAATACATTATGTTCGTAAACCGTGGCAGATTTTAAAAAACTATTAATTATCGGGTGTATTATATTAAAACATACTAAATTATGGATTAATAGTGATTTTCAGAGCTAAAATGAGTTTCGAAAATGTCCTTCCTGCATTATAAATGGTAGCTCCAATTATTAAAACACCTAATTTTTTTTTATATTTAAAACACAAATACTTTCTAATAATAATATACTATATAACCACATGTCTACTATCTGAAACACCGAAAACATCTAGTATCATTGCAGAAAGAATGTCAACTGATGACTCAACTAATTCAACAAAGCGTTATTAAAGATGTACAACTTATTTCGTTAAGATGTTTGCTACTTTGTTATATATACCTAATTTTGTATCTTTTGAATGACATTAAGAAAAGACATGCGATCAACTATTAATGGCAGTAGAAATTATGTCCATTCTCATTCTTAATTATAAAATTCATTGTTGTTTTCACATCAGATTTCACATGTATATGGAGTCTATAAAAAAAAGGGGCATTAATTAATTTTCCATTGTGTATATACTATAGTTTTCTATATAAGTAATTATAAATTATAATAGACTTTATGAAATGTCGTGTCATGCAATCTAATCAATTGATTATATGATCTTATTTATGATCAGTGATTGACATGATATTGTCATATTACATGACATATACTACTATATAACATTGGTGAGATTAAAAGAGCAAATGTTGACCGTTCACTATGGAGATGTCAACTCCAACTCCAATAACAACCCTAAAAATGCGGTTGTCTTTTGACAAACAGGAACCCAAATAAAAATATTCAATTTTTAAATGATTCCATTAATATTTGCACACTATCTCTGCAATAAGAGCACTTCCAATAGGAAGTGCCTCCACATCAGCAGCCACGTCACTGCCAACTCATCAAAGTGGCACTGCTACAGTATTTGCTACAATAAATGGCACTGTAAAATTGGCACTCTCTCCAGTAGTGGAGGCCAAGTTCCACTTCTACATTGGGACCCACATAATTTCATTCAAATATAATTTTTGCAATATATATAAATTATATATCATTATATATAAATTATATATTCATATTTTTTTTACAAATACGGACATGAATAAATAATGAGATTCAAGTATTAGATGTTTTAATTATAAAAAAAAATAGGGAAAAATATATACAAAATTATAAAAATGTAATTGAATTTTTTAATAAAAATTTACATTCTATAGGGATAAGAAAATAACCGGTCCGGTCGGTTCGGAACTGGTATAGACTGGACCGGTTCCAAACAGACCAATTATGCGAGAGGAGAACCAGACCAAAAACCAGTAATATACTTCTCAAAAAATTGATTTTTGACTGGACCAGACTGTTTTGAACTGGTTTTTAACTGGATCAGTTTTGTCGGAGGATCGATTTTTCGTTTTTTTATATATAATTAGGGTAAATTTGTATAGGAAAATGGGTCGGACCGGTTTTGAACCGAACCAGACTTTTTTTACAGTTCCAGTCCAAAATCGGTCCAGAATTTTTAGTGCTAATTTCAAATTCAGTCCAGACCAGACCATACTGTTTTAATTAGTACCAATCCAGTTCGGAACATATTCGGGCCCGACCGGTTCGTGCATATCCATAGTTCTCTATTGTCAATTCATTGCAATAATTATACGTTACTTGACCAAGGTAAAATTACTATTAGGTGCAGTCCCCATGCGGCATGCAGAATGATTGATAAGTATAATTGTTGATATAATAACATTGATCAATCAAATTCATTGAATCTATTATTTCACCATAATCAGTGTATATCTGTTATACGTTGATTGACATATATTAATTCAACATCATCAACATATTCACGTTTATGTACATCCATGATCATATTAGTAAATTGATTATTGCATTAATCATGTGTTTTTATATATGATTTTCAATATATGTAAATTAGAAATATATTATATATACATCATTCTAAAAGTATAATTTTTATAATAATTTATCGTAAAAGATATATTTCTTTCATATAATAATATAATATAATATAATATAATATAATATAATATAATATAATATAATATAATATAATATAATATAATATAATATAATATAATATAATATAATATAATATAATATAATATAATATAATATAATATAATATAATATAATATAATATAATATAATATAATACGTAAAATATATAAAAATATATATGCATTAAAATAATATAATATTTTGTAGTAATTATTTTCCATATTTAATAATTTGAAATGTTATGCTATTTCAAAATTTAGAATTAACGGTTATTCAACATGGTAACATATAAACAAATTAGATATGGAAATTTCAAAATTGATTCAAAGTTAAAAAGTAGTAATTTTGGTTCGTGTCGTTATTTATGTTACATAATATTCAAAATGACTGATTACGGCTCTTGTCTATCTGACTTAGCGTAACCGAATATATATACAATCAAAGAGATGAACAACACAATCGAATAAAATAATATTAAAAAGTTGGCACCGACATGAACAGTAACTTGGGAGTTCCTACTAGTAGGCACTGCCCACTTCACTATTCATTCAATAATGGCAAAACAGTAATATTAGTAATCCTAGTCACGCCTAGTGGCGCCTAGTCAGCGTCTAGTGGCAAAAATTGGAACTAGGCACTCCCACTTTGGAACAAGGCACTCCTATTGAAAATGCAAGTGCTTATTTAATCATTACCAGTAGGGACCAACAGTAAATGGCAATGGCACTAGACACTAGGCACTCTCTACAATAATAAATTTACAACATGAAACTAGGAACTAGGCACTAGGCACTACTATTGGAAGTGCTAATACCCTAGTGATAAATATTATGGTTTTGAAGAATATTCCATATATATACACAAATGCATGCTTTAGATTTACTCTTTATGCAGTGTATAATGAATTTGGATGCAAATCTTCGGCCCACTCTCATTGTCTCAGATCGTACCTCACCATTAAGATCTTGACACGTGTTCTGAATGTAATTAATTTTATAGTATTTTTCTAAAATCCTATTGGGATTTGGTGAACCCTAAAAGAAAAATATTAAACCTAATGATATATATTAAGATTTTAACGGTGGGGCACGATCTGAGGCACGAAGAGTGTGGCAGGTGATCTGAATTCAATGAATTTGATTATATTCTCAATTGCAAAAAAAAAAAAAAATTATTATTATTATATTATCATCAGGAAATTTGGGTAACCTCAATCACCTTGGAGTGGTTAGAAAATGACAACTTGCATAATTTCTATTTAAGGGTTTTTGGGGCTTCTTTAATTTTTTTCTTAATCAGTGCATTTAATTAGATAGTTTGATTAGGGGCCATTTCGTATGCCCTATGACCTATAGGTAGTAGACTTCAATCTAAATCTAGTGATCAATTGATCTCCATATAGATGCTTCATCAAGAATTCAAAACCCTAGTTCATTTCCAATGATACTTTAATATTACTATTATATGTCTAATCCCAGGGCAAAATATTTGAATATAATTATTGTCTACTAATACAAATTATAAAACTTATAAGGTGAAATTTAATTTTTTAAAAAAATATGGAGGACGCTGTTGATAAATTTGTGTATAAATTTATGTAACAATAGTTTACCTTCTCGTTAAATTTCACATTATATATATATATATATATTCTGTTTCTGCTTGAATATATGATGACCTCATGTATTTTTTTTTGGGTTTGACTAATACACAGTAGACTGCATTTGCTTTCGAGCTTACTGTCATTGGATCAAGCACATAAAATTCCGTACAAACCATTTAGTATCTCATGATTTGGTCGTCTCTCTTCTAAAATGTCATTTATTATTTATCCAGATCTAACGGTTATAAATTTGACTGTTTTTACAAACTGCATTTTAGTCAAAACTATTTTTCTTAGGTTTTCAATTTTCATGAACATGGCAATTAATCCATATTCTCTTCTGTTGGATCACGGGCGAAGCTCCGTTACGTCCTTGACGGAAAGCTCTGGACTCCTGGGCTCCGCGCAATCCTGCAAAAGGGGATGACCTGGGTGGTGACCAAGAATCCCTCTCCGATGCTTAAATGAGTATACGATCAATGGGGTGGCAGCAGTATTCTAAGTGCGTATTAGATGATTGTTTTCTGAGGTAACTTCCTCCTTTATATAGGAGGGGAAGTTACTCAGTTACCTGTGACCGTGGTTGGCCGTTTTGCCCATGATCCCGTGTATCTCGCCACGATTCCGTATATCTCGGTCAGGATTCCGTATATCTCGCCCCACGCTCCGCGTATCTTACCCATACTTCCGCGTATCTCGGGCACGCCCTGCGTATCTCGGGGGACTTATCTATATCTTTAACCGTCTCCCACTACTCTATCTAGTAGGCGGGTTTCTCGGTCTTTATCCTCTGATCACAAGTCTCGACTCCTGTCGGGGACTCCAGAGTTGTCTCATTCTAGGTCACCACCCAGGACCTTCAGTCTCTACGGGACAGGTCCAGCCTCTGCGGGGCTATATTATCGGGGCCTTTACTAAGGCGCGTCGTGGCCTTTACTAAGACATATCGGGGCCTACTCAGAGGCTTCTTGTCGGGAGCGTTCAGCTCTTATGTCGGGACCGCTTAAGTCGGGACCCTTCATATTGGGCCTTCGGGCCCTCCAGGCCTTTCACGAGGCCCACTGGACCTATTCGCCGTCCACTGGCTGTTAACGGGGCTGACGATTCCATCGGAGCCCATCGACATGGGGTACTTTTAGTTCGCCGTGTCTTTCAGTTCCGATCCTCCGATCTTGCTGTCGGAGGCTTTTGTCTTCATACCCTCCGATACCACCGTCGGAGGTTTTTGCCTTGCGTGTAATTGTTGTATAACAGAGTCTCTTACTCATGATTACCTTGGGCCCACCAGACCCCATGGGCAGTTGCCAAATCCGAGGAGACTCCTCGATTACTGTAGCATTAAATGCCTGGGGATAAGGAAATGACGTTTAAATCGGCGTGACTGTTGCTTTCTGAAAAAGCAGCTGTGACGTCACTCGCGTCTCTTCCGTACCTATAATCTTGGCGATTAAGATCGTGTCGTTTCCTCTTCAACGGTGTAGATCAAACCCGTCCAGCTGTCTCTTCCGTACCGTCCCCATGATTTCAACGATTGAGATCAAGTCGTTTCGTCTTCAATGGTCAAGATTAAGTCCCCTCCGTTGTCCTTTTGCTTATAAAAGCTAAAACCCTAGCTTTATTCACATCTTCTGCACTCTCTCGATTTCAGCCATTCTTGCATTCGAAGCTTCTTCTCCAAGCTCCTCCTGCTGTTCAAGTGATCAAGGCCTTCAACCCTTCCGATCTTCCTTCATTTTACCTCTTCGACCACCGATCATGTCTGGTAAGGGCTTTCCTTTATGTTTTCGTGATTTACTTGCTGTCTGTTCTCCTTTTCTCAAATTCTTTTGTTTGCAATCGTTTTAGACGAAGCTAGTTCTGAGGCTAGGGCTCCTTTCATTTTCGAATTTGCCGTCAATGAGATCTCTGAGGCTTCATATGAGGTTGCCCTTAGAGAGGGGTGTATTACCTCAGATTGGGAACCTCGTTTCCCGTATGAGTCTCAATCTGCTGTCAGAAGGAAGCACATCATTACGCCTCCTCGGGCAGGGGAAGTGTTCGTCTCCGCCGGTCAAATAAGCGCGGGGATTCAGTTCCCCTTCTGCGGAAATATGGTGGAGATGTGCAACTTCTACAAAACGAATCCTTGTACCTTCTCTCCACACGCCATCCGCGTGTGGAATGCCTTCCAATTCTTATGCCACCGCCAGCAGTGGACGTACAGTCTACTGCTATTCCGCACTTTCTACGGCATGAAGTGCAACAAAGCGGGTGTCTGCTCCTTCTCCCCCCGACTCCCCAAGTGGACAAAGGAACAACTTTCACGTTTTGGCTGGGACATCGAGACTTGGAAGTTCCACAAGGATCGGATACTGATACGCGACTCGGGGTCTGACAATAGCGGATGGAAGAAGTACTACTTCTTCGTCCAGCACAGCTCTGTCCCATGGCCTCGATGGGAGGTCGTGGCGGACCCTGCCCCCAAGCTCTTAGACTACACCGAGGATGACCTCAACACCCTCCAGATGGTTCAGCTCTACCGTTGGGGAGACAACTTCATACCCCTCGACGCCAACAAGTTCCGGGAGAAGGACCTGATCATTATCGGAGTCCGACTCCTTGACTCTGTTTCCAAGGATTTGGTCATCTGGGTAATATTTCTAACTATTTTATTTTTTACCTTTGCAGCCAAGAAGGCTTCTCTGCTGACCCATCTCATTATGAAGCAGGGCGAGACTGATGCCGTCCAGAGTGGCTCCAAGCGGAAGCGAAAGCTGGTGAAGAAAGGTGCTTCCTCTTCCACTCCTATGTCTGCTGCTCCTCCCACCGAAGAGCAGGTCGGGGCCAAGAGGGCCAAGAGGGGGGAGATAGATCGGGCCTTCGGGGCCACTACTGTCGAGGAAGGTAAGCGCGTTCGTCGTGCAATTAAACGATATAAGAAATTAGTTCCCAAGGAATTTATCCCCGCTGATCGGGAGTTGCGGGTTCGGGAAATTAAATATATCCTTCAAGGAGAAGTCCCCCGCGTTCTCAAGGCGGGATATTATAACTTCCATGGGAAAGACCAGCATGTCGAACGTCAAATTCTCTGGTGTCCTGGCGGAATTATTCCTGATCATGTTCGTCCTGCCACCGCAGGTCCCTCGGACACTCCTGTCCCGACGGAGGCTATCATTCCGGCGGAGACCGCAGCTCCGCAAGAACTGATGCAGGAGGACGTCCCGGAGGAAGCTCAGTTCCGTCAGGTGACTGATTTGGAGGCCTCTCCTTCTGTCGAGGTGCCTGACGAGGGGGGCCTGCTTCCCCGCGGAAGGTCGGGGTCAAGGAGCATGAGGCCCGCTGTGAGGGACGTGTCCCGGAGTCCTCCTCCTGCTTTCCGTACTCCTACTCCTGAGCTTCCTCCGACCGAGGTAGCTCCTCCCGCCGATGATGCCGAGGTCATCCCTCGTCTTCCGATGGATGAGGTTTACAAGGTCTACGCCTCCGACCAGGCGGCGATTCCCTGGCGTCCGATCGAATCCCTCCACGGGTTTTCGATCCGACGGGATAATCTTCAGCCCGACTTGGCCCTGCATCTGCTGGCAGGGTCAATTCCTCCGGCTTTGAGACAGCCACTTTGCCTGTCGCGGGAAGACATCGAAGAGGAGTTCCGCTCCATGGCCGTCCGTCGGATGGAGGTAATACTTTACCTTTGTTTGTTTTCTTCTTTATCCCTGCTTTCGATCATCAAATTCTTAACTTTTTTCCCTTCGCCTTAGGAAACTGCGGACCAGCAGCGTTGTTTCGCCATCGCCTTGGCTCTGAAGAGTGCTTTGGAGGAGGCTGAAGCTAGGTCGGACCCTGATGCCTTAGCCAAGCTTCAGGTGGAGCTCGACGAGGCGGTGGCGGCCAAGAATAAGATGGCCAAGGAGAAGGGTCTCCTCGACAACATGGCTTCGGACCTGCTTAAGAAGGTTCAAGATCATGAGGCTGTCATGCGTCGGGAGCGGAAGATGGTCCAGGTGGAGCAGCAGCGGAATGAGGCGGAGAAGAAGCAGCTCATTCGTGAGAAGGACGTCTTCGCGGATCTTCTCGCGGAGTCCAAGGCGAGGTCTGAGGCGGAGAGGGCTGAGTTCTCTGCCAAGCTGGCTGAGGCAAAGGCACAAGGCCTCGAGGAGGGCCGCCTACAGGGCCGCGGGGAGTATCTGAACTCCGAAGAATTCAAGGTGGCTGCTGAAGAGTTCTGCAAGTCCGAGATGGAGGATGTCTTATACAACGCCGTCGAAGAGCTCTATACAGCCTACCCGGATTCCATCGACTTCACGAAATCCGAGACTCTCGCCCCCGTCGCGGAGAAGTACTTCAACCTCCCCGCGGAGAGTGAAGAGGCCGCTACCGTGGACCCGACTCTGCCAGCTGCGGAGCCTTCTGCCCAGGCTCCTCCGAACCTTGCTCCCTCCGATGCTGCTGAGGATCCATCTTCCAACAAGGACCAAGTTTAATGTTGCATCTTTTTAGTCCTTGTAGTCTTTCTCCTTCGTTTTTGTATCCGAACTCCTAGGCCTTCGAGCCTTTATATAAGGGATTTCTGTCATCTGTTTTGGTCTCGATAATCGTTTGCGCTTATCTAAAGCGACTTTAAATTCGTTACTCAGAACGTTCCGATGCACCATTTGAGATGACTCCATACGTCCTTCCGACGCTTTACTCGGGACTTTACCACTTAAGGTTTCAAATAGAATCTGGACTTTACCACTTAAGGCTTCTCGTCCAATCGGGACTTCACCACTTAAGGCTTCTCGTCCAATCGGGACTTCACCACTTAAGGTTTCTCGTCCCTGCCTTTCAAGGCCATTTTCAACACCCCTTAGGGCTCTTATCTTGTCAAATCAGATGACTTTAATCATACCCCTTAAGGGCTTTTATCGCGTCTTCGCCAGACGACTTTCACGGACCTGTTAAGGCTTTTTCGTACCCGTTAAGGCTTTTGGCCGCATCATATAGATGACTTACGCGGACCTGTTAAGGCTTTTTCGTACCCGTTAAGGCTTTTGGCCGCATCATATAGACGACTTACGCGGACCCATCAGGGCTTTTTCGTACCTAGGCTTTTGGTTGCATCATAAAGACGACTTACATGTACCCCGTAGGGCTTTTGTCCGTACCCGTTAAGGCTTTTGGCCGCATCATATAGATGACTTACGCATACCTCGGAAGGCTTTTGTCGCGTCCTCCAGGACGTCTTACTAACAGTTAGAATAAATCTAAAAGCAATTTGATCGGAAGCAACTTCTTTTATTCATAAATAACTCAAAATAGGCTTACATCGGATCTTATTGATAGACAATTTGCGCCCTTCGCGGCGTCTTAATATCAAACATGATACTTCTTCAAGTGTTCGCCACTGAAGGAATGCTTCAACGTCTTGCCATCAAGGTCCTCTAGCTTGTATGCATTGGGTGCTGGCATCCCTACGATCTTGTAAGGTCCCTCCCATTTTGGCGATAACTTGTTGATCCGATCTTGATGAACGAACTCGTTCCTCCGCCAGACAAGTTCTCTCACGAAGAATTGTCGGGACTTGACACGCCGATTGTAATATCGGGCTGTTGCCAGACGCATTCGGGCCTGAACTTCATCAGCCTTCCATCTTTTCTCCTCGAGCAAGTCTAAGTCTAGACGCCTCATTTCCTCATTTGTCAGAGACTCGTAATATTTCGCGCGATGGGACGCCACCGCTATTTCCACGGGAGCGACTGCCTCCATGCCATAGACCAGGCCAAACGGAGTTTCTCCTATCGATTGTTTGGGTGTTGTTCTCACAGCCCACAACACGTTTTCGAGCTCATCCAGCCAATGGCCCTGCAAGGCATAGACTCTCTTCTTCAAGCCATCCATCACGATCTTGTTGGCTGATTCCACCTGGCCATTGGTTTGAGCGTGGCGGACTGAAGCGGTCCGATGTTCGATGTTCAACTCCTCCAGGTACTCCTTCAACTGAGTCCCATTGAACGGAGGGCCGTTGTCGCTGATCAGAACTCGAGGAACCCCATACCGGGATATGATTTGAGTTTGGAGGAATTTGAGGATCTGCTGCCCCGTCGTCCTGGCCAATGCCTTAGCCTCTATCCACTTTGAGAAGTAATCGATAGCCACGAGCAAATACTTGCACTGACCTTTCGCTTGGGGAAGAGGTCCCACCAAGTCAATCCCCCATTGCGCGAAGGGCCATGCGCGACGGGAGCCACGATATTCGGAGCGTACCTCTGGCATGCATCACAGGATTGGACCATTGCAGTCGCCTCCTTGTTCATCGAAGGCCAATAGTAGCCCAAGTTCAGCGCTTTCCTTACAAGAGATCGGGCCCCTTCATGACAGGCTGCGACTCCCTCATGTAGTTCCCTTAGGATCCGATTCGTGTCGGGTTCCGCCACGCATTTTAAGAAAGGCTTTACATACCCTTTTTTGTATAACTGGTTGTCCACCATCGCGTAGTTGTCCGCAATCCGTCGCAACCTGACAGCTGCCACCTTGTCATCGGGAAGTGCCCACGTAGTCAGGTATGTGACCATCGGGGTCATCCAAGTGGGCTTCTCTTCTTCCTCCGATCCTGTCTCAATAGCACAGATCTCCGCTGGATCAATGTTTGAGATAATCACCTTCTCCAGGAAATGTACCTTCCGATTCTCCTCGGGGGCCACTCCCAGAGCAAACTTGCTTAAGGCATCTGCTTCCTCGTTTTCTTCCCTTGGGATCGCCTCGATATCGAAGCTTTTGAAGCAACCCTTCAAAGTCTGCACCTCGTGCAAATACTTCTTCATTGTCGGGCTCCTGGCTTCATAGTTCCCCTGGACTTGATTTACAACCAAGCTGGCATCACACTTCACATTTAGATGGTCGACCCCCGTACCCTTGGCAATCTTGAGGCCCGTGATGAGAGCCTCGTATTCTGCTTCATTGTTGGTGGCTTTGAACGTCAACGCCAAGGCATATCGTAGGGGCTCGCCTCCACCGGGCGGTATCAATACAAATCCTGCCCCCGAGCCTTCTACACTCGATGAACCATCAGTGTACATCTCCCAGGTGTTCTCTTCATTTGGCTGTTCTGTTATCGGGGCCTGTTCTGCTGTCGGGGCCTCTTCCATGGTTGCCCCCTCTGCGGGACCCGTTACTTACAGATCGGGTGCCGTAGACTCAGCTATAAAATCTGCCAATGCCTGGCCCTTAATAGCAGTTCTCGGAGCAAAATGAATACGGAACTCCGTCAGCTCGATGGCCCATTCCACCAGTCTCCCCGACGTCTCCGGTCGGTTCAAAAAGTGCTTCAAGGGCTGATTAGTCAATACCGTGACTTCATGGGCATGGAAGTAAGGTCGTAGTTTTCGAGCAGCAATAACCAACGCAAAGAGATACTTCTCAATAGCGGGATAATTTATTTCAGACTTGGCAAACGCCTTGCTTACATAATAGATAGGTACTTGATTGCCCTTGACAATTTTGATCAAAACAGAACTTACAGCCACATCAGAAACAGCCAAATAGAGATAAAGCGGCTCGCCTGGGACTGGTTTCGCCAACGGCGGAAGGGTACGTAGGTGCTGCTTGAGTGCCTGGAACGCCTCCTCGCACTTGTCGGTCCATTCGAACTTCTTGTGGGCCCTCAGCACATCAAAAAATGGCATGGCTCGGTCACTCGCCTTGGATAGGAAGCAATTCATCGCGGCCTGCCATTCAGCACCTGAACCTCCCGATGAGTCTTCGGGGACTGCATCTCCTCGATTGCTCGCAGCTTCTCAGGGTTTACCTCGATTCCTCTCTGGCTCACCATGAACCCTAGGAACTTCCCCGAGTTCACCCCGAAAGCACATTTTTCGGGGTTCAGCCGAACCTGATGGAACTTCATCCGCTCAAACGCCGCCGCCAAGTTCTGGACATGGTCTCCTGCCTGTCGGGACTTCACCAGCATGTCATCCACATACGCCTCCATGGTTTTCCCCAGCATGTCTCCAAACAACTTGTTCACCATCCGCTGGTAAGTTGCTCCGGCATTGATCAATCCGAAGGGCATCACGTCGTAGTGGTAGACGTCACTGTCGGCATAGAAAGCCGTATGGGGGGCATCCTCCTTCGCCATCTTGATCTGGTTGTATCCGGAATAGGCATCCATGAAGCTCAGCAGTTCATGTCCCGATGTGGCATCCACCAGCTGGTCAATCCTCGGAAGCGGGTAGCAATCCTTCGGGTAGGCCTTGTTCAAGTCGCAGAAATCGACACACATCCGCCACTTCCCGTTACTCTTTCGCACCAGGACTGGATTAGCAACCCAAGTCTGGAATCAGAGCTCCTTGATGAATCCAGCGTCAAGCAGTCTACCCACCTCTTGCTGGATCGCGATCCTCTTGTCCGCGCCCATCGGACGCCTTCTCTGCGCGATAGGCTTGATCGCGGGGTCTATCTTTAGCTCGTGCACTATCACTCGGGGCTGATTCCTGGCATATCACTCGGGGACCAGGCAAACAGCTCCTTAAACTCCTTCAGGAGCTCGATCCGTTCTCGGGCTCTTTCTTCCGACAAAGCAGACCCGATCTTCACCTTCCTCTGCGGTCCATCAATCTCAACCTCTTTCAGGTCCTCCATGGGGGCGGGACGCCCATACTCCTCTTGAGGATCGGCATCAGTATGAAGGATAGTCATGGCTTCCCTCCTTCTCAATCGGGTAGCATTAACATAGCATTTTCGCGACGCCACTTGATCACCCTTGACCTCTCCAACTCCGTTGTCAGTCGGGAACTTCATCTTTTGGTGGACCGTCGAGGCGACTGCCATGAGAGGGTTGATAGTGGTCCTCCCGATAATAGCGTTGTATGCCCCCGCAGACTCCACTACGACGAAATCTACGTCTCGCTTCTCCATCTTCCAGCCACTACCAAACTCTACTGGTAAGGTAATCATTCCCAACGGGTAAGAAGTGGAACCAGAGAATCCCACCATCGGGAAGTCCACCTGTGTCAGGTCCTTTTTCGTCTTTCCCATGGCTTCCAGAGCGTCCATGAAAAGGATGTCGGAAGAGCTCCCTCCGTCTATCAAGATCCGCTTCATCTCGAATCCATCTACGTCCATGGTCACGACCAAGGCGTCGTCGTGAGGGCTCTCCACACCTACTAGATCTTCCGCCGAGAAAGAAATCACCATTTCCTCCTTCAGAGTCCACGACCGGGACCTTTTGCCTAACACCACCGCGGCAGATATGCGGGAAGCGTAGTTCTCCCGAGAAGCAGAGGTATCACCTCCCGCCGCCATTCCTCCGTGGATGACGTTGATAGTTCCCCGCCTCTCCTTGCGGGCACCCGATCCTGAGGCTTCTTGCTTAACCTTCTTCTTCTTCGGGGATCGGTCGCGGGACTTGGAACGGGACCGCGACCGACTTTTGGAGCGAGATCGGCACCTTCCCCTTCCGACGAACTCTTTTAACTTCCCTTTTTGGATCAGCTTCTCAATTTCCTTCTTCAGCTCCCGACATTTTTCAGTGTCGTGACCATTGGCTCGATGGTAGCGACAGTAACGGTCAGGGCGACCTCCTAGGAATTCGCCTTCTTTTCTCGGAGGGTATCGGGCGAGACCCTGCCGATCCATCACAGCTAACACAGAAGTCATCGAGCTATTGATGGGAACGGCCCGACCTTCTCGATTGTCCTTCCTAGGGGGACGTTTATCTTCTCTTTTCTCGGGGCGACCACGGTTTCTACTTCATTCCGACTTGTCGCTCCCTTTGCGCTCATCCGACAGCTTGGACGATGGTTTTCCCCTTCCCGACCTCGGGGGATCGAGCTCTCCGGCAGCAATCTTCGACTCCTGGACGTCGATTTGCTGTTTCACCCTCGCTTGCAGGGCCTCCATACTCCACACAGCTTTCGCGGCTACACTGTGCATCAGGTCAGAACCGTACGGAGCGCTCAAGTTCCGCAGGAAAGTACGGATGGTCTCTCCCTCCGATATCTCTTCATCGATCTCTGCGACACTGGCAGTGAATCGTTGGTAGTAATATGCCAACGATTCGTCGGGCCTCTGCACCACCTGGGTCAGGGACCTTACACTCTTCAGAAGGCGCCTCCGACCTTGATACTGTTTGATAAACCGATCGTGCATGTCCGCCCAGCACGTAATGCATCCTGGTGGGAGGCTGAAAAACCAAGTCATGGCTCTTTCTCCCAAAGTAATCGGGAACAGCGAACACACGAGGTCGTCGTTTGAGGTCCTTCCCATGCAAGCCTGGACATGTCTCTGAACATGGCGAACCGGGTCTCCTTCACCATCGTACTCTTTGATGGTCGGGATGCCTAGCCCTGGCGGGGCGACCGTATCTAACAGCCGCGGAATGAAAGGATGGCTGGATCGATCCCTCAACTCCGATGTCATCTGCTTCTGGTCACCCATGCAGATGTTGACGATCTTCACCACCTGATCGGGGGTGATGGGGCCATTCAGGGGAATGGTCCTGTTTTGCACCGGTCCTGGGCCGTTGACCACGAATTTCTCCAGGTGCGCCGGTTCTTTACCCTTACTCCTGGGCGGAACCTCCTGAACCTCTTGTTCTTCTGGGACCACCCTCGAGGGGGGGTGGAGGTAATTCTTCTCGTGGAGGCAACTCCTCCGCCCTCCTGGCGGCTTCTCTCTTGTCCAGCAGGGCCTCCATGGCAGCCAAGAACATGGGCATAGCATCTGCTACTGCCTTGGCCAATTCCGAGTTCGAAGACGACCCTTCTTCCCTTCGCGGGACTCTTTCTCCTCCGTGGCCCACCGGGTTTGGGGGAGCCTCATCTTCATCCCTACGCGGGATATCCTGCCTGTTCATCTCCATGTCTCGGACTGAGACTTCATAACCGTCACCCTGCCCCCCTTTCTGGGAAAGAGCGGGGTTCTCACCTTGTTCAGCGACACGTTCTGGCAACTGGGAATTCATAGTTCCTGCGGGACGGGAGCTGCCAGCCTGAACTTGCTTCTTCTTGCCACCACCGGCCATTGATCTGGTAGAAGCTATCTTGACTTTTCGTAAGCTTCCCACAGACGGCGCCAATGTTGGATCACGGGCGAAGCTCCGTTACGTCCTTGACGGAAAGCTCTGGACTCCTGGGCTCCGCGCAATCATGCAAAAGGGGATGACCTGGGTGGTGACCCAGAATCCCTCTCCGATGCTTAAATGAGTATACGATCAATGGGGTGGCAGCAGTATTCTAAGTGCGTATTAGATGATTGTTTTCTGAGGTAACTTCCTCCTTTATATAGGAGGGGAAGTTACTCAGTTACCTGTGACCGTGGTTGGCCGTTTTGCCCATGATCCCGTGTATCTCGCCACGATTCCGTATATCTCGGTCAGGATTCCGTATATCTCGCCCCACGCTCCGCGTATCTTACCCATACTTCCGCGTATCTCGGGCACGCCCTGCGTATCTCGGGGGACTTATCTATATCTTTAACCGTCTCCCACTACTCTATCTAGTAGACGGGTTTCTCGGTCTTTATCCTCTGATCACAAGTCTCGACTCCTGTCGGGGACTCCAGAGTTGTCTCATTCTAGGTCACCACCCAGGACCTTCAGTCTCTACGGGACAGGTCCAGCCTCTGCGGGGCTATATTATCGGGGCCTTTACTAAGGCGCGTCGTGGCCTTTACTAAGGCATATCGGGGCCTACTCAGAGCTTCTTGTCGGGAGCGTTCAGCTCTTATGTCGGGACCGCTTAAGTCGGGACCCTTCATATTGGGCCTTCGGGCCCTCCAGGCCTTTCACGAGGCCCACTGAACCTATTCGCCGTCCACTGGCTGTTAACGGGGCTGACGATTCCATCGGAGCCCACCATCTTCAAATGTCATTCTTTACAAGGAAAGATCTAGAGACATGATACAATGAACAACGTCCGGAAAAATCACCCAAATAACTAGTATTTGAAACTCAAACACAAAAACAAGGGAAAATTTCGGCCAAAACTCAAAATAACCAATGGAGCATCTCCCAGATGAGCCATTTAGGGCGCATCTGGGAGATGAGCCATTTTCCCCGGACCTGTTAACGGTCTTCCTTCGACCGTTAACGAAAATGGAGCAACTGCGGGATGAGCCGGAAATGGCGCATCTGGCAAATGCGCCATTTGACTCAACGGTCAAAAATTTGACCGTTGAGTCAAATGGCGCGTCTGAGAGCGCCATTTGGCTCAACGGTCAAAAATTTGACCGTTGAGTCAAATGGCGCATCTGGCAGATGCGCCATTTGACTCAACGGTCAAATTTTTGACCGTTGAGCCAAAATTGGGTTAACGGTCAAAAATTTGACCGTTAACCCTTGGGGAAAATGGCTCATCTCCCAGATGCGCCCTAAATGGCTCATCTGGGAGATGCTCCATTGGTTATTTTGAGTTTTGGCCGAATTTTCCCTTGTTTTTGTGTTTGAGTTTCAAATACTAGTTATTTGGGTGATTTTTCCACAACGTCCAACGTTGATGGATTGTTTGAAACAATTGTATATGTTGTCGATCGCCCACTGAATTAATTTCTTTCTTCTGAAAATTGAAAAGACTAACACGTGTTAGTGGCATCATTATCATCATTACCCATAAAGCAAAAGAAACCAACCAGCTTAGAAATCCAAATCAGGAAGCAATGAGAAAACAGTCTTCTTCCTTGTTCTCTTCCTTCTATACAGGAGAGAGTTGTGAACAAGTTTCAAGCCACTCAAAGAAATCAATCATAGCTAAACCCTAGACCTAGATCCTAGCTAGGCCATGTGTCAAAGGGAGAGAGTCCTTGTTGTTTAGACTTTTATATATATAATATATATATGAGTGGTGCTACAAAATGTGAAATTTCTTGTGAATTTCTTATAGAAAGTGGAATGGGCCCACAATAAAATTTGAAATTTACACTACACCAACTTTCTCCCTCTTACTTTCACAACAATTTTCACAAGAAATTTCACATTTTAAGAATTTACTCTATATATATATATGGTACGATGTAACGATTCAACACTTCAACCAATAATCATATATTTAAAATTTAAAGTTTAAACTCCACCAAAATTTTAAGAATAGACAAATATCCATAGCTAGCATTTTACCCATTGTGAGCATGCAATGTTATTAGGACCGGATCGGATGTCGAACATGTTAGGCCTCCGGTTTCCGGTTCAGCCGGTTTGAACTTGATCCGATCAATTCTAGTGAAAACGTCAAAAAATTTCAATAAAATCACATAAAATACAACATAGATTTATATGACGACTTTCCGGTGATTTGCTACGTAGTCCGAACCGGTGATTTGCGAACCGGTAGGGCCGCACAGGATCGGTTGGTTCGCCGAAAATCGGAATTTCGAACTGGGTTCGCTTACATCATCCACTTTTGCTCGAACCGGACCGTTGGAGCCTGGAGGCACTGGTTGCGGCTCTGATAACACTGCTTATGGGCTGACCCGGCTATAAAGTGAAGGTTAGTTTAGATGCGAAGTAAACATGCTACATGTGTTGCCTTTCTGATTGTGCCCCTAGAACAATCTCGAAATTCTAGGTAGAAAAATTTTATACCTCAAAATTTCAGCTAGTAAGTTGTTATATAATTTTTTTTTTAAGTATTGAAGGTACAAATCCAATGTCATGTAGTGTATATGTCCATTTTTTTTTTTTGTCTAAAGTTAACTGAAAGTTGAATGGAGCAAGTAAATTAGTTAAATATTTTTGTAAAAAAAAAAAAGCAAGTAAATTACTATTTGGCCCATTTTGTTATTGTTATTTGCAGTGTTTTGATTTGCTTTTCACCTTCCACTCTAGTTTGCTTTTGGGAAGTATATAAGGGAATTAGAGGGCATACAGTTCTTAGAATCTCTCTAGATGTCCACTTTTTCTCTCCATCTCATCTTACACATATAATATGTGCAACCTTTTATAGTCTTGTTCTAAACCTGATCCTTTTACCAGTAGAATTATCCATAATCTATTCAATTTTATTAGTAATAATAATAAAATGTTCTTACCATATTAAGTTTTTTAATTTTAAGGGTTTAATACTTAAATACGGTTTCAATTATAGGTCATGTTGCGATTTGATGTCTTGATTTTTTTTATTTATTTATTGATATTCGATGTCCGAAGTATTGTTGGTTTCTAATTTTTCCGTCTGATTTTGGAGTTAAAATTGATATTTTAAAGTAACAAAAACATGTTGCTTTCCAATTTTTCGAAGTAGCATAGTTGTTGCTCATATATGGTGTATGCTTCTTTAATGCTTAATAAATATATTTTTGTTCAGTCAATTTTAAAAGATAAAAATAAAAATCTACAAATCTAATATTCCAGACATTAAAAAAAAAAAAAAACTAAGATACCAAATTGGAACATAGATTAAACTTGGAATTATGTTTAAGTACTAAACACTAAATTTAAATTAATGCATTATTTAGCAAAGCATGTCAGAAATAATTAAGTATTGCAAATGCCATGACTATGAGTATGTTTTGGCTTCTCCTTTTTTCTTGGTACTTGGATTTTGTCTTGTTGCATAATTTGGCAGCAAATTCAAAGATACTTTAATTTAATTAATATTAATAATAATATTAAAGAACACAAACTAAATTTAGTATACGTGGGATAGGTTCTTATCACCTTTGGGCTAAGGAAAAAGAAGCTTAATCATGCCTTACCAATAATGGATCGGCAAATGTTTACTTTATAATAAAATAATGATAAAATTAATTATAATTAATCCTTCTATACACGTTCGAGCTTCTAGCTTATAGATAGATGAGCGAAAATTAGTCCAATAGAAACGCATAATTCTTTTATAAAAAGATAGCATCTTTGTAAATTTCAAATTTATTAAAATAATTTAATGTAATTAAATTACAAAATATATGATATCGTATAATATCAAAAGACTCTTTATATATACTGTTTTAATAATTAAAAATGTCCTATATATAACAACAGTGTAAAAACTAGTGGAGTAAATAATGGTAATAGTTGCTCTTTCATCGATGTATAATAAGATGTAAATGTGTGTACGATATGCAATGTGGAGTATGAATCACATTATCAGTTCCATAGTGTATTGTCTATGATTTTTGGTACATATATTTGTCTATTATGTTATATTGTTTCGAAAATGGGGGACAAAGTTTAGAAAAATATTGATCAAATTTTTACTATGCAATAGTCAATAGGATCCATTGAATTAGTGTTAATGTTGTCTCTTGTAAAAATAATTTTTTTAAGAATCTTTATGTAAAATATTATATATATATATATATATATATATATATATATATATCCTCTCATTATATATATCACATGAATAAAGAAGTTCATATTCCTTTCTATATTATTAATTTTAATTGATGGGGTCACTCAATATTATGTTATTATGTGATTCATATATCAATATGTTTATGATCAACTAAAAGCCAAGCTTGGCTTTTAGTTGATCATAAACATATTGATATATGAATCACATAATATTGAGTGACCCCATCAATTAAAATTAATAATATAGAAAGGAATATGAACTTCTTCTTAAGATTTTGAGAGTGATTAGAAATAACACTTAAGTGTTATTTCTAATCACTCTCAAAATCTTAAGAAATGTAATCATGCTCGATTAAATTAGTAAATAAAACATGACGAAATTGAAAATTTTAAAGTTTAAAATTAATTTTAGAGTTTTTTTTCCTAATTAGCTATTATGTTTACATGTAACATTGACGATTTTAAGTTTTAAAACCCAATAGCATATCTATGCTAATAAATAATATTATTTGCTATGATATTATATAATTTTGAATACGCTATGAGTCATACATTTTTATGATAATCTTATTTACGAACAATTTTTTCTACATAAAATAAGATTATACATGACTTAATTATAAATAAATATGTACTTATTTATCTAAATTGATGTACTACACCACGTACGAACATAGGTGGTCCTAATTATAAACTAAGCTCTCTTGCAGGCATGTGTAATATAAATTGGACAAATTAAAGGAACACTATAATATCCTATTGGTAAATGGATGTCAATTCGTCCACTTATATTATTTATTAGAACCTCTAAAAGAGATTAACAAATCTAATTAATTAAACTGCCTCGATAGCGATATTTCTTACAACTATATCGATGCCACATACGTTATATTATTGTGGAATATTATTTTTAAATTTTTTATATCGAGTATAATGCTGACACGTGGAATTTCGTGTTCTAGATTATTCACCGAAAGGGCACTTTCTTTGGTACCAACAATATTTCTTAATTTGGTTGGCTTTGTGATTCATACATTCCATTCGATAGGCACAAAAGATCACTTAAGAGAACATTTAGAGGAACCTCATAATTGGACATTCAATCCCAAATTAGCCACGTGGAACCAATACTATGCGCCGTTTCTTTCATTGCATATAAAAGCAAATCCACATCACCTAAATCTTGAAAAGTAATTTAAGTTAATTACTTTATTGCATGTTGGAAGCGGTAATTTTTTTTTAATCTATAATGAATTATATGATAACATAAGCATTTTACGCTACAAGAAAACTAGATTGTTGCGACATTAGAATTAACTTGTCGCGACTCTAAATTGTGTCGCTATGAAGCTAGAGACGCTTGTAGCGACGCAAATCAATATGTCATTTCTAATCACCATCGTAATAAACTCTGCGACACTTTGTTGCAGGGTCGTTTAACTCTTAAAAAATGTGACGGTTTTGCTTGCGTCGCTAGTGCATGCAAGTGGCAATACAACTAAGCGTCGTTACAATACTTTTTTCTTGAAATTTGTGTTACCTAAATCAAAACTTAACGATGTTTTAAAAAGCGTCGAATAATACAAGAAAAAACGACCCTACTGCGAAGCGTCACCAAGTTTGAATAAATTTGATTATTGTAAAGACGTTTGCGATGTTTGAGCAATCGTCGTCAATTAAAAGTGATATAAAACTCTTTATCATTAAAAAAAAATATCATATAAGAAGGTGTAGCAATTTAATGTTTCATCCACAAATAACTAGGGGTCTTGGTTCGAACCCTCTGAATCGGAAAAATATTCATAATCAACACAGATCCTTACAGACTAATATGGTGAAAGTCGAAATTATTTTAGGTGTAGAGCAAGCATGCTACGTGTGTTGTCATCATGATTGCAGGCCTTTAATAGTAATAAACACCACGGAAAAAAAATTATTTAAAAACCGTTCATATCTATTTTTCGTAAAAAAAAAGTCTATCTAAAATCACTACACGGCGAAAAAAAATAATATTAAAATAACTTCTTAATTATAATTATAATATTAAAAAATTAGAAAATATTATAGTATATATAAAATAAATATAAATAAAAATATTAAAATATTTTAATATTACAGTAAATTAAAATAGTATACGCCCTTAATATAAATGGTAATGAATGAATGAATAATGGTTCACATTGAGGCTATAGCTATCGATCGATATGTAATTGGTGTCTTGCACCGCACACGCGAAAAGTAACGTCGGCTTGGTGTTGAATTTTCCTAGGTATCAAAATTAGAACGAGACCGTGGGTGGTAGATATGTTGCAGTTGTATAACGCAATATTATGTATTGTCACCATCGATGAGATTTGCCCATATCTTCATTTAAAGATACTTCTCTTTTTTTTCTTTCCAGAAATCATGTATATATTTGTATGGATATATAATTTATAACATTATATTTTCCTTTAGTTATTATTATTATGGAAACTATGGCCAATTATATGGCATCTGCCTTGATAAATATATATATGGCATCTACTATGTCAGAAAGATGACGTCCAAACGCTAAGAAAGTGTTTGAATAGGATGTAATGTGAGATGTAATTTTACATTGTTTTCATATTATGTTGTTTGACAAACTAAATAATGTAATCTGCATTGCATTGTGAAGTTCATTGTAATATGAGAGATTGCATCCAAATTATATTCACGGTAATTTGAGATTGCATTAAAAAGACGGATGTAATGTAAGATTACATTCAATATTACGATGTAACCTCACTTACATCCCTTTTGGGATGAAATCTCACATTAGTGAATAAAATTTAGACGTAATATCATATTACTGTAAACTTCACATTACAAGGCACATTACATTATTTAGTTTTGTAAAACAACGTAACTGAATATAATATGAGACGTAACATGAGATTACATCCCAACACATTACATTCAATTGTATATTAATATATTTACTTATATTGGGTTAACTCTTAAAAGGTTAAATGTTGGTCATATATATTTTCTATTCTCGGGGTTTTAAGTAATAATTTGAACCGTTTACATTTTAATTAAGATAAGACGTACTGAATCACTACATTATACAAAAAAAAACTAATTGTTGCTATTGTAATTGTACTTTGATTCATAGCGTGTTTAGTCACATATAACAAAATAATTTAACTAAATAATTGCCTATAAAGGTAACCTAGATGACATAGGCTATTTAATAATTACGTGAAGGGGGCAAGGATAGAAAAACCAACCTCTATTTAATTAATAAGGGAAATTTAATATTTTTGAAAATTTGACACACTCTTTATCGTGTAGCTAGTATAGCCTTCATTTGCTTTTTGAATCAAATGGATAAATGACATTTTCAGATACGGCTGCTTCCCCCGCACTCAAACTATTCCATTCCATCAACTTGTAAAAGAGAAAATAGATATATAGCATATCATTAAGTAGTAATTTATTAGCTGGATTTTGAACATATATATGAATTATTTTAAAAATATTATAAATGAATCTTGAATGTATACAATTACAACCATTATAATAAGCTAGTTTCAATGATTAACTCTTAAATGATGACATATACATTTAAACATAATACGGTAACTGTTTTAAAATATCTATACATAGTTAGATATTAATATGTAATAGTCAAAACATATCATATATTAAATTTGAACTTCAAAGTAATGTTAGACACCATATTGAAACAATTACAACATAGCAACTACGATTCTAAAACAACAACATAAGAAGAGATACCACTTTCCTACATTGTACACAAACACTCCTAGAAACCAAATATAGAAATCAACAACAACCTAGGTAATATGACACAATAATTTTATAAGTATTCATTTCTGTTGATATATCTTCACATTTTGCTGATAAAGTTTCTTATTTTCATGAAAAAGCATATTCGTTTCTTGATGAATCTTCTTCACAATCTCATTTTCTTTGATGGGGTGTGGTCATCGAACTATTAGAAGACATCAATTTGAGGTGGGTAAGTGAAAATCGCAGTCTGTGGTGGAAATAGTTCAGTAAAATTGAACTTGTAGAACCCTAATTGAGATGAGAAAGAGGATAGAGTGCTAACTCTATTTGTTTACTGCATATTTGTATTTTCGTCTTTTCAAATTAGTCAATTTCTTCAATTTCGAAATTGCTAATGAAATTTATATACCCTAAAACTAGACATTAAATAATTTCTTTATAGATAATAAATTTTATGCACAATAGTGGGGATTGTAATTAAGGCCGGCCTATATACATACGTTAATACAATGGTTACCTCTTTTGGGTTTACAATAAAGTAAAGCCGTGTTTGGTTGTAGACAATATCGAAATTACTCGTGACACCTATTAGGCAAAAATAACATGTAATCACGATAGTTTGATCCATCAATAAAAAGTCATAGCAAATATTATTTGAGGGTGTTAACGTACATAGATATCGATGACGTGGACTTGCGCATTTCGCGATAACTACGTGTTTATATCTCCGAGAATTGTACGGTTGCCAAACAATCCTCCAACTAGACCGAAAGATATATGTACCGGCCGTTCGAATATGTGATAATTATATGATATGGTTGATTCGTAATCATACTTAGTACTACAACCTCATTGCTATATAGGTATTAGCTTTACGTATCAATCTTATAAAATAAATTCTAATGCATATCCATTTTGTAGTATCCACATATCCATTTTAGATATATCTTTATTATTAATTTACCACGTGTCACAACCATACATTTTAAAGCTCTAAATCCAAAATATAAAAATAAACGTCATTAAAATTTATTTCACTACAATATTATTTTATTTTAATACTTGCAGATATATTTATTTAATTTTATTTAATATATAAACTAATTTGCGTATATAGTAATAAAAATTTATTACTTTTTATTTGCTACTTTGATTTATGATTTTTTAACATGAAAATAAATAATAAGAGTTTTTTTTTTAACGGATATATAATAATTAATATCAATTATTTCTAATTTATGTGCTTTATATTGTAAAAAAAATTATAAATAAAGAATAAAGTGCATATATTTCTTTAAAATAAAAGTTTCACCAAAATAAGAACTGATAACCAGTGTTATCAGAACCGGACCGGGGCCTGAACCGGCAGGGCCACCGGTTCCCGGTTCCCGGTTCGGCCGGTCGGACCCGGTTCGAACCGGGTCCGACCGGTTTTAGTAAAAAAATGCAAATTTGCATATCCTCTTTGTAAGTTAACCCTTCTGTAGGTTTTAGTCCGGATCGGGGCCTGCCTCTCTATAAGTTTACCCTAAAAAATTTTCAATATTTTTTTAATTTTTTTTTAAATTTTTTTTAATGAAAAGAGTTCGAACCGGCGAACCGGTGAACCGCCCGGTTCGCCCAAAACCGGCCGGTTCGGTGAAAACCGGACTTCAGAACCGGGTTCGCTTACATCCTCCGGAAATAAGCAAACCGGACCGTTGAGGGGTCCGGTTCCGGTCCGACCGCGGTCGGACCGCCGGTCCGGTCCGGTTCTGATAACACTGCTGATAACTATTATAAAATATTAAATAAGAATTTTGCTCATTGCACCAATCATAAGCATCATCATTTGGTATAGCGATTTAATGCTTCGTCATTTATTCACAAAATTCAGATTTAGACTCTTAAAAAAGAAAAATATTTATGACCGATATTTTACGTTACAAACTGCGAGTGATGATTCTAAAAATATAAACGCTATTTTTATATACTTTAAAGAACTTATATAGGCTCGTGACAACAGTCCTGAATAGCATGCGGACAGATATTGTCAATACTATAATAAGAAGAATCACATCAAAATAAATAAATAAACAAAACAAAGCAAAGCAAAATACACATGTATATATACACAAGTGCAAACATACTAGGAAACCTCTTCTTTTGAGATGGACGGAAAACCAGCTGCCATAGTACTTTGATATAAACTTCTCTCATGTGCCCACATGATAGCATATTTTTTCTTTTTTGGGGATAGCATATATATATATATATATATATATATATATAAGGTATCATTAGTAGCATGCTGTAAATTAAAAAAATAATTTTCATTTTATTTTAAAATAACTCAATATAGTATATGTAGATAGGGTGATGTAGTGCGATGGGATAAATATAGGATAAATGCACAAAAATTCGTTGATTTAAAAGAGTACCAATAATTCAACGTGATCGACTAGAACCTCATTTTTTTCGTTAATAAATTAATATTACTAACTTCTCCAAGACGGTTAAACATAGTTTAAATACTGAAAGTAAAACACTAAACCTAAAACAAATCCGAAAATAGCATATAGTTCTAAAAAATGACAAATTGCATATAACACTAAATTGATTGATATAACAATATAGGTTCTAAACCTAAAACAAACCCTAAATAGACCGTCTAGATAAAGGAATTTGACCGATAAACATCGTATTCCATTGCAAAGTTTGTTCAGGCCGCCGTTTCCGCATGGAAAAACTGTATACGTGCACTAAGATCCGTCACTTTAAAATTTGACACCAGTAGTCGCAGAATTGATTATTTTGTCTGAATCATAAATCAAAACAAATTTTTTTGAGATATTTACATTTAAGTAAAAAAAAAAAAAACATTTTATAAGCCAAGTATATATATATTATCATTTATATATACTGCAAAAACGACTGTAAAAATCAGTTAAAAGAAAGAAGCTAAGAGTCAAAGTTGTAAAGCCCCACACTAACCAATATTTTTATCACTTGTATTCTCAATCTAAGTGCTTAGATGAACCATTAAATAATCCCCTAAATTCCACACTACAGAAAGTGACAGCCGCAATGCCTCCTTGTGTTTTTTCACACGTTCAGTTTCCATATATATCATTATTATTTTTATTTATTTATATATAATTAATTATTATTTTTATTCATTTTATTTTCCAAGTGTGTAATTTCCCCATCTATATAAACCCCCCAACCCCACTTCTATCTTCCTCAATGCACTGAATCCATCTTTCTCTCTCTACAGTCTCTTGTTTCTCTCTCTACACTCTTTTGTCAAAGACTTTTCAGTTCAAATCAACCACAGCAAAACCAGACACCACATCTCAGGAGAAGAAGAAAAAGAAGATGGATGTTAATGGTGGAAGAGCTCCATGCAACAACAACAACCACCAAAGCCAAAGTGAGTCCGATGAAGAAACCCTAGCCGATCTCCGGCGAGGCCCGTGGACCGTCGAGGAAGACCTCACTCTCATTAATTACATTGCTACCCACGGCGAAGGCCGTTGGAACTCGCTCGCGCGTTGCGCAGGTAAAAATACTCTCTCTTCATCCGAATCTATCTTTCTGGTCTGATACAGATTTATAATAATAAGACGTGCGTTTTAATCAACTATCAAAGTTCGAATTTGTGCATGAAGATATTCAACACACTCTTATAGTACATATTAACATCATCATGCCACATCAGCTTTGATCTCAACTTGGTTGAGTTTTTCAGTCCGGCCACCTCGGCTTAGACCTTATTTGGCTCTAATCATAACGAACTTCAATTGATTTTAAACATAATGAGTTTCAAACTATATTAATAAAAGGTAACATTTTTTTCTCATTTAAAACAGCGTCGTCGGGAATAAAATCTATAATCTGTGCGTTTTGATATAATGTTAATAGTCAAAGTCTCGGCCTTTGATCTCAACTTTAGTCGATTTTTTTAGACGGTCACTTCGATCTTAACATCATTTGGGTCTAAATATAACACGGGTCTATAAATAATGATTTTAAAACTATTTAGTAGGATATAACATTTTGTTCTCGTTTAAAATAGCGTCACCAGGAATAAAATGTAAATAATAAAATGTGTTGTTTTTAAACTTTAAAATGTTACGTGACCGTGAACTATCTCACGCGTTGTCACAAGTCTTTCTCCACGAATTGTTCTAAAATCTTAAAATGTTAAGTGAGTGATTAATTAGCACTAATTTATATAAGTTTTCTTCTTTAGGAATAATCTTGTGTTACTTTTGTAACCACATGTTTCTTAATGGGTAAATAATTAATAATCTGAAAAGATAGGATAAGACAGTTATTTATTGTGTATATTTATTGCTGAGTAGTGAATAATATAGGGCAAAAGAATAATCGAGCGTGACATATACAGATACCCAAATGCATAAAAATAGTTAATAATATTAATATAGGTTTTTGATATCATCTAAGCTAGGGTATAGTGGGTGGCCCAATTCATAAATAAAGATCAAACAAAAGCCGTACTTTTAGGAGCAATCGTGCATCTTTCCATGATAACGTAGTTAACTTGCTATTGTTTTCTTAAGGAGAATAATGAGGTTTATACCATAAAACCAAGTTTGTTATGATTCTGTCTTGTTTTTCAAACAGTGACTAATAATGTTTTTTTTTTTTTTTGGAAAAAAATAGGTCTCAAAAGGACCGGAAAAAGTTGTCGATTGAGGTGGCTGAACTATCTTCGCCCCGACGTACGACGCGGGAACATAACCCTTGAGGAGCAACTTCTAATCCTCGAGCTTCATTCGCGATGGGGCAATCGGTAAGTTGTAGTCACAACCTTAAGGGTTACAATAACCAAATTTCTATATAAACTTTGACTATTTTACAATTTGCTACACAAATTTTGAACTTTTAAATTTTCTAAAATATTTCCGTCTCTTTGCCCGTCAAAACTGGACGAAAACTCACGTGATGTGCACGTGACTCTTATTCGTGAAAATTAACTGAATACCCAATGACTGAAGAAACAAATACATAATCGAGATCCAACGGCAGTTCAGTCAATTGACACTAAAAAGTAGTCACGTGAACAACATATGACATATCCCGTCTAGTTTTGACAAATAAAGAGACAGATGTAGCATTTTGGTTTAAAATCAAAATTCGAGATGATTAAATTAAAAAAAAAAACGTTTGGATAGCAATTGGTAAAATGGTCTTATAGTTCATGTCGCAATTTGTTATTAACCCAACCTTAATCCATTGATTGATGTGTATATTAGAATGTGAAATAATAAATTTTCCCTTGATTATATTTTCTTAGGATATATGGTCTAATGATCTTAATTTATTGCAGGTGGTCGAAAATAGCGCAGTATCTCCCTGGAAGAACTGATAACGAAATCAAGAACTATTGGAGGACCAGAGTGCAAAAACACGCAAAACAGCTCAAATGTGACGTGAACAGCAAGCAATTCAAAGATGCCATGAAATATCTATGGATGCCGAGATTGGTCGAAAGAATACAATCCACCTCAGCCGGCGCCTCGACAAGTGGCGCAACCTCTATGGTCGTAGCTTCGCCAGATGGCTCCACCGTAACCACAAACACCACCGCCAATGTCGGCGGTGGGACCCACTACGGTTTTGAGAGCAACATGGACTCGATCGGCTCGTGCTACGGTGGGACCATGGACATGAACTCTGGCTCGACCGGGTCATCAGTGGGCCCAATCGATGCACCGATGACCGATTACCAGAGCTTTTCTGTAGAAAACCCTAGCCTTAGCTACTTCCCGAGCACCCAGGGCACCGAGCCGATACCGAGCTACTATCCGAACAATGACTATGGAGGGCTAGACTTCCAAGCCATGGATCAGAACAATGACTATCAGTGGTGGATGGACAATGGGGAGACATCAGGCAATTTGTGGAATGTTGAGGAAATCAATTGGTACTTGAATCACAATGTCTAAGAAGTTTGGGGGTAATACACTTATATTAAGAAGTTAGGGGGGGTAATATTGGAAGTGTTTGGAAAGTGAGATTTGTAAACAGAAATGTGAAAATTATTAGAGTATATTAAGTAAACAAAATAAATTAGGGAGAGAAATATTGGGAGTTAGAGAGATATATATAGTAGTGTTGGCTAGTGCTGAACAGTTAAGGGTCCAATTTGGAACCTTTTTAATATCATTATTACTATTATTTTTCTTTTTTTAGTTTGGGATTTATTTTTTTCTTCATTGTATGAGAAATTTGTAATTTTGAGAGTTCTTTATTATTATTTTGTCTCAATTATTCTTATGAATAAATAGATCCTAAATTAACTTGAATGCGAAATATATGAAATAATAATTAACACAAAGAGTAAAATGGTTTTGTTTTTTAAATGATAATATATTTATTGCTATAAAAGGATATTTAAGGTTTACATGTGAATATTATATTATAAAGTTGCTTAGATATACATGACACAGGTTGCTTCAAATAGTTCAACAACAAAAAAGAAGGTTGCTTCATATATATTATATATGATATAATATAATGTAGATAAAGATGTCATATATAATTGGTTCCACTAACGATGAATAGTTTAGTGACAAAAGCTAAAGACTTGTACTATATAAAGTTATCATTGGGGGTGCATGAACCAGAGTCTCACAATGTCGTAAAGTCTCCATGTTTCTAGGCGATCCAAAGGTTGTGCATGTATCATCTTTTTGTTGTGTCACGACAGTATTTGTTAGTTTATTATAGTTGCACTCTTTTTAAATACAGGCAAACTATAAGTACTACATTAACTTTTTATGAAAGTTAATTAAGTAAATTGTTATAATTTTATGAATTTTTTTTTCTTAAGTGGTCATTTGACAGTTGTTTAATACGAAAATATTAGTAAACATAACATAATTACATATATAACCATCAGGACGCTTTAAAAGAGCGGCGAGCTCGCCACATCAGCTTGTCACGTCAGTTCGCCGCTCTTTCAAAGTGCCATGATGATTATGTGTGTAATTACGTTACATTTGCTAATATTTTCGTATTTAGCAACTATCAGATGGCCACTTGAAGAAAAAAAATTAATTTTATGATGTCAAAACATTCATATCTTGAAAAAAAAAATGTTACATAATTGTTTTTACAATCGATCATGATTAGATATGACATATTTGTATGAGAATCAATTGCATGTTAAATATTGTGGATATATGGGTGGTTACCAAATTCTAATTAATAAAGTAGTTTAGCATCTTGCAAACTAAAAATGGAAAAATTATAAGGACTGATAAACTTTAATCACGTGTTGGCTCTCTACGTATAAAATGAAATAGTGGGGAGAATAAGAGAGAATTGCGTATAATTTTATATGTTTGATGATTCTAATTTCTATGAATACGTATAAAACTCTTTGCAAACAAAAATAAATAAATGAATAAAAAATAAATAAGCATCAGCTTTTGCAATTATATTAATTAGCAATTTGTCTAGTGTCTACTTATGTCGTGTTAAACTTAAAACACCTCATTTTTAAATGCGCTACCGATTATTAAAATATAAGAGCTGACACGGAGAGCTCCCATGTCACATGGAAGTTGACGTAGTGATACGAACTTTTCATATCAAAACGCATCTCTTGTCGACACGCGAATTGTTTTAATACGGCCAAGTATTATAGTTTTAGCCCAAAACTTTTACAAATATTAGTCTAATATATTTTAAATTTACAAAATTAAGTGAATATTCTTCTAAATATCAGAATCAAAACGTAATAATTTATATTAGTATTGCAATAGTGTCCCGACTCAACTGAGACTAAATTGATCCATAATCAGTTGTGGTCTAATTTGATTCAATTGTAACATTTGTATAATCTATTAAAATTTAGTTGTGATACTTTAAAAATTAATAAATTAATTTTGTACATTTGAAATGTATTTAACTACTTTTTAGAACTATTGATTGAATTAAGAATAATTATAATATTTAAAACATATTGTAAATTTTAAAATATATCACTACAAAAAAAAAACTATAATTATTTAAATATTGTAAGATTTATATAATTTTAAAAAAATATAGAAGGATGGAGGTTTAGTTTAGCACGTGCGAAGTAAGGGTAGGAAAAAGATGAAACAAAAAACAAAACGTGATGGAATAGTTAATCTAGTCAAGAGAGAGATGTAATTGGTGGCGGCGGGGAATCTATTCTATAGCCGCGTGCTTTAAAGACAGCCACCAAGGTGGTCCCCTGGGCAGTGTGCTGTTGAGAACGCGCCACGTGTCACGCTGTTTATTTTTGTGCCGGTAGGCTTCCTGGACTGAAGCACCGATCATTAAACAGTCGGTAACTTTGAAACGGCGCCGTCCTCTCTTCCACGTATTACTGACTTGGACTTTTTTTTTTATCACTTATCTTGTATATATACATTGAACGGCTTAGTTTCAAATTTATGTAATCATTAATATAAACCTTTTGATATATTTCTGGTAAATTAACTTTAAACAAACATATGGTATGGAGGTAGCTTACAAGGAATTAGTATATGATATTTAACTTGGGCTTGGATACAAAATTAAAATTGTTGGAGGATTGGTTTGTTATTAAATATTATTTTAGGCTACATTTAACAAATAGAATGGAAATAAGGTATGAGAAAAAAAATTAGGGAATAAAGGGAAGGAATAACATCTTTTATGTGAGTATAAAAAATGGTTATTTCTCGTAAAAAAGTGGAATTGTAATTCATATTCTAAACTTTATTTGTATCCAAACATCTCCATCATGATTCTAAATTCTTATTTGTTATTATATACTCTTGCAAATAAACATATCATTAATGTTATCTGAGCTGAATTTTGCCTAAATCCAAGTTGGGTGGTTGAAATTATGAAAAACACTTTGTACCACATTGAGTATTTTCACATATACACTATCATAATCTCTCTTCTCTTCAAAGATATGAAAAATAGAACCTCGCCTTCAAGGTTAAATGTCCAATTTTCCGAAGTCCGTATTTTGTAATCTAGCTCTCATAATTTAAAATATTTTTTATTTGTTCTTGTTCTTCATGTTGACGAATTATTGAGCTCTCCACATATTGATGTGTTCGACATTTCGTCGTGTTCGATCATTCTGATTGGTGTTTTTATTATTATCTTTAATCATTGTTGTTGACATTCGTGTTTTGTTTGAATTTAGAAATTAATTCAGTTCGACTGAACCAAACTTGAAATCCGAAATTTTTGTACTAAATTCGATTCAATAATAATTTTGTATGAAGTTGAACAAAGTATTAGCCGAAGTTTAGATGAATAAACAATAAATTACTAAATAATGTTTGAATATAGTCAGAAAAATTGCTGAATATTTGTTCTTTAATTTGTGCCATGTTATCAATTTATATAGTCACAACTTAGATTCGGCTCAATTATCAACTAACCTTCTAGGTTAGTGAATTTGAAATTGAATACCCCCGTACCTTTCGTGTACAGTATATATACGATGTATTATTCTACCATATATATAATATATATATTATATACGCAAAGTAGAGTGCACAACTGGACTCCACTTATCACGCGACTACGAAAGCCGTGACGTGTCCATCCTTCATCACCGCTTGCGCAGCCACGTTCAATCTCTATGAACTGCTGCAGAGCGGGACCCACACATTAACAGTGGGACCCGGGCCACCTGTCAGATCAGAAGACTTGACGGTCAACGTGGGCCCCGCATTTCGAAGACTTTCCACGTGGGAACTCAGGTGCTATTCTCTTATCATTTATGGGGCCCACATTTTCTTAAGTTTTCGGGCCCTGACGAGCGGTCAAAGCGACTGTTCTTAAATTATGACATAACCTCCACTTTTTGAGCTATAGCAGATTACCCCCTCAACTCTATGAAAGTGAAATGAAACATACTTTTTTTTGTTTTTTTAGCCAATAAAAGAAATTAGTTAGTAGTGGTGAATTTATGTCCATCACGCTACGTAATATTCATATTCTTCTATTCATTGTGCGAAGTTTTTTTGACCAGACTTAATGAATATATATAACCAGAGCATACACGTCTTATCAATGTAACCCCACCAGCAACTAGTACAATTAAGATGCTGATATTATCCGTTATTTCACTTGGATCTTTCAATATCCTTCACATATATGTTGCTTATTGTTCAAATATAAAGATTAAACCGCATTTCTAATTACCTATCAGTTTAGGTTTTTTAGTCAATTAGTTAAGTTGTTTGTTTAAAATTCGACACATTATCACAGTGTATAAATTCGATTTTTATTAAAATATTCTAAATGATGGATAATGTTGTATCCGGCAAGTGGGACTCAGTTGGGTTCCTAAGTTACGCCGCTACTGAAAATGCATAAAAAGATTAAAAAAGAAACGAATTAATTTTAGTTCGGTGTTAATTATCACTTATGATGCTTAAATGAGTATATATCTTTATAGAGAGAATGTTTATACTTAATTTGGATAATATAGTTAAAACTTAACACTAGGGTTTTTTACTGTTGTTAAACAAACACATGAAACATAGACCTTTAATGCTATTTTACACGTAAAACTAGGGTTTATACTTTTCCCAAACCCTCTTTACAAAACCCCAACAGTATCTTCGATTTGATTGATGTTCCCCACGACAGTTTTTCTAGGTTTCTTCTCCATTTCGAACTCTCAAGTTATTGACATCTTCTCATGCGTGAAGCTGCGTGTTGATATGCAGAGCCTCTAATGGCCCGATAATTAAGGCCGAACCATAAAGTGAACGAATTTGCTACATCAACCGTGTCATATCAATGTCAATGTCGTATCACCTTACTATATCGTATATTCGTTGCCGCAAATTATACGAAAAATATACGTAACCGTGCGAAATTTATATCCGTGCAAGGTACGTATAATTAGGGGTGAAACTAAAATTCAGTTGGTCTGAAAAATCAGTGAAAAGTTAATCAGACCGGATCGAAAAAACCAAACTTGAAATATTCAGTTCGGTTTGGATTTTAAGATTTGAAGACTGTGGGACCAAACCGACTGTTATGTTAATATGAACAATGTTAATATAAAATATAAAAGAGATACTTATGGAGATTGTTTTTTCTACTTTTATTTTACAATAATTGATTTAATTATATTAATGGACGTTATGTATCATTTCGGTTTGATATAGTACATGAAAATTATTATAATTTTAAATTGTAATTACTAATTTTGGATTTTCGGTTTAAACCGAAAAACCGTACTACCAGTGGACGTTCTATTATTCTTCACGCGATTTTTTTGTCGGGTTTTTTTATTAATGAAAAAAGCCGACCGAAAATGAGATATTAGATATCTGACCGAAACAAGCAAAAACCGATCCGACCGGTTCAGTTCACCCCTACGTATAATACTAGGCAAGTTCTAGTATGTCGATAGAGGACGATACTTTGTGATTGTTATCCTTTCGCATAAATACTTAATTAGGGATCTTTCTCATTCTATATTAATGAAGTAGTCGTGATTATTAACAACCATATGATGTTATATGTGTTATGGGTCACCTAATTATAACGTTGTTATTGGCCGAAAGGAGATGTCATTCCTTCAGAGGATTTAGACCAAACATTCATAAAAGAAGTGTTCTTTGAATTTGCCAAAAAAGGAAATAAATGTATATTGAAAATAGATGTCAATTCATACCTTTGATTGTCACTGTAACACGATCTTATCCATATCAAATTGATCGATCTCACATGCATTCACAACACAATGTATTGTCAAATGATGCAAAAGTTTATTTTAAGTTTTTTTTATATAAAAATAATAATATAAACAATATGTCTAGGATTAGCCTTAAATCACATGGGGCTCAATTGGGGTTGAAATAAATTTTAAGTAGGTTGTACATTTAAAAAAAAAATCAAAATTAAGGACTTAATTGGACGCGAAATAAACTTTAAAATGTAACTGATATCAAGTATATAACACGTGTCATTTTATCCGTTTTAACAAAAAAAAAAAAGACGAAAAACTATCAATCAACAATTTCTATAATTTGAATTCCGAATATTTTAAAAAAGAAATCTGAGTACTAAACAACAACATCTAATATATTTAAGGCTAAATTTAGATTCAAAACCCTTATTTTAATATTTTACAAACCAGAGATTCAGTTTACTTCACAAGTTATTAATTAACTATATATATGCATGCATACATAATTTGTGATTACTTAAACTAAAATCATTATACTAATACCAATCTTTTAAGTTTTAAGGGCGGGTCAATTTATTAGAAGGGGGTGATTATTATTCTTTAGCAGCCTAGCTAGGAGACTTCTATTAGTTTCTAGTCACGCATGCAAAACATATGAGTCATTACAACCTTAATTAAATCTAAATCAGTGACCAATATGTATATATATACACACGTATACAAACAAAACACTATGCAAGTGCCAAAAAAACCGAGTCGGCCACGGCTTCCGCCGATAGAGGCGGTGGTCAAAGTCAATACTTCGTAAAAAAATTAATAAGGAAACAAAGCTGAATGAGATATGACAATTGATAACTATGCATAGTTTTTATATAATTCGGGGCAAAACTGTTTAAGATATTTAAATAGAAAAATATTCGTAATCAGTAGTTAATTTGTACGAACCCAACAATAATGTAGTTATATATAAGAATAAGGGACATTTTATCCCCATTCTTTGTAACATATATGTATTTTGTATATATATATATATATATATATATATATATTGTGTATATACATTAAGTATGATATTTGAATCATTGTTTCTAAGAAAAAAATTCATACATTATTAGAATTTTTTTCTTCCTTAAGTGGCTATCTAAAAGTTGCCAAATACGAAATATTAATAAATGCAACATAATTACGCATATAAACACCGAGACATTTTGAAAGAGCGGCGAGCTGACGTGACAAGCTGATTGGGAATGCTGCATGTCAGCTCGCCGCACTTTAAAAGAGCGGCGAGCTGATGTGGCGAGCTCATCGCTCTTTCAAAGTGACCCGATGGTCGTATGCGTAATTATGTTATATTTATTAACATTTTCGTATTTAACAATATGATGATTGATGAAAAAATCCATTTAATTTATATATATGTATAATTTTTCATAACTGTGAACTCATTAAAAAAGCAGGGCCCAACTCAAATAATGGGCAATGTTGTCAAATGAGTATTATAATGAAAGTAAGACCCAATTTAATACCTAGCGAAAATGTCGACTATTGAACCCAAAAAATAAGGTCTCGTGATTTCATAGGCCGAAAAAAATAATAATAATAAAGGCCCTGAAATTAGGCCCAAAAAATAAAGGCCCTAAAATTCCTGACTTCTGTTGGGCCTAAGAAAATGTCGATTATTAAACATATTTTTTCGGACCCACTATTTATTCTTTACTGCGCCGAAAGAAACTATTTTTTTTATTCTTTAAGCCCATTTTAGGCTTTTGTTTGCATTATAATATTTTTCACGGTTTTTTCGACTGATTAATCTAATATATAATACATATATATATTTTTTCTAAACTATTATTACTTTTTATAGACCATAAATTTTATCAACATATATGGATAGTTAAGTAGACTTCTTAAATGAATATCTCATGTATGTCAATTGTCAATGCATTGTTTGAGTTGGCCAAAAAAAAATTGGGTGCTCTTTTGAATTCGACCGTCATTTTTAAAATTTTATTGGGGAATGATAAACATTCCGAATCCTAGCATCCGACAAATCAAGAATAAGACACAATGGCAGGCATTGTAAATATTGCCAACATTGAGGGTATATTTTGATCATCTCACACTCGGAGGTTAATCGGATGTTGGGATTCGGAATGTAAATCATTTTCCAATTTTATTTACTAATATGTGGAGCCATATGTATATACGTAATCTAGTAGGCCCTGATGGATATATGTCCAATTTGGGTTCGTATTTACATTTCGGGCCTCGTAAACACGTCAAAATTACATCTCGACTCGGAAAACGTCTCCTAACGGGTCAAAACGGTCCGAAAGTGCGTTACGCGCGTCCGGACCGGACCGCCGGATTGCATTACGGGTATCGCGCGACTACCGTATCCGCGATTACCGTTACGTGTAGAGAAGTCAAGTTCGCGCATTACCAATATGGATGACGGTTACCGCTTGTTTTCTTGAACCGTCGTCAAACCGCTTTAAAACCGGGTCCGGTCCCAAGGAAGCCTATAAATAGGAGGCCTTGGCCACTCATTTTCACACACTCTCTCATTTGCCCAACTTTGGTATTTTGAGCTCTGACTTCTCTCTAGAAATATTCTCTCTCTAGAAATTACTCTTTTGCCATTATAGTGACTTAAGCTTCGGAGAGGGCTCCGCTAGCACCCCCCCCCCCCACCCTCTCCGTGCTAGCATTGGTCCTTCGTGCAGGAACCGTTGCCCAGACATCCGCATTCGCGCACAGTCCACCACCTTCCAAGACTCAGACATTTCCTTGAGACACAGCCATACCGAGACACAGACCTCCCCGGGAATCAACCGAACACTCGCTAGTGGCCCAACCTCTTCCCGACGAAGGGTTACAGCCCAAAAAGCCCGCACAACCATACGAACAAATGCGTCCCCACGACCCTAGTTCATCTCGGACGCAACATTGGCGCCGTCTACGTGATTCGAACAAAAAGCTACCATACCGCAAAGACAATGCACGAGCCCGATGACACCAGCTTGGAGTATGTTGACATAAATGATGCCGCCTTTGAAGATGTCATTGATTTCTCATCAAACGACAAGGAGCACGTTGCATACCACAACGCCTTGCCCATAACCTCGCAGAAGCCGATAAGAAGACAACTTGGATCCTTCCACATCCCTGTTGCCACATCTAGTGCTTTCTTCACTCCAACAAGAAATGCATCCTCCGCACAATGCAACCAAGGAGCCTTCCAGTACAAAGGTGTTAACCCATCACCCCCTCTGCCTCCAATAAACGGACAAGTTGAGACGATAGGGACAAAGTCTCGAGTCACAAGTCATCAAGACACACTGCACCAAAGAATAGAGGGGCAATGCACGGAAGGTACCTTCCAGTACCAACAGCCAAGGCACGAAGCCGCACGCTCATGCAACCTGTACGTGATAGCACAACACCAAAATGAGGCATGGAAACAACCCCCAAAGCAGAATCAAACAAAACCGCCCTCAAGCGGTCAGCAAGGAAGAAGTTGGCAGCCTCAGCCAAAACGACCTTTTCAAGGAGGTTTCGAGAAGCCAAAAGAAGTAAACATTGCTGACTACATTCCTTTGTATGCCCCGCTATCCGTGATATTGAGAGAGATGAAAGATGCGAACATGTGGAAAAAGCTGAACAATTTCAGAAAAGGCACGCTGGGGAAAGACAAAGACAAGTGGTGTGAAAACCACGAGGTCTTCAGCCACGAAACAGACCGCTGTGTCAGCCTACGTAATCGCATTAACAGCTTCGTCCTCAAAGGCAAATTAAAGCAATTCATTGATCAAGGCGACAGCCCTCCAAAGAAAACTCAAGCAGAGTCATCCAAAATACACAAGGAAGGTCCTTCCACAAGGACAAGCCAAGACAATGCTGACATCTGTCACAAGGGGGGACGGGAAAAACCTGTTAGTGACGATGACGTCCCAATCACGGGATTGACAACAAGAACCTTGAAGGCAATAATTAAAAAGGAGATACACGTCTCCTGGAAAAAGAGACAACCGCAACAAAAGAGCCTATTCCAGTCAAATGCCCAAAGGATCAAAGAGTCCAATCTCGCCAAATGTGTTCCATTGAACACACCGTTATCTGTCATCCTGAAGGAAATAAAAGAAACCAAGCTATGGAAAAAACCCTCCAAATTCCATAAGGGACCACTGGGAAAAGATGAAAGCAAATGGTGTGAAAATCATGAAGTATACGGCCACGAAACCGAAAGCTGTGTTGGACTAAGATTTCACATAAACAGTTTGATCTTAGAAGGAAAAATGAAGAAGTATATCGACCATGGCAATAAGCATCAAAGGAAGCATCGTGTGAAGTCTTCAGAAAAAGGCAAGGGAAAAGAAAAGGCGGATGATAATCCACCTATCGCCAAACGCCAGAAAAACAACGTCACTTATGGAACCAATTGTGACAACTTGTACAATCTTTGGAGTATGAATGCAGAAGAAGCATATCTCAAACTCCCAGAAAACAAACCTCACCGCCCATTTGAGTCAACGACTGCCTTCCTTGGCAAAGATGTTGAAGAACAACACAAGCAAAGTAAAACTTGGGGGCATGACATCAACTTTTGTCCATCCCCAAAAGGGGAGATTGAAGAGCTCAACACGCTAGATGCATTGAGAAACTATGTGGCACGTGGCAGAATCAACTAGCCAACAAATCACCTATGAGGACGTCAAACACATCACCAATTCATTTATCTTCCTTATCTCCTTTTTCGCATATCTAAGTTAAATCTTTTAAAGTTTAAGTACAACTCATGCTTATTAGCCTCAGTAATTTTCAAAAGAAGTGACCACTAGACGCTTTCTTGTAATCCGTCGTGCGAACTCTAAATATCTACTAAAGGTTAAATCTACTTTCGTAGGTACATTATTATGACGCATATTACCTTGGAATAACGCCAAGTAACAACTACGCACATATTACTCCCGTCAACAACACAAAGTCTCTAGCATTTTATACGCGCAAGACTAAAAATCATGTCGCAATAATAAACAAGGCGGGGGCATTACACAAGGACAGATCATGCACTATTAGAAGACGAAACAGTATAAACAATCAAGAAACAGCGATACAACTGCCAAGCGACTTGGGGGGCACCAAGCTGACAAGTGCTCGGCTATTCTACCTAACATATACATGCCTATCATGATCTACACCTATCGTATCCACACTCAGGGAAGTTTCTTACACAAACAAGGAATCCTTATATCAGATTCCTTTACTTTAATTACTATATGCATAACTAAAAAGAAAATTTCATGACTTCATACTTTTGCAAACTTATAAAAATTGCGACTATCTGACAAAAGTAACTCTGCTCGTAGGTACATGCTACACTACGATTACTACTCAGGAATTACGCCAAGTAGTAACTTATGCACAAAAGTCTACTTCAACAATACAAGCTAAGCATTGTGTTCAAGGAGGGATTTATGGTATACAACACCAACATATCTATTATCTACACCAACAAGGAGTTTATTTCTCCATTCACAACATAGGCCTCTATCTCAAGAAGATGCCGGCAACACAAAGCCATCAAGCTATGTGCACAACCAACTTATATACCGCAATGACAACCTGCGGATTACTATCAAAATGGCGACTATTCAGGGCGTCAGCTACAAGCAACATCTTGGATTAACACCAAGACCTACTATCAAAACGACGACTACTCAGGGCGTCAGCTACAAGCAATATCTTGGATTAATACCAAGACCTACTATCAAAACGACGACTATTCAATGGCGTCAGCTACAAGCAATATCTTGGATTAACACCAAGACCTACAATCAAAATACCTTGGATTAACACCAAGGCCTACTATCAAAATAGCATGTTGTGGTATCCTCTTTTTTAAAAAAAAGACAAGCCCCATGTTTACTTCTAAAAAATGACATGCTGTGACATCTCTGGTTAGAGGCAAATCCTCATGTTCATAGCCATTCCCTGGATTCAGAACATGATGGGCATACATAACTGATCATTCCTTAAGTGGCGGAAGTTCTCTGTTAGACAACGACCCCACACTATAACAAGTGCGAATTCCTGTTTAAAGGACTCACTCTTCACGGCAAAAGTCCTCTGGTTAGATGACAATTCCGTACTACAGATTTTCAAACCGTGTTGCATGGTTCCTGGACGCAGAAAGCACGCATCACAATTCATATTTTCAAAAAAGTGTTACATGGTCCCTGGACGCAGGAATCATGTATCACAAATATTTTTTCAAATATTTTACCAAATATTTTTTCAAATATTTTACCAAATATTTTGTCAAATATTTTACCAAATATTTTATGTATCAAACACCTTTCCAAAAAATTTATCAACACGGTTTTTTGGGTGTATCACATTCAATGTCAAAATATTTTTTCAAATATTTTACCAACAAGCTTTTTAGGATTCATAAAAATGCTTTCTCAAAAACCAAAATGTTTTTACGTATGCTTCCCCAACACATGTTGATACACGCTGGCAGGTGCGCACCCTGTTTAAAACTCATAAAATTTACAAGTCGAGTCTTGTACAACGTCGCCTTAGAGTGGAACTAAGAGACGGTATAAACTAGTATCTTGCTTAGCCAAGATAACACCTCTCAAATAATACTCTTACGTATGCTTCCCCAACGCGGGTTGATACACGCTGACAGGTGCGCACCCTATTTAAAACTCATAAAATTTACAAGTCGAGTCTTGTACAACGTCGCCTTAGAGTGGAACTAAGAGACGGTATAAACTAGTATCTTGCTTAGCCAAGATAACACCTCTCAAATAATACTTTTACGTATGCTTCCCCAACGCGGGTTGATACACGCTGGCAGGTTGCAACACATATAACGGCAAGCTATTCAGGAAAGAAGGGCAATATGCATAATGCATCATGCAAACAATCAGGAGAGCTTCTCAACTTATCAATCAGGAAGTGGCTATCGGTCACGACTGCAGGGACTATGTCTACGTTACTAGTCATCCGAATTCAATAAAACACAGACTCGGCGGAACAAGCAGAAGTTGCCACCGCCCTCTCCAAACAAAACCTATAGTGTGCAAGTCGCAACATCCTATGCTCTACCCATCTTGCCATGCCTTGGAGTCTAGCCAAGAGGGGCGATCACAACACTTAACAATGCGCGACGTACAGTCGCAACTACGGACATCATATTCATCATCTAAGGATATGTATCCTATCTTTCAAAACCAAAGCATATGGACAACATAGATAACTCAAGGTATGAAATATTACTAACAAGTTATCACATAATTACTATTGAAAACAGGTCCAGGTGACGAAACATCATGCAAGCAAAAGCATGAACAAAGAATTATCAACATCGCAGACAGCCCAACAGCAACCAATAGTCAACATCATATCTAAGGACTTATGGCAAAGAGTTCATAATGTCAACATCAAATGCAATGTCGTCATCCACATAGAAGACACGACAAGAATGATTGTTTCAACATTCAGCACAACATAGCTCTTCAACATAAGGGCGACAATCAGCAATCGACAAACACTTACCTCAGTAGGAGTAACGCTCCTCCTTAGGCCGGTCCCTCGACCGGGGGGTAGAAGACACCACTGCACAACCCTCAACTCTATTTCCTTTATTTCAAGAAGGAATTAGCACAGTCATGCTCGGCATAAAGAACTAAGAATCGCTCGAGGAACGCGCCCCTGCGTCGGATCTTTTAAAGATTATGCTAAAAACAGAAACTGCAGCCAGCGATAACTTGGAAAATAACAAGTTCAAAGAAGATACAATGGGACGTCTTACTCACAAGCCTTTTACCGCGACTGTACCCGAAGACTCCAGAGTAGCGGGGGCACTTGTATGAACATTCCTCTCAACAAATGGATTTCTATACACATCAGCTATCCGCAAAGACAAGCTTTCTCACATCAAGATGGAGATAGTGGACTTACTCATGGTAACAACCGTGGGAAGACTAATTCTGACAAGAGGACAGCAAGATCTGATATCCTGAAAAATGCTATCAACAATCCAGTCAGTGCGCAAACACGCACCAACACTTATTCAAGCACTTATGCAACAGACGCTCCATGTGAGACAACCACGTACGTACAAGACTTATTAGTCTTCGGGCAACAAGTAACAAGCATCACGCGAGGGGGGCAATCTCTTCAACACATTAACCTTGCGTGACAACACCGAGCGCATACTCGCAACATACAAAATTACAATGATGGAATATTTTCTAAGTACTTGATTCAGGATGACAGTCAGCATATTGCAAGCTGTCGGCATACAACCACGTGTCAGCATATTATCAGAAGTTGGCATATAACCTGTGTTCGCATCAAGCATACGGATACGGCATACATAGCCAGAGATGCTGAAAAGATTCTAAGTGCGGGGGCAAATACGCACACATAATGTACGTACATACATATCGACAGGGATGCATGTCGACAAGGAGAAAATATTTTCTAAGTGTTTCCATGTACGTACATACATGTCGACAATGATGCATGTCGACAAGGAGAAAATATTTTCTAAGTGTTTCCATGTACGTACATACATGTCGACAAGGATGCATGTCGACAAGGAGAAAATATTTTCTAAGTGTTTCCATGTACGTACATACATGTCGACAATGATGCATGTCGACAAGGAGAAAATATTTTCTAAGTGTTTCCATGTACGTACATACATGTCGACAAGGATACATGTCGACAAGGTTGCATGTCGACAAGGAGAAAATATTTTCTAAGTGTTTCCATGTACGTACATACATGTTGACGATGATGCATGTCGACAAGGGGAGAATATTTTCTAAGTGTTTCCATGTACGTACATACATGTCGACAAGGATGCATGTCGACAAGGAGAAAATATTTTCTAAGTGTTTCCATGTACGTACATACATGTCGACAATGATGCATGTCGACAAGGAGAAAATATTTTCTAAGTGTTTCCATGTACGTACATACATGTCGACAAGGATACATGTCGACAAGGTTGCATGTCGACAAGGAGAAAATATTTTCTTAGTGTTTCCATGTACGTACATACATGTCGACGAGGATGCATGTCGACAAGGGGAGAATATTTTCTAAGTGTTTCCATGTACGTACATACATGTCGACAAGGATGCATGTCGACAAGGAGAAAATATTTTCTAAGTGTTTCCATGTACGTACATAGTACATGTCGACAAGGATGCATGTCGACAAGGAGAAAATATTTTCTAAGTGTTTCCATGTACGTACATACATGTCGACAAAGATGGATTGCATACAACAAGTAGCTATGCCCCCTAAGCACACCTACGACGCTCATCGACAAAGCTCATATGACGACATCTATGGTAATAAGCATTAGATATCGTTTAAGTATTTTCTAAGTGTTTTAGCATACTTGCAGGCAATAACCAACAGTCTATACCTGACGCTCAACCATTAACGCCAACGCGCGTATCAAAAGTCAACGCGCGTATCAAAAGTCAACGCGCATAGCAAAAGTCAACGCACATAGCAAAGTTGGTACGTGCGGTAAAAAGGATCAACATCTCAAGAAGCTATCATGCAAGCAATGCAACTAATATGACGAACCGCGAAGAGCAAATACGACAACACTTAAGGAAATATTTCTTTAAGCAACAAGCGACTACTTCCAAGAGACTCCTCGATGATAAGGATCAAAGGAGTAATACATCTACAAATACTTACGGTATACTCCGCCCTCCTCTAAGTATTTATCTCTATATACATGATTACTTTGACATTGCACGTATGAAACTTGTCATCATACGCGTATGATTCCATATCGCATGATTCATATTTCGGTAATCACTAAGTCATTTTAGAAGCATACGGTTTCTATTTCTTGCATTGCGTAATTACGATCTTGCCATGACCATTACTTATGCATGCATGATTGATAGAAGCATGTTCGCATAGTGTACTTCCAATTGCTTATGTCTCCGACGATAACCGTACTTGCACGTTACGCATATACATTCCCTATTGCACTAACCGTGATGACAGGAAACAAAGTCATTCGGTCGGAAAAATCAAAGGACGGACGAAATCAAGATGTCTACATCCAACCAACGATCGAAACCGAAAGGTTAGCGTCAAACTCAAATTGGACACGTATCCTAACTTAAAAATAGAGTCAAGAAAGGTTCTAAACCGTTACTTGACTCGGGGGCAAGTGATGGATATATGTCCAATTTGGGTTCGTATTTACATTTCGGGCCTCGTAAACACGTCAAAATTACATCTCGACTCGGAAAACGTCTCCTAACGGGTCAAAACGGTCCGGAAGTGCGTTACGCGCGTCCGGACCGGACCGCCAGATTGCAATGCAATCCGGAGGTCCGGATTGCGCGGCAATCCGGACCTCGCCGAATTGCCCAATTTCGACGAGGTCCGGATTGCATTATGGGTATCGCGCGACTACCGTATCCGCGATTACCGTTACGTGTAGAGAAGTCAAGTTCGCGCATTACCAATATGGATGACGGTTACCGCTTGTTTTCTTGAACCGTCGTCAAACCGCTTTAAAACCGGGTCCGGTCCCAAGGAAGTCTATAAATAGGAGGCCTTGGCCACCCATTTTCACACACTCTCTCATTTGCCCAACTTTGGTATTTTGAGCTCTGACTTCTCTCTAGAAATATTCTCTCTCTAGAAATTACTCTTTTGCCATTATAGTGACTTAAGCTTCGGAGAGGGCTCCGCTAGCACCCCCCCCCCCTCTCCGTGCTAGCATTGGTCCTTCGTGCAGGAACCGTTGCCCAGACATCCGCATTCGCGCAAAGTCCACCGCCTTCCAAGACTCAGACATTTCCTTGAGACACAGTCATACCGAGACACAGACCTCCCCGGGAATCAACTGAACACTCGCTAGTGGCCCAACCTCTTCCCGACGAAGGGTTACAGCCCAAAAAGCCCGCACAACCATACGAACAAACGCGTCCCCACGACCCTAGTTCATCCCGGACGCAACAGGCCCCATTTATTTGTTTTTAATATCATTTTGCTGTAATTCTATTGGTTAGCTATTAATTTTCACTCATTATTATCTTGGTAAGAAAAAGAGTTAATAACACTTATACTTTTGGTCCTACACTTTGTAATATATGTATATGGTCCATAAATTAGTATAGTATATTTGTAATGTACACATCAGTGTTATCAAGACAGGACAGGAGGTCCAACCAGCCAGGCCACCGGTTCTTGGTTTGGCCGGTTCAACCCCGTTCAAACCCACCCAACCGGATTCTAGTGCAATATCAATTAATTTCAATAAAATCACATAAAACAAGGCATAAATCTATATGGTAAGTTTCCAAAACAATATTAATAAAATCAAAGAAAATACAACTTGATTGATTATTATTTTTGTTACAGTTTTCGAACCGGCGAACCGGCCGGTCCACTCATAACTGGTCGGTTCGCCAAAAACTAGGCTTTAGAATCGGGTTCGCTTACACCTTCAGCTTTTGTATGAATTGGACTGTTAGAGGTACCGATTTAAATCCGGTCAGGCCGCCGGTCCGGTTTTGATAACACTGGTACACATCACTGTAGCCAATAATTTCTCCATATTATACCTTAGCTTGCAGAATTATGTAAATGTAAACATATAAAAGTCAGTTTGCATTATTGGGAGGATAATAGTTATCTAGAGAGTCAAACTTTCTCCATCCCTTTCATCATCATCTGTTGGAAAAAATAGAAAGAAAAAGTGCATTTTTTTAGGAAATGAATGTAAAAATGATGGGAGAGCCATGTTAGTATGTTACCAAAAGAAGGATAAATAAAGAGTTTTTTTTATTATAAAAAATAAAGAGTTG